>CP099842.1:26218306-26803806 GCA_030062745.1 Capitulum mitella | reverse complement strand
TGTTCGGAAGAGATAATAGTCTTGTATATGGATAGATCCCACAAATATAGCGAAAATCAACAAAAATTATGGAGGTTACGTTCCTCCAATATGAAAATATTATGTCAACCCTCGCACTGACGGGGCTCCGCACCACTTTAGAACTGAGGGGGAGGGAAAGGTATCTGCATTCCTGTTATTTTCCGATTGGAACGGGTTAGATGGACGAGCGAAACGGCATTCGATAACACGGAGCTAATTAATTGACAAGATCTGCAACGGTCATTTTTTTATGTGAGTTCAAGATCAAGGTCATATTAGGCCATCTCACAATGTTTTCCATATTTACATATAGCAGACCCGAAAATCACTTCTGTTGCTTGAAACTCGCAACATTTATTTTATCTATGCACCCTAATGATTCAGTCAACCAATATATATATATATATATATATATATATATATATATATATATATATATATATTTAGACCAAGCCAATTAAGGCCACCAGATGAGCTTTTCTTTCGCAAACCGGGCATCGTTATTTCTGCATCTTATCTTGATCATTTCGAGGTTTATCTCACGTGTTTTTCTATCGGCTAGTCTGACTGGCCCAAACTTAAACCTGCCCAGGTCAACCTAGGCCAATGGCTAAGGTGGCCTTAACGTTCAAAATTCCATTTATAGTTGAAAGAGCTGAAAAGATGTGAAAATGTGATCAAAGCCGGAAAATTATCACTAAAGCGATTATTACCAAAGATCTGAGTTAAAAGTCAGTCTGGATCAGCAAACTACAGTGAAACTCGGGCTGAAAAATGCAGTTTGTAGGTAGGGCGGTTGGAAGGACATGATAAGTTGACAAAGTCGAAGTAAACAAGACTGGAACGTTACCAGGCAAAATTCCAGAACTGGAAGTCACCTTATGTCAGTCATCTACTGTGACCTCTCAACTCAAAATGTCATTTGCAGGTAAGGCGGCTGAACGGATGCGAAAAACTGGTAAAGTTGAAGAAAAGATCTCTCTTCCGCCACTTATTATCACAATTTTAAATCTAAAGGTCATCCTAGGTCAATGGCCTGGAATGACTCCCAGAACAGAATTTCAGGTCAGGTGGTGACAGTCTTGGTATGCAAATTAGGAAAAACCACTTACTACCATAAAAGAACTCAAAACTAGAAAATTTATTGACGTCATAGCCTGTCATGACCTAGCTGAAGGGCCTCTATGTCATTGACCTAGCATGACTGATATCTAAAACTTTGTGGACATTGCTGAAAGTTTTAGAAGGCTAACTTGCTTAGATCACAAGATGTTTGAAGAAGGTCGTGAAGGAGGGGGGGGGGAGGGGTAGATACCTGCCCTCCATCAGTGCGAGGGTTCATTCTGGGGCTCAAAGACCATTGGCGAATTTTAGAAACATGCTATCAAATAAGCATGGACGACGCCCGGAAAAATGTAACCACAAGAACATTGGCGATCCTTAGAAAAGTATCGAACATAAGGTGTTGCAAATAAATATGGACAACGTGACCATGTAGGTCAACATTTGGGTTAGCATTTGCATCTCCAAGCGTGTTGCGAAAAAAAACTATGTTCTCATCTCATGCCTCTCTGCCTGACCCCATAGAAATCATTTCCTCAAAACTTGCAACTGTCTCCTCACCATCTGGAAGCAGACCAAACAACTCTCGTTACCTACGCATGGACATCAAGAGTTTACTTGAGTTTAATGTCCGCTGATCAACGCCGTCGCCGACCATCTCTCTCGTCGTTGACATTTCATTCAGTTCGGAAGACAATGATGGGAGAGGTAACTTGGCCAACGGCCGCTTATCCCAAAAGAAAAGCTTGCAAATAAATGCACCCGATAGAGCTCTTTATATAACCTTCTATCGTGACCGCTGCAAACGTGCGACAGCCTCATTTTTCTTCACTACTAGGAGAGTATAGACGGACCTGACTCATACCTTCCGGTCATGATTCCAACACGAAGCATACGAATCCCGTCCGTTTCCTGACCGAGAGGTTTTCCCATCTTTGCCGGGCAGTGACCCTGTACAGTGAACAATCAGTCGCCCAGAGACCTGTGTTTCAGTAGGCCTTTGTCCCCGAGACGTGATCCCGGGCTGACGGCAGCTCCGAGCAACGTCAGAGGGACGTGACGACCACTGGCGAGATCGCGGTGAGAGATAACTTCCGACCTCCCGGCAGCCGCCCGGGGCCGACCGCCGGCCGCCCCCGCAGCCAAGGCCAGCTGCGGCGCGTTTTCCTCCTGCAGAGGGAAAGTGCGGGCGTGCCGGCGCCGCCGCCGGCCGGCAGAGGCGTGGGATCGTACGCTCGCAGCAGGATTCAGGACGGCACTGCTCGGCTGGCTGCTTCTCAGCGACTCCTTCTGCATGCCAGTTAGCGTCCGTGCAGCCGGAGGTGCACGCGCAAAAGCTGGAGACGCGACGAAGCTTAAACACTCAGGGCTGAGCCGGTCGTGCTTTTTTGTACGTTGGTTAGCACTAGCATGACTTGCATATATATCACGGCCAAAGCTGTTACGAATCTATAATCTGGGTGACGGTGGGCTGGGTTCGGCGTCCGCAAGAAGGAACATTCCCCAAATAGCCATGGCACACCACGTTCGGTACTCCACTCCACGTACCTGGCTCGACCGGAACCATCGTTTTCTGGAAGACTGGGCGGATTTCTTAACCGCGTGCGCTGTTCTGGTTCGGGTTATCTAGGCGGCCAAATGACAACCTTTCCGCCACTGAAAGTAATGCTTCTTTTGTTGGACAACTTTGCACACTGCAAACGACGACAAAGGGAAATCTCATTCTCTTTTTTAAGTCTTAGGTAAGGTTCGAATGAAATTATCGACTGCCTTTCAGGCGGTTACCCCGGCATCGGTTCTGCAGGTGGGACCGGTAAGTGAAGTGTGTTCTGTCAGTGAGAACCACGCTCTCAGAAGCCAAAAAGCACAATGCACATATATTCCTTATGTGCGCGCAGCACTATTCTCTCTCTCTGTCTCTCTGTCTCTCTGTCTCTGTCTCTGTCTCTGTCTCTGTCTCTGTCTCTGTCTCTCTCTCTCTCTCTCTCTCTCTCTCTCTCTCTCTCTCTCTCTCTCTCTCTCTCTCTTTCTCTCCCTCTCTCTCTCTCCCTCTCTCCCCCTCTCTCTCTCTCTCTTTCTCTCCCTCCCTCCCTCTCTCTCTCTCTCTCTCTCTCTCTCTCTGTCTCTCTCTCTCTCCCTCTCCTTCGTAACATATGCTTGGATTTGTCTTGCTATGTAAGACGTTATCAAACGTATTGCAGTTTAAACCTAACTCGTATTTGTCGACAAGCTTGGTGTCGCACCACCGCAGATACCTAAAAAAAAGACAAATATGCCAGGCTTATTCAGGTCAAATTTGTATAACTAGTAATATTAATCCAGCGGAAGATTGTCCAAAATATGTAAGCTTTTCTATCTCCCACCATGGAAACCGTGGTGGGTGACACGCAGCTATGGACAGGTGTGGTGAATGAAGGAGACAATACAATTTACCACGTAGTGTGTCTTTGTCCTGGATAAAATATGACTGCGTCGAGATCTGGGCACTTTCACGCTGTTCAGGTATGCTACGGAAAAAAACACTGGTGTATATGTTTTTACGTGATGCGCTCTGGCTGATGATACGATTAAATGGATGCATTAGGGAATAGCCGTGGTCCGTAATGTGTTGTTGATGGATCTGTTTTTGCGAAAAGAGGCGATTACGCTGTAACAAATACTAAGTGTCGTGTTCATCATGCCCGATTATTTTCATCACATTGCTCGCCGTTATTTTTTCTTGCCTCATAAAGAGGACGGCTTACTGTTTGAAGAAACCTCCAGACGGCCGTATACTGGTATTCATCCAGAACCAATATTGGTCCCCATCAGCTGCAATATATTTTGCGGATTTCCTGACATGCAAACTGAAGATCGTCGACAAGGAGCATGTAAATATTCCTACCAGATCCAGAATGGTTCTCGGTGCGAAGTCAAGTGTGACATGATTCTAGATTGGCTCCTCCTGAGCGGCTCTCATCGCAACGGAAGACCTCAGCTAGCCAGCGGAGACAGTCACTGTCGATACAGATGGACGATAGATATCTGATTCTTGATACCAAGTCCAGATATGACCGTTCGTGCAGAAGTCCGCGATTCCTAGCGCAATTTCCAGATATGTTCATTTCTAGATCAAATGGTGATTTCGAACGTGATTTCTGGCGCCATTGCGTTATTTCTACGTGTTGTTAAGTCACTACGAAGCTTTTCTCTTGAGAAAATTTTGCAAGAATCGGTCCATCGTATCAGGAGGAAGACAGAAAGAAAAATATACTCCCAACGACGCGTGGAATTTCCAGAAAGTCACCAGCGTACAAGTTAAACTCTTTCCGTGCTCTCGGCTTTCCAGACTTTTTCAAACGGGACTTTTTGGAGGCACCGATTGGAAGCAGTAATTTTGAGGAAAGGTTAGTTGTCAAATGATTTGCAGCAGTATCATTGTCATATTATAATCATCGCCTTCGTTGTTACACTGCTTTCTTTCGTGAGGCATACAAAACACCGTAAAATATAAATGCTGTTGGTCTCAGCGTCGACTTTTAAATGCGAGTCCATGCTTGGTCCAAGGCATCTTTGAGTAAATAAAATTTTAATTGCAAAATACCTGACTGTTAAACGTTCTAGCGATCATCACCATTCACTTTCATTGTAAGAACGTTAAAGCATCCCTCAGAGACCGGGAGTTTTAGACCCATCGGTCCAGGGAATACGTTCTTGGGCGCCAAATCGACCTGCGACGACACAGTTTGCCGTGGTCAACCGGCGGACCATCTCGAGGACAGCGCCGTGGAGAGCTTGGCAAATCTTCGTATTCACCGATCCTGGAGAACGCTGCGGCCCAAAGCAGACTCCACAAACTCGCCGACTGCGACAAATTCACGGTCGCCTCCCCCCCCGCGCACCACGGCCGTGCCAAGACCGTTCGCCTGCGTCGGCAGGCCGGTGACGCCACGTCCGGTCTGCTTCGAGGTCCTGTTGGCCTGGTACGGACGCGCCTGCTGCTGAGTCAGCAGTTCACGGCCGAATCCGCGGCACAGAGCCTGAGAACGGATAAGATTTTTCCCCTCTGCGGTCTATGGCATGCAGCATGCAGAGCAAACTTTCACTTGCTGGCTGCCTACGAGACGACCTCGCTTGTGAACGTGACAACAGTGTAATTTGTAGTTTTTTTTTGGCATGTGGTCGCTACGTGACCATTCCGTTGTATAACTTAGATAATGATAATGAGTGATGTTATTCGACTAATTCTGTAGTAATAATTGATCATCCGATGATTGTGTAATGCTAAGTAATTTGAACACAAGCTGTTAAATCATTTTTCATGGTTAACTTCTTTGATCTCAATGGCCATCGAGAGAGAAATAATGCTTCTGCACATCTGCTTATTCTAGATCTACAAACAGCTGTCATCACAGCATGACGTGCATATTTGTATTCATGCAATATGAAGAGGTGCAGAAAGAAACAAAATTAGTCAAAGTTTGTTGCCAAGAAATTTTCAATGATGATTACAGTATTTCCTGCACCGGGTACAAGAAGTACTGTAATCACCATTAAGACATCACAATATCTGCATGTTGTACTGTGCTGTACTGTGTTGCGCATTTGCATCGTTAGAACTGTGTGGTGCCAAACATTGTTGAAGCAGCTCTTAGGCCAGGTAGGACGGCAGCCCTATTGACTTTAGAATGTTAATATTTTAACCATTAGCGCTTTCGCGCTTTTGCATGGACAGAAACACCCCAAAATGACTCTGGCCATGCAACTTCGAAAACATTCCTGCATGGATGGTGCCAGCTACGTACCCAGATCATGGAGAAGCGTGCAAGTATGATAAAGGGTGCATACACCTGTACGCCACTTTGATACTTTTTCATCCATGTTCCGAACGTCAGTGCAGAGACCCAACGCGCCTTGCATCCCCTGGATAAACTTGCCTGGAAAGTCCCATGAAACAATGGAACTCTGATGAGGGATCGAGACAACCGGTTATTCAGGACAGAACTCATCTTCTCGATTCTTCTAGGTACATGATCTATAGAAGAAGATTACATGCTTGTCATCACCAAAGCCTTCAGTTGTGCATTGCTGCAGTGTTACATTTGTATGGTATACTCTCTACCAGAAAATACCTTGATAACCTTGAATCCTGAAAAGACTAGTGTTTTAGATGCAGTGCTCAGACAGCCCAGTTTGTGTCGTCATGGCAGCCGCAGACTGAAAGCAGCACCTGTGTGTACACTGCTGTAGGGGATTTGCATAATCTTTCAGGCATCACTATTTGCATGAAAGAAATGCACAGTAATAACAGCAGTCAAAACAAAATGTGTCTATGTACATAAAGCATAGTCCGGACTAGCGAAAAAAGTATTATTTGGGAACCTTTACGTTTACATCGCCTTTGTCTGCCTTTCAGGCCACCCGTTGCCGGGCGTTCATTTTGAAAGCACTGGGCGACCATTGCGGACGACAAGGTCTCTATCTGGATACCCTGGATACCTGGATAACTGGATACTGGATACCCCTTTAACGTGGCAAAGTACGACGTATCATCTGTCTGCCAAAATAATTTATTCTAAACAGGACGACCAAACGGCATAAAATAAGTTTGAGAAGGCTGACTTCGACCAGCCAATTCAGTGGCGTTACCGAAGCCATTCTTCCAGAATCTTCGCTGCTGTCACCAGCGCTGCAGGGCGTGCTCATATCAGGAGTCGATCGATCAATGGTCGTCAGCATGTCGGTCAGGTTGAAGGCTGAAGGCGCTGCAGCCTGTTCCGAATGCACCCGGTGCAGAGGGCGCAGCCAGGATTTTCTTAAAGGGGGCGGAGCTCAGTATGAACTGAAATCACACGACAGCCACATGCCGGGAAGATGATGTGCAATGATTTCCACAAAAAATGCCGGCCCAAGGGGGGCCCAGGCCCTCCCTTGGCTGCGCCTCTGACCTAGTGACAGCCGCGTCTGCCAAGGAGCCGCTGATCTGATCATGGCAGCCAACTCACCAGGCCTTTCGACGTCATGCCCGATAGCCAATGAAGCGGGATTTAAGATCCTCTTCTACCACGCGTGCACGTAGGCAATGCCAGACAGGCAGCCGCCTCGCCGAGGCGTCCGGATAGCCAGCGGCGCGGAAGTCAGCGCTGCTCGTTTTTTGGTCAGTAGCCAGAGCCGGCTAATCTGATAGCCGGACTGTCGTGACCGTAGCCGCGGCCGTTTCTGAGCAGGCTGGCGCCGTCGTAGTAACCGCTGCCGAGGAGCCTGCGGTAAGTGTAGAGGCCGACCGAGGGGGCGACGTGGCCGGTCCTGAAGAGGTCGGCGCCGCCGTAGTAGCCGTTTCCGATGGACTGTTGCAGAGGTCGGCGCCGGGGTTGACGATGGCGTGTTGGGTGTAGCCGTTGACGGGCGTGCCGGGATTGCAGATGGCCGAGACGCCGCTGGTGGCCGCGTGTTGCCCGCGGCGGCGGCGGCGGCCACCAGGCAGGACAGCATCACCAGCTGCCAATACACGGGGGTCATCAGAGGGCCACCAGGCAGGACAGCATCACTGGCTGCCGGTACACGGGGGTCGTCAGAGGGCCACCAGGCAGGACAGGATCGCCAGCTGCTGGTACACGGGGGTCGTCAGAGACGCCGCCAGTCGGCCGTGGAGCCGCGCGAGCATCGGCACTATGACACTTCGGCAATTTGCTGGTCTTCCCAGCCTCCTGCGAGCAGCACATTCGGACCTCATCTCGGCGGTTTTGAATTTATCTACTGGGCTGATGGCCGGACATATAAAACATCGGGAACGCCAAGACGGCAAAGCACAAAAATACTCCCGGCAAAAGGTCGTCGGTTTGCTTTAGCGACCAGGCTTAGAATCACGAAAATGATGCGACTTCCTCATTTGCGAAAACCCCTGCATATTTCGTTACGATCGATACTCCATGTTTTTCAACCGGCACTTACTACATGGCTGAGAAGGTTTGTCGACCACGTTGAGGAAACTAATGGAGAACTCTGTGGCGACGGCCACGAATAGAATGAGCCTTGCCGCCTATGATAAAAATGTCCGAGTCCGGCTATGACCTTGTCACGTTCTGTATATCTGGCTAAATTTGCAGGAATAGACGAGGACTTGTATTATTCAGCAATGAAAACTGGCACAGTTGCCTGAGTATTACCGAACCAGAACACCATAGGACTCGGCTACAATCTAATGTCGTTTTTTGCTGAACTCCATCCGGTCTAGCTGAATACGATGTGGCTGAGTCGAAAGAGTAGTGTCGGCATCGGTTTGTTTCAGGGTAAAAACCCAACAGCTATGCTTCCCTAGACTGTATTCCCGTCCTGTGCGATAACCGAATGCCCCTGTCGTTCAATCTGTCGCCCTGTTATCGCGGTTTCTTTGCACATCTGTGCCTGGCGATACAAAAATAAACGTCCGAAACGACCATAAAGAGCATATTTAAAAGGTTTCTTCGCAGACGCTATCAGAAACAACAGGTTCGTTTCTGCCGACTTCATGGCGAGGAACTCGGGGGCTTTGTCCCGTCCCTAGGGATCTCGGCAGTGTTTGGGCTTTGCGAACCGGCTCGGCTCCTGAGAAGCTGCAGGCCGCGGCCCGCCTGTGGCGCTGGGCTGGTCGATCGAAGCTCTCGTCAGACGCCGGCGAGGTCGGGTTGCCGGGGGGGCCTCGGAGCGCCGGGGGCGATTCACTCAGCACGGCGCCCACGGGGGCTGACGCTGGACCGTGGCGACTCTCGGTTAAAGCCAGAGAAAGACAGGTGTCGTACAGAGGAAACATTTGCCGAAACCCTTTGAAAATGCAACAGACGTTGACTATGTTGACTACGTTGTCGTACGTCTATGTTTTGTTGTTAAAACTATGTTGACGTATGTCTCGCCGTTTACGAGTGTGCTGCAGATACTTCGTAAATCGTGCATCGACTTCCTTCATATTCAAGAAAAAGAATGATGCTGGGATACAAAAAGACCGAAATAAAAAACAATCAAACGAACGATGCCAAAATTTGGATACATGCAGTTGTTACACAGCTAACAAATTACAAGAGCAACATTGAAAACGTTGTTATGATTCAGACACAATGAACGAATTAACAGCCAGTTATTCGGAATGCTTATTAGCTTGAATGCAAATCAGAGATAACAGCATTGAATTGCGCTCCATTTACCAGCGTTCTTGGTGCAGGGAAATGTGTCAGACCTACTGAAACCTAAGGCTGTGGTTAAATCCGTAATTCAGACAGAATGGGTGAACAAGCGCAGTAAACGATTAAATACAGTCCCATAAGGAATGGCAAAATGGACTTCGGAATGCATGCTCGCTTGCTTGCTTTGGTTCCGCGGATTTCTCATGAGGTGCTGGCAGTAAAATTGCGACGGTTTTGCTGAAATTATTTATGATAACAACAACAGCGTTTATACTTAAGTCACATACTTGCTGATCTGTCCCTTCACGCCGAGCACGTTAACATTTACACCCGTCCAAAGAACATCGTATTCAATAGCTGCATTCCCCATCAACCCTGACTGAGTCGCAGAGGTTTAGGCAGGCTTTCACGGCAGAACGGTAGTTAGGTAGAGCTACCACTGGGGCATGCTCAGCAGCTGCAAACGCATCATCTCGCGCAGACACCGCGGACACTGCAGCCTGATGTCAGCTTCGCTCTCGAGGCAGCAAAACGTGCCGCCGTTACATCCAGGCTGGAAACTGACTAGAAGCAGGACGACTCACGTCCACTGGACCAAGTCGGCTCGGAGGTTATTTAGCCGAGTGTCAGGCATGTGTCTGGAAGTAGGATAAAAGTCGGAGACGCGTCAGGTTTCCGTATAGTCGTCTCCGCTGGTGCCAGCTGCCGGGTAGCTGTCACGATGTGCAAATCGTGAGATGGTGAAGCAGACGCCGTGGATGCCACGGAAAACGTCTAGAGACGCCCCGGGAGAATGAGTATCCGTGAGAGATGCCGTGGGGAACTCGGAAATCGTTTCTAGAGCTCCTGTGGGTGGCGAGGGGAGGGGGGTGCGTAGTATCCGTTCGAGATGCCCCGGGGGATGGGGTAGTAGTCATCATAGACGCCTCGGGAGGAACAGTTGCCGTAAGAAATGCCTCGGGAACCGTAATTTTTGTCAGATATGCGTCAGGAAGTACAGCATCCGTTAGAAATTCCTCAGGAGGCAAAATATCCGTTAGAGATGCCGTGAGAAATGGGATAGTAGTCATCGGAGATTCTTCGGGAGACATAGTATCTGTTAAAGATGCATCAGGAAGCGTAATAACCGTAAGAGATTCCTCGGAAGATGTAGTATCCTCCTCGGGCGTAAGTTCCCGGTACGAAGCTGTTGACGTTTACTTCCAACACAACGGGGCCCGCTTTGCCAGCATGGTCGTGTTTGTCGGCGATAGCAGCAGCCGCCAGGGAGAACAAGATGACCAGCTGTGGCAGGCGTAATCAGAGTTGCCGTTATAAAATCGCGACGCAAAAGTTTCAAAGCAGCCAGACGCACGAATGCCATCCTGTGAACGTCACTATTGCAATACCTTGGGAAGACATTACATTGTCACAGTCTGATGTTTCAGCTGTGTCCTAGCGTATTCAAATCTACTACTTTTCTCGACAAGGATGCATAATTTAGCAGGCAATACAGAACCTAACGAATAGTATGAGTCCTTATTTTCCTTTTACATCTGTGTTTACAGCTGAAATGCGAAAAAAATGTCACACATTACGCGTATAAACCAAAACAATAAACCTTCATGAAAACGTACACACATGTATTTCTAATTCGGAAAGGTTTATTGAGATACTCGTACCTTTATGTTTTAGATCAAGTTATGGCCTTATTTGTCCTGCCCAGAAAAGGAACTGTGTGACAGTGACGGGTTGCGGACTAAAGCAAAACGAAAAAAACGTTACATCCTGTTTGCCAAAACACGATTAAACATTAAGTGACATCTTCACAAAACGCTAGTCCATCGCTGCTCAAAAGTTAGACGAGTGATAAGTGGAATGTGGTGAAAAATCATCTGAGATATGTGAGGGTTTCTGAACATAAACACGGATTTCTAACGCCCAAGTGCGTTACCAAGCGCGTACTTTCATGACCTATGGGAATACCCGTCTTGTCCGTAGAAATGGCATGAAATGACTGTGGGACACAGTTTGGACGCCCTTAATATAGGGTGAATTCGTCTGTAAAAATTATGTTCATATCACTCTCTGTACAGGCATACCAGAAACGTAAGGAAAAACAGTGCTTCTAGAACGTGTTCTTGAGTCAAGCACTTCGGACCATGCTGTCTTCATCTTTTCACAGCGATTTGATCCAGGCAAATGAAAGTTGGCAACAGTTAACATTTCACGTTTTTGTCTTGACTAGTACTGTGACATACCCCGTTGGTCCTAAAATCGCAATGTTTTCCATCATGGCGTTTCTTGACAATGAACTTCAGAACTTTACTACGCTGTCAAAAACTCTACCACCGCAACGACTTGTCAAAAATTCTACCACCGCAACGACTTTTGTCTTAACACTCGTTTCCTCGAGGGAACTTGCCCGAAAAATTCCGTCCCTTGCGTGCGTGGTCTGACCACAATCTATAAAATCCATCATAAATTGCATGCATCAGTCAAGTACGTACGATGTGGAATGATTCGTGGCTAAAAACCCGGGAAGAAGAGAAAGGGACAACAACAGATGTTGGACAATGTATCCACGCAGCATTATGAACCTAACTTTACAACATCAGAAAAGGAGACGCGTTGGCCACCTGTCTTCATCCTGCTCCAACGCCTATGACTGTCGTTTCCATCTCATCAAGACGTTGAGGTCCTGAATCTGTTTGCCATGGAAAACTTCAGGACTTTTAAAGCAAGTGCAGGTAGGTTACTGACCAACATAGTTGTTTGTTCTTGGCTTGGCTTAAGTTGGCTGACATTCCGGCGAAGTGAACAAAGCCTCGGGCGCGAGAATCGCAAGGCTGGAAAATAGGTACTATTTTATCTCACATCCCAGAGCCATACATGCAATGTCAGTAAACGTCCAGTTTTTGAAAGGAAACTTAAAAGGGGCTCCGAGATGCATTATTTGAGAGATTCAGCCTTACCGACACGCATTTTGTTAATTTTCCTGAAGCGGTGTTTGACTCTCGTGGTCTTACTTGGATTGCTGGGGACACTAACTGAACAGTGAACTCAGGTTTCGCACTACCCTTCCAGCATGGAAAGGGAATACGACCTGATGTATCCAAGTACTGCAGAACTTCGGGATGATTCTGGGTGGAATGACTCAGAGCGTGACTGCAAACAGCTGGGGTTAGTCGTTCTCAACTTTATTTTAGAACAGACCGGGTCATAGTCAAAGATTTGACAAGAGGCAAAGCAACAAACAACGTCAGCAAGACAATGCTTTTAGAAAACTTGGAAACTGGTAAGGCATTTACCGCAAGTCGGGCGCAACGTCTCGAGAAAAACATGCATAATAACCTTCATCAACAGCTGTAATGTCAGCCTTTGAACTCCAGAAGGGCTCGAAGTCGACCAACAAACATCACCTGAAAGCCATTACAGCACATACTAACGAGAAAAAAAGGATTCTTGGAGTAAGTTTTATGGTCGGCAGAGCTACTGTGAGAGACGTTCTCACCTGGAAAAGCACTAGTTATGGTTACTCCATTTCGATGAGTGATTATTTTCCTCTCTGATGAATGTAGCTGTTCACGAAAACTGCCCCTACGCAACTGCTTGAAATGGTTCATCGATAAGACAGCGCAAACCATCTTCACTGACATTCTGATAAGCACGAGACTGTCTGGAAGGTTCGTCACGCACCACCCCAAGGAAACATCTTCTTATCATACATTGTAGCCGCAGCCTTTAAGGCTACGCATGTCGAGACGGTGCATGATAAACATTATTGACACAGCATCCAGGCGCTCTCTTTGGTATCTTGAAACATGCCTGCATGAACTTGTTCGAAAACACCGCAACTCATCTTTATAACCCCTGGGCAGTTTACATTAGTTTTATCACTTGCGTACACTTAAACACATACAAGAGCTATTTCTGCCACTTCGCGTTGAGAAACGGCAGGTCGCTGGGGTGGGAAGGTCCCACTGGTTTTCGAGCCTTTTCAGGCGGTGTACTGTCGCCACTAATGAGATAAAGCATAATTACAATGTGACAAGTACCGCCGACACCAGCCCAGCCCTTCGACCGTGACCAGTCTGACGTCCTACTCCATTCGCAACGTACTTAACATTCAGTTATCGGCTCCAGCGGTTGTCTGCCCGCCTGCTCTGCTTCAGCTCAGTCTCAGGGTTCAATCAACGCGAACAGAGCTCGGCAACGTTTCACCGTAGCTGGAGACTAATAATGCACAGTCAAACGCGCATCGGCAGCAAAAAGGATCAACCATATGTCTTTTTTTAAATATTCACCTTGAACAGTAATTTCCTATTCACCGAATTTTACTCATGTCTCATCGTTTTCACCCAGTCTCACTGCTTTACTCATGTATGTATGCATAATTGCAATGTTCATCGAAAAATACCTGGGCATTTCGGACACATTGTCGTACAGAGGTAAAAACATGCATAAAAATACCAGGAAACAAAAAAGGCACAACAATTTTAAAATGCAAAGAAAGCGGGCTCATAGCTTTCTACCCGTGAGACGCTATTTAACCCTATTCCCGGAGGGCTAGACGGTATGGCCGATTCCCGGCAGGGGGGGGGCGGATTCGGCCCCCCCTGAGATCTCGAGAACTACTCGTCCGATTTTATCGCAACAAACGGCAATCGATTTGCCGTGACGTGAACTACATTTTTACAAAAATAAATTTTCAAAATTTTGAAATTTGTGGATATAGGGGGGCAAAAATGTCAAAATGGGGGGCACTTTTTGACTTCTTATAACTCCCTTGTTTATGGACCGATTTTGATGAAACTGGCATGAATCGAGAGATTATGGATAGGGCTTTTACCATGGGTATGCAAATTTGAAATTTTGAGAAAATTCATAAGCGTTCACAGGGTTTTAAAATTAGGGGGATTAGTTTTCTAATAACGGAATGAACAAAAGAGGCCAAAACACTTTTTTAGCATTTGCTAGTCATGTTATGCTAAAGAAGTACAAATTGCATTACAATGTTTGTATAATGTTAGCATAGGCGGTGCCAGGGACATAAAAAAGGGGGAACTGTCATGGTCACACGTTCTTCAGATCAACTTGTGACCTTTGACCTTAAATGACCTCCAGTGACCTTGGGGTCACCTGGAATGATGTCGTGTGCATTCAAGATTATCTGTAGACGTTTTTAATCGATTGAATTCACTCTATTCCAAGAAAATCATTTTTTGGCTTTTGCGATATAGGGTACGCGCAGTGACATTTTAGGTCATAGCTCCGTGACCCGACCTGATATCAAGCTGAAACTTGGTACACAAGTAGAGGGCATCTTTCTACGTGATATATATTCTGGGTTTGGCATTTGAAAAAATAGCGCCGAAATTATTGCGAAAAAACAAATTTTGACTTTTGACCTTGACCTGACCTTGTAAAGTGACCTCAGATAAACAAAATTACATATGCTCATTGCCCAACTATTTAGCTATACATTCATATAAAGTTTTAAGTTCTATCTTAAAAACTCTGTTTTTGGCAGACATTTTCCTTTTACCCTCAACATGGCCAAAAATGACCTGAGGTGCCTCCCAAAAACGTTGCCTGGCTCCGCTCCTGAGCAAAATAGAATTTCTAAATTTTGTCACGGCGCGTAGAAGGAATAGCTAGGAAAAGTCACCAAGTTTCGTGAAGCTGCGTTAAAAAGCCTGGAATTGGCAAGCAAAAAACCCGAGGGGGTGGGCGGATTCCGCCCCCCCCTGCCGGGAATAGGGTTAAAACACCCTACAGAAGTGCCCTTAGTTGTGGCTGCAGGCAGGGTGTTCCATGAAGCCGCTACTCTGTAGAGGATGGCTCGCTTGGTCGACTCGAGTTTGACACGTGGCAGGTGTATTTTTGATCCTACAGAGGCGCGAGTCTCGCGGATTGAGATCTCGCTGCGCCGAATAAGCATCAATCAAAGAGCTCTGGGGGCCTGTTCGTTTAAGAGAGCTATGAAAATTTTCAGGCAGTCTCTGTTTGAAATCAAGGTGCTGATCCTGGGCCAGCCAAGCGAGATGAGTGCAAGTGTGATGCGATCATGTCTGCGTGGCCGATCACAGTTCTAGCTGTAAAATTTACGACCTTGTGCATGCGGTCGAGTTGTGTTTTAGCTGCCCCGTTCCATACAGAAAGAGAATATAATATATGGGAGAGAACATAGGCCTGTGGCGTCGAAACCTGTATAATGTTATGAGTGGTGCAAAGCACTTCCTGACCACCCCTGAAATGTGGTGTTGTCATGTCAGGGCTTGGTTAAGGGTTACACGGATAATTTTGATGGTCGCAGAGGAATGAATTTCCGTGCAGGAGATATCGAAGGTGATGTCTATGAGGGCTCTATTTTTGATACCATTTTTTTAGCCAATAATGATGATTTCCGTCTGAGTGGCGTCTGTCTTCAACGAGTCCAATCTAAACCGTTTCTGGAGAGCCTGAAGTGACTCTTTGTGACGGATCTTCAGGTCGGCCAGACTGTCGTCAGTGGGGAGGGAATAATCTAAGGTTTGAGCGTCGTCTGCAAAGGAGATCAGACGGCCATGTGGAAGAAAGCTAGCCAAATCGTTTCTGAACAAACTGAACAGAACCGGACCGACCAGCGACCCCTGAGGCACTCTGTATGAAACAGTCAAAATTTTGTCCCCGCCTCTGACGAGCTGGCGAAATGGCGCACCAGCAAAGCTTTCGAGAAGGACGTTTTGATTGGCTGAGTTAAAACGTCCTTGACACAGTCAAAAGACTTGTCCAGATCAGTTGTCGTCATCGACGAGACAAGATTTGTTTTAAACCCAGGCGATGGTATCCAACAAAGCGTCTTCCGTAGCACGAAAGGAACGGCAGACATACTGAGTGTCAGAATGAACGGGATTTTGTCGTAGTTATTTGATCCGCTAGGTGTTGACAGCTCTGTCATTTTTTTTTAGAAGAACAACATTACTATTCTTTTCAAACGCCCCGAAAATGTAATTACTGTCTTTTTCTGGTTCTATTGAGCTTGCTGGAACGCATTCCATTCATTTTATGGAGTGCATTCCATCCATTTTAGGTTGATTTATAATAAGCTTCGAAGTGCTCGAATGGTAGTACGTGATTAGTGATGACGTCAAAGATTGGTCTAGTACCCAGCAGAAGTGACAGCATAGTTGAGAGGACGAAGGGACAGGAGGGGTGAGCTGTCTCCTAACTTAGGAAAGCTTGATAGTTGCCATTCAGATTTATTCTTGATTCCATTTTGAGGGGGGTCGATTCCGAATCTTACTCATGACCTGCTGAATCATTTCTCAATCTGAACACGGTTTTCCAACGCCAAATCGATTGCGTTTTCGACTCAAATGCAATGAGTTGATTCCGGAATCGATTCCGCTAAGATCCATTAGATAGGATTAGACCATTGTTATCAATTCCATGTCTGATTCCGTAGTGAACCGCGTGGTTTAACTACGACTCTAATTCCGACGCTTATTAATGGAATTTATTCCGGAGTCAATTGTGATCCCTATGGAATCAGACATAATGCCGTTACCAGTAGCCGTTTAGTATTATTTGGATTTAGTTTTTCACACAACATTTAAACAAGAACTTCCAATAGCGTGTATGCGGCGCTGGTGGCGTTGCATCTCCAGGCCAGTCCGGGAAAACGGCATTTTCAAATATTTCCTTTCCATCCATCTTCTTTGTGATCGCATTCAATTTTTCCCAGCCACTTCCGTTGTCCCTCCTCTCCCCCGGGTGTAGGCACCGGTTGCAAGGCCGACAGTGTGCTGAACAAAGCAACGTTTTTGTGGTAGCTGCTTGTTGAGCGTCGGGGAGTGGCCTTGAATGAGAAGTGCTCCCAACACCATCAGTTTCCTTTATCGTTGCACATCTTTAGAACTCTGGTGTTTTGCGTCAGACGTTCTCTTGTGAGCACAGTGTTGTCCTGCTGGAGCATGTCGTCGCATGGGGCTCCATCTCTCAAGTGCCTTGTCAGCCTTCGTGATAATGAAGTTGTTGTGACGCCGATGTAGTCTGCGTTATGACGCTCGCATTCCTCATTTCTGCATTTAAAGTTATAGACTACATTGGTTTTCTTGAGAGTGGTATTTTTGGCTGACAGATTATTTTTCAGGAGTAGATCGCATACTTTTCTTCTCTTGTCGTAGACGATGGTCTTCAGTTGGTGTATATCACCAGTGCGCTTCACATTCTTGGATATTATATCTCGTAGTGTTCTCTCACCCACTTTGTAAGCAGTGTTCAAGTTGGTGCTGAAGTTCATCTATGAATTGACACAATTCCGTTTCTTGACATCCAGTTGATCATCTCGAACAACGCCTTTTTGACCACTGTCTACAGGAGGAACATTGACCAAGGAAAATACATGGATGCAGAGAGTGGTTGGTCAGCGAGACACCCTACAAGTGTCATCAAGGCCTTTGTCAAAACAGGTATCAGAGCTTGCTCTACTTGGGAAGCAATGCACTGTGAATTTGTTCGGCTAAAAGCCATCTTAATTAACAACGACTACTCCAATACCGAGGTCGACAACAGTATCAAATAATGACTTCATCAGAAGTTCAGGGACCAGAACCATCAGGACTGAGAAACAATTACCAAACGCCTCTACTACAAAAAACAGATGAACTCTGCCTATAAAGTGGATGAGAAACACTACGAAATACAACATCCATGAATCTCAAGTGCACTGATAATATGCACCAGCTGAAGACTGTTATCTACAGTACAAGAGCAGAAGAGTACGATATCTAGTCCTGAATAGTCTGTCAGCCAAAAATGCCACCCTAAAAAAGTAATGTAGTCTATAACTTTAAATGTCCATATGAGGAAAGCAAACCTCATAACGTACACAACATCGGTGTCACAACAACGTCATTGTCACGATGACTGACGACGCACTTGAGAGATGCACCTGGTCTCTGTTGATCGGTTCCTTTCTATTAGGACACGGCGACGAACTCCTGAATAAACGAATGGGATAAAAGGAAATGTGACGAATTGATATCCGCTATGTTGTGCTCAGTAATGGTATGCTTAATGCTCGTTTTAAAGCTTTGGATTGACGGAATGGCCAACTTCCTCTTAACGTTTCTGGACCTCGTGAGCCCGAATGACTTTTTTGACAAATGGCGTTTGCAAGGTGTAGTTTCATTTGATAAAACTTGTCTCAGGGAACGGATGGCAGACTATTTCCAACGAGTGCGCGCGGCGCTGGTCAGCACGATGACCTACATAATTTGCCCATAGGAAATGGTATCCGCTGCGTAGCGCCCGATATCCATTCTTTCCGTTGGTGACTGATGATACGTGCTCTCTGATTATTTTTATGCCCTTAGAGATGTAGCTTCAAGTCCCTTAAAGGTTACAAGTCACGCTGTTTGCTTCCAGGTAAACAGGCTAGCCAAAGACGGATAGAAGATGTTTTTCGTCTCGAGACACTGCCATGTCAGTGACCGACCACGCCCAGTGCTGTGGACCTCAGCGCGCTGTGTTAAATTTTAGCTCATTTGGCAGCTGCTATAAGTGCATGCTGGGCTGCTGCAACCATGCAAGTTCCTAGCTGTAAATGTCAAACAAGGCGTTGCCGAAAACTGTGGAAGTTTATGTAACTTTCAATGACTTGGAAACTTGTCCCTTGCTGCTGTTTCATGACAGGATATATAAAAAATCCCCGACATTTATCGTTTCGCAAGTAACAGCTGGGAGACGGGGCCAATGCAATAGTCCGATCGTCGTGTTGTTGTTTTAAGAGCCATTGCATGTTCAAAGAAAGGCGTGGCTGTGCTTTCACAGTCAGAGAAAGGCAAGGCCTTGAGGTTAGCCGACAACAGATCTCGATTCGTTCAGCACGCGCCGCGTTCTTCGTTTTACTGAAGTCGAACAGATATATCTCGCCGGACGTGTCTTAGGCGCGTTGCGCCGAATGGTTGCTAATGATCGCGGCTGTGTCAACGGCGTGTCCAGAAATGGCAGCAGTGGGAAGTTTGTAGATGGTACTGAGAACCCACAGATGTCCACGTTTTTCCCGGACACAAGCACCGCACACGACGCGGCTGTGTGGCGCGCTTGCTCTTCCTCCTCCGGGAAAATGCTGCGGCTGGCAGGTGCCGCGTCGGGAATTAGTTTACGTCCTGTTCCTGGTAAGCACCGGTCTCAGCCGTCCGTGTTTCTGCCCGTAGCGGAACCGCCGCAGCGACGTCGACATCGCCAGCACCACATCAGGCACACAGGATTCCGCTAATAAGATTTGCGACATGCTTGCTCTGTCAACACTCACGGGTTGACTTTAAGTAAACGTTATCACAACCACAAAACAACAGAGGACACGAAACACGACCAAAGCAACACAAAAACCACACTCATATCGGTAACAATGCCATTGGCTTTTCTGTTTTCACCTCTCATTGAAGGCTTAACAGGATCCAGGCAACGTGAAAACCACCGCAGCCGCCACAGCTATCGGAAGACCAAAGCCTTCTGCGCCGACCCGTCGTTAGCATTGATTTTGGCAGACCGACGGAGAAGCGACGTTCGTTATCATTACCGAGCGTTGCGTAGAAGGATGCTGCGTGCGGAGACTGCGTTGGCTGGGTATCCACGAGTATGGTAACTGGTCGAGCGTACACCGCCCAAGCGTCGGCCAGCCGGAGAATAAGCGCGAGAAAAAGGTCTGGAGAAAGGGCTGTAAGACAAATGGCGAGTTGCCGGGTGGTTGCACGAGGAGTGGTGCGTAGCGGAATAACCTCCGGAAACTGGCGGGCGGTGGAGAAGCTGCAGAAGGCCAACTTGCAAGATACCTGTAGAAGAACTGGCGGCCTGCGGGGTAGCTGTAAGAAGGGTGGCGGCGCGTAGGGTGACTGCAGAAGAAGTGGCGTATTGTGGGGTAGCCGTAAGAAAACTGGCAAACGGGTTACAGGATAGGAAGCTGAGACAAAATGGGACGTGGGGTAGTGTTCCAACACATAACGAGCTGCTGGGAGTCCTTCTGGGAGTAAGCGCGGAACGAAGTCGCGGTCGTCAAGAAAATGGGTCGCAGGCAATCCTTCAAGATATTTTCGGTTGTTGGCGGTCAACCAACACTCAAATGCTGGGCTGGCATAATCAATGGCAATAGTAAAAGAAGCAGCAGACATTGCTGGACAGCAGGATACGTAGTCATAAAAGGCTTTTGCAGATGATTGGATACGCTCAATAACAATAACAACTGGTAAATAATCAAAGACGCCTGCATATAAATCACCCCGGGCCTAAAGTTTACTTAAAACGTCACAAACCCTGTGACTGCCGAGGTCTTGTGGACTTCACTACTGCGAGATGACTGGTGGGGGAAGAATGAGTGTGGTCCTTTATGTGATGAAATCCTTAATGACAAAACTGTACTGACGCCGCTGCTGATGATCTTTTGATGCCGTGTTCTAGGTACAAGGAAAATGGTCCCAGTTATGCAAGCATTTCCTGACGTGTGTCATTCGGGGCGCGGTTGACAAAGATTTAAGGTTGTGATATTTCATTTGCAAACAAATTTGACTTGAATCAGCGAGAGGCACTTGTTCAGGGTACGAAGAATGCATAGGATTACATACGTTACAATCCTGTAAAATGCCGCCGTTTCTAGGATTGTAATGTATACAACAAAAATCGAACGATTGGCATTTCCCTGTCAGAGGATTGCTCTAAGATCCAAGATCAGAGGATTCCATTAATGTTGTACAGTACACAACATTCATTCCACATTTGAAGTCACAGCAATGCTCCGGGCTCCATGACCCATCGCGCCAAACAGTAATGTCACCTGTTGTTAACGCTGCCTGGCTGGTGTGCGAGTGCTGTCCGGCAGGTGGCCGGCCGGGTGCCGCTGCGGCCCGCCGGGGTTCCGACCGCGCGAGGCGGTCGTCACGTGACCCGCTGTCCACCACGTGACCCGCCGGCCTCGGACCGCCACGGCGGCCGATGCCTGGCGCAGCCAACTGAGGGGTGCCGGGGCGAGGGACGGGGGCGAGGCGCGCGGATTCGATGCTGACGCGCCGCTACCAGCGCCTACGTGCGTAATTGTTGGCAAATGACGTAAATGACTCGTGTGCCGTAGGCTTAGATTTCGGGATGCCAACAGTTTTTGTATGGCCAGTTGAACCCAGTGCTGGCCCTGAAAAGTTGGCCAACATTATTAATGCCGATAGCATCTGAAACGCTTCGTGACCGGCCCTTGCGACTCAGGACTTTTGCGCGGAAAACCGATACAATGAAACTACTTCGTGGCGCTAAATCCCACAGAGCCTGAGGAACATTTAGCCGTTTTTTGTTTGTTTGTTTCTTCTTTCCACGTGAGCTTCACTTTTTCGCCATCTGGAAGGAAACAACGCACCGTTCTCCTCAGGTGACAGAACGAGGAGCAAAGGTACCCTGTAGAGACCACGACTGAGTGGTTGAGAGCTCCAGAGATGTCGGGGGCTCGGCAGTCGACCTGCGCGAGCTGGCGAACACCAAGATCTGCCAGTGCCAACCCCAACTGCTGCTCTCGCTGCAACGCCGTCTGTTTCGCCAAAAAACCTGATTACTCTTCGATGTTCGCCGGTCATCTACGGTCGGCGGCCGTCGACGCCGTCTCGTCACTGGGCTGAGACGAGAGGTGAGTGCGGGTTTAAAACACAGCGCAGTGTCCACATGACCCGGACTCTCACCCAAACGCAGGCCCGCGCGTCCGAAATGACTGCCGATTCCTAGCAGCCCACGCCGTGTCTTTGAAACTGTGACGAAGCTGGTGATGGATTTTCACGCACTTTTAGCTGGCGTAAGCCGTAGTGATTTGAGGTCAACACGCAGAAAGCATTTTCATATGGTACAGAAAATATGATTACTCGTTAGCTCCGAGTGCTTCTTCACAACAGGTCATATGAAGATTGGTGATGAGAGCTGCCTGATATTGTTACGTTTTGACTGCTTTAAATAAAGCAAAACTTCCAAACCTGTCTGTGTCGGCTATGAAGAAATGTTTGTTCAATTTTCAATACCACATCAACGATGCAGTCATTTGGGACCAGTCACGTCAAGCGAGCAACGGTGTATACCGGATAAACAAGTCGGGACGTATATATGATGGACGTATATGTGAAGTCAACGCTCTTTGATTGCTTACACTAAGCCACGTAATTTAAATGCTTTTAGGTAGCCCGTTACTGGTTTATCAATATCAGGTCATGCCATGTTATCTGAGACATTAACTGTTTACATATATAGCTCTTACCTGCACCATGCTATGCGATTTAAATGCATTTCAGTAGCCCGTTACTGGTCCATCAATGTAAGGTCATGCCATGTTATTTGAGACATGAAAGTCGACGCGTCTATTTGGAGATATAGAAGCATCCCGCATTGTTTGAACAAATGTCAGGACATATTCCTACATTCCCATTTCGCCTCGGTAAACTTAATGATGTCTCTAAGCTGGCTGAACCGCTCTCAGGATCTTCGACTGATCTTGTGGAAAACTGCGTTTTATCTCTGCCAAAAATCGTTGCGACGCCTTTAAAGACATGTTCTTGCCTCGCTGCCGCGGATGAACTTGATAGGCCTCTCTTCCTAATCTTGCTAACGCCCATTTTGCGTGATCTCCTTAACTGATTTTGTTAAACCTAGGACTGTGGTAACCTCGACATCAACAGCAGCTTTCCCGGCGCAATGACTAGCATGTTTTCTCAGAGCAGTTTCCCTACAGGTTCTGATCGTCACTTTATAGTGTCCATTTTGAAGTGCATCTAATTTTCTCGTCAATGTTTGGTTAGAAAACCATTCAGATTTTGCATCTGGTCCAATCGCTTCTACTTTTTTCCCATTCTCTTCACAGACGATACTCAAAATCCGGCGCGCATATTTCGCAGTCCGGTTCTTCGGTAGTCTCTTTGTGATTTTACATTTAAGATCAACGTGCCTCTGCATGGAGCTTCACACAGATGCATTAGCTCTTTTTAGGGCTCCTGCAGAGAGGGCGCCTTTTGACCGCGTATTCGGAGCGCCCTAAACCCCAATCATACACACACACACACACACACACACCTATTCACATTATTTCGGTTTGTGGGGACATGTGCAATGATCCATCTTTACGTGTACATAGCTTGGAAAGGCTGTTGTTAGGTCATTTAGGTCCTGACACATGAAATTACAACGTGTTTCGTGATCATTCGCCCTTAACCCTCTTCCCGGAGGGCTAGACGATATGGTCGATTCCAGGCAGGGGGGGGGGGCTGATTCGGTCCCCCCCTGAGATCTCGAGAACTACACATCCGATTTCATCGTAACAAACGGCCATCGATTTGCCATGACGTGAACTACATTTTTATAAAAAGAAATTCTCAAAATTTTGAAATGTGTGGATACAGGGGGGCAAAAATGTCAAAATGGGGGGCACTTTTGGACTTCTTATAACTCCGTTGTTTATCGACCGATTTCGATGAAACTGGCATGAATCGAGAGATTATGGATAGGGCTTTTACCATGGGTACACAAATCTGAAATTTTGAGAAAATTCATGGGCGTTCACAGGGTTTCAAAAATAGGAGGATTAATTTTCTAACAACTGAATGAACAAAAGAGGCAAAATCAATTTTTTGGCTTCTGCTAGTCATGTTATGCTACAGAAGTACAAATCGCATCACCTTGTTTGTATAATGTTAGCATAGGAGGTGCCAGGGGCATGAAAAAGGGGGAACTGTCAAGGTCACACGTTCTTCAGATCAACCTGTGACCTTTGACCTTAAATGATCTCCAGTGACCTTGGGGTCACTTGGAATGATCTCGTGTGCAATAAATATTGTCTGTAAACGTTTTCAATACAAATATATATATACATATATATATACATATATATATACATATATACACTTATATATCCACATATATCCATATACACTTATATATACATATATATCCATATATATATATATATATATATATGTATCTAAAAAATATACACATCTGCACATCTGCACACCTGCACACCTGCACATCTGCACATCTGCACATCTATACATCTCCACATCCAAAGATCTCCAAATCTAGACATCTCCACATCTAGACATCTCCACATCTGCACATCTGCACATCTCCACATCTGGACATCTCCACATCTGGACATCTAGACATCTAGACATCTGAACATCTGAACATCTGGACATCTGGACATCTAGACATCTAGACATTTACACATCTAGACATCTTGACATTTACACATGTGATGTGTAAATGTCTAGATGTGTAAATGTCTAGTTGTGTTGATCTAGTCTAGTTGTCTGGGATCGGAATAAGGATCAGGATTAGGATCGGGGTCAGGATCAGGATCGGAATCAGAATCGGAATCGGGATCGGGATCAGGATCAGGACCGGGGTCGTGATCGGGATCACGACCGGGACTGGAATCGGGATCAGGATCAGGATCGGAATCAGAATTGATATCAGGATCGGGATCATGACCGGAATCGGAATCACGACCAGGATCAGGATTAGGAGCAAAACCGGGATCGGGATCAGGAGCGGGACCTGGATCGAGATCGGAATCAGAATCGGAATCAGAATCTGGATCAGGATCAGGATCGGAATCAGAATTGGGATCAGGGCCGGGATCGGAATCGGGACAGGGATTGGAATCAGGATCAGAGTCAGAATCAGGATCGGGCTCGGGATCGGGATCAGGACCGAGACCGGGATAGAGGTCAGGATCCTGATCGGAATCAGAATCGGAATCAGAATCTGGATCAGGATCGGGATCGGGATCAGGATCGGGATCAGGATCGGGATCAAGATCGGGATCAGGATCGGAGTCGGGATTGGGATCGGGATCAGGGCCGGGATCGGAATCTGGATCGGGATTAGGACCGGGATCGGAATCGGGATCAAGGTTAGGATCAGGATCGGGATCGGGATCGGGAACAGGATCTGGACCGGGATCGGGATAGGATCGGGATCGAAATCAGAATCGGGATCAGGGATCGGGATCGGAATCAGAATCGGAATCGGGATCGGGATCAGGATCAGGACCGGGGTCGTGATCGGGATCAGGATCAGGATCAAAATGAGAATTAACATCAGGATCGGGATCATGACCGGAATCGGAATGAGGACCAGGATCGGGATCAGGAGTAGGACCGGTGGGATTATATATATATATATATATATATATATATATATATATATATATATACATATACAAGCATATATATATATATACACATCTCCACATCTGCCCACCAGCACATCTGCACACCTGAACAGCTACACACCTGCACACCTGCACATCTGCACATCTGCACATCTATACATCTCCACATCTATACATCTCCAAATCTAGACATCTCCACATCTCCACATCTCTCCGTCTCCACATCTCCACATCTGGACATCTTCACATCTAGACGTCTAGACATCTAGACATCTGGACATCTGGAGAAATGGATATCTGGACATCTAGACATCTGGACATCTGGACATCTAGACATCTAGACATTTAGACATCTAGACATTTAGACATCTAGACATTTACACATCTAGACACCTAGACATTTACACATCTAGACATATAGACATTTACACATCTAGACAGCTAAACATTTACACATGTGATGTGTAAATGTCTGGATGTGTTAATGTGTACATGTGTAAATGTCTAGTCGTCTAGATGTGGAAATGTCTAGTTGTCGAGATGTGTAAATCTCTAGGTGTCGAGATGTGTAAATGTCTAAATGTTTAAATGTCTAGATGTCTAGATGTCCAGATGTCTAGAAGTCTAGATGTCTAGATGTCTAAATGTCTAGATGTCCAGATGTCCAGATGTTCAGACGTCTAGATGTCCAGATGTTTAGATGTCCAGATTTCCAGATGTTCAGATGTCTAGATATCTAGATGTCTAGATGTCTAGATGTCCAGATGTGGAGATATCCAAATGTGGAGATGTCCAGATGTGGAGATGTGGAGATGTGCAGATGTGGAGATGTGGAGATGTATAGATGTGGAGATGTATAGATGTGGACATGTATAGATGTGCAGATGTGGAGATGTGCAGATGTGCTGGTGTGCAGATGTGTAGATGTGTTTTTTGTAGATACATATATACACACATATATATATATATATATATATATATATATATATGTGTGTGTGTGTGTGTGTGTGTGTGTGTGTGTATCTAAAAAAATATACGCATCTGTACATCTGCACACTTGCACACCTGCACACCTGCACACCTGCACACCTGCACACCTCCACATCTCCACATCTGCACAGCTATACATCTCTACATCTATACATCTCCACATCTAGACATCTTCATATCTAAACATCTCCACATCTCCACATCTGGACATCTAGACATCTAGAACCTCTAGACATCTAGACATTTACACATCTAGACATCTAGACATTTACACATCGAGACATTTACACATCTAGACACTTATACATTTACACATGTAGACAACTAGAAGTTTACACATCTAGACAGCTAGACATTTACACATGTGATATGTAAATCTCTAGTTGTGTAAATGTCTAGATGTGTGAATGTCTAGTTTTCTAGATGTGTAAATGTCCAGATGTGTAAATGTCTAGATGTCCAGATGTCTAGATGTCTAGATGTGTAAATGTCCAGATGTCTAGATGTTTAGATGTCTAGATGTCCAAATATCTTGATGTCCAGATGTCCAGATGTCCAGTGTGTAAATGTCTAGATGTCTAGATGTCCAAATGTCTAGATGTGTAAATGTCTGGATGTCTAGATGTTTAGATGTCCAGATGTCCAAATGTCTAGATGTCCAGATGTCCAGATGTCCAGATTTCCAGATCTCCAGATGTCCAGATGTCTAGATGTCGAGATGTCTAGATGTCCAGATGTGGAGATGTGGAGATGTGGAGATGTATAGATGTGGAGATGTATAGATGTGCAGATGTGCAGGTGTGCAGGTGTGCAGCTGTGCAGGTGTGCAGATGTGCTGGTGTGCAGGTGTGCAGATGTGCAGATGTGTATATTTTTTTATATATATATATATATATATATATATATATATATATATGCATATATCTATATCAATGTATATATACTTCCATATGTGTAGATGTGCATATATATATAGTGTCTAAGTGTGTCTAAGTGTTTCTAGGTGTGTTTATTTGTATATGTGTTTATATAGGTATGTATGTATATATATGTGTGCATGTATGTATATATATATATGTTTGTATGTGTATGTGTATATGTGTATACGTGTTCATGTCTATATGTGTATATGAGTAAATGAGTATATATATATATATATATATATATCCCAATCCCACCGGTTCTGCTCCTGATCCGGATCCTAGTCCTGATTCCGGTTCCTGTCATGATCCCGATCCTGATCCCAATTCTGACCGCGATTCTGATCCTGATCCCGATCCCTGTCCCGGTCCTGATCCTGATCACGATTCCGATCCTGATTCCAATCCCAGTCCTGATCCAGATTCTGATCTTGATCCCAATTCCGATTCTGATCTTAACCCTGATCCCGATTCCTATCCCGGTCCTAATCCTGATCTCGATTGCGATCCCCGCCCTGATCCCGATCCCAATCCCGATTCCGATCTTGATCCCGATCCCGGTCCTGCTCCTGATCCCGATCCTGGTCCTGATTCCGATTCTGGTTCGGATCCCGATCCTGATCGCAATTCTTATTCCGATCCTGATCCTGATCCCGATCTCGGTCCCGGTGCTGATCCCGATCCCGACCCCGGTCCTGATTTTGATCCAGATTCCGATTCTGATTCCGATCCTGATCGCGATCCTAGTCCTGATCCAGATTCTGATTCCGATTTCGATCCTGATCCCGATCCTGGTCCTGATCTTGATTCTTAGGCTGAATCGTCCGTGTCTTGAGTCAAGTCTTGTGTCTCGTCCGGCGTCAGTCAATCGTCTGCAGTTCGTGGAGGTTGGTTGGGTGGTTTCCCGATCCCGCTCTTGCTCCCGATCCCGAACCCGATCCCGGCCTTAATGCCGATCCCGATTCCGCTCCCGTCCCTGATCCCGATCCCAATCCCCATTCCGATCCTGATCCCGATCCCGATCGTGATCCAGATTCTGATTCTGATTCCGATCAGAATCCTATCCCAATCCCGATCCCGATCCAGATCCTGCTCCCGATCCCGATCCTGATCCCAATCCTGATCATGACCCTGATCCTGATTCCGATCCCGGCCATGATCCCGATGCAAATCCCGATTCCGATCCTGATCCCGATTCTGATCCTGATCCAGATTTTGACTCCGATCAGGATCCTATCCCGATCCCGATCCAGATCCTGCTCCCGATCCCGATCCCGATCCTGAATCTGACCCTGATCCTGATTCCGATCCCGGTCAAGATTCCGATCCCGACCGTGATCCCAATTCTGATTCCGATCCTAATTTTGATCCCGATCCCGGTCCCGATCCCGATCCAAATCCCGATTCCGATCCTGATCCCGATCCTGATCCTGATCCAAATTCTGATTCCGAATCTTATTCCAATCCCGATCCAGATCCTGCTCTTGATCCTGATCTCGATCCTGATGCTGATCCTGATTAAGATCCCAGTCCTGATCCCGATTCCGATCCCGGTCCTAATCCCGATCCAGATTCCGATCCCGGCCCTGATCCCGATCCCAATCCCGGTCCCGATCCTGATCCCAATCCTGATCCTGATCCTGATCCAGATTCTGATTCCGATTCTGATTCCGATCAGGATCCTGACCCCGATCCCGGTCCCGGTCCTGATCCCGATCCCGAACCCGATCCTGATTCTGACCCTGATCCTGATTCCGATCCCGGTCCCGATTCCGATCCCGGCCCTGATCCCAATTCTGATTCCGATCCTAATGCTGATCCCGATCCCGGTCCCGATCCTGATCACGATCCCGACCCTCATCCCGATCCCAATCCCGATTCCGATCCTGATCCTGATGCTGATCCTGATCCAGATTCTGATTCCGATTCTGATTCCGATCCCGATCCCGATCCAGATCCTGCTCCCGATCACGATCCCGATTCTGATTCTGACCCTGATCCTGATTCCGATCCCGGTCCCGATTCCGATCCCGGCCCTGAACCCGATCTCAATCCCGATTCCGATCCAGATCCCGATCCCGATCCCGGTCCTCCTCCTGATCGCGATCCTGGTCGTAATTCCGATTCCGGTCCTGATCCCGGTCCTGATCCCAATTCTTATTCCGACCCTGATCCTGATCCCAATCCCGGTCCCGGTCCTGATCCCGATCCCGATATATATATATATATATATATATATATATATATATATATATATATATATATTTATACATATACATACGACACATACACATACACACATTCTGCAGTGCGCGGAAACTCGTCCATCGAAGAAGAATGTTGAAACTTGATTACAAAACTTTAACACTTGAGGATGCAAATTTAAACAACTTTCCCGATTATTTGACTTTCCAGGATAGTTGCTTTAACTAGTCTGATGGTGTTGTCTTTCCGGACACAAAATCGCGAAGAACTAAATAACCTAGGAGAGGTTCTTTGCGTTGTCGATTACTGTAGATTGCATAATGGAAGTTGGATGGTTTTTCCGATCTGATGTTCGATCGGATTGTCTGAGCCGCGGACGCATAGCTCATTCCAAAACGGAAACTACGAAATTCCATGATTACAGTACCACAGACTAGGCATGCATTTATCACTGAAAATCGAAAGACATAAAAACGTACAAGGCGCACTTTTAACGGGTGATATTTCATATATGGCGATCCCTCAAAAACGTTCAGATCGATGTGTGTGTGTGTGTATGTGTATTCAAGCTTTAGGGGCCTCTAGCAACCGAACGCGCCAGTCGAACGCGACTTTAGTGGCACCATCGGGTGCACCGATTCGGCGGACAAACTGTGGTGCGATTCGTGGCATGTGACACGTGCCACGTGACGTGAGAGCCGGATCTCTGCAGAATTCAGCTAATCACAGGTCAAACGGCGGGCGCTGTTGGCTTAAAGCTTGATGACAACAAGGGCTCCACTTGCGGGTACTCGCTTTTGTGGTCGGCACCCAGGTGCGATCCATGTGGCGACCCACAGGCACGTGTTTCGATTTGGACTCGGGGACCTCCGTGCCGTAAAAAGTGACCCAGGCGACTGAAACTCGGTGGTTGGATAGACCAGGGCCAGGGCTATCCAACAATACCGAAAGGTACCAGGGTACTAGACAACAGGTAGAACAAAGTAAGTGTTAATTTTTTGGTATAATACTAAAAATGTACCAAATCGCTTCGTTCCTAGTACATTTCATAATTTCATCTAGAATTTGGTATCTTTTCTTTCAAAGGAAGAGGACGCAGATGTTTCGGTTATGGTGGATTTTTTAGCCACGGTATATTTGATACTGGCGACATAATTTCATGGAAGAATTGGCTTAGTTTTGACTATGTATTTTTCACCGCGTTCTAGTCTTGCTGCTGTCCTGCAAAAGCTTTTGCAGTCGCCACCTTGTATACAGGACATTTTTAGTTTTGCTCCTGTGCTTACCATGTTTTGGTCTTGTTACTTGTCACGGAGCAGTTTGACAGCGAGTACCATGTATACTGTACTCTAGTTTTTTACCATATATTTACCCTTTGGTGTGTTTTGGTCTTGATATTACTGTTCATCTAGCATGTTCGTAGTGAGTGCCTTATATATCTGACTCATCTTATCTTACACCTGTTCGTTGTTAGGCTGAAACTTGGTAAATGGCATGAAATGTCAGCATTTTTCATTATCATCATTGTTATTATTTTCGTATTATTATTGCTCCGTATTTCTTGCCACTCTACGTGTTTCCCACTTTAATTGATTTTATTTCTCATCTGTGAATGCCTGTGTGGCTTTGTTGCTATTGTTATTGGTACTGTTATATTAGTAAGTAATAAAATGGTGCATATGTAGTATAAATTGTATTATATTAAATATGTTGCTGTATAATGTTTGTGTTACAAAACTGGACAAAATGCAGACAAAAAAACACTTGCTGAACAGTAAACTTCAGTCACTTTCACATCATACTTCTTTTAAATAATCTGAGACAAAAAAAACGGTGTATTGACTTATAAAGAATACCAGCATTCCTTCATGCATTATCATGTGCTGAAACAAGAAAATTGATATTAAATCATGAGAAATCTCGAACACAGTACAAGGCTGCGTTTCAAAAAGGTCATTCCGAATTGCATGGAAGACCGCTGTAATCAGTATGACCGCTGTAAATCAAACGATGCTCAGTACAGCCCGAACGAAAAGAATGCCTTCACTGGGATTCGACCTGCGACCATACGCTCCGAAGCCAAAGCACTTACCGACTGCGTTGACGCGGCCGATGAATCGTACGGCAAACCCCAGGAAACCGGAGAATCCGATGCAGGCGTTTTTTTCACCCGGTACGCCATGGGAGTGAGCCATAGCTCATGTGACGAAAACAAAGCTCCTAAAGCTGCCAAAAGGCAATGAAACGAACTATCATACGGTGCAACAATGACTGTAATCTGTTGATGGGGAGATGAGATATAGTTCTGCGAAAATGAGGCATTTAACATGCAAACTCTATGGGCTAGTAGGAAAAGTACGCCATGGAGCGCTTGTGCTGCCAGCTAACTTCTGTGGGGGCCGACGATACCCTACATGATGGGCAGGGTGCCACGGGTCACGTGCAGTGCACGTGTGTCTCTTTTATGCCCCTGTGTTTCTTATGGGACAATTGCCGTGACGCAAACGGCGCGGTTTGTGATGATGGCTTGGAAAGGCGGACGGGCAGCTGGGCGATCAATGTCGATGGATTCAGGTCGAAACAGGATGCAGCTTGCACGTGAAACGTGATGTGCCCAAGAATAACACCCCTCCTTCATTGCCGTAAAAGTACTACCACTGGGATGGTAAAGATTGTCGGGTAGGAACACGTGATCCGTGGCAATCAATATATGTGACTGTTTTGCATGTCAGTAGCTTCAGCCTAGTGTATGCGGGACGCAACGGCTGACGTGTACCCGTCTGCCGTTGAGGTCTTTTGCTTGGGAACCGTTGATGCTGCAGATGCCAAATTTTGTGGTGGGCTGCAAAGTCACATCCAGGGAGTTACACAAAATCCAAACTCACACAAAGTCATTCAGAACAAGCAAAATTTGGGGCATCAGTGGCAAAATGTCATCCATGTGAGCATGCAGCTTCTTAGGCTTGGGGTCCTCCGTTCGCGGTAAGATTGTGATACCTACCTTAGTACCTTTATTTAGCCAAAGGTACCAAGCGGGTGCACAGGTCTAAGTGAGATACAAAGCTTCGATTCTGAACCGAAGCCAACCGAGTATCGCGTAAGTTTACCTCCAGTCTATTGACACGCAAGGGAAAAAAGTTATTACACGGCCGTAATGGCGATGAAATGTCGATCTCCCCGCCTGACCTGAGTGGGAACTGAGAGGCTTCCTACACTTTTCTAACCTCAACTACTCACGATTTTTACGTGTCTTTATGTTAACGTTGTTGGCTCGGAGAGTCCAGGTTAATAGGGTGGGGGGGGGGAGCAGGACATTTTTAGGTCGTCTCTGGGGTCAGCAACACAGCGTTAGTGTTAAATTTAAGTGCCCAGGGGAAGGGTGGGAAGGAGGGGACGCCACTCCAACGGCTAAATGGTTCCGCCGCGCCCGATGCAGACAGCAAGACCATCGAAATTCGCGCATGTTTGTCTTATCATATTGGCACGTGCCAACACGATATGATAACTGACAACTGCGCAGCCAAATCCAATCGCACTAAGATCCACGAAATCGTTATATAATGTAAACGTATGTAGCTAAAGAATATGTTTCAGCCTTCCGCAGTCGCTATTGCAACATTTTCATTGGCATGGAAATGCCTTTTACGTGTTTTTTTTTATTCTCAATCAAAGTAACATTTTTTGAGTGATTTTCGCCAAGGGGGTACGGCGCCCCGTCTCGTTCGCGGAAGGGAGGCGTAGCGCCCATGCGTTAGGTTCCACCGCTCCTGGCTGGAATGCGTATTTCAACATTGTTATTATGTTGATGTCACCTCGGAGCAACATCTTACGCCCGCTTCTTGGTTATGGCAGATTGAGACAAAAAAAGAGCAAAACGACCACCGCCTAAATCACCATGACGTCTCGCAGTCCCATAACACATCGGTAAAACTTTAACGTTGGTTTACGATATGAGCCGTCGCCGGGCGTATGGATATTCACCTTTGTCCCAGGACGACGAAGATAGCTGCCATCCCCATTTCTGCACCTCTCCAATTAAGATAGAAGTGCGCAACAAAAAGAAGCGTGTAGCACGTTTCTTTTTTGTTCAAATAGTACCTGATTTGGCCCATTCAGTTTACTGAGTATCCTCTGCGGTGACAGGAAATGAGAGCACCTTATCGCTTTTCCGTCTCAGCTGCCATTGTCGTAATTTCATAATGTTTTAGCCGGCAAACCAAGCTTTTCTAACAACCTGGTTTTAAAAAGGTCCGCTTTCCGGATGAATAAAAGACAAACATTTTGGCCTTCGTTCAGTCGCCAGCGCCGAAAATGATGTATAATTGTCACAGACTAAAGTTCTCGTATTGCGAAATGTACAAATCATTCTCGCTTCTGAAATCTGCGACAAAATTTGCCTCACAATTGGTTCAAAGTAATTCTGAGGTCAAAAAAGGAACACTGACCCCGCATGAACTTGAAGAGGCCAGTGACGTTTGAAATTCCGACGTGTTGTTACGTGTTTCCAATTAGCCCAGTATCGAAAGCCGGTTCTTCAGACTTCTTGAGGAAGAAGCCGAAATGTGGCCCATCTTATAAAAATATTTGTAGTCCCTCAGGAAAGACGGCATAACTCGGTGACATGGCGGGAACTGGCAATGCCTTTTTTCCGAAAAAGAAGCGGAAAGAATGTAATATCAGCTATTGCATATTTCAGGCCCTTTGCGCGGCACATTCGGCGGCAGTCTAAGAAAAGTCCCATGGGGTTGCTGGGAGTGGTAACCACCTCATTCGTCCAGCAACAAGCCATTTTTGCTTGTGAACAGGCGCAAGGACCGGTATCGGAAAAATCAAATGCCGGGGAAATGGTTTTTTTTATTAAGCTTGATTAGCGCAAAGAGATGCCTAACCCAGAGAAACCACTTGCCACGAACCGGCCACTTCACCACGACTTCACAACATCAGTCAATCACATCCTGGACGGTATCACCATGTATTAGCAAGCGACATGAAACACAAAAGAATACTGACCCAGTGCAGCCAGAGGCGTTCGACAGGCTTTGACACAGCGCCGCTCGGCCGTTTCATCGGCGGCACCCCGAGCGCAGTGACTCTGTAGCCAGTCATGGACTGGCGAGGGCACGGCGGTCACCATGCAACGGTCAAAAGCACGAGGCTAAACGTCAACACTTTTAGAAAGCGAGGTTCCATAGCGCTCGGTGTGCACGACGCACGCCCAGGGCACCGACCGCCCCGGGCCACGGAGCGGCTCAGAGTTCCGCCACCGATCGCCAGGCACCGCTGCGAAACCGAGCAGACGGCTCCGGATCGTCGACCACCTCCTGCGAGTCCGAACCTGGCGTCCGCCCCGTCCCCGGCCGTCCGTCACCTCCGATTCTCCTTCCGACGAGCGGCCGCACCGCCCTGGACCTCGGCAGCGCCTGCCACGCCCAATCGAGACGCGAACCGCTCTCGGCGCTGGCTCACACCTGAGTTTCCGCCGCCGCCACGCCGCCGCCGTCCGCGTCCCCGCAGCGCCGCGGCCGTCGCCATGGCGACGACGCCGCGCCGTTGGCGACGTTCGCCCGGACGGGCGACGCGGCCGCCGGCGAGCTGGGCGCCGCCGAGCCCGGCTCCTTGACGGTGGAGAAGGTGTGCAGGCGACGCGACGCGCCCACCACGGTCGTGCCCGTGCTGCTGCCGCCGGCGGCGCGCCGCGCGCCGCACAGCGTCTTCTAGCGGCAGGGCCAGACGGCGGAGGTCAATGCCCCCTCAAGGGAACATGTTGGGAGGGGTGAAGGGGAGGGTGATTAGGGAGGTCAGAGGTCAGGTGTGGTGCTTGTAAGCCCGCAGAGCGGTGTTTTGCGCCGAAGGAGAATTGGGCAGGTGTTGAGACGCCATTAATCGCACACCTTGCAACAATCGTGTGCAATGACTATAATGACACTTGACCACCTCACTTGAGGTGGTCAATCAAGCGACATCAAGAGACGAGGCCAGGCAGAAATGACAGAGAGGTCCCTGGAGCGGTCCTCTCAATATAGCATAACATCCACCGAACACGTCAGGATGTCAGCAAAGGACATTGCACCCTGCAGAAATAATATCGCAGTCTGCTCTCACCTTGAACGCCTGACGGTACTTTGCGGACATAACGTTGTACAGAATGGGGTTGATCGTTGCGGAGACGTAGTAAAAGCAGCCGGTGGTGTAGTACATGTATTCGTTGATTTCCCGGTAGTTCGGTAGCTCCTTGCCGTAGATATAGAGCAGGCGTTGTGCGTGGTGCGGTGCGAAGCAGAGAAAAAACCCGATCACCACCGCAACTGAAAAAGGAAAGTCAAGACAAGCAAAAAACATCCCATTTGCAGGGCAGCGGAAATAAAAACACTTCAGAGTAAAATTAGTAAGCAAACTGTCGGTTTCAAAGATTTTTTGATGAAAATAAAGGCAGGGATAGAAAGTCCCTGAAACAAGACGTCATTATAGAACACACATGGCAGCTATGGTACCAAGCCAAACGGACCCCTTTGCTGAACATCGCAGCCTTTTTCCATGTGTAAGTCCGTCGTTCGTGCAGGTACATAAAACTCGTGAATGTTTCTAGCAGTCCAAGGAAAGGTTACGACTTTAAGCCCGACGTGAACGTTTTAATCCAGATATAAATGCCCTGCCATTTTCAGAGACCAAATCAACATGGCGTGCACTTCACACGGACAATCGCTCCGCCTCCCCGAATGGGGTGTTCGAAATTTGGTTTGAGTGTCCATTGGGGCTGCCACGCCTCATTGTATACGTAATGTGAGCCAAAGGTACAATGAAAGGATTTTAATCGTCGCCGGAAGTAAGGATTTTCACCTAAACTCCGGATGAAGGGTGGCTGTTGCCCCCCCCCCATCCTATTTCTCTGCTAATCAGGCTTCTTTCTTTTGGACGATACCTGATTGGACTTCTTCAGATCACCTAGTCTTAGGTGATCTGTAACCTGTCTAGGGTGATATATCATAAGAACCATCTATGGAATCAGAACACCTCATGTTTTTCTATTTCCTAAATGTTCTTGCGTCATCTTAAAAGGTTTATGGCACTAGCGCAGGAACATGCGGAAAAAGTGGAGGCGTACAGACGTTTTGTCTCATATGGCAAAACGTTATATGTTACTCCCCGTTCCTACACCCATGTTTTGTGGCATTTCAGCCGACAAAGCATGCTTTTGCAGCAATCTGTTTACACAACTGGTACAGCGCTGCAGTCAGTGATTGCTTTTCTCTCGAGGTCAAAGTCTTGTCAACAACACGTGATGTTTGTCACATACTGGAGCTTTGATCATTGTGAAACGTAAAAATCATTGCCTGTACTGAAATCAACGACAAAAATTACCGTGCAATCCGTTGTGTACAATCTGTGTGCGTGATTGGGGCTTTAAGGTACTCCGTTTAATAGATCATACGGCGCCCGCTACAATTGGTTCCAAGCTATTCAAGACCACGTAAGGTCGGCGATTTACCGAAACGTTTACTAGGCCACTGACCTTTCAAAACCCAATATGATGTCAAGAAGATGCCCAAACATGCATGTATTAAAAACTGGTTCCGTATCTTGCCAGACTCCTCAGGAAACAAACACCCACAACAGAAAAAAGTGCACCTTCACCTACCAGGCTGACTGCAATGTGACAGCGTTTGGGGTAAGCAGGACTCCGACGACGACGCCGGCTAAATCCAACACCGCCAGTGGGGGGAGGGGAGACGGTCTCGCCGTGCAGGTATCCGGGTGGGGGCGCCAAACGTCATCGAGACGGCCCGGGGAGGTCCGATGAGCATTCCGCGACACGCCGGCGCCGACGCCGCCCGCCGGCCGGCCGGTTCCGAAGCGGACCTGGCGGATGAAGCCCCGGCGGACCGGCCGTGGACGGGGGCCCCGGCCCGTCTAATGGCCCTTCTCGTGATAAATTGCCACTCTCTCGCTCCTGGAGGAACAGCTGCCGGAACGGCTCACGACTGACAGTCTGACAACCGACGCCCCGGGGCATCAATTTTCAGAGCGCCCGTCGGCGGGTTTGCCCCTAGCGATCACGGCAGAAAGTCGACAGACAGAGGCGCCGAACGGCTTACGTCGATGCGGCTCGTAGCAATGAATCTGAAGCAGTTGAAGATCGCGCCATTTAACCTGACTGAGTGCTTACTGCCAAGCCGATACCTACTCCGGCGACACTGGTCCCACGGGTCAGTCGCGAGCACAACTTACCGCAGAAATTCCGCCTGTTCGTCTCCGATGGAGGGCCACGAGAGCTCAGATCATTACACAGCGGCTCAGGTGTTCGGAGTCTCCTGCAGTTTCCGAATGAAGATGAAACTACAAAGGTACCGCGGCAGTAATTTCCACAGCAGCCCGGAAACTTTGGCAGGTATTCACTGTTCAACTTTCAGATAAATGTTGCGGACTACTCGGAAGGGTAGGCGGGCCGAAGTGCTTTGCGCATGCCGCAAAGTTCCAAAGTTCGGTGAACGAAAATTGCAAGTCATCTCGTGGGTGCTTAATCCATCATAAAATGCTGCCGTGGTGGTCAAAAGGAATGCCACCGTGGAAACAGTTATCGTTCTTTCGTTCTCCAGTTTCGTTTCCAGTGTCCGTTCACGAAGACCGTGTACGGCGAAGAGAGATTAACAAGCAAAAGCATTGCTTCAAGGAGTAGCTAATTTCGACCAAGTTATATGGCTCCTTCCAGGAACCTTTTAGATTTGCCACTCACAGCCTGAATGGATACCATTCTTCCTATAACTACGAGTATTATCAAAATGTGAAGAGAGACTATGAATGTACACAGACAATGAACGCCAGCGTTGAAATCAAGGTGGCATCTCTATATGTCTTTCCTGCAGCATGATTTCCAACACACTTATGCACCATTACACATCCTCTAATGACTACTTGTATCTTTATTCTCCGTTAAATGTCTGTACTTTGTTATGCTGTTGCGTACGATCTCGAGGATTTCGAAACTGGAAAGAGACTGAACGGCGCCTATATCCTGTTAAGCAAAACGTAAACTTGTTCGCGTATGAACGAAACAAGCTAACGGACATTCGGTTGACGTAACACGGAATAATTAGGGCTCGTCGTTTTCTTCATTAGTCCAGGTTGCCACGCTCCTCCAAGCCAAGCACCCGTCAGTCTGGAACGGTACGGGTTTTGGTTCAATCTGCTTTTGTGTCAAATAGAAGGGAACAACGTGTTTTTCTTTTATAATCCTGCGTGCTAAGCTATCTGTTCAGCTACACTGTAAAGTTACACCTCATACCCCGTACCTCATAACAGTTATATCCCATATTGCTCAAGTTCATATTTCTTTGTCGACAACGGTTAACCCTTTTCTCGTATCCATAACGCTATGGTGCGTTGCCGTAGGGGGAAGGGTTTCCTCCCCCCTCAAAATCTCGAGACCAGGGGGGCCTCCTCCCCCTGAGGATCTCGAGACTTACCCGTCCGATTTCCTCCTACGAACGGCAATCGATTCGTCACAACGTAAACCTCATTTTTTTATAAAAAGAAGTTCTCAAAATATTGGAAGGGAGACAAAGGGCAAAAAGTCACGAAGGGGTATTTTTTACTTGCTATAACTTCGTTGTTTATGGGCTGATTTTGATGCAACTAACATGAATCGAGAGCTAATCGACAAGATTTTTCCAATTGGCTCATAAACCTGAAGTTTCGGGAAAATTTATAGACGTTCACAAAGCCTGCGGTATGAGAGGAGTATTTTTCTGAAAGCTGAATTAACATATCAGTTTTAGTCGTTTTAGATATACTTATCTTATCTTACTTATCTTAATTATACTTAAGAAATGCAAACATTATTACACTGTTTGTGTAATGTTCGCCTAGGCGGCGCCAAGGACATGATAAGGGAGGAACTGTCATGGTCACATATTCATCAAGTTACCTTACGGCCTTTGACTTTAAATAATCTCAAATGGCCTCAGAGTTACATGGAATAGCCTTGAATTTATTTCGTGGGGATTGAAAACGTTTCCAGTCACCCGAACTGGCCATATTTTTGAACGTCCTGCTGATGGCCGTCGTGATATAGGTTATATCCGTGACCCGACCTGACATCGACCTGGAACTTAAAACGCAGGTTGAGTACACAGTACTGAGTCATTTATGTTCATAGGTGTTCCGAATTTTGCGTTCTGAAAATAAGCGTAAAAAATATTTTTGTAGGACTAGATTTCAGTTTTTAACCTTGATGTGACCTTGTGAACTAACCTCATGTCCGTAAAAATATTCTCACCTGCTTCCCAGTTATTTGCCCATGCAATCTTATGAAGTTTGAAGCTCCCTCTTAAGAACGTTGTTTTCGGAAGCTGTTTTTTTCTTTTACCTTCAAGGCTGGCAAAATGGCGTGCACTATGTCCCAAAACCTTGGCCTGGCTCCGCCCCTGGACGAAATAAAGACATGACAGGCATACTATGTTTAAAAAGGTAAGGAAGCTGCTTCTGCTGCGTCAAAAACCCTGAAAATGGCGAGGAAAAATCGAGAAGATAGGCTTCTGAAACCCTTCCCCTACACGAAATAAAGTTGAGTCCGGCTGTGGATATGGCGCTAAAGGTAACAGTTTTACGAATGTCCATTTTTCTACTCGGTTGATCAGCAATTTGTCTTCGCAGCTGGCAGGTTGGTGGAAATGGCTCCTTTCTGGAAACAAGAATTGGCCATTTTTTACGAACCGGGTCCGAGCTATCGGACCGTGCGTGCGTCGGTAAGCTTATTTATTGCGATCTGATTTGTTGTCCATTTTTTACGAAGCGGGTCTTAGCAATCGGGTCGTGCTTGCGTCGGGCTTATTTGTCAGTTAATTTAGCCAGAGACTGCAGCTGGCAACTCATTATTTTTTTGCGGGAATCCGCCTTAGGAGGTGCAGGACTTAAAAACAAATTTGGACTATAGCTGCACTATGATAAAATACGATTGTGTTTTGGTTTGACAAGCGGTACAAAAGAAAGGACTATACGGCGGAGCATTTTTTATTGTTAAAATCCTAACGCTTCTCTCCAGTGCTGATTGCCGCCGCTTACACGTGGCACGTGCCATGCACACTGGAAAGTGCTGTGCACCACGCGATTGCCCGTTCAATTGTCTTTGCAAGTTGCTGCGTTTCAAGCTGATCCGGCCCGTGATTGCCGAGAAAATTCGCCGGAAGCGAAACCATGTTTGACGCTGTTTGTGGTTCTCGTTTTGCGCACTATCCCTGTGGGATAAAAACTCACCTTGAAGCGCGCATCACGCGCCAACGACGGACTGCAGTGCGACGAAAATTAGCCGATACATTGGTGCAGCACTAGACCTTTTGAAACGGTGCGCAGAAGGGCACTTCGCAGCACATGCAGCAGTAGAGCACTTCACGGATTGGATAAATCTGCGAATTGCACATTGATCTGCGGGGTGGATTGGACCGGACCAGAAAATTCAAGCAAGCTATGAATTAGGACCGCACCGGATTTTAGACTCTGTCAAGCAATATGGATTGGACGGACTGAAAATCAATGACGTTTCAAGACATTCATTGGATGTGATTTCTGCAGCCTGCCAGAAAACTTATACTGAATTTGTGACAGAAGCAAAACTTGCATACCGATTGGCGCTCATTTTCATAAGCATTTTCTGCAATTACGGATTGGACCAGACCGGACTGAGGGATGCTGGAAAAGGCGGATTGCGGACTGATTGGATGCTAGATAACACGGACCGGATTGGACCAGATCCTGGAAATTCAGTCCGCGAAGTGCTCCTCTGGTACGCAGTACGCGCCGACCCGTCGACACGTTAGGGTCCTGGATCGGAACACATACTTTCCGACAGATAGACAGAAAGACTGGCAGGCGCTTTGTTCAGTTGGATTGCAAGTCAATTTCGCTAGAGTACAACATGCAGACGTGTTGCGTAATACGAGTGCTCGTAAAAAAAAATCGCATCCAGCAATCGCAATGACTCTGAAACGGTCTATTTTTTTGTATGGCATTGGAAAACGCATATGGATTTAAGCTCCATGACTACAATGCCGGAATGAAAAAGAACTGAGAACGTATCACGGACAAGGTTCAGTCAAACCGCATTATTACTGTCGTGTGACCGCTGTTGATGTCCCGTGGGACATTGCCCCCCCCCCCCGCCATGACATTCAGCTATATTTCCGTGCGACCCTCAACTCCTTTTTGCGGTCTAGGTACGACCCACGACGTGAAGAGGTAGGACAATTACGGCTTCGAATGTACCGATGTCATGGCCGGCTGCAGAAAGTTAGTCTCTGCAAGTTAAGAAAGTCTCTCATTCGTTAGCTGCGGCGATGGGACGGGTTCATCAGTTCAAGGGTTGCCGTTTATTAGCGGTTATGTTCCGTGGTTCGAGTTTTAACATTAAATGATGTAGAAATATTGCGTTTGTGTGCTGAGATGCATGTGAGTGTGACTGTATGTCCTGTGTAAGATACTCGTACAAGCAATGACAGACTTTGGGACGATGCCGGTGAGCCGCACCACGAGACAGATACCGAATGAGACAACAGATGACCTTTGGTATCATGTGATTATCTATGATATGATGATTAACCTTTGTTGTGGTGTGAGTCAATGGGTCATAACTGCTCTTTGAGAAAACACTGCACCATCACAGTCACAAAAAAGCGACTTTCTGTAATCAACCCGTACAGCACACCCAAGATGCGAAATACCCACGAAAATACAAATACACATGCTCATTGTAACCTCATGGCTGATGAAACTGATGTATTTTTGTCATCAGAATAGATAGAGGCCCCAGGGGCCTAAATCTCGACACGTCTCCCGTTCCGCCGCACACCTGACGAACCGCATACATACCATTGGGCAAACAAAAACCGACGGCGCCATGCTTTTCTGGTGCCGTCCCCAGTCGCCCCCAAGCTCACCGAGCATTCGAAGGATGGCCTTTCGGTTACCCCGGCGCCTCGCCTCTCCGGAGGCGTTTCCCGGAACGTGACCGCCTATGGTCTCGGCTCGTCGTATCTGAAACGCGTCCGACATCTGTCACCGGAGGCAGGACCAACTGCAGAGGCGGGTCCGCTCGAGGAAGCTTCCGCCTGTCAGCTTTCACCAGTTCACCTCCCAAAGTTTTTCACCTGACCGATGTTTAATGGTGGAAATTTCCGACTCAAAGTCGACACGTCATCCCTTAGCTTGCGCAATTCCCCGGTATCCTGTCCGAACTTTGAGAAACCCATTTTTCGGAATCCTCCCGATGCTCCCAAATCAGGTTTCGTGGCGCTCGTCGGTGAAACCAGGCCCCCGCCGTCAACAACCGAGGTTTTCTCCTCATCCGCCGCCTCTTCTCTCGGTATTCCCGCCGGGCGGGGCCGGAAGGAGGCCATAAAACGCAGCCGCCACCAGCAGCCCGCCGCCGCTGCTGCTCCGTCGCCGCGCCGGAGCGGCCCGTCGCCGTCGACGGAGCCGGTGGCGGAGGGGGGAGGGGAGGCTCAATCAGCCAGACGGTGACCAGCGTACAAACAGGAGAACCCGCCCGGGATTGTCCAATCACAGGCTGTCTGGCCGCAACATGCCGTCCCCGACGGACCGAGCGAGCAACGGAACGGAGGGGACCGCGCCCGTCAACGGCCGTGAGGCACATCTGCCGGAGACAGCGGCACGCGAGGCGACGTCACCAGAAAAGAACGCAGCAAGCAGTGCGCGAGGGGAGCCAAATGAAGGACGATACGGGGCGGGAAGCTATTATCTCCGTCGCAAACAACCGCTTCTCGATAATGTACAGATTTCCGAGGGAGTTTGTCTCTCTCTCTCTCTCTCTCTCTCTCTCTCTCTCTCTCTCTCTCTTTTTCGATATCTGTTTGCCTCCCTCCTTCCACTCTCTCTTGCACACACGTTCTCTCTCCCGAACACACGCCCTCTTTCCCTGTATCCTCTAGTCCAAAAACTTTCCCCATATCATTTCGCAAACGTGTATTGGCAGGAGACAACACGGCGCAAGGCTCACAGGCAGTCAAACACGCACACTCTGCGCCGGCCCTGTCGAACATATGTCACGCGTCGCCGAGCACTGAACACTGAACAGGTATTTTATCAGGAATATTGCGTTCATCGTGTTATGACCAGGATGTAGCAAACCACGTTATTCATTACTGGTGAGGCCAGCCAGCCAACGCCCCTCATGTGCGCAGCTGTGACGAAAGACAAGGCAAGACAGAATGAAGATGATAATGCAACTAAACTGTTTCGAAAGACAAAATCAGTAATCGACGTTTCGGCTTTATTATTGCTTTCATCAGGAATGCTGGTTTTAAAGTTTTTTTCTCGTTGCACAAAAATGTGATCACAGCACGTGAAGAACATTACACCTCGACATGAAGATTACAAACGAGTAGGCCTGATACAATACCATATTTGGCAGACGCAGCTACACAAATCCATTCTGTCCCTCCTTTCCTGTTCCCCTACCTAATATCCTGATTCCAGAATTCGCTTTTGACTAATTGTGCCACTAACAGCGACACTTAAAAACTTGCGGCAAGTTTATATTATGTTCCGCTGCAATACAGACCGCCTCTACAGCTCTCGTACTTCTTTCAGTCCAACCACCATGTAAATGGCTGATTTAGTCCAGTCTGGTACGTGATCATGAATGTCCGCATGTATCACGAAAAAAATCGTGAATTCATTGGACGACGAATTCTTTCGTGACATGTGCGGACATTCATGATCACCTACTAGACTGAACTAGGTCAGCCATTTTACATGGTGGCTTGAATATAACAAGTAGGAGAGCTGTGGAGGCAGCCTTTATTGCTACGAAACATAACACAAACTTGTCGCAAGGGTTTTTCAAACTGTCGATGTTAGTGGCGCAATTAATTAAGAATTCATTCTAAAATTAGGATATCAGGTAGAGGACCAAGAGGGGAGCCAGCTGCAAAGTGAATTTGTGCACCTGCGCCTGCCAAAAACTGTGTTGCATGAAACCTGTTCGTTTGTGATTTTCATGTCGAGGTGTAATGTTTTTTTCGTGCTGTGATCACATTTTTGTGCATCGAGAAGAAACATAAAACACAGCATTCTTGATGAAGGCAATGATAAAGCCGAAACATCGACTACTGCTTGTCTTTCGGAATAATTTAGTTCCATTATCACCTTCATTTCATGTGTAAAAACACCTTATTTTAACAAGGCAAGATACTAAACCACTCCATTAAATAAGCATACAGAGTTTACCTCATGAGCATGCTACTGCAAAGAAAACATAAGGGCATTACATTCCTGAGACAGACGCAGACCATATCATTAGCACGACTATATGGGACACAAAGGCAGCTCCAATTACGGCCAAAAGCCCATTCCAATTCTTCAAGTTCTGAGTTATTTATTATTATAGGTGATTCGTTACATTCCAATTCAGATTCCGCTACAAATTTTTGTTGAATGCTTGATTCTTATTTGTATCCGTGATAAGTTCCCTCTTAATTCCAAGTCGAAAGGACATGCAATCTACTTCCGTTGTTTGTTCTCATGCAATAAAACCCATTGAAGTGGATCTCTCTATATATTTCATTATTACAGAAAATCGCAACAAAGATATCCCGGCTTTGTCACGTGATGAAAAAGTCGCGCCCTCTGACATTGTTGATAGTTCTGGCGGGAGGGTCTAAAGCCCCACTTTTTGGAGATTTGAGTATTAGGCACGACAGGCAGTTACTGAAAAGAAGGGTCCTGAAATCTTAATTGGACCCTCCCACCCACACAAATGGCTTTTGGAGGTTCTCCGCATCACCAGCCATACCTTCTGTCGTTCTTTTAAACGTAACATGTTTGAAGCAGATCGGCTAATAGATGCATCGTAAACTGCCAACTAAACTATCGTTAGAAAATCAACGAGGGGTAAAAAGTGGTCTCATGCTTCGCCGACCCTCAAATCCGTGATGTGTTTAATGTTTCAAGTCATCAAAACGTCGGGGATTAGTCGCATGAATCTCACGGTCGCCAGTGAAGTTCATCGCCCAGGCCGCGGTAAATCCTACAGATCCGTTTCACTCGAGCCACTTTAACATGACTTGGGTCAGCCTTCAGCAAAGTCCGACGGCATCTCCCGATGTTTGTAACGCAGCCAGTGTCAAAGTTTCCTGTCCCGTGGAGTGAGTCAAGTCCGCCGGGGCGGGACGGCCGCTCGACAGGCGTCGAAACAACGGCGACCGGCGCCGTCGGGGCCGACGGCGTCGACGGCCCGGGGACGTCGGCCGGTCCCGGGAGGGGGCTCGACTGTGTTCGACGCGGCTCTCAGGTAATGCACGGCCGTCGCAGGCTGTCAGGGCTCGAACCTAAACCGCGGACTTCAAAAGGGCGAGAGAGAGAGAGAGAGAGAGAGAGAGAGAGAGAGAGAGAGAGAGAGAGAGAGAGAGAGAGAGAGAGAGAGAGAGAGAGAGAGAGAGAGAAAGAGGGAGAGAGAGAGAGAGGGAGAGAGAGAGAGAGAGAGAGAGAGAGAGAGAGAGAGAGAGAGAGAGAGAGAGAGAGAGTACACACGCAGATACCTGTAATTTGCGCCTTTTTGATTTTTAACAGCGTAGTACACAGTGGAAGTTACCTTGCTCTTTCCCTCTTTCACTCTCTCTCTCTTTCTCCACTTCTCCTTGTGAAAATTATATTCCATTCGAAAATTCGAGCCTGAGCTCCTCGAAAAAAAGCTCCTAAAAAAAAGTTCCTGAGATGCGCAGGAGCTTTACGGCGCTCCCGAACATCATCCAGATGAAGGAATAAAGAAACTGCTCCTTTATGGTGGCAGAAGGGAGCCTGAACTACACAGTACATGACACGACCAAAAGACACACATCTTCCAGCCATGACCGCCAGCTGGTCAGACATTAATCGGTAATGGCAATGGAGCATTAAAATTTACTGCCTTTTCTACCATAGGTTTTGCGGCCGTTTGGCTTCCGCACGTACAACAGACATGAGAGCGCAACACGGACAACATGTAGAAGTCATGCTGCTACAGAGCTACATGGCTTTTACATGTTGTCCGTGTTGTACTCTCGTGGGAGTACAACACGGGAGCTAGGCGCCGTTGAGCTACAGCAGACTCGAGCCGAAATGCAGCAGGTATGACATCGGACCCTACGATGAACAAGATAACTGGTATCTATTTCGGTTTCTTCGGTCGTGCATCCCCGATATTAACCTGCCATTAAATGGGTTGGGGCGTTTTACGCCCCAATCAACACATTTTTTTAATGTCGCCGAAATAAATGACCGCAGAATTGAAACATTTCATAATTTTCCCTACATCAATTTGGCACATGCCGACAAAAATTGGTGATCAAGATCATCCTGGGTTATGCCAGTGTGACCTCACAAAAACAATGTTTGCAATTTGACACACAGTTTTCCTTCGTTTCAATTTCAATTTCAATTTCAACAGTTCTACTTCGTCACAGTTACGGTTTAATTTCCCCGACACGAATGACCGCATCACGTTGAAACTTTCAGTGCCTTTCTTAGCATAAATTTGGCACACGCCGACAAAATTTGGTGATCAGGGTCACCCTGGGTCATGGCAGTGAGACATGAAAAGACAAGCATGTTTTGCGGTTTGACGCACAGTGTTACTTACGGTTAAACTTCTTCCGGATGGCGACAATAGCTTTGTATGTCATCGCGAAACTAAAGGCTTATGTGCGGCACCCGTAACCGCATACTAGGTTCTCTTAGGCCAAATATTTATTCAGGACTTTTCGATTCTGTCTGATATAAAAGAAGTTTTGTCAGCCCGGGGGTGATAAGATTTGGCATTTAGAGGCCTCTGACCTTTTATCTGGCCAACTTAGGTCAGTGGTGATTTTGCATATGATCAGGACGTACTAGAATTGGAAACGCATATTCAGCGCTGTGCGCGCATGACCAAGGTTCAGCACACCCAAAATGTTTTCATAAAGCGTTATATATATATATATATATATATATATATATATATATATATATCAATAAAGCTGAGAAGCAAATTGTTGCGTATAAATAGTTCTTTCAAAACTCCAGCGTACTTGGCACTCATGATGTTCTTCGGTGTGGTTTCGATTGTTCATATAAGTCATTTATTTCCAGTGAATATGCATTAAGGACGTTGCCAATGTTCACTGTAATACAAAGAACAAGAAAAAATAACAATTTATTACATGAGTATACATTGTTTTATTACACGGGTATATATATATATATATATATATATTTTATTACATGAGTCTACATACATTTAGACATGAGACATCTCCAGAGATAAATATGGGTCAACGACGACATTGGCATACAACAAGTCTGGTGTAAATTTTACAATGAAGCACACGGTTAGTGAAGACATGGGACTGCTGGTTCGCACATATAAGTAAACATGGGCAAGCAGCGCTTAAATAATACAAGGCAGAACAGTACAGCACCCTCCCACCTATTCACAATCTTGGCCTGACTGGCGGCCCTTCAAACAACTATATACGAACAATCGAAGCCAAATCAAAGATCGTCATTGCCACATCCGCTGTAGTTTTCACCGAACAATACATGTATATATACATATAACGAACAATACGTTTATAACACATGTATACATATATATATTGATTGGTTGATGAAATGTATGTAGCAGGGCCGTAATAGGCATTGCATAACTCAATCGGGCGAAATATCTCAGTCAATGCGACGATGTCGCATGGACGATTCATGCAGCAGATCTTAGCAGCAATACAACATTTGTTTTGCAGTTTGATTTTTGGTATAAAATGTACAGCATGAACCAAACTGACTTGATGGACTGTCCGAGGGTTCCCGATCGAGGCCACTAGTGTGTTCGCGTTTCTCCATGTTTCAAGTACAGAATATTGCAATGCTGCATGTGAACGCCAAATGGAACAATTTTAAGCCTTTACGTGTGTTCAAAACTCTTTAATAGTGTCGTTTTCAAATCCCCCTACCAGTGAACCAGGCAACATAAATGGAATAACTCGTTAGCACGAACGTCACAACTGACCTAGCCTGTGACCGTGACCTTTGATGACCCTGGATCAGGTAGCACTAAGAATCACAGACCAGGCCTCTTGAGATAAATTACCTACAAAGGTCAGCATTGGTCTGTTTTCCACTGTGATCAGCGAACGCTGGAGAAAAGGTCACTCTGGGTGTTTGACCCGGCCTGTGACGTCATGAGATCTTACAGTGGAAAATGTACATGTCAGAAGATTGCACAGCCCGGCGCTGTCCATTCCCGTTTCATTCATCCAAAGCCATTCATTGGTTTTCAGGATAGATAGGTGGGGTGTTAAACGCCCTACCTCTGTCAATGGACGGTGGTTAAGAACCCTAGTCAACGCCGGGGTAGTATGAAATTTGTTTGAAATCTGGCACGTAATTTCACTTGGTTTGATCACAAGGGCATCATTTCTGATTAACCGGCGTTTTTCTAATTATTTTCAATATCCCGCAGTGTATTCATGGGGTGTCAAATTAAAAGTCGTGATAGAAGAGATCTTAATACTCCTATTTCAACTTGGCGGCATTGAATATTTCACCGCAAGTCCTGTTAAGGAAACAGCACTGGAACTGGTCAGCTCGTCCGGTCTCAAAGCAAAATTACTTAGGGCGGTGAGTCATACTGCTTGCTCTAATACATCAAATCCTTGCTCTAATACTGAAAGGTCACAAAGATCGTACGTCGCGTTAATCACCGTTCATCCTCACTATCTTTCTCTTTGATGCATTACTTTGTCTAACCGCTGCAAACTCTACAGCCAGAGCAATATCTACGTGTTCGAGGTGTGTGCAAAACGCCCTCTTTGTCCTTGAAGCTGGGAACACTTGTGAGATACGGCAAAATGCATTTCGACGCCATGTGCGTCCAAACGTATGGTAGCTGGCAGACTACAGTTGACGCAATGGTATCCAGTGTCTCGCTCAGGGATACGGAATGTATTCTAAAACATGGAGACCGCTTTAGAGCTTCCCCGACAGTTGCATAAGCATGACGATCGATCTGCTCCGGGAGAATATGCTGAGCGAAATCTAATACTCCGCAGTCCAAATGCATCCCCTTCTATCCGAGCTTCGGTGTCGGCGTTCTTGTTTAACCATCTGCCAATGGCCATCGCGGACGTGATCGATATAATCTCGGAACTGTCGCGATTAGGTGCTTTCCTATTTGCGCGAAAACTGGTCTACATATGCAACCTACACATCTTATTCAACGTAAACGACGAAAACTTTATAAGATAGTGCTTGCATATAGATAATGATTGGGATGAAGAAAAAGCTTCTTTGCGGTGACGGTAAGAAACGTGAACTGGCACAAACCCAGGGACGTAGCCGGGGGGGGGGTATGGGGGCCGTGGCCCCCCCCGAGCCAAGCGGTCTGCAAACCTAGTTGCAAAGTTGTTCGTGCACAATGGTGCACTGTGGACGTGGTTGCACTAGCGCAGTGCAGTGCAGTTGATGAAGAATAAAGTTTGTGTACTCGGTATTTTTGCGTTTATCTGGACACAGCTAAGGGACGAGTGTCGCGTGGAGAATGCGATGGACCAGTAGTAGACTTGGCAAGGATTTCCATTGGTTTCGTGGTTGGCAGTGTTATGATAGGAAGCGGGTCATGGGAGTGAAAGAGCACGGACTAAGTTGTCAAGTCGTTAAACAAGCTGGATAAGCGCAGCATGCTGCCATGACAAGGTCTGCAAGGGAGCAAAAGAAGTGGAAGACAATCATTAGCCTTCCCATGGATTCAGGAATGATAAATGCTGGTTGCAGTACGTAAACAGATAAACGATGAAATTTTTGTGGACACCCACATGGTAACAGGAAGACTAGCATGGCATTGTGAAGTGAGAGCTTATGGGTGGAAATCCTCGTTGTAAGACATTTAAATGGCATTATATCGATTATCCAGCGATTACCTTTCGAAAGAAAGTGATCCTGTTCCTGCCATCCTCAAAAAAATCATGGTGCAAGACTTATTTTTCTCTCAGTGAACGCCCCGACCGAAAGACATACTCCTTTTAGCCATAATCACTGACAATAACACGCTGTCACATTTGTTCCTGTAATATCCGTAATACCATATAATACCCATAATATCAGATTCCCGTAATAATAGCAGACAATACCTGTAATATCTGCAGAAACAAATGTTACTAAAATATTGTTCTGTGATTGTTCTGATTGGTTCCCTACATAATGAATGAAATAAAACGGCGAACCTTTGTCATGGAGTTGGGTTGCAAACCAATGTACCAATGTTTCACGTTCTCGCATCAATGGGTGCGTGAAATAAGATCGATAGACATCCCGAGGGTGCCCGTAAAAACAACACACATTGCCCTTACGTCATTGCATGGGTGTTCCTCTGAATGTATGCATTCAGAGGGGCACAAACAGTGATGATTATTGTTCCTCCTTTTTCCTATTTCTTCCCACTCCCCTCTCTTTCCCTTTCCCCTATTCATGACGACTCCGTTCAATTACTTCAACACCCCCCCAGCCGAGCGTTAGGGGGCGCCAGCCCGCCGCCGTTCAGCTGACCGCAGAACCGGCAGCGATGTCCGACGAACCGGACCCGATCCCAGTAGTGGATCTCGGGACGAATGTAACCTAGTAACATAGAATGTAACTAGGCAGGGCAAACTTTCAACAACTAAATAATGGCGCGGGGAACTTTTGCGAAAAGTGCAATCATCAGCATTCAGTACTGCGAACTTCAATCCAATTTTTCTTCTTCAAGTCGTTCCATGTTTCATAATGCAATCGTTTCATTCATAATGCAAAAGCGGCCAGCCTGGCGACTGAGTGTGTTTTGCGCTGTCTCTAGACCGCTTTAATTTACAGCATTTAATGATCGTTTTGCGGAACAACCATGCTGCGCAACACAGCCTGCTGCAACGCGAAAGAAAGCCGCGGGTTGCACCGAACAACGAAGACCATTCTACAAGTCATTCGTTCCCAGAACAAAGCTTTGACATTCTGAGCTAGCAAATCGAATTCGAGACGAGCGTTACCTATAGGCAGCAGCCACCTCAGATTTGTCGCAACATTCCATCCCAGGGGGTACGGGAAAGAGAGAAGTGACAGCGGAATAGACCGCGGCGAAATTCCTTGGCGGCCGCACCTGACAACTTGGCTCACCTTAATTCCAATACAGATGTAGATGAACATAAGCATGGACATCGGAACGATGAAGAAGACGAATGAGCTGAAGATGAGCGGCCACTCATTGGGCATGTAGCAGATGGTCTCCAGAAACACTCCCGAATCTGAAACAGAGTAGATTTGTAGACGCTGCGTAAGTGATGTACAAAACAAGGAAGCATTTTCTAAAATGCGAGCATTTTGCCCAACACAGGGCGCAACGATGTTCCAGTTTGTCCCAAACGCGGAAATGAATCACACTAAGCTGCCTTATAGCATTAGCAGAACTTCAGTTATCCTACGCTTATCAGCTTATCACATTATTTCCTGCAGTTATCCAGTGGCAAGGAACACTTCTGGTCACCAAATCATGGCTAGCGGACTTAATCGTCACGGAACAAGCGAATTACAAAGATCCTATAATTAAGTACCCTGACATGGGAACAATTATTTCAAAAAAGAGAATGTAAAAAGACTTTAACCTAAATCGGCACCGTTTGGGTTCTTCCGCCACCTGCAACCATCGGGGGGGGGGGGTAAAACTAACCACCTTGTGTCTCAGGAACTATCGGGAAAATCATGTAACACACAATGAAGGGTTTGGTGGTCCCATCGTGTGCGGCAACAACGCAGTCAGCAAGAAACGAAGGGGTTGCTTTTAACCTTTATGCGGTCGCCGGTTAACCATATTCCCAGGGGGTTTAATAAGCTTCCCTTGGGGTTTTTCGCTTGCCACTTCTGAACGGTTTCAGGAAGTGTCAAGATTTAATGGCTTCTCTTAACATTTATTTCTGCTTACACCGTCAAAACTTTGAACTTTTAACTTTATCTGAGGCTAGCCCAGGGCGAGTTTTTTTAAGGCATGTTCAGCCCTTTTTCGTCGTTTTTCGAAGGAGAGCATTTGACATGCTCTGTTCGATGTTATGATAATGAGGTCACCTTTTTCCGTAAAGTACCTATTCATTTCATGCCTTACGACATATCTGCTACATTTTTTGGCGCAGTGACAGATCCATGAAACGAAAAAAGGAGAATACACCACCAACGGTTGTTATTGTTTCTATAAAGTGCATGTTGGGCCACAGTCATTGTTCTCAGCACGCTGTAGTGTAGGCCCCATCAACATGTAAAACATGCAGGCAAGACGACGGTAAATATCCCACCCGCGTGGTGTTCCTGGCTAGGCCATTGATGCATGCTGTAATGTATATCATGTCAACATATCACTGGCAGACCTAGGGTGTGTGCAAACACAAGGCGCACCGATATAGACACTTCCGTACGCATTGCAGATCAATGCTCCGGCCCCCATGCTTCAGTCCTGGAACCGCCATTGCAAACTTATCTACGGTGTTGTGCTCCAAAATAGATAAGATGGTCCAAATGGCTCATTTTGGGTCCTTGCAGACAGAGGGAATTCGTCAAAGTACAAAAAAAGAATGTGATGTACATTACCCTCCCCTGTGTAACTGCTGGATACGCCATGGACAAGCATTTGAAGATATTTTGATTAAAAACTCTTCGACCCATGGCAGTCATTTCCAATCATTCCGGAAAATCTTCTACCAGCAATGTCTGATCCAATGGTGGCCAATGAACATGATGTAAACTCTCGTTTTTTTCTTGGTTTCTGACACCACCTTTGAAGACCTGTCGTATTTTGAAGCACGTGAATTGTAGATTATGTTACGATGATTCGTTTGAGCCGTCTCCTAGCAAAATTGGACGGTTAGTTCCCGAGATATGATGGGGGACCGAACCACCCCCCCTCTCCAGCAAGATTTAACACTAAAATTAAGATCCCGGGATAGTGCTGAAGGGGAAAATTTCCATCTCCGACCCTATGCTGGTGATTAAAAAGCCCCTGAGAGTGACATTCCCTCGGGTAATGGACGGATAATAAGACAATGGAAAGAATTCACCGTCAACGACGACAAATGTGCTGAAACGGCAAGATCGCACATGCAAAACGACTTCAGATCTGCCTCAACATCTCTCCGCCAGATATCGACGGCCCACGCGCCCGCCTACCGCGCAGTGCTGACTCAGAACGGCTGACCCCGGACCAGCCAGTTCAGCACGTCAGTCACAGCTGTTCTGTACCGTACTGTACTGAGCTGTACTGTCCGTCGGTGCTGTGCCAGTACGGCTCGGGGGGCCCACACCCGGCGTCCCGTTCCGCCGCCACCGCACATCACGCCGCGGAGAGGGCGCCGAACCGGGCAGACACCGCCTGCACGCGGCCCGGCCGGCCGCGGCCGGTGGGCGGCGCCCCCGGGCAGAGCTGAGGTCGAACGGCTGCGGTTCATCGCGCCCGACGGCCCAGTCGATACGGGGTCGGGCCGCGACTGCATCGGGTTGTGAGGGTCGAGTCCCTCGCACTCAACTCGCACTTTTGCATGAAATGTACAGCGCTGTGCACGAATCACGCGTATCCCCGGACTCGTGAGGTTGGTTCGTTTCCAGATGGAAAATTTCTCGTAGCACATGCCAGAGAAGAAATATGAAGATGGTAACGGATGCACAAGCCAATTTAAAACCAAAACAGTGCAACGCACTCATATTATCACATCCGCGCGAAGTTCATTAGCTTGTGCAGGAAAGGAATCGGGAATATATTCCCAATATCCAGTTATAACAGTGAAATAAATTTGGTAGCAACTGATGCTAGACGAGTTCATTCTCATTCGTTGTAATATATTACGTAATTTTTCTAGCGAACAGCACTAAATGGACTTCTGAACACAAAGGACAAGTTGTTTAATGAGCTAATTATAGTACAGGGTGACAAGAAGGCGTTATTTTAGTGCAGAGTGGCAAAAGAATGTCTGGGCAATCCCAGTTGAATTATGAACTCTACATACCGCCATTTTCCATTCACAACAGTTCATCGTTAGCAGTATAGCACACAGACTAGCGGCGTCTTAACACTTACGTTCGCTCTCTCAGGACAGCACGACGTTATGGCCGCACCCGCTTTTAGAAAACCTGAGCTGGGACTTCCTCGTATGGCTAAAAGAGGCCCAATATGTAAGTCTAGTAAAAGTTTCACAGCTGCCCCAGCACTTGGGAGGACCATACTTTCCAGACTGGCCCTATACCAGGAAGCAGAACTTCGCTGTGGTGTCCACAGTTTAGGACCTCCACACAAGCGCTTGAGGGCCACTGAACCACTTATCCTCTGAGCACTCACTCACGAGTCGCTCACCCCCGAGGCACTACTCCTCAGGGCAAACATCTCCGGAATCCCCATCTTCCAAGAACTCACACTACCAGCACTCACGGAACAACACTCACCGTTGGGGAATTCCCCTCAGACAACCATCCTCGAGGCCCTCATTCTTGCGAGATTTACCTGGGACACTAATCATTAGGCTGATTCTCCTCAGGGCATCCACATTTGGATCACGTCTCGAGCCATTCCCCTCCGTCGACATTCCCCGGTCTCCTCTCGCCGCACTCACCCTCGGGGAAGTGGCACTCCTCTCACCGCACTCACCCTCGAGGAACTGGCCCTCCTCTCGTGACACTCCCCTCGGGGAACTGACCCTCCTCTCGTGACACTCACTCTCGGGGAACTGGCCCTCCTCTCGTGACACTCCCCTCGGAGAACTGGCCCTCCTCTCGCCGCATTCACCCTCGGGGAACTGGCCCTCCTCTCGTGACACTCACCCTCGAGGAACTGACCCTCCTCTCGTGACACTCACCCTCGGGGAACTGGCCCTCCTCTCGTGACACTCACCCTCGGGGAACTGACCCTCCTCTCGTGACACTCACCCTCGGGGAACTGGCCCTCCTCTCGCCGCATTCACCCTCGGGGAACTGACCCTCCTCTCGCCGCATTCACCCTCGGGGAACTGGCCCTCCTCTCGCCGCATTCACCCTCGGGGAACTGACCCTCCTCTCGTGACACTCACCCTCGGGGAACTGGCCCTCCTCTCGTGACACTCACCCTCGGGGAACTGGCCCTCCTCTCGTGACACTCACCCTCGGGGAACTGACCCTCCTCTCGCCGCATTCACCCTCGGGGAACTGACCCTCCTCTCGTGACACTCACCCTCGGGGAACTGGCCCTCCTCTCGCCGCATTCACCCTCGGAGAACTGGCGCTACTCTCGTCGCACTCAGCCTCGGAGACCTAGCACTCCTCCCGTTGTACTCACCCTCGCGGAACTGGCACTCCCCTCACCGAACTCACCCTCGGGGAACTCCAGGTAGTGGACGTCCGTGTAGACGGCGAACGGTGTAGCGGCGAGTAGCGCCAGCAGCCAGGCGGCCGCGATGATGCGGCAGGCGCGCCGCAGCCCGGCCATCGTGTACGACAGTAGCGGGTGGCAGATGGCCAGGTAACGCTCCAGGCTGAACGCCACGATCACCAGCACGGAGACGTACGACGTCCTGCGGACAACGCGGTCGGAGGTCAGCCACCGCCGTTCGCCCGCTGCCGACCGGCTCATCGACGGCGACCAGAGGGGAGGGGGTCGGCCGGCGGGGGAGGGGAAGACGGCTCGGCTCTTGGCGGTTCTGCGGCGTCTGGTCTCGCTTTTTTGAGACAGTCACGGCCAGGACGGCGGTCTGGTCCCCGCCAGCGTTCTGGCCGCTTGCCTAGCTGACAAATGACCTGTAACCACAAATAACCCGAAACATCGCCACAAGCCGAACCACCGGCCCTTTCGTCCCCGTCACGCCAGGTCCCTGTAAACGCCGTTTTCCCAACACCAACGAAGTCGACCAACAAGCCAGTCGTGCTCCACCAGGACTGACTCAAGACGACCCCTTAGGGGAGCACTCATGAACGTACTGAACGATCCTCGGTCCAGTACTGTTGTCTCGCACTAATGCCGACACGATCCGCCGCCTCCGTGGCGGATCGTGTGGCGCATGCCAAAACCAACAGAGCAAGCCGTTCTGCGTGGCCGCACGCCGCGTGGCTCTTACGATTAGCGGCAAACAGTGGTTTGGCCGACAGATGAGAGTGGTAAATGATAGCCTCCGCAGACGCATGCTGCGGTAAAAATACGGCGAAGTACATCGTCGCTGTATTCATTACGAGCGTTTGCTGTTCCATCATGCGTCGATTTAATGAGTGGCTCTGCCCGGGTAATCCTACAGGTATGTTTTCGTCCCTCACGTTCCGGCGCATCACGATATGTTTTCACGTACGCAGTTTTAGTCTGAAATCGGCACCGCGTTAACTGTTTTTCTGCCCTGCGCTATTCATACGGTATTTTAGGAATAACGGCGAAGGTGCCATTGCTAACATCATAGTTAAGAAAATCGCGAGACTCGGGAAATAGTCACCATGGGAGCCAAGCATGCTAGTCCAGACACCATGCAGCAACCAGGGTCGTGACTGTTTCACGCAGCAGCGAAAATGGCTGTGGGGCCAACGTGGAATTCTTTTGTAATTGTAAAAAAGGTTATCTACGACTATTTTGGGGCAATGAAAACCCCATTGACATTCTAAAAAGGTTGTCTACGAATATTTTGGGGCAATGAAAACCCCAAAAATGACATTCGCAGAATGCAGCCTTTCAGGAGGACTGAGTCTGCACCAAACCAGCTTCGTTGTTGCCGTTCCCGACAGTGCTGTTTTGTTCTGTTGGTGCATTCGATTATGCTGGAATCAGATTACTTCCAGCATATGACTGAATGTCTCCCGAATTACAATAAGCGCGAGGGTGTCTCCAATGGTGCGTAAATGCGATAACATGTGTTCGGAAAGACGATCAGCGTCACTGTTACGTCACAAACTATTCGCTCAACGCAGCAAATGGTTTCGCCAATCAGCGATGGAAGATAGCCGTGACACGGAAATGTCCAAAGAACAGCTAGATGGCTTGTCCCAAAGACAGGCGAGCAGAGGAGACGACACGAGGTTGAAATTAATCACTCGGTGCGTCAGCTGTGGCGCAGAGGTAACTGGCATTCATCTTAACCGTGATTTTTCGTTTACAAAAGCATCACCGAGCTGATTTGGAGGAATCTAACAAGCCCTTAAACACCCGCCTGCGCGTATTAAATGAAATCACCACCTGGATCATAAAGTACTTAAACTCATCATTGTCCTAGGGGCAAATATTGCTCCCTAACAATTTTTCATATATCGAAAAAAAGAGCAAAGGCAACGACATGAGACTTTTAGAGCCTTTATTTCATCCATGCGCTACATTGCGGTATAAATTTTCCGGTCAAGATCGTGTTAAGGTTAAGTGTTATCGTGTTACTTACAAAGGCAACAATGATAACGAATTTCCTCAACTCATTGGGTTCGCTTATGGTACGTTGCAGTAGGTGTATGATGCCTCGAGCGTTCAAAATGACAAAACATTCAACACATTCAAACGTTGAACACATGGCACACTGGGCGTCATGCGAGATCATCATAGATTACATTTTTTTCCAAATGTTAAGCAAATTTGCATTCTAAAAAATTAGGTCAATAATCTGGAGTTTGCATGGATTTTGTTGCCCAGATTGTGTAGTAAAACGCCGCCAATTGACGTTCGTATTGTCTTGTTCCAAGGTCACACGATTATGTGTATCGATTAACGCCTGCCTCATTAAAATTCATTCTTTATTTCAGGAGATAACCTGGTGCGAGGGGGGCAATGTCCCCTCATGAAATGACGTTTAGAGATGTCAAAACTAATAGAGGGTTAAATGGTTTCACTACATGCCAAAATGTTTTTGACAGTTGTTTACACATTTTGTGTATGTGTGGGGGGTTTGGGACTCAGTCATGGGGCCGGGCTTTGACTACTTCCCTATGGCTCCAAATAAATGCCGTTTTCGTGACTGCGTTAGCGCACCAGACATCAAAAGTCGGGGCATTTCGTGCATCGACGGACGTCAAAAAGTATCCTTTGAGCGCCAAGACGCTAATTTTAAAGAACATTCGGCTTCTTATCGTTGATTGCCTTCAATCGGCTCCCTTTGAGATCTCGAGGTTTTCGAAACTGACTGGAAAAGAACGAAGCTTTGCACGACTCACAACACTGCCGGAAATAAATAGGGATTTTCGGATGTCAGAATCTGGCAGGAAGGCCGTTCCCAGAAAACGTTGTTCCATGCCGCTGGCTTCCGACAGGCTGTTTTTGATAGAACGACGGATGCCCATTGTTGCTTAGAATTCGCTATCAAAAGACCACCACTGTTCAGGCGATCGGAATAACTGAAGAATGACATATCTGTTGGCGTACTTCGCACAGCAACGGAAGAAGCAGGGTTATCGTTTCACCCAGTATGTCACACATTTTGTTAAAAAGCAGACGCTTTGGGAGCAAAAAATTGCAGTGAAAGAGGGAGCCAAATGGCGGAAGAAACGGAAAATAAGGCCACCTCTACACAGTGTTTGTTTTGCCAGCTCTGCTTGTCGCAGTCAGAGTAGTGTGATTTCGAGATCTTTGTCGTATTTAAAAACTCTGTTCATCTTCTTTTTACATATTCCCTGTTTAGCCACAGTAAAGTTCAGAATTATGCCGATGAAAAAAGGGAATGGAAGGTGAACTGAGAAAACCAACATGATTTTATTGAGTTCCCGCAGACCTGAAGCGCGGTTAAAAATATATAGTTCTCGGTTATGCTGTAAGGGATTTAATTTGGGCTCGTACTATACACGCAGCATCTGAGCTTTGAACAATGTCCCAAACACAGCCTAGACTCGAACTAATGAGTGTGTAGCATACACTCCATTGCATACGGTCAAGCTTCTTACATAACACGACTACGCCCAACTATCAGTCAGTAAGACACCTTGGGGGCGCATGACGAGCAAGGCCTACTTCGTTGCCGCTTGCATTGCCTTCCCTTTACGCAGTTCGCGATAAAAAAGGCTGTTTGTCGATCTGTTCTGGTATTTTGTATCCGAAGATTTGAAAACTTAAACGTCACCCGTGCCCATCATTAGGAGTGGAGGCCAAAGGCCAAGAGAGTCTAACTTTAACAAGAGGGAAAAAATCAAAGTAAGCGGCCCGGTCCGGCCCGGCCATGACACATTCTGGAGGCATAACTTCACAACCACTAGGCACCGAATCATGAACGTTTCGCTACAAAATAGCTCAGTCCTTTAAATTTTATGTATTTGCATTTTTGATGAGGTAGCGTGTACTCTTTCTCCCATGCTACTATTCCGAGAGCAATGTTTTAGCTCATAGGCTTATGCTTTCACGAACGTTTTTTGAACCACTCAGTAATGACAGCGAATAATATCGTGGGTTCTCTTTACGCTTTAACTAGGAATTTTTCGCATGTAACAGAATGAAACGTATCGTTGAATATCCTGTTATGCGGTGAAAATCATTGCAAGAGAACAATGGTACAATCAGCAACAAGTATGCCTAGCTCGTCACGCATTCCACAAAGTGTCTCGCTAGTTGAAGTAAGATTAATTCGGCCTTCGGTTTAGCCAAGGGTCGCTCGTATCAAAGGAAAAGCTTTTAAATAACCTGCCACAAAATTCTTCGTTAGTGGCACGCGCAATGCTTAAGCTGCGAAAACCTGTCGGTTGAATAGAACCCTATTCCGTCAAATATGGCGCAGTTCTCAGGTATTACGGAACAGGAATCTCGCGTTCCGCAAACCTTTGCCAAGTTTCAACATTTTCCCCTGCTCTCAAAGTATCGTGCAATAAAAATTTGCTCATCTTCATCAAAAGCTGCTTGTCGAGAAGAACAAAGGATTTTGAAACTCAAATTGGCAGTCTGGCAAGCGTACTAGATGCCATTAATCAGACATGCTGGATATTAAAAACGAAAACTGGGTGCAGTTGAGGGAAACAGCCCTTTTCAACGGCGAATTCCAAGATGTTACCCAACATGCGACTTGAACTAATTCCTTCTTTTTGTTTAACGCCTTTTTGCCGGACAACATGGAGTCAAATTGCCGTGCTCCGGTATTCCGGGAGGTATTCTCTTTCCGCGGTAAAGACTAAAACTTTGACGTGTTATTTCGGGCCGCATCTGTAACTTCGCTTATGTCAAAGCGGGTCAGAAGAGAAAGTGCAACAATAGCTAAAACTGAAGAGCAGTGGCAGATTTAAGGCCTGAATGGATACTGCTTAAGACTGTTCAATAGCGATTAAAATGATATGCGACGAAAAAATGTTCGGACAAACTATTTCTCTCTACACATCAAACCATCAGCGCTGCCTGGCAAACACCCATCCCGACTGTCAACATGTCACCCGGCATTTGCATTTTCGCTGCCTTTAAATTTTGTATCGTAGAGGATTCCATCATTCTGAGTCTGCGATTTGTACGGATGAAAGCATTAACCCGTTTGAAGTTCTAAATGAAGAGAGCTTTGGAGGGAAATATCGGGGAGAAAGAGGGAGGAGGCAGGGAAGGGAGCTCGTTTCGCCAACCCTCGCTGGATTCCAATTCGGCACCCTCGGTGACATGGTAACCATCTCGCAGGTGAAGGTGTCGAAGCCACGGGACGGCCACCACGAGGTCATGGTGATCGGCGGCGTCTGTCAGCAACACACGTCGTCCGTGCAGGCACCTATGGAGGTATCACATGATGCCATTGCCTGATGATGCCATATCTTCATATCTGAGATACCTGTGAACTGAGTTACAAGTACCAAGAGTGATATGGAAGAATGTCCTTCCCCAACTTGGATCCCCATGGGAACAAGCAGGAATCAGAACAGTGTCGGACTCGCTTTTTTACAATGAAATTTCAAGGTTTTAATTGGTTCGCACGCAATGTCCAGGGTTACTTCTTACCATACCTTGGTAAAACATATCCCGTACCAAGGTCGCAGGATATAATAATCAGGAATAATCATGATTTTCACTACGGGATTCGCAACTCTGGAATGTGATCATTTTCTATTGATTGCAGGTGGAATTGAAGCTTTTCCTAAAACAGAGACTGGATTACAGATTGGATTGGGCTTTTTCTGCAATCCTTGCTCACTTCCGTCTGTAACGTAAGTGCCCGCTATTCTAATTGGCTACATGTGTGGCAGTTAAGATGCAGTCGCTCTACAGAGGTGTTTTGGAAAAAATCGCATGCTGATGTGGCTGAAAAAAAACAAATGAAAAAACAGGCGCCGTCGTCCTGGGACATTGGGCCCAATCGGCCGCACTCGCTGCCCTCACGGCGTCTCCTACAGAGCAGCCGCCGGTGGGCGGTGCCCTGTGCGTGACGCAGATATGGCCGGCCAATCAGCGACGAGTAAAACTCCGGACTTCGGCCAAGCATGACCTGGCATGACCTAAACTTTTCATTCCTTGCACTACTGTATAATTTTAGTTAGGTCTAAATGACAAGCCATTAACTCCTGTATCTGTTGTGCGAAATGCAATGAAACGTTGACCTGACTTTGGTTAACAATAACAAAGGATCCATATCTCTGGTGAAAGCGAGAGCTCTGCCCAGGCGTAGTGAGAGCAGACAACGTTTATTACTATGATTTAATTTCTCACCACGGCATTCAGTCTGCCTCCGCCTTCCCCGTCAGACTAGTCTTCAATATTCATAATGACAATTCGTCGCCCTGACCCCTAGATTAATGACATCGTCAGCTTTTTCAAGGAAATAAATCTTCTGAGATATCTCTAAATTGAGTTGCATTTACCAAGCGTGGTATGGAAGAATGTACTTCCCGAACTTGGATCCTCAACGGCTCCTCACTGTAGTGCAGTCCCATACAAGGCTCAACGTCTGCTGTACGATAACTGACATTCAGCCTCCATCACATACAATAAAAGGCACCACGGCACCTACTGCTGTGGCTGCTATGGCGAAAATTAGCTACTGAAAGAAAGGACTGGAAATAGATTGCCGACTGCATTGCAATCCTTTCCGTTTCATGGGATTAGGGACTAAATTTTATTTCTTTTGATGCTAAGAACTGAAGACTCAATTGCAGTTTTCTTTTGGAAACGATTTTGATGATCATGCAAGTTTGTGGATTGCCCATGACCAATTATTAAGTGTCATTTCGGGAGACAAAATGCAGCACAGTTCAAAAATAAGAATGTTGTACAAAGCATTCCCGCCACATCTCACATCCTGAAAGTGTCGTTTTTACAAAGTATTAGAGATAGTCCAGCTAAATGCTATGTTTGATACGTTATTTAACTGAGTCGGCGTGATCGAATTATGCTATTTCCACTTCAGTTTTCATTTTTGCTTTGCAAATTTACACTACAGCTCAAGAAACTCTCTAAGAATTACATGCAGCGAACAGTGTCGTCATGACCAACAACTTTACAAAGATGAATTTTCGCGAAGTTTGGCAATATGCCGGTGTTCTCTCACAGTTCCTGAACTCTAGAGAAGTCTGCATGAAGCCCAAATTAGGACAGCTGACGTTCCATTCCTCGTGAGGCGATCCTTCCCTACAACCTCCGGACCTTTTAGGTTTCAAGAATTTGGCTTTTGTTTTCATCATTTGTAGTGCATTTATCTACATTTCTATTTTCCTGTTCCATTTCAACAGACAAAACAAAAGTTTATGCACCATCACGAATATTTTGCGAAAGCAGAGTGGCACTCAATGGTTCGAAATTAAAAGCGCATAACCTCAGCATAGTGTCAAATGTGCATGCATGAACAGCAAGTCATTTGGAAGGAATCAGTCCATGACAAAAGCCGTATTTAATCCAGAACTAATGTTAAGCTGATGTTTTACCAACAGGGCTGAAATCTGGAGCACTTCTTCCACCAATGGTGATCCCCTCCGATCTGCAGTGTCCTCTCGGGCCAACTATCGGCGAGGCGCAGTTAACCCCGCCCTCAACTCACATTTCCGAGACGAGAGCGCGAATCTTGCAAAGCGGTCGGCCAAGACCCCACGGGTACTGGCACCAGTACACCTTCAGGTCATTCGGCAATCCTGCGGAACGAGAAACATCCGAAATATAACTGGGAAACGGCGGAACATTCTCACCAGACAAACTCCTTCAGGAAAAGCGTTCGCAGCTTTAAAAACGAAAAACCATTTCACACCGGCGCTTTAGCAAACATATCTGATTTTTAGATCTACGCGGTCCAGACTGGGTCTTTTCAGAAAGTAAATTAGCAACGGCAACAACCCGACGAGTATTAGACAACATTACAAACACGCCGGTGACACCGTAAAATACGTCGCTCGTCGTCTCTGGTCCCGACTTAGCCCCAATGACCTTTGCATGTTGGGACCAGTGCCTCTGATCAGCCGCAGGCAGGTACTACGCATCGCCCGTTGCATTTTTAGCAGGCTGCATCAACATTCATTGCTGCTAACGCAAGTGGAGACCACTCTACATCGGAGGCAGTCTACTTAACTCACCGAGCACCAGGACTGTAAGGTCGGAGACGGCCAGGCTGAAGAGGTAGAAATTGGTGGCCGTCTGCAGCCCCGGGTGGCGGAAGATCACCAGGCACACCGCCACGTTGCCGACCACGCCCGTGACGAAGATGATAGCGTACACGATGGTGATGGGCAGTACCACGCGCAGCGGCAGGTACTGGGGCCCGATCGTGTGCTGCAGGAAGGCGGCCGCGTCCTCGAACGTGTCGCCGCTGCCGTTGACGCCGCCCGGGCCGCCGGTGAGGTTGTCCATGGCGCTGCGCCGCGGGCGCCGCCCGGCGACGTTCGCGGCGCTGGCCGGGCGCGGCCGCTGCGGGAGAGGAGAGACGAGGGCGTCAGTGACGGACCGACAGGAGCCGGGGCGGGGCGCGCCACTCGAGAATGACGCGCGGCGGCGGGTGCCAACGGGGCACGCAGACGGATGGGGTGACGCTGAGCCAAATCACTCACGAGAGGACGGGCCGTGTGACAGGGAGTGGCGGCGCCGCGCAGGAAGGAGCGCGCCCGTCCGGAAATGGAGCCGTAATGGTGTTTACAGAGCGGCCAGAAGGCATGATTTTTTTTGTGGTAGGACGCAGAACGACAGTAAAGGTCGAACAGTTTCCGGATGAACAGCTTTGCCAATACTGCGAGCGACAAGAACTGGCAGTGCCGAGACCGCTGGCTTGTCCAGATCCAGGCCCCAATGGGAGCCTGAGGGAGAACGGTCACCAAACAACTAGTTCATCCTGTCAACGCATCCCGGATCTGCGTCACTTCCCCGCCGTCCCTACGTTTCGCGTCGGTCCTAAGTGTTACGGACAGGACCCGATCAGTTCCGAGTGACAAGCACCTGTTGACTGCTCTCGCGGCCCGTGGACGAGACCGGCAGCGCGGCCGTCTGGCGGCCGCTCCGTGATAAGGCGGATCTTGGCGAGCACGTATCTCAGACAGCCGCGCGGCCGCCGCCGACTCACCGGCAGCACTGGAGTAATAGTCTGTCAGCTGCGAGCTGGCCCCGGTGATAAGAATTGCTCGCGGACGAGTGAGACGCCTCCCGCCAGCGCCCACCGGCGCCGCCTAGCCGCCGTCCCACGTCCGCCCTCCGCCCGGCGTTCCCGGAATTTACGCCCCCTGCTCCGCACACGTGCCGAATTTTGATTGCGTCTTACCGACAATGGAGAGAACGTATTTGTTCGCTGCGTTGACTGTCTACATCGCTTCGTGCGCTGCGTTTGTTTTATCCTCCCATCTGATTACTGTTTACATTGCTAATGTGAAGAAAATGAAAGCTACTTTGAGTGCGTGCCAGTATTTGCCTAGTTCAGCATCTTTACGGCTTGCTATTCACTCCTTTCAGCACTGGTGCGCACACCTTCGGACCTGCGTCGCAGTGCGACCATCAGGACACGAAGCAAACATACGGCAGCAGTAATAGGTCCCCACCTTGTGGACCAGATGTTTTCCTCAGTTCTTGTTTGCCGGGTTGGTCTAATGATGGCTTTGAACAGGAGTCTTCAGGCAGAGAAGAGAGACAAACACGACCTCGAAAGGTGTAATAAATTCACGCATAATCGTTTTATCAAATACTTTTGTTATGTTATATCTATTTGAACCGAAGAAAGGCACAGGCCAATGCCAATGGCCACGTAAAACTTACAAGGATCGGGAGCACACGAAATGTGTCCACAACGGTAAGATTGCATATGATCAGCGCACGTGGCCCAGCTTTACCCCAGCCCTTCCTTAAAAACGTATTTTTTTTTATTTTGGACCTTGAAACACACCGATACCATGTCTACACAGATTCGATTACTGTGGAACGTCGGACGACATACGGATTGCATACGCGTTGCACAGTCTGACTCACTTGGAATTATGCGCGGCAGGCGGCTCACGGAGCGCACAGCCACGAAGCGCACTGCATAGATCTCGGTGAAAGGTTACGGCCGTCAAATAAAGCCGTCTCCGATCGACAGCGGAGGCGGGAGCCGACCCGCCGTTTGACACCGAACGCGGCCGCCAAAATCCGCGGCCGGCGAGCGCCGCCAGCCTCCCGGGACGTCGCTGCCGTCGCGTGCGGCGGCCGTCGCCGTCGGCGGCGATCGTACATCACAACCGGCGAGCGGCAGCCGCTCAATGCTCGATGGTCGGCAGACGGGTGTGCGGGGCTAATCCGTTACGCTGCGTGTGATCGAACCGTGACAGTATGGATGGGCTGGCTGTTGCATGGTGTGTCTGAACTGGTCGTTACGTTGTGCGGGTTCCGACCGTTATGGTGTGTGTGGTCTGGCTGTTACGTTGTGTGTAGGGACTGGAGACATTCATTGGTCTGACCGCTGCGCCCCGCGGGGTTCAGTTACTATGTTCGGAGGAGGTCGGCAGGGTTCGTCGGTGGCTGACAGCAGACGTTACAATCCACAGGGATCAATGTTGCGAAGCTTGCTTGCCGTTGGCCGGCATAAGGTCCCAGACAACTTGGCATAGGACATAGCAATGTGTAAGATGAATGATAATAAGAATGACAAAACGAAATCGCCAAAAAGGATCAACCAAGAGCGATGACTCTAACCATTTCCCGACAACGGACAAAAGTTCTAAAAAAAAACCGTCAACTCTTTTATTAAAGACCTGAAAAAAGCAAAAACACCGGGCTCAAATCCCGGATGTGATCATATTTAAGCCAAGAAACTTCAGATTGGAACGCTGATAAAAAGTTGGATAAAACTGGTGGACAACTTGTTGGCAGTTTCATTTTCTTCTTGCTGACGACCAATGTCATGTCATGCTGTTTGGGTCAATTTATGCCCTCTCTTCATGTGTGCAGCAGCCCATTTGACGGGTAGGGCGGCGGCCAATCCAACTTGACGAAGGTCTTAACAGCTTCAGTTAAGTTTAACATTACCACTTTGGCAGGGTCGGGGACGGAATTGCTTAAAAACAGCCTAGGCCCAGACACTTTGAAACCGTCTCAACAATGATGCGTTCTATGAGCAACGACTTGCAGGCGTTAAACTTTTGCTAAAAGAGTTTAAGTCTAAGCTTTTGCTAAAAAGGTATGCAGACAATGAACAGAGCATGTGGTAAAATATTCTTCATTTATTGGGTGCGAAATATGTCTTGCTTTAACAAAACAAAACTTAATAGTCTGGCATGGCAAGTCGTCGAAATTTCTCGTGAAAATCCTACAGCTAGTTAGGGCAAGCATGACATGCAGTGGTTGTTGAGTTGAGAACAAATTGTCAGTGATTCCATCATATGCAGCCGGCCACTCAGCTCGAATCAGAGAACTTCTCGTAGGTTACGCATCTTTGTAAAACGCAAATAACTTACAATTTATCGTGGGCTTATTTTGCCTTCCATACCAACCAAGCCGCCCGGCGAAAGACTGCCCAAAAGTGGCTAGCTGCTGAAGTATGAGCTCGTAACAATGACGCAGAATTATGTTTTAGGCCCTGTAAAATAATGCAGTTGATTAAAGGTGAACCCTCCTTGAGCCCGAGCAACATAATACCAAGAAAAGATGACTTAGTCCCAAAAATATTAAAGTGGCTAAGGGAATCTAAATGATCAATCTTACAATATATTTCGGCAACGAGGCCCATGTCAGGTGCAAAAACACACGACGCCAACAGAGAAAATCAGGGCAGAGCTCAGACGAAAAAACGATAGCTTTTTTTGGGGTCGTTTCAGGTCTGCCCTGATTCTCTCTGTCCAGCGGTTTGTGTTTTTGTACCTGACATGGGCATGGTTGCCCAAATATATTGTTCAGATTTATCATTTAGATTCTCTTGGGCAATTTAATATTTCTGAGACTAAGTCGACTTTTTAACGTGTTGTTTTAATTACAAGGTGAAATATTTCCCGTTTCTTCTAAAGGAGTTTCCTCAAGAAATGTCTTACGTTTTTGTGTGAAGTTTTTTCAGGTGATTTGCGTCACAAATCAACTGCCTTTTTGTGCAGTTTTTAACAGCATTACGAGTTAAAACAAAGCCATTTAAGTGTGTACCAAGATTATTGATCCAAGAAGCGTAATTCAGGGATTATCTATGAAATACATTCAAGCGAGAAAACATGCAGGTAGACTTTTTGTTTTTATCGATTGTGTGAATGAATTTGTTTGGGTCGCTCGCTCACTCCGTCAGGATAAGGCAAAAGCATACGAGAGAAAATTCAAGCGTATGTCTCATTTTCTTCAAGCTGTGCTAGAAAATCAGAAGCCCATCAGAAGCCTTCGTCCCGTAGGTCCGCGGTCGCCTCGTAACCATATTTTCGACAACCCCCAAATACCCACTGAGGCACCTCACAAGTAAGTAGATCGGTGCTTAGCCTCGCATTAAATGCCCGTAAATTAATTTTCACAGGCCTTAAAATTCCGGAAAACGAGACACATATTGCAACCATACTTCATCACCTAAATAGTTTACGAGAGGTCTTACTCAACTGCGTTATGCCCTTCGGTAGTTTTACGTGGAGTATTACGATAAAGCCAATGGGAAACTGCTCCAGAAGCAACCAATGAAAATCCCCATCGGCGATGTTGGTATGACATTGCTAGCAGGCAGGCAAAGTAAACTAGGTCTGCAGAAAACATCTGGATCACGAGTCATTACCACCGAAGTCGACAGACAGCACACATTCCCGGCTCAAAGTCATGTGCCTCTTTGTCCTGCGCCTTCGCACCGACGTCGATTTGCCGTGGGGCCGAAACATGATCATTACTTCACTAAGGCCGGGTGTTCACCTACCAACGGACCGCAGTAAGCCTTTGGTCGGGCGGCCACACGTGACGCTATTACTTCGGCGGCCAGCCAGTTCCGGCGCCGTGCTGTGACGCCACTGTCTGCCAGCTAATTCCCCGTGGGACATCAACGCGGGTTCACGCCTACGCTGGTCACTGCGCCGCAAAGGTCAGCGTTTGATCGTGGACAAAGACGCCTGGAGCGAGGAAAAGCCTTCTGACGTGCCCAGACACTTCGCAGGTAAAGCTGTCGATGATGAACACTGCTGACTTCCCGACCATCAAGCCGATGGCGGATCGCGACGATGACGCTCGCTCATCTGGAGACCCAAGCTGACGTTCCTGCTCTCACGCTCTTACGGTTGTGTTTATATAAGCACCCACTTCGCGGGGAAGCTTTTGTGCTCGCTAACAAGGTTCACGTCGCCAAAGCAGCCGAGAAAGCCGCCTTCTTCAGACGCGTCCGCGGCGCGTGAAACCTCGCACGCGACCAGATTAGTCGGCGGCGCCGGAGTCGTCGCCGACGACGCCTAATGTCGGCGAGGTGATAAGCGGCACCCATTGTGTCCCGGGCGGGCGAAACGAGCTCAGTGAGCGACGAGCGCTGTCAGGGGGACGGCCGGGACTGTCACCCGGACGGGACGCAGGGGTCCTCTCGGGGCTGTGAACAGCCGCGTCGTGCCGCGGGCCCGGTGCACCTGGGGGTTCCGGCATTCTGATGGGACTTGCTCGTTCAGATGGCGTGGCGACGCTGTCTGCATACGCAGCTCAGTTTCACCAGCGTTGGTGTCATTTTCCACACATGATGTTGGCGTTTTATAGGCAAGTCTGTAAGTCTGATCGTTACGAAATGTTCCAGTTCTGTTCAGGTTTGTAAGCTTCAAAACGCCTGAAAGCGTGTTTTGATTGATAAGCCATCGCAAAAACTATACCAGCTTTATTCTGATGAGCTTGCGAGAGCATCTTGTCCTTTCCCGTTATATAACGACCTACAAGAAGCTGTTATTTTTATGATTATTTTTATTCATTTTTGTCGTTCCATTAGGATTTGCTTAACGGGGGGGGGGGAACTCAGTGTGAACTGGAATCATAATAAAACCTCCTGTCGGGAAGACGATGTGCAATGATTTTCACGAAAAAAATGTAGGCCTGGGTAGGTGGACCCCCGCCCCCCTGGCTGCGCCTATGCGTTCCATATTTGTTTTATAGTTACTTTAACATTGCAAACGTTATTAACAAATGAACATTTTGGTTCCGATTGCCTCGTCTTCGGTCAAATGGCCTTCCAGTTGTGACCGAAATGCGTGGGTTTGTTATATTGCCTCGTTTCATAACTTTGAAACAAGTCGGAATGTACTCGTAGGAAAACACTCCTGAACGCTGACATGAGACGGGAAGACTATTTCCTCCTCTTGGTTTGTAGCACCCTTCATGGCATATGACTGCTTTCCATATCACCCGCAGCTCATCTTTTAATTTTTTTCCGCTGTACATCTCTACAGAGACATTCAAATGCAAAGACTTAAAAGAATTCAAGCAAATCAGAAGAAACCAAGAAGATACAGGACAAGGCCACGCGCAGCACGGTTTGCAAAACTACTCCCGCGATGCTCAGCCATAGGAACAGTAACCCGCAGCTGCACTATCCTCACCTGGGATTCGGGGTTCTGTTTGCGCGCGTCCTCGTCCTGTCCCTGCACGGCCGGCCTGTCTGACGAGGATTGTCCCGCCGCGTCGGCCGCAGCCGCGCCACTCGGCGAGGCCGCGCCACGTTCGTCACCGCGTCGAGTCGCGCGCAGCGGCTGGCCGCCGCGGCCACCCGCGATCCCCCGGTATCGGCTGAGGTGGGCCGAGTGCAGGCGATGTCTCAGGTGGAGCCCGCGTCGTTGCGGCGCAGGGTGCGGGTCCCGCGTACCCGCGTCGGTCTGAGACGATCCCAGCGCGCGGCCGTCGGTGCGGGACGACGCGCCGAACTGACGGGAGCGCGGCTCGCCGCCAGCGGCCCGGCGTCGGCGTGCGGCCCCGGGCGAGGTGCTCCGACGAGCCCCAGCCGGCGCATCGGCGAGCCGACCGGCCCCGACTGCTCCGGGGACCCGGGGGAAGTTCAGCGGTTCATGGTGCAGTCTAGTGCGGCTCAATTGCTTTCGAGATGAGTTCGGAGCCACCCGGAGCCCGCTGTTTGGAAGTCGCACCTCGAACTCTCGTAATTCAAGTGGCATTTGAGCAGTTTCTACAAAAGATGAAATGAGTAACATGTTAACTGAACTTAACATGTTAAGACGTCAGAGCGACTTTGTTGTTAACGGTTTATTTATCAGCTCAAAAAGCAAAATCAGGTTGCTGTGAAAGAACATTAACGTAGATATCTGCCTTGCACATCAGCCACATGAAGTTATTTTTAAGTCCCAATCAAATGGCATTGTGACTGAGTCACCAGTCGCGATCGATGGTTCACTGTTGGTCTGCCCGGACTAGTCTGGCGGGTTGGAATCGCTTAAGTGCTTGGTATTTGGCCCAAGAATCAGCTGGCAGCTGGCCAGGCTAAGAAAGTACTGACAAACACTCGACGTGTTATTCTTGACGGCTCGTTTGACTTTCGCTACGAAAATTGTGAATAACGTAGAGTTGAGTGTCGGGTGAGGCGTTTAAAGTACGTTCAACAAAACCTGCTTACCACCAGGGATCATCAAAATTCCTTTAAAAAGGAATGAAATCCAATCTCAAATTTTTTATCACCAAAAAGAAAATGCAATCCAAGCCCAAATCGCACAAAACTTATAGGATTACAGTCCAATCTGCAATTCGTTTTGCAGCCCTCTCTTGGAATCGTTAACTGCCGCTGGAACAGCCGCATTAGTCCGCACCACGGTGATTATTTTTTGTGATGGGGTAGCGCGTCAGCCATCGTACCACAAACTTTGACACTTTTATAAGTTTGTACGTGGTTAGGAGTCATTAACCCTATTCCCGAAAGGGGGGCTGAATCCGCCCCCCTCCGACTTTTTGCTTGCCAATTCCAGCGCTTTTGACGCAGCTTCACGAAACTTGGTGACTTTTCCTAGGTATTCTTTCTACGTACTGTGACAAAATTTCCTAATTCTATTTTCCTTGGGGGCGAAGCGGGGCAACGTTTTTGGGAGGTACCTCAGACCATTTTTGGCCCTGCTCGGGGTAAAACGAAAATCACTGTCAAGAGCAGCGTTTTTAAAAAAGAACTTAAAACTTTTTATGGATGTATAGGTGAATAGTTGAGCAGCATACAGATACAATTTTGTTTATCTGAGGGCACTTCACAAGGTCAGGCCAAGGTGAATAGTCAAAATTTGATTTTATATCAAATGTTTAAGCATTATTTTTTCAAATGCCGAACCCGGAATATATGTGACGTACAAGGTCCTCTCTACTTGTGTACCAAGTTTCAGCTCGATATCTGGTCGGGTCACGGGGCTATGACCTAAAATGTCAGTGCGCGTACCCTATATCGCAACAGCCGTGAAATGAAATTTCACAAATATAATGAATTCAAATGGCTGGAAATCTTTTCAGATAATATCCAAAACATACGAGATCATTTCCGGTGATTCTAGGGTCACTTGAGGTCATTTAAGGTCAAAGGTCATAAGTTGATCTGAAGAGCATGTGACTTTGACAGTCCCTCTTTTTCATGTTCCTGGCATCGCCTATGCTAACATTATACAAACATTGGCATACGATTTGTATTTCTCCATCATAACATGACTAGAAGAAGCCAAAAAAGTGTTTTAACTGTTTAACTGTTTTGTTGAATCGGTTTTTGAGGGACTAGTCCTCCTATTTTGAAAACCCTGTGAACACCTAACAATTTTCATAAAATTTCAAATGTCCGGATCAATGGTAAAAGTCCCATCAGTAATCTCTCGATTCATGCCAATTTCATCCAAATCGGTCCATAAACAACGGAGTTATAGGAAGTCAAAAAATGTCCCTCATTTTAACTTTTTTTACCCCCTGTACCAACTCCTTTTCAAAATTTAGAAAACTTCTTTCTATAAAAATATAGTTAACGTCATGGCAAATCGATTGCCGTTTGTTGCGATGAAATCGGAGTAGTTCTCGAGATTTCAGGGGGGCCGAATCCGCCCACCCCCCTGCCGGGAATCGGACAAAACGCTGGCCCTCCGGGAATAGGGTTAAGTAACAAACAATGTGAAGGGCATTCCCTTATACTCCTCTTCCCTTGTAATTTGGCAGTTTCCTTAGGTTCAGAAAAAAAACATAATCTTCTTTTCGTGCAATGCCTTTGCTGCGGACAACCATTAACTTCTTGGAAACCCGGCACCCGGAGAAGAGGGGGGAGGGGCAGAGGAAATTGCTCCGCCAGATTCTGATGAGGGAGACAGTCCAGTAGCGGTCCCAGGGTTCCGTGACTGGCGAGCCTCTACTATAACTGTAATACTTCTTCAAGGGGATGGAAATAATTACTGGCCAAACTGAAACAAGTTTTGTCCGAATTTCGGTCACCTTATCTTGGACCGCAGTTTTTTTGTTTTCGTTTGTGTTTGTAGTTTTTGCCCAGCATTAATAAATCATCAAAAGAACAGAATCGAAGGGCAGGTTCATTTAGCGTGTGGGTTAGCTCAGCATTTCAGCACTAATTTGGGGACATGCATGAGCCATGCAACACATTTTTATACATTTCTCTGCCTCGCAACACCTTTGTAGGCTCAGTTCATTATATGAGCCATTGCAGGACGCTGACTACGATCCCTACTTGGCACATTACGTAATTTACGAATGCTCCCGTACCTTGCTTTTGTTCGTCGCCCTCGAATAAAAGTATCGTATCATTCTTTTCTGTTTTTACCGAACACATATTTCAGATACTGTGTACATTCGATTAATAAACTACATAGGAGACACTGTATTGCTACATAAATCAGTTAAAGATCAATAATTCAATGGACTCTAACATGTGACTTAGACTTGGGGAAATATATTGAGTCCAATATATTTTTCATTTGTAATGGATTCATATGACAATACAGTGTATCCTGGTATACCAAAGGCCGTTTATTAATTAAATGTACAGTGTCTAAAAACCAGGACTGTTTAAGAGCCATTCTTCAAGATATTTAACACATGTTTCAATACAGCCAGAGAGTGCCGGCCAGTTTACTTTTAGAGAGAACTTTGATCTTTATTGTTATCGTTGGTGTTTGTACATTTTTTTTCGCCCAGTTTATATCTTGACCATATTGTCACATACACTCCACACCCACACGGACACTAAACACACATACAGATGCCTATTTCGTAGAGACATAGGTCTAACCGCTGTCAGGTTCAGTGCGCCAGGCTTTCCGACAAAAAGCTCCTTTTACGCTAGACATTTGCAGTCTTTTTTACAGAGCCGTGAGCTGCTTTTATTTTAGTGAGGCGCACACTTTTAATGTACCCCTTGTAAGCCTCAATCCCAATCGCTCGATCATTCCGTTTGCACATGTGCAAATACTGTTAAGTGAGTCATTCAGCCTACGTCTAATCCAACTAGCTTTTAAACTTTTGTTCATCGCCTATATTTCTAATGCACCTAAGCCACCGTCAGCGATGTTCTGACAGGTTACTTTGGCCTTGACTCTGGAGGTCGTCCACGCCAAACGTGTTTCATAATCAGAAACAGCATGGGCTTCAATGGCGCTTCGGGAATTATCTCACACCACGTGACGTAAAAAAGTTTGGATATTAATAGGCTGTTGATGAACGCTATGTTTCCTTTCAGGCTTTCTGGCTTTCAGGCTATGTTTCCTCTCCTTTCTCTTTGAGACCACATATTTATTCAGTGTTCCGAGCGCTGCCTGGCACGGGATTCAGGATTTCAGGAGACGTCTACACATTTTGTTTAAGTCCGTCTCCCGAAAACGTCAATTCCAGTATTGCTGGGGCAAGCATCCGCATCATCCGCAACACACACCCTCCAAAAATTGGGGCTTTGATGGAGAAGTGCGGCCTTTGCGTCCAGTTATGAAGCGTTTGTAATGTATGGCAATAGGGCACAGCACGACCTCAGCCCACATTTTGTTTCAATAATTAATTCGCGACAATTTGCCCCTCTCGTCTGCGGATATGTGAACTCCGACATTTCGCAACATCTCCTTCCATGCTCGGGGAAGTTCTATAGTGTTGATTTTCCCACTTTTTCAACGTTCCTACACAGAGAATCAAAATACCAATGTCTAGTTTTCTCTCGGCATAGACTTCATTGGCCAATGAAGTCTATGTCATCTGTCATCCCCACTGTCATCCGTAATACGAAAGCAAACGAATTCACAAGAAACGGGGAAATGCAGTAACAGGTCAATGTTCCGCACCCAGGCATTGTCCTCAGCCATAGCATGGACTAGACACAAATAGCAGAGCCAGAGGGGTGCCAGAGGGGTCAGTTAACCCTGCCCCCATCCTGTGCCTTATGGCCATTGGTTTCTATTATTTGGCTTTTATCACAAATGATTTGTTTAAAGGACAGAAATATTTCGAAATTAAAACGCAATGTACTTTCACCTCCAGCATCTTCTCGTTTGTTAGAACTGATGCGAATGATTTGCTCATGCTCGCAATAAAATGGCAAGAATGCAAGCAAGTCTTTTTATTTTTAGCTTTTACTGCGTTACTTGCCTCAACCATGGTGTGGTACGTTTGGTAACCATGATATGCTTGATCAATGGCCATAGTTAGCCTAATCATGGCTCTTACATACCCGATCTCTCACTCTCGGGTCGGCTGACATACTACTAGAGGTGAAAACATCAAATTAAGCACTTCCTGTAAGAAATTCCCGGTTCGGATCAACCTTGCACAGGCGATTTGACAACAGCACGCATACACTTGGTCACGCGAAGTTCATGTGCTATTTGTTTGTTTGTTTGTTGTGAGGACGCGCAACTTCTTGGACTCAAACGTTCATGCCTTGATTCAAATGATGTGTATCGTTGGGCGTCAGTCAGTCGCCTGCAGTTTATGTACTGAAATGACACCCAATAATCAATTTGTCTGACGCGCTAAAACCAGTGTCAAATAGCGCTCTGCCAATTTGATATGGTATGCATGTTAGGCGTGCCTCATTGGAGTTTTTTCCAGTATTCTTCAAACGAGAACTAGTGCTGTCCGCCAAACAAATATGTTTTTTCTCAGTATAGTGAAGACGTTCAGCTGCTATCGGTGTTGTCTTTCATTATAACTACGATCTATCATTTTTGTTAAGAAAATTTCATAAGAATAATCAAACGCAGAAAGTATTGGTAAAATCCAACACTACAGTTCAGGCAGTTCCATATGTACCTCAATGGCAGAGCTGCCTCTGGGACAGTCCCCCCTCCAAGTTTTTAGCAACAGCTACCAGCACGGCCAGCTCCGAGAGAAGTTTTTGTGCTCTGAGGCGCCTGAAAGCCTCGTTACCCACCACTACTGGCCCACACCGAACTGAACTCGCTGGCCGTCGTCCGTGGCGTAGCCAGGATTCCGGCTATGAGGGAAACAACACAGATTTAGTCCCTCTCCCCCCTAAACCTACCCTAAACTGGGAAAATGCCCCATATTTTGTCCACTTTGTTTTTATGGAGACCTAAGAAATATCCGAAAATAACAATAAATGACGGTTTTCATACTGATCATGTGGTGTTACATTTACGGCCGCACGTGACAACGTGTTAAGATGACTGAGTGGAACGGTTCTCGCTAGTCTTGCGAGCAAACCGGGTCGAATTCTCGATGGTCGCGTCGGGTTTCGTTGCTGATTCTGTGTGTTTTTTTTATGCCCGCTCCTTTTCCTTTCTTTCATTGGCAGGCTGACCTTTGGTCCGGCAGGATGTCCTCGATCTGACCTCAGTAGCACGCCGGCGAGCGCCGGGCAGTCGGCCTCCCGACTCGCCCTCGTGCGTGTCCGATAAGGGCTACTTTTTGACGCGCAGAGGATAGGAAACTCTGCCCACTATCTAGGCCTGTGGCCAATTCTGAATCGAATCAAATCAACACTGAATCAATCTAGGAACTTAGCGCTTTCGTCTTGAATTCAATTAGAATCTGGACTGATTAAGTTAAAACCTGCAGATAATCACAATCAGGATAAAATCGCACACTTGTCTGAGGATCAGGTGTATGCATTCGCCAAAACTGTCAAAGAACGCACCAACAAATTAAAAAAGTTACACTTTCTGCATTTTTGTACATTTTCGTTATGCACATATATATATATATATATATATATATATATATATATATATATATATATATAGTACATATATATATATATGTACATATATATATATATATGTATATATATATGTGTGTGCGTGTATGGATGTATGTATGCATGTATGTATGTGTCTATGTGTGTAGGTATGTATGTATGGCGCCCATATGGTTCTGAAGTGAATTAAAACTGAATGGATTCATTTACGACTCTGGACCCGAACTGGATCGACTCACTTTCACAAAATGAACTGAGTCTGAATCGGAATCGATTCTCCAGTCTGGAAATCCTAAAGTGAATTGATTCACCTCCGGTGAATCAGGCACAAACCTGCCACTGCCACGACCACAGCTACTGTTCACGCGTAGACAAGTCAACTGGACCTTCCTACCACGTCGTTGGCTTTGCCTGTGTAAGACCTTAACAGCAGAGGCTTTGCAGCAAAGTAAGTGATAAACAACCGGCAGTGAGCAAGGACCGCGAAAAAGACTGCAGACAAAGTGCAACCCATTCCGCAATCGAAGCCTTTTAAAAGAAGGATTTTGTTCCGCCTGCAATCATTAAAAAAGGATTGCGATCCAGGATTACAAGTCCTGCAGGCCAAAGCCTTATGAACCCTGTATACCACGGGCCATGATCCAGAAACTACACTAAAAATAATCGGATCGAATCTGTGAACACAAAAATGGGATATGAATAAAAACAAAACTTACGTTCTTCACGAGCAGGAGCCTGTCATGAAACTGTCTTCATTTTGCATAAAAACGTTCACATTTCATGAATGGCTGATCAGCTGGTGTGCAACTCCACCAGATCTTTAATGGTGTTTGTTGGCATTTTAAAACGTCAGTCATCGTCAAACCCTGCATCGCCAGTTCGCTCATAGTTAATTTAAGTTCATTCGACGGGGCCTTAGTGCTTGCATGCAGTTTGACATGTTTACCACCGGATTAAAGTCGTAAATCTTCGCTCCCTTATGACGTGACGAAGGAATAAGAACATCAGACGCTGCTGAAGACGGCACTCTCATATGACGAGTTCAGTCTGAGGTAGGCAGATGACTGATGGTAGGTCGCAAAGTTTGCGTCAAGCTCCAGGAGCTCGCAAGATTGCACAGTTCTGCCCAAGTCTGTCGCCAGTCTGCCAAGTTTGCAGACGGCCAACGCTTGTTTAGCTGGGATCAGCAGCGCAGACGCCCCTCAGGTTCCAACGACATGTCTGAAGACATTTTCACAGCAGATAAAGAGACGCGTTTTGTCGGATTAAATCTTAAAGCTATTCACAGTGCAATGGCTGTCAGTACCCGCGTCAAAACGTGAAAACAGAATGAGTAAGCACATATATATATAGTAAATATCAGCACACGACTCACACTACGCGTGGCCTGCCGGAAGCGGTCGGGGCAACAGCGCCGTGGCAGCCTCCACATCAGGAGCTGTTCGCAGCGTGGGCGGGGGCGCCGTGAGTTGGCCCAGGCCGGCTGTTTGATTTCGGGCGTCCCGCCGCCGGCACGGCGTCACGGGATCAGCTGTTGACGCTCCCGTGCTGATGGCTTTATCGATCCGACAAAGGGCCCGGGAAGAAACGCGACGTGGAGACACAGTCCTTCCTCTGCCAGCAAATGATGTCGCTCATTCAAGAAAGTAAATGGGGTGCAAATGAGGCTTGCAACGACCAAGGACCACTGCTCCGAGGCCATTCTGACGAAAGTCGCGTGTAAGGGAAGAATAAACAATGCTCAGACATATCTCTCACACACGTGTCATCACCGATCCGCTAAACAGATTCCAGATTGACAGTGCGTTTTGACGTTACTATTCGTGAGTCATTTTCCCCTGAAGCCAGTGATCTTCCGTCCTTTCTCTAAACATTTAAGTCAAAGAACGTATGAAAACAAATGTACGCTTGGTGACATATTACACAGATTACAAGCAAACAAAACCTAAAAGTTCGGCGACCCGGAAGAAAAGAAATACCTTGGATTTAACAGAAAGTGCGTGCTAATAATGACAAACCCACCAGGCGTGAAAATGATCTAGGGCTCGCGATGATGAATTGGATTTGCGATGTTACTTTTACGAACAATATATATGAGAAATATTAAGTCGAACCGCAATTACTAGCGAGCGTTAAACCGAGCATGCCTGTAACTGCGTTATTACAGTGCAATTATACCCCGGCACTCTGATATCTCAGAATAGATCGACCAGATCCAGCATCCCCATCTCCGAATTCAAAATTAATACATAAGACAGTCTGATGTACATGATTCACTGGAGTCAGTCATTCAGCCATCTGCCAAGAGAGAAAGTGATTTGATAAGATAAGCAATCCCAGCGTTTTGGAGTCCTTTCAAAGCAAACTCACTTTCATAGCCATTCCTTTCACAGAGGTTCCTCTCAAAAACAAATATTTCTCTTAACGTCATTGTAATAAATATAACTGAGGTTGGGAATGTCTCGATATTCGAAAAATACAGCGTCTCCCAAAAAACGTGAAACTTACTTTTCCTAATAACGGACGCAGTTTTAACGACAAACACGTGATTTCGTCTCATAATGCACATGCATGGCACTTGCTACGGTGTATTTTTGTTCTCGAAACGTTCATTAGTGCTGGAGTTATGACTTGATCAAGCTGGAGCCCACAATCGAGAAAAAGGAATTTTGTGTTGAAAAATGCGCAACAACCAAATCTTCCCAACAGACCCGTTCGAAATTTGCTTACTGTTTCGGTCTTAAAAGACGCGATGCCCCCGACAGACAATCAATTTGCCGCTGGATGCACACATTCAGAGTTCATGGAACGGCACGGAATCTAAACGCCTCTGTCCCGAACGAGGCTACTCACCTGGGAAGACCAAAATCCTAAAAAATCTCTATCTGACATTGCCGCCGTCGCGTGCTTAGCCATCGCTGGCAAGAGCTCGAGTTGTCCGAGAATGGATTGTCTAACGTTTTGATAAAGGGCTTGAAGCTACACTCATACATACAAATGCTTTCCAAGAACTCGAACCCCAAGACATGGAGAAACGGATGGCGATGTGTCAGTGGCTGACTGACAAACTCGAGCAGGAACCAAACGTCCCTGACGGTATCTGGTTCAAAGATGGCGCACACATTTTGCTTCTTGGCCATGTCAATTCAAAGAACAATGTATACTGGGGCTCGAACCTCACAGCAAGCCCTGCGATCCGAGCGATCCCCGTCGCTCAATGCCTGAACGTTTTCAGCGATTTCGCAAAACGCATTCGGATGTGTTTGAGCTGCCGAGGCCAACATTTAGAGCATGTAATAAAATAGTCATAAAATCAGTACGAAGCGACTTATCGTTGTGACAGTTGGTGGGCTGAACATGCAGATCACTGCAAACACTGTGCCGAAATATGATGTTCTGAACTCAATAGACAAAGAAGTTATTGCCAAAGTTAATTGCCACATTTTTGGGGGAACACCCTGTATTCCTTGTCATGTTCTAGACTGAAAATCTGCAGGAACGCAACGGTCAAGCTTGCGTGATGTCATTGTCGTTGCCATTAACCAGAACTTATTTCACCGAGAAAAGACAGAGGCGGGATCAGACGACGAGCAAACGGAGAGGGCCTCTCAGATTTTCTAGAGAATCCGAGGGACCATAATATGTGCGATGGTTGGGTTAAAGGATGAAAAATCTCCGACGAAAATGAAAATGGAAGATCAAATGGGTCATCAAAAACCTTTCGAATACGTCCTCACTGACCCACACCCATTGGAGGCTTCTGGATCAGCCCCTGAGACGACGTGGCATTCATTTTTCTAAACGACCAAGCGCTGGCAATACAGCGAAGTCCACTTTGGTGGGAAGCGCGCTTTATTTGCTTCTCAAGTACGGTTCAGCAGGCAAATTGAGCACTGGCACGTTATCACTGAGGACGTGAAAGGAAGCATTTTTCACGTGAAAACCCATGCATGGTTACATTCCATTTTCTATATCTGGGCGGAATTCAGATATCTTACCTGATTGATGTAATGCTTCCCTACATTCTGACTTTCTGAGCTGCGAGGCAAGTGTAATCCACGCAACGCAATCCACCTGCGCGGGATGATATCATCAGGCGGCGGGCTCAACGTCGATGGTATCGAGAGCACACCCGCCCCCCATCTCGACGACACTAATGATCCAGCACGTTCCCGAGGACCCTGGGTAGTATCGAGCAGAGCGTATTCCCGTTACGGACTGTTCGGGCAAACATGAGGCCTGGCACATTAGCAGGAACCAACAACATGCTTTCGGAGGCCGTGAACAGCGACGGAGCGACCGTGTGCCTGAGCTATTCGACAAAGCTTGCTGACTGTACTGACTTCTGAGAGCGCATTCCAAGTTCAATTCAAAATCTACATCGAAACTGGACCACAAAGACGGTGCGTCCTTAAGCCTCAGTAATTAACCGATCGAATATTTTGCTTTCGTTGGCTCCAATTTGAAGATCAAAGCATCCCATGCTACATTGCAATATGTCACGGCGTCCGTTTTAGAGGCCGTTTGCTTTCCACGCGAGCATGGCTTGCCCATTTAGCTGCCTTCAGCACCAACGTCTTGTCACTGCCTTCCCATTCACGCAACCAAACAGGGACACATCTTTTCCTATCCCATTCAAGTTGGGATTCGAGCCCGCGAGTCCACGCTGCGAACGATACGACGAAACAGGGGCGTGTCCAACCGGCTCACCTGTAGGAGTACAGTGGCTGGACCACGCAATGCACAGCCACAGTGGCGCTGCGGCAGTGCCGTGCGAATTTTCAGACATCCTCGGATTCTGATTCGTGTTGCCAGAAGTATGTTTCGAAAGTTGTTTCCAGTTCCCTTGGAAGGACCAACATTAAGAAAAGTCAAAGTTGACTGGACCTTTGAAATTTTGTTTCAGAGAAATGGTCATTTTTAACCACAAACCTCGTTCACGTAGCGAAGATATCACTCGTAGTGCGATACCTCTGCTGAATGATTACGTGCAGATAAACGCAGCACATCGTGGTAAACCATCGGCTGCTTTGCGCTGCATTGTGACGTCACCAATGTTTTACGTCGAGTCCTTGAGACTTTCCAAACTTTGAGAGATTCTTGGTTTACTGGATTGGTTGGCGTTTGGAATGATTAACCGTGGCCCTGTTCAATGCAGGTCTATTTATTACATGTACGTGGACAATGACGGACAATAGTTCTCGATGCTGTTCAAAAACCAAAAATGAAAAATAAAAACCGATGCGAAGTAGGCCTGTACATATTCCGGTGCAGCAGATGTTCAAAAGCAGTCATGACATTACTTTTGAAACTGTCCAATAGAAGCGAAGAATTAAACCCAGACTGACCAGATGTTTCCAGGGGTTGAAATGGTTCTCATTTAGTAGTCGTTTCTTTACCTGCAACGTCATGTTGCAAATGCTAATTTGCCAGCGCTTGGAAACGGCATGTTTTGCAGACCTAGATCATGCTTATAAATCGCGAGATATTAACAACAAACTGCGCGCGTGTCGGCGTGCGTGCGTGCGTGTACTGGAGGGGTGTAGCAGTTGCCTATCTATTTTTATTTATTGTCCCAGGCTGTGGCGGAGATCTCTTTTACGCGTCTTGGGTCCACTAGATTTTTCGTTTGCTGTAAATCGATGTTGCTCTTGCCAATGAGACTGAAAGCGATTGATCGCAGTGATTTTCGTGGTCGTGTGTTTTACATCGTTTTGCAATTCTTAGTCTTTAATTATAGAAATAACTTAATCCTAAGCTATTTTCGACTCATTGCTGGGTTTAAATTATTTGTTTTGAACAACAGGCATTGAGGTATTCAATGCGATAAAACCCTTAGCTGTAACGTTGAGTTCCATGAAAATTCTGAGAATGGCATCCGTCGCTTGCAGGAACGTTCAAACCTCTGTGGAGATGGGAAGGAGGGGTAAGCGCGATTTTTACCGCGTTTCTTTCCATGCAGCGCCTTAGGGTTAACCCGGCACCGCCTGGCGTATTTCTGTACCCGCGACCGCCTGGGGATGTCAAAAAGGGCAGAGCCCTGCTATCTCAGGATCTAACCGTCGGATCTAAACCGGTCTACCACCAATCGATAGCCCTGTGTCTTCCAATTTATCAAATACTATGTTAGCCCTGGTCACGTGGCTGATGACGTCACAGGTCACGCAAAATGCGTAACAAGACGTAGGAAAAACAGACATCGGTTTGTACCTCGTGTCATCGGCAATAGTAATCTTAGAGCCTTTCACTGGGTATGAAACGAAAGGTCACGGTCTTCTGCATCAAATTCATACCAAAATGGTAAAAAGGACCAAGTCAAGGTCAACCTACGTCACGCGAAATATTGGTCTTACTTTGTATGCAAAAGATCGATACTTACCCATAGCCGTTTTGATCTACGTGACAAGAGGGATGAAAACGAAACCTTCTTATGATTAGTTTTGCATTATCTGCGTTCCATCCAATCAAGGTCAGCCAAGGTCAGGTCAGATCAGGCTGCATCATTCTTCCTGCCAAGGAGCGATAATTAATCCCTACGATTTTTGTTACGTCAAGTGCGTAACTGAAATGATGTCTCGTGATGATTAAATCTGCTCTCAGCTCTTTTTCAGTTCGAGGTCAAGCCAGGTCACGACAGACAGTCTTTTTCCATTTTCTGACTAGTAGCAATAATTGCTTTCTGATGCCACTAAACGATATTTTAATGCCAAAGTTGTATTTCGTTTCGTTTTGACATGTACCTAAGATGTGACATGATATAACCTCACGTTGCATTTGGAGAACCTTGCTAAGAGGCGGATATATATTTGCTTGTCTGGCTTGAATGACGGGGAAGGTCAGCGGCAAACATTTCTTTTACACAGAATACAAATCAGTCCAATTATCATGCATGTGACCTAGCATGATCTGAAATGTTGACGTGTCAAGGTTGTATAGCCTTTTGGGGACTGCATCTTATGCAAAACCAAATAATTCACGCATTATATTTGCCAACGATATAAAAAAAACGAAGCATGTTCGCGCCACCGCTCGAAGAGGCGAAAATATGCATGCAAGGGTTTACTTATAACGTCATGTCTTTATGATCTGAACTACCATGAAAATGGTTTTGATGTCAAAATATGTAGAACTGATTGTTCAACAGACACTGGAATTTCGGTTTGGCTGACTCCACCAGCTCAGTAATTATTCAAGAAAAACCGAGGGGGTGCACTATTTGACCCCCGTGCGGTGTCAGGTTAATGTTAAATGTTGCCCAAAGTAGTGGAGGACAGCTGCCCCTTCCCCTGCGCCCCCTCCGATCCAAACGTCCCTGGTTACTCGACCGGTAATCCCACTTCTGTTCTAATAACTTGACAATTTTCTTTGTCTTTGGAAATTCATCGAACTTTATGCGCCACCGATAATTATGGATCAAAATCAGCAACCTGAATATTGACTGAAAACTTTCTTACAATGTGTTCGAAGTTTTGCATCTGTCTTAAGTGCAATGAGGCAAAAAACGACAAGAATGAGCTTTTATATTGTGTTATCAGCCGTGCGGGTGTCCATAGGATGTTGTCTGGTTAACCTATATTTCAAAACACATCCCAAGTAACAACACCTGACCTAATACTTCACCATCAGTGGCCGCGAAAAAACATGGGCCTCACTGTGGTTGTACAGTCGCATATGAATGGACAACGTGTTGAAATAGTCTGCTAGACTAAGTTTCCCGCCCAAATGCACAACACTGCAAATTAACATGTAGTATGCTGTGTGCATTTCTGGCGCGAGAAGACATGCGTGGTTGCGCCTCCGGCGCACTGTGGGCCGGATGACCCAGAAAAGTGATTGAAATTCCGCCGTGAGAAAACCAAGCAATGTGACGTTTTGAAACTTTCAGTGGCATTTAATGCATCAATCCTACATATTTTATGTGGATTTTAACTCCGAGTGAGGTCAGATCACTGACGTAGCTTAAATTATCTGAATCGGTGCTCTCTGAAAATTCGAAGAACCAAAGAATACGGAAGTAAGCATGATATCGTAATAAAACTCATGCCGGATTTTTTTTGTATGGACTCAACACTTTGCACGTTTCCGTCTTTTGTTAGGTCAAGGTCAGTGAGCTGAGGTCATGTTTGTATCTTACGGTTCCTTTTGGTAAGATATTTGTGGTTTTTATAACTTCAATGGGCTTTGGTTGCCAACACAGTCCAGTAAATAATATCAGACAGTATAATCAAGCGTGCAATGACCCAGGTCCCGTGAGCTTGGGTCGGGTCGAATTTAAACACTTGACTACTTTACATGCATAGCTGGAAAACACACTGTGAAGGCAGATGAATTACATATACTTTATTTATTACACTGATCGGATGACGTATGATATAACATTCTCACCTCTTCATTTATCTCTTTTCATTCACGAGCGTATGCACTTTTTCAACGACTCTTGGGGTTCTTCGCTCATCATCCTGATGGGTGATCGCCGATCATGATCATATGCCTCATCACCAGGTGGCCGTGGACCAGTATCTTGCGCAGCGTAGGAAGCATCGGGTACCAAGAATATAGCTCCACTTAAAGACCAGCGATCTCTGAGCAGATGTCAGCAAACTTGTCTTCGTCCACTGCAGATGTAGAGAGCATCGCCAGCAGGACGATTCTGAGACTGTTGATTTGCCCCAGCGATACTCCAGTCACCTTAGATAACATTTCCTCGTTGGCAAAAACACGTTTGGCTCTGCTGACGTCATTGCTTCAACCGCAGCTGCCTGCACGAAGTTCTTCCACTTAAAAACTACTAGTTTTACGAAAATGAGCTATTATTTTCCTCTTTCTTTGCTCTAGGGCGGCTTTCTCTCTGTTTCCGGACACCCGCCACTTCTTCACTTCCAGTTTGTAACCAATGTTCACCACGCACTCAGAAAACCGTGTCCATGTATGAGGTGTGCTCAGGCCATCCTTCCGTCCCTTTTGCGAAACGGGGCGGTCTCTAACGTCTACCAGTCTGTTGGCACTTGAGGATCTTCCGCCACACAGCTGACTGACCTGCGCGAATCCTGTGTCTGTGAGAGCATTTTCTTCTTTGCTGTCTACAATAATTGGTCGCAATTCGAATTTCAGGACAATCTTCACATATCCCACTGCCACTTCTTGCCCCGTCAGGCATCCCAGCTGCTGTTGCCAATATCCTTCTTCCTGCCTGCACTTTTCAGATGCACGCAAGCTTCATTGGCCTAAAAAACTTCACAGAAGACGGCACCGGGCTTGCCGTTTTCACAACAGTTTCACAACAGTTTCACCTGTCGTCATCTGATTTCCACTTGACTTTAGGCTCTGTTTGTAAGCACTTTGTCCGATTGTTCCATTACACCCCCATTTGCATTTAAGTGTAACTTTCAGAGTTGTCTGATCCTCTTCTGCTTGTTCGATCACCTCCTTCTGGTCCATGCTTGTTCTTTCAGGCGTGAGATTTAGCAACGATTGAATTGGCATCTCAGCCTTATCTTCTTCAGCAATTACACCTTAAGGCTGACATTTGTTTTTTTGACAGGCGGCCATGCTGTAAGGTGGACACATATCGACGTCCTGGCCCTTGACAGACATTCGGAAAGATTATCATTTGTCTTTAATGCGCCTGCCCTCTATAAGCACAAACAGCGCATCGTCATCCGAGTACTTTTCAGGAGTCTTTGCTGGCTTCTGCAGCAGCCGCCGCTCTTTGGTGAGTCTGGTAGGCGTTTCGGTGACGCTCTGCAGCACGCAGGCCAGCTCAGCCCGCCCCTCCGATCGTGCACGCCGGCGTGTTGCAACCAGAAGCTTGTCGGATGAATGGTGGCGATTGAAAAATTGCGTCTGGGAACGTTTGGTGCTGGCTGCAAGCTCGTGATACGGCGTTTTTGGTCGACCCCTGCTTGTAGATGGCTGGTCTGTTTCGGCTTTGGTTCCTTCACATGCTGCTGGTGTTACTAGCATTTCGAAAGCGTGACCTAGCCGCGGCTGGCGATAGAAGACCCATGGAACCTATGAAAGTTCCGATGACTAGCTGTCCACTTTCGTCTCAGATTCATGAAAAACAATCTGGCCGTTTGAGTGCACGTTTCACTTTTTGGGGCATTCAGCTTGGCGTTCAATGTAATTTCAGCATGCTTGACGACGTCTGTTGGCTAACTGCTGTTACACCACTATTTGCACGGACGAAATCAAAAACTTCTCATGGGGAAAGCATTCTTCGACCACAGCAAGCACCGCGCGACCAATGAGCAAATGATGCGCTCCACGTTCGAAACACGACAGCGTTACGTGACGCCACGCCGTAACATGACACGGGCTCCCGGAGGCAATGACATGGTCTGCAAACGTTTCAGTTAAATCAAATCAAACGTTTCCATAACAGATGAAGTATTCATTGAATTATTCAGAACGGGTTGGTTCCATGCCTTAACTTGGTGTAATAATATCTGTGTTTTGTGTCAGCAAACACACAACACGCGTTGGTTAGACGTCCTAAAATGGCATTGAGCTTACACAAAAAGAAGCCGGTGCTGTGTGAAAAATGCACCGTTTCTCTGAAAAGACGCGAAAATTGGGCAAGAATGACGATCACAGCACAAAAATATACATCTTTGAGAATAAGTGAATGAAATTTGAAGGAGGTATGTCGTGGGGTATTTTCTTAAAACCTTCACAAAGTAAGCGAAACAAATGTGTCGGCATACGTGCAGAAAGGGTAAGTTAGATGTCGTGTAAAAATCACATGCTCTATTTTGCACCTAACGTGGGATTAACTGTGCTCTCTGGAACTCATTCATCAGAGCAAAAATATATTGAGGGGAATAAACATCGTTTCTGCCACACAGATATCGCATGTCGTTTCACGGTTCAATTCACTTTGGCCCCACTGAATAACAATTTCATAATTGCTCGCAATTAGAGTCCATTTTCAGCCATTCCTAGCCAATACACGAAGAACACAATATCGACGCAGCATTCCCCAAACATTTCCAGGCTGACTTTCATACAGACTATACGCATTTCTCAACTTCGGTTTTAAGATTTTTAAGCACTTTTTTGGACCATCCGGCCCGCAGTGCGGCGGAACAGATGCAAAAGCTGCAAAAACCCACCATGTCACCATGTCACCTCCAGGTGATGGTGACATGGTGGGCGTCTCTGAGATGTCTCTTAGGTCCGCCGTCTTGTAGGTGCATTGTCATCCTCCCTAAGGTCGTGGTAGTATAGCCAATGTAGGTACTGTTTGGCCGATGCGCACAGTCACAGGTTGTGCATTTAAATTGGTGCACTACATTGGTTTCCTTCTCAAGTGACTTATCCTTGACGAGGTTGTTTTTCATGACTAAAGCAGACACCTTGGGGCTTCTGTAAAAGAAGGTCAGTTGAATTGTGTCTGCTGAGTGGACGACTTGGCAGTCCTTACTGATGATGGTGAGGATGACCTTCTCATCTTTCTTGTACGATGGTGACATCTGCTTTTCGTAGTAGAGACTGAAGGCTTGGTCGTTGGGGTTCTGTTCGTTATCGGTGATGTTCTCTGCTGGGTACAGGGTTATTAGTATAGGCGGTGCCAGGGACATGAAAAATGGGAAAATGTCATGGTCATACGTTCTTCAGATCAGCTTGTGACCTTTGACCTTAAATGACCTCCAGCGACCTTGGGGTCACTTGGAATGATGTCGTGTGTATTTAACATTATCCGTAAACGTTTTTAATCATTTGAATTCACTATATTTCAAAAAAAATCATTTTATGGCTATTGCGATATAGGGTACGCCCACTGACATTTTAGGTCATAGCTCCGTGACCCGACCTGATATAAGGCTGAAACTTGGTACACAAGTGTAGGGCACGTTTCTACGTCATATATATTCCGGGTTTGACATTTAAAAAAATGGCACCGAAATTATTGCAAAAAAACAAATTTTGACCTTTGGCCTTGACCTGACCTTGTAAAGTGACCTCAGATAAACAAAATTAGATCTCCACATTGCCCAACTATTTAGCTATACTTTCATATAAAGTTTTAAGTTTTATCTTAAAAACTTTGTTTTTGCCAGTCATTTTCCTTTTACCCTCAACATGGCCAAAAATGGCCTGAGGTGCCTCCCAAAAACGTTGCCTGGCTCCGCCCCTGAGCAAAATGGAGTTTTGAAATTTTGTCACAGCGCGTAGAAAGAATAGCTAGGAAAAGTCACCAAGTTTCGTGAAGCTACATTAAAAAGCCTGGAATTGGCAAGCAAAAAACCTGGGGGGGGGGCGGATTCAGCCCCCCACTGCCGGGAATAGGGTTAAATATGACAGCAAGGTGAGTTGTTATTATTTTTTCCGTAAGCTCTCTGTTCTTCGTACAAGCTTCCACTGTTTTTCCTCCAGGCAAAAGAGCAGTCGTCCAAAATCATGCAATGTTTCGTTCATTTCCCATGAACATCGTCAGACACATTCAACACATTACGCATACATTTGACACATCTGGTAACAACGTGATTAAAATATTAGAAATACGAGGAATTACCGGGTAAGGGTCGCTTCCTATCGCGTCCATTGGTTTCTAATGAAATGGCACGAAATTAAGTGAACAATGTTTCGGGAAACTATTTGAAAACGTATGCTTCCTGAAATTTCGGTCACTTTCGGTTGACTACGTGAAAAAAAAATAACGTTACAAATCTGAACAGCCATCCATCCATCATCTGAATTTGTCCAACTAAATCTGAATTTGTCCATCTGAAACGGGTCCATCATCTAAACTTTATGGACTTTAAGTTGGGTCTGAGGCTGATCAGATTTGTAACGTTATGTTTTTCTATGTAGTCAACCGAAAGTGCTCGAAATTTTAGGAAGCATACGTTTTCAAATAGTTTGCCGAAACACTATTCAGTTAATTTCGTGTCGTTTCATTAGAAACCAACGATGGCGTTAGGAAACGACCCTTACCCGGTAATTCCTCGTATTTATATTTCAATCACGTTGTTAGCCAGATATGTCAAATGTATGTGTAATGTGTTGAATGTTTGCCTGACGATGTTCATGGGAAATGAACGAAACGGTGCATGATTTTGGAGGATTGCTTTTTTGCCTGGAAGAAAAAGAGCGGAAGCTTGTACGAAGAATAGAAAGCTGACGGAAGAAAATAATAACAACTAACGTTGTTGTCATATTTAATCAAACTTGCATTAATGAGAATCTGCACCCGAAATATACAAATATATATATATATACATATATATATATATATATATATATATATATATATATATATATATATATATATATATATATATATATAATGGGATTTCTATTAAGAGTTCAAGCTCTACCCTATTAACGTTAAAGCAGTTTTGAGCATGCCCATGGGATGATCACATACCGTAACAGGTGACGTGGTATAGCGTCATTTTTTCAGTTTCGCTATATTTTTAAACGTCACTGGCGGTTTGTTGTCATTATACGCTTGCAAAACGGAAGAAATCACTTGTACGAACATTTTTTTTGTGTAGACTAGAACGCAAATGACCCGGCGGAACCTGATCTGACCTTGTGACCTGACCTAACATTTAGCCGTTTTCTTTGCTCTATTTCGTGTTCTGTCGAGGATCAATAACAATTCAAACAAATACGCAAAGAGAACCTCTCGACTGAAACTTCGTGGGTTCCACAATCGTGAGCAATAGGGTGTTATATAAGGCCGATCATATGACCTGACATAGGATCATGATCTGATTTAAAACACGCTTGCGTTTCGTCCATTTATGCCTAAATCCACCTTTCATTCGTGAAATAAACCAGAGAAATAAAGCTGGACATCTGAACATGAATTCAGCCTTTACCACGGTGACCTCCTATGGCCTCAGGTGACCTAAGGTCATTTTGCAGCATGGAAGCGCCTTAGCGCAATTTTGGACGATTTCATCAAAATAGGGCTTTAGACTCCTTTTTCCTAATCTACCCAGAATGTGACCTGACCTTACCTCATAACTCTTCATGGATCAACACTATTTGTCGTGTTTAGTGACTTCCTTGGCCCAGGAATGCATTTCAGGCACCAAGAATGCATTTAAACTTCTACCACGGTGGCGTCACATGACCTGATGTGACCTAATGTCATTTCATTGCTTGGAAGCGTCTTGATGCAATTTTCTACTGCAAAATGGACTTAAAATGCCAACTTTTATCATAGGGATTACCGAAACGGGGTTTTAGACTCTTTTTTGCTAGTCCACCCCAGATGTGACCTGAACTGACTTCATGACCATTCATGTTGGCCAACACCATTTGTCCTGTTTAGTGACCTCCTTGGCCAAGAAATGCATTCCTGGCAACAAGCCAAAGACATTGCTGAAAACCGTTAGAGGCAGGGAAGTAGAACGGAAATATAGCTGACTTCAGGCCGTTGACATTGACCTTGGCAGCAAATTCAAGATAGCACAGTTCTTAGAAATGTCCTGGGCTACTATCCTTAAACGTTTTAGGCCGACGAATTGCATGGCGTAGTTTGCAGAAGACTCTTTAAAAAAAATCGGTTGACCTCTTTTACGGGGCCTGGGTCAGTGACCTAACACAACCGGAAGTTGGCAATTATGTACAACATGCGCAAAGGATGTAAGAAAAGTTACTGGTCATTTCAGCGGACTGAGAGCGTTTTTTGCTATCACCAAATGTCGAGGGAAGGGGCGTGGAATCGATCCTTCTCGTTAGGACGAGGGTTACGCGTGCCTGCGAGGGGTAAGGATTTTGAGACATTCAGTAGTGACAGAATAACAACGGACAAGAAGCATCACCATAAGTTGCTGGTAATGGAAGTGCCTAAATTCCAGTTAATTTTATTTTTGATTGCATTTTGTTGCCCTGTTAATAATTTTCGGTGGGAAATCATATGTTTTCGAATGTCTGTGAGCTACAGATGTGGCTTTTTACGATATGTTTAGTTTTATTTCACCAGAAAGTCGTGTAGTTTATTGAGGCCGAGACATTCTTTGGCTCTGCTATTGAAATGAAACATTTTCTTCGTTTCAGGACGGTTAGCGTAGAATTTATTGTAATACAGTACTGGAAACCTAAAAATCTTTAGCAAATCCATACCACCCTATGTGCCTAAACACATGGGGTTTTATGCTGACCGACATAGCTACAAAGAAAAATTGCAGGCTATTTTACAGCTCTTATGTCAGATGGCGTCATTAAGGGGAATTGTTCACATTGGTGGAAATCCAGTAATACGATGAAATGACTACACAGAGTACACAGATAACGATTCCGTCACTTGATTACGTTATGAAACTTGTGAAATGTAAAATATTTTGATGAAGAAGATGTTCAGCACCATAACGTATTTTTAGGAGTGGCCTCAAACACGCAGTGATGTGACGTCATGCCTCCAGGATTTACGGTGAAACAAATATAGGCAAACGAAGCGCTGTAATGGCAATTCGTGCAACATCACATAGACAGCTGCCACTGCATCTCACTGCACTGATATCTGCAACATCGCAATTACAAGTAATCACGAAAAAATGGTCGCCTTGGTCGCGGGTGTGGTCGTCGTGACGCCACGCCCGCAACATTTCAACCGCGTGACTCGGGACTCAGACCGCCATTATTCCCGCTAGTGGGAAATGCTGCCGATCACAACGAAGTCAACATTGTTGTCCGAGATTAGCCAAGGTCGGCCGACGTCATCAACATGAACTTGGCCATTAGCACTATGAACCCGCCATCATCGCCATCTTTCCCATTTTCTGACGAGGATAGCGTACGTTTGCTGAATTCGGTGTAAGTCGCATCTTGTCCACAACGATCTGCAGCCTTAAAGCAAACTGATACACTGTTTCCACCGCTTACTGGTACTGCAACTTGCCAACCATTCCACTTATATTGTTAGCCTGTGAAGGCATGAAAAAAAAACACAACAGTCTACATTTAAGATTAGTCCATGCTAGTTTAACTTCGACGAATATTCTGCACTGTTTGACACAAGAAATTTCAACGTGATGACGGGGGACTGAGCGTTCGGCGATAACCACAAGTAATCCTATGCTCCGAGTCTATGGGACCGATCGCAACCAAACCTTTGCCAATCGAGGCGCCGTATGCAATTTAGTTTTCTTTCCTGAACCATCAGTCAGTATCAGTTCGTGGGAGGGTGCTGCCATCTGTGAACACATCTGAACGAAAACGATGGATTTATGGCAAGCATATATATATATATATATATATATATATATATATATATATGTGTGTGTGTGTGTGTGTGTGTGTGTGTGTGCGTGTGTGCGTGTGTGCGTGTGTTTGACCACCAAAACAAATTAGCTTTGTTTATGTACTGTCACTGAATTGTGTAGCAAAAATTGTGGTAATATCGGCCAGTAGGCCATTTATGAACACCATCATTTCTCGGCGTTGGCCTGTCTGAGAAAGAATATGTGATTTTCCTTTAGCTGGCAGTGGTTAGATGATATCCCTTTATCACGTTCTGTTTACGTCAAACTTTGCAAATTTGTGCTCAGGAAATCCTATTTAAAAATTCTATTTTTGCTGTTTTCAACTAACCTGTACTGAACAAACCTTGTGTGGGCACCTGTGTAAGTCTTGCTTTAATATTTTCTTTTAATAATGTCTTGTTAAAATGTTGTTTATTCCTCAGTTGATGTGCTACGAAGTGCCAAGCGCACTGCCATGTTTATAAAAGATTAAATCCACATTGTTGTCCTTTGAATGCATTGTTGTCTTTAAGGATGAAGTTGTCCCTAGCAGATCCCTAGCAGAAAAGTGTTCCCACTTTTTTGCAGATGGGGCTCCAGACCACGTGCTGTACAAACTCGGAGAAAAGCACAACGTGTTTGGATATGGAAAAGTGCTTGGACACTAAAGGAGTGGAGGCGATTAAATCTGAGTTCTTCAACAAGCACAACGACCAATCCCTGCGTTTGGCGTGTTCTGCGCTACGCCTCACATTCAGCCGCCAGCGTTCCTGCTGAAATGTCTGCCGAACATGTTGGAATAAGAACTGGAAATGTCAGGCTTCATTTTGTCTAGAATTTACCAAAGGGTTTGGTAAATCAAAGGTGTCTGTGAACTGTGGCCGAGCCGTGCCTTCACGGTCGAATTTAGAGTTAAAGCATCATTATCGCGTTGCCCTTTGACGCGACTGATCTGTTGCACCTCTTGATTTATCTGTGATTGATTCAGATTCAGATTAAGATGTATTTTTGATGACAGATCCACAGCTGGGGCTTTTCGCTGCTGCGCGTCAGATCGATAAAAACAAGAATATGCGAAGTCGGTTCAAGCAGTGAAAGCACACGAGTGCACAAGAAGAACCCCACATGGCAGATAATGGAACAATGCAAAACACCCAATGATTAGAGCTCAGCTGGTCGCAGAACAGCATCACAGCCAGATGGGCTGATGTCTCAGCCGTAGAATATGTTGTTTCAGTCGACGTCTAAAGCCAGTGTTTTGAACCAGGACGGGAGGTTGGTTGTACTTTTGTACAACGCCGTAGCACAGTCTGTGATTGACCTATTATTGACATAAGTGTTGATTTGCATACTTTCGAGCAGGTCTTCGGCTCCCCAAGGAGCTCGTATCCCCAATGGCGCTGTCGGCTTCCCATGCTTTTTGCCCCCAAATTGCTTTCCACATCTTAGTTTCTCCAACCGTAATCCTTAGTAAAAACATAAGCATCTCAAAAAATGGTTTCTTTAATATCAATATGTTGGCTCCTGACCAGTTCCGTTCCGTTCCTGGCTCGTCCGTTCCGGACCAACCAGTTCCGATTTTCCTGCATCCTGAAAGCATTCATTAGTGCATCCCATATTCAAAACCGGCAGTCCTACAAACCCTACCAACTTCCTCCCTATTTCCATCACTTCTGCCACATCCAAGCTTGTTGGGCGCGTTGTCCAGCGCCAGCTTTACCATAACCTCCTCCAGCCACCTCCTCTCCGAAAAGCAGCATGGCTTCCGAACCCCGCCACACGACCGAGACCGCGCTCGTGTCTGCTTCCGACCAAATTCTGTCCGCTACCGATCGAGGCCAGATTTCCGTCCTCTCTTCCTTCCATCTTCAGTAAATGATTCGACGTTATCGACCATTCCCTTCTCCTCAAAAGTGCCAGCTCCACGTGAACACATCCTGATTTTCTTTTTATCCTCACGGCCACACCCAAGGGGTCAACTTCACTAAACACGCCGGCATCAAACTCACGCCCTCTACTAACGGCAAGGGAGTGTTTCAGTGCTCTGTCCGGGGACCTCTGCTCTTTTCTTTGTTCGCCAACGAACTCAGTCTTTTTGCTCCTAACACCAAGTCCTCCGATTTGTCGACGACACCCGGATAATTGTCAGCAGAAAAAAAGACAAACGGACCTTCAGGACGCCATCGGTCGACTGGAGGCGATTCTCTCCTTTGTGGCATTGTGATTTTTCGAACGAAACAAACACGTTTTGCCTGCTATCGTCCTTGGCCTGACCTGACCTGACCTGTCCTCGACTTTCATGTCATTCGAGGACACTTAAGCATGATTATAGCGATGAAATGGCGTTTGTTTGACATTCATACCTTTACCCAAGCGCGAGATACGAATGTCGTAAGATTTAACCCTACTTGATCTGATGGGACCTTAGATGACCTAAATCAATCTTTCTCTGATAAAAGTTGCCATATCCGATCAAAGATGCGCAATGGTGATTCCAAATATACTAAAAGTCACTTTTGCTTTGAATGCCAGTTTCGACATAAATCAGTGTTGTATTCCAATGGCTGTTGACATGACCTGACATGACCTGAGGAGTAGCAAATTACTTTTCGACGATAAAGAAACGTTCTCGGTCCTTTTTGGGCTGTTAAATACCAAAGGTCAATCCATGGGACCGTCATATTTGCTTTTATTACCTACAGATTTCGGATGTCATTCAATGACCTTGTTTGACTTCCTGACCCTAAAATACTAACCCCGATTCAAAAAAGATTCAATAAAATTGCGTTTATTCTTCATAACATTTGACGAGCTTTCGATCAATGTCACCCTCATCTTCATAGCTTCTTTAGTTCTCAATATCATGAGTGTGGTCTCGAGAACATTCAAATATGGTAAATTTTGCGCTCACAAAATGGTTATTTATAGCAAAAACGTTGTTTTGTCTTTGCTATATGTGAGGCCAAAATATGTGCCTCCAACTCCAGCTAAAATTTTGAGTTTTCACAGGCATCGAGATTGCGGAAGTTACGTGATCTCAGGTCATGCCGTGACTTTTTTTAGCATTTTTATTATATAAATCCTGATCAAGAACAGTTGCCTTGAACCTTTGCGAGTTCAGAAATGTCCGCATAAGTATATTTAGAATAATGTTTCAAACAGTTATCGACTACCGAACAGACCCTTGCAGCGTGACCTAGCAGAAATGTCAGAGGCTATGACTTCTCAACTGTTGACCTGATCCACCTAAGATTTGCACAGGTGGATTCAGGGCTTAAGATAACCATGTACACCAATTTGGGCCAATATCTGAGGCATGAGGGTGACCAGTCACCCATTTGTGGTGTCGTGGAAAGCCCCAGTTTATGTAAATCATCAGAAAGTTTCGGCCCCCTCATGCCGCTCCCCTTACCAGTTTCTCAGCCCCCATTTAGGGGGACAAGGTGAGCGCCGCTCTCGTGCGCATCCCCTAAATTCCACGCCTGAACTGAATACATTCTGTGGGTGTTCTGGGAACCATCATAACGCCGAACCCACGGCCAGTGTCTTCCGTCCCTCCCCCCCCCGTCGCTGGCCTACCATTCCCAAATTTTGGTTCGTCCCCCCCCCCCGAAACCGAGCCGCTGGATCCGAGCCTGATCAAAACGGATAACGAAACTCCAATAGCGCTTGAGTGGGCTTCCAAGAGCCAACATGATGTTCCATTATGCCGTTATGCAAATCTCCCTCTCCCCAGGGGGGGGGGTACATTTTGTTTATACCACGATGAGATCGCTCAAAAGAATCAACGAAAGCATGTGTCAGAATCAATGGTTATTTCTTCGCCTGCCTGAACTTGTGCCATCGTTGAAAAGGCTCACCATGTATTGATGGTAAATTACACGGCGAATTGTCTTAGGTATTGGAAATATGCAGGACATCGTAAATGCCCTGTAAATCATCCCGTGTTATCAGTGAGTGTTATCAGTGGCAACGCGAGACCCACACGAGGTGTTGGACACCAACTGCGCTGGCTTCAGTCTGGTTCTAACCGTGTTGTTCCTTCGGTGACTGTATTATTGGTACACGGCACGTTATTTCTTTGAATTGCGGTTACGACTTGTGGCCAATGTTGAAATGGGGCATGTAATATGCGAAGGTACTTGCGATGCCTCCTTGGCTACCTCGCTCTGAGGTCTTGGTGGCCTTGCCGGGTTATCATCTTAACTCTGCCTCTGGTTGTAAGTCTCAGACGGACCCTAGTGTTATCAGCTTCATAGACATTACATCTTCTGTGTCCCGGTCCTCTTTTTTGGCCCATCTCTGTCTGGCTATTCCTCCCTTTTTTCATCTCCCATCCACATTCTCTCTCATACTCTCCCACTGCGCTCCTAGGGCCGCGGATTAATTGCCAAACGCAATGTTCGAGTGGACAAATGCTGCCTGAGATGAATTGGTGCTTTCTTTTTGCTTGTTGTGTTCGTCCGAAATTATTGGAAAATAGAAAATTCATTTCAGCTGGGATCTGACAACTTCATGCCACCAAATCAGCCACATACGTCAACCACATCCTAGCCTAATGAAAAGGATCAGCTGTAAATTCTTACGTGGAAAGGGCAATAAGGTTAATTTTGTGGACGAAAAAAAGCAAAAGCACACAACGACAAAGGGGATTAAGTCATAGAGACGTCACAGGGACAAGCGTCATGGAGACGATGAACGTGCACCTGTAACCTCGGTGTGAGTGTGAAAGAAACGTGGATTTGTTGTCAACTAGCTTAATTTACGTTAAGCAAGGAGGGAGCAGCAGCCCTTAGCACCTACGTGGTTCCGCTACCCCTGCGTTCCAACCTTTCGGAATCCCGATTGCAGCATTTTCGTTAATTAACATCCTTTTTTAGGCATTGTGTTCTCAATGAAACCAAACTGAGATAAAGTAATATTTTTAAAAACTGTAAACTAGACCGAACACTAAGATTCACTACATCAGTTCCGCCGGGGGGGGGGGGGGCAGGAAGGGGGCGAGCAAGGCACAGTTTGCTCATGGAAGGGGAGGCCTCAAGAGACGTTCACCAGGCCCGTTACCACATGCAAGTAATGCTGCATCTGTGAATGGTAAAACATTTGCTAGTCCAGTAACATAACTGAACATGTTTTAGGACGCAAAGTGGTGTTTTTGGGTGCGAAGTCGCAACAACTTTATATGTCATTTCGTGTCCGTGGTGGTGAGAACAACGCTTGCACACCTTCCTTGTTCAATGTCATGCAGGATTTTTTTTTCAGTAACACCATCTCAATGCAGAAAACCCGATGCTGAGTCATAGGGGCGGTCACGATGCGTTCAGCTTTTGAGCGCCTGTTGGCCCCGCCTGGTATATAAAGGCCGAGTCGTCAACTGTCGTCACAGCAGTCACCTCGGATTCGGCCTTCCAGCAACACTTACGCCACCATGAAGGTAAACATAGGCAAAATCGTGCTGAGAATTTTCTGTTCTTAGGATGCACTGTTCGACTTTCCTTATACCTATCCACACCTGAGCACTGTGCATTATCAGACTCGAAACGGGACGTCAGTGAGTCTGATGGAATTACTCAGCAGCCTAGGTTGGCGCAAAACAAATGATGGTTTTGTTTTTAATTCTACGGTAATGTCTGTCATTTGCAGTATTTGACGCACGGTGTCTTGATCACTCCATATTGGAAAGCAATGGGAGAGGTGGAGAAGAAAATTAAAAGCAGATACCCTTTTTAATTGTTTCATGTAGCGTGGATAAAATCATGTGCGCTACAACATACGGTACGCTTACGTTTAGCTTCGCCGCCGGTGACGCTCAAGTCACGAAACCATTTTTTAGAATTAAGCATGTCCCTAGTGATTATATGCGCGGTTTCTAAAATCTTTCTCATCTGTTTGCTAGTGTTCTTTTCCAGATTTTTTTCGCTTGGCATGGACAGATTGTGACATTTGTCACTGCGCAGCACTATCGCGTTGGATAAGCTGTGCAATTTGACATCACGTCTATGTTCTTGCATGCGTGGTTTCACGCCCCAGCTTCTTTCTCCTACGTTCGTCCTACTGCATCTTGAGCACGAGATTTCATACACGACACTGTGCAGTTTTCCCGTCTCCCCGAACAGCCACTGACTATGTTTCTGATTTTCTGTCCCGAAGTCGTTCCTAGCTTGAAGCCTACCTATTCAAGTCTAGCCTACCGATTCCTTTGGGACTGTGTCGGCTACTTTTGAGTATAGGGTCAATATTCACATCAAAGGCTTCTTTTTCTTGTCTGTCTGTTCATTCTTGTTTTTGATTTGTTCTGCCTTTTCTCTTCAGTTTAATCAGCGAGCCCTTGGATACCTAGCATGTCAAATGTTTCGAAAATGTGCCGGATTTCTTCTGCGTCAGGTACTCTTTGTCGCATATCCTAAACGCTTTCACAAAGAAACTTATCACTACTCCACTCTTCATGCCGTCACTGCGAGCTGAACAAATACGGACATACTTCGCGTTGCTGGTAGGTTTCCTGTGCATCTTAACCTTATTCCCGGCAGGGGGAGGGTTGAATCGGCTCTCCTCGAGCTTTTTGCTTACCAATTCCATGGTTTTTAACGCAGCTTTACGGAACCTGGTGAATTTTCCTAGTTATTCTTTCTACGTACTGTGACAAAATTTCGAAATTCTGTTTTGCTCAGGGGCGGAGTAAGGCGACGTTTTTGGGAGGAACCTCAGGCCAATTTTGGCCCTGTTGAGGATAAAAGGAAAATGATTGCCAAAAACAGCATTCTTAAGATAGAACTTAAAACTTTACATAGATGTATAGCTAAATAGCTCGGCAACGTGCAAATACAATTTTGTTTATTTGAGGTCACTTTACAAGGTCAGGTTAAGGTCAAAAGTTAAAATTTGGTTTTATAGTAATAACTTCAGCGGTATTTTTTAAAATGCCAAGTCAGGAAAATATATGACGCAGAATTGTGCCCTCTACTTGTGTATAAAGTTTCAGCTTGATATCAGGTCGGGTCACGGAGATATGACCTAAAATGTCAGTGCGCGTGCCCCATATCACAACAACCATAAAATGAAATTTTTGAAACAGAGTGAATTCAAATTATTGAAAACGTTTACAAACAATTCCAAATGCACACAGGATCATTCCAAATGACTCCAAGGTCACTGGAGGTCATTTGAGGTCAAAGGTCACAAGTTGACCTGAAGAACATATGACCATGACTGTTCCCCTTTTTCATGTCCCTGGCACTGCCTATGCTAACATTATGCAAACATTGTAATACGATTTGCACTTGTTTAGCATGACATGACTAGCAGAAGCCAAACAAGTGTTTTTACCTTTTTTCTTCCTTCTGTTTTTGGAAAACTAATCCTTCTATTTTTAAAACCATGCGAACGACTATGAATTTTCTCAAAATTTCAGATGTGTGTATCAATGGTAAAAGTCCTTTCCATAATCTCTCGACTCATGTAAATTTCATTGAAATCGTTTCATAAACAAGAGAGTTATAAGAAGTCGAAAAACACCCTCTACTTCGATATTTTTGCCCCCTGTATCCATCCCTTTAAAAATTTTGAAAGTTTCCTTTTTTAAAAATGTAGTTCACATCATGGCAAATCGATTGCCGTTTGTTGCAATAAAATTGGATGTGTAGTTCTCGAGATCTCAGGGGGGGGGGCCGAATCCGCCCCCCTGCCGGGAATCGGCCATACCATCTAGCACTCCGGGAATAGGGTTAAGCTTAATCATGCATGTGTTTAGAAATGGGAGCTATGCATGTGTCTAGAAATGGGATCTTGCCGTCATTTGCCAGCTCAACTGTAAACTGCACGTTCGTGTTGACTGCGTTCAACAAGCATGTTTCTAGCATGTCTGCATCCTTTTCAGCTACCAAGACATTCTGCACAACCAACACATCATAGGCATATCGCATCTATATGTTTACTCTCCCCTTGATATCCAGGAAATGCGACTTCCAAATTTTCCATCACAGACATGCTACCACCGGACTTAGAGGTGATCCCATAGCTAAACCACTGTGTTGTATATATTCGTCATCGCTGAATGTGAAACAGCTAAATTTCATGCAACTGGTCACGAGTTCCGTGTCCTGTTTTTGGATAAAGGTAAAGTGTTGTCTATGAAATCTCTGCCGCCGCGTATGGCGTCTATAGCTCTCTCTACCGTGGCGTTTGTAAACAAAGATTCTACATCAAAGCCTGCCAGTTTTACTTCCAATGCGATGACTTCTTTTAGCCTATCGTTTCGCTTACATTCTTGATATGGTTAGTGCTGCGTTGTCCTAGAGCGGCCGTCACTGGGCTCGCTAGCGCCTTCGCTGACCTATGGGGAGCACTGCTGATTCCAGATGTAATCGGGCGTATGGGAACGGTTTATTTGTGCATTTTGGCACGCCTCTCATACGTGGAGCAGCATGGCGTCCATAGTGTCTCTTCAATCAAATGAAGCAATTTCTTGTCGCGTTGCGATTTCTTCAGAACATTTCTTGCCACGGCATATCAAGAATACAACCGAAATGATAGAGAGGCTAAAAAAGTCGGCACGTGGAACATGAAAGTGGCAAGCTTTGATATAAAGTCTCTGCTTACAAATGTCCGGTGAAAGGAGCTGTGGACGTCATACGCGACGTCCTAGAGTCCGTAAATGACAGCTTACCTTTATCCAAAGGCGAGTACATGTGACTCGCTCTCGAACTCGGAAGCTAACCGTAGAAGTGTTTTAACTCTCGCCGACGGCAGATGGATACCACTCACCAACTAGTGTTTCCGAGACGACGGCATTACGGCGCTCGACAGCGTTGTGAAATTTGACATAGCTGACGATACATTCATTGCGCATGTTTGAAAAACGAATGGCTCCAGGTCATTTCAGGTCACCGAACTATGACGTCGTTACGGAAGGCTTGCAGAGCGATTTTTGCGCCAAATGTCGTTTTTTTGCTGTTTAGTGCAAAAGGTATGCGTCAACGGCGGATGACAAACATGAAATCATGTTCCAATGGTGATCCACATGCTAATAGGTCACTTTAGATAGGTCCATGGCTTTTTCCAAGGTCAAACGGGTTCAATGACCTAGATAGCTTTTTGACCTTGGACGTTCGTATCCTGTTTGTTGACGCTGAATATGATAATGATGGCGCTTTTAAGCCCATTTGGCACTAAATCTATCCTTTTTAACCGTGGAAAATCGACATCGTTCATAAGCATAAGGTCTGATCTGACTTGCAAGATCACTGACTGACCTGACAGGTCGATTTGGGTACCGCTGGATTTCTTGGGCACACAGCATCGATTGCTTTTTGTCCCGTGGCTCTAGCGCAATTTGGTGCCAAAGGGCGAGGAAGGAGAGTGCCACGGTTGTCGTCGGTGTAAATGAAAATCCATTCCGTCCGACGAGGGTTAAATCAAGGTGCACATGATTTTATCCACGTTAGGAAAAATAATTCAACACGGTATCTGGCATATATAAAGTACTACAGTTTTGCCTATGATGCTTATGTGTGAAAAAAAAACATTTTATTTCTTTTCATATTGATATTCAAAGCACGGCAGGCCAACTTCGTTCGAAGTATGCTTTCACTGACAACAGATTGTTACCTCTTGTCCATTTTTTCCCACGATATTTAACACGACCATAGGCCAAGGCCATATTCCTTCCCACATACCGAGCACATTATAAGTACTGATGTCTGACTACTGATTGCCAAATATGGATCGTGACCGTCAGATGAATTCTAAGCTGGAACTGCTCGCGAAACTTAGTTTGGTTGATTCCAGTTGCTTGCTTACAACGCTGTCAAACTAAGTAAGCGCCATCTCCCACGCAACATAAAATGCATCAGCGTCCTTTGCCCTTTCAAAAAAACAACAATGAAAATAAACAAATGGAAAAATGTTGTGCCTTTAACACGGGGATCGAACTGAGATGGCTACGTTAAGTTGTAAGCTGTAGGGTATCGTCCTAGAAATCTGCTTTTAGCATTCATAAAAGCCCCATATTTACGACGTTTTATGACGACTTCCTGCAGTTGTTCCCTGCATCCTAACCGTTCTCGGCTTACCGTCAGCTGCCACACCTTGACCACACGAGCGGTCGCAGGACAATTAATGCTGCAGGAGACTCGTGTTGTGTGATCATGAGCTTGTAATCCCAGAAAGAAGCCTTTAATTAATCGCTTCATTTCTTGTTTCTAGAAATTTCCTCGAATGACGAATGCGGAAACCTTTATCAATGACATTTAGTCGGGATCAGTCGAATTTGCTTCCGAAACGTTGACCAAAGTGGAGCATTTCGTTTAAAATCCATCCGAAGGGCTAGCAGATCCGTGCCGCTCAGTAAAAGCAACATTAAAGCTCCGTCTTCTACGTCATATTACACGGAATGCGTCATTTTATGCGTCATATTACGTGGAAATTGAATTTAAGAATACAAGAGAATAATACTGAGGAAAATAAGCAAAATGAAACGATTTTGTTATTAATTACCTCCAGCTTTCTTCACTTTCCAAAACATAAATGAGCCTGCCGAAACAAATCCGTTTTACTCCTCCAAGTGCTCCAAGCAAATCGCCTGAATATTCTATTGATGTTTTGTGTGCCTAGACCCATGACCGTCTGAGCTCAGGTGTACAGTCTTCAGCGCAGTCCAGTCAGGCGCCAGTCGGGCCAATACTTCCGCGGGACGGGAACCGTTCTTGTTGCGGAAATTTCCGTTTCTCTTGATTCCATTCAGGGCGGCCTCATCACAACCCTACAGCGGCTAAAGGGGGCGGTGTGAACGGGACTGGTTTGTAGATCTGTTTCACCTTTTTGCGATTAAGGAGTTAGCAAATGAAATCTCACACCTATGATGTTATCTGCTGTCATTAATGAGTGACAAAAAACGTCGAAAAAAGCAACGCGGAAAAACGAAAACATCCCATAGATCCTTGCACGGGCAAAAAGAATTTCGCACTAATGTGATGAGGAAACAAATGTAAACCCTTTAAAGATTCTGGATCCGAAACTGTTAATTTCACTCTTCACATGTGCTAATTTGACAACCATTCGTTCTATTTTGTTATGTCTTCCACCCTATCATGACGACTGGTATGGATATGATTTACCGGCATGAAGTTAAGAATCTTCAAAGATCTATGAAGCAATCGCTAACATGACGCCAATAATGTGTCTACCGCAGCTGGTGATCCTGTTCTGCCTCGTGGCTGCCGCCACTGCCACCGGCTACGGAATCAGTGGAACATCGCGTGAAAAGGCGGCTGGAACTCCAGTCAACGTCCGCACCCAGAAAGCCTTCGTCAGGTCATACGGACAGGGTGGTGGCTATAGCGGCCGTGACGGCTACGACGGCTACGGCGGCAAAGGCGGTTACGACGGCTATGACGGCTACGGCGGCTACGGCGGCAAGGGCGGTTACGACGGCTACGACGGCTACGGCGGCAAAGGCGGTTACGACGGCTACGACGGCTACGGCGGCAAAGGCGGTTACGACGGCTATGACGGCTACGGCGGCTACGGCGGCAAGGGCGGTTACGACGGCTACGACGGCTACGGCGGCAAAGGCGGTTACGACGGCTATGACGGCTACGGCGGCTACGGCGACAATGGCGGTTACGGCGGCTACAGCGTCCATTAGAGATAAGGCGGCTCCGGCGTCATCCTGGGAGTCGTTTTGGGCGTAGGCGGCTTGGGCCGCTAGGACGACTATGGCCTCGGATATGGTGGACACTATCCCCAACTGTCCCGACAGCTCTCTTCGAGACTGAATCTATGATCTTTGCGGATGTGACGACGGCGGATATCTGGCATACTAGTTAAATATATTTGAATCTATTTATGAACAATGCAGCCCGGCTGTCAACAATTGTTTAAAAATATCTCACTAACAGGATGATCAAATAATGTATATGCATTTATTGGTGGTGAAATGGCGGCCACCACCAGTACAGTGATAGTTGACGGACACAGCATCTGAGGCATCTGAGACACTACACTTGAAATTCGTATCAAATTTGATAGAGGCGGAATAAACGTTGGCGGTGTCTACGAACGATTCCAACCGAGCAATGTTATTACATGCCCAGTCCGAACGTTCCGTTCTAAAGGATTTGTGACAAAATCAGGCGCAGATCCTCAGAACTTTTCCAGTACTCGGTCGGTTCGGCACATGGGCGCCGCCGCCGTCACTGTCGCCTGGCCGGCTTGGCAAGTAGCCACGTCGCCTGGAAACATTTGCCTATGCCCTGTGGCGCAGTCTACCTGAGCAAAAATAGGGATCTGATGAACTCACGGGACGCTCCACCTGTTATCTCAGGATCTTACCGTCGGATCTGAACCGGTCGACCACCAATCGATAGCCCTGAGTCTTGCAATTCAGAAAATACCAGGTAAGTTCTGGTCATTTGAATGATGACGTCACAGGTCACGCAAAACGCCTAACACGACGTCGGGAAACTGACATCGGTTCGCACAGTATGTCATCGGCAATTCTGGTCTTAGACCCTTCAACTGGGTATCAAACGAAAGAACACGATCTACCACATCAGAAGCATGCCAAAATGTAACAAAAATGTCGGGTCAAGGTCAACCTAGATCAGGTGAAATATTGGTCTTACTTTACTTGCCAAAGATTGATACCGACTCGCAGTCATTTTGATCCACATGACAAAAAGGACGGAAGTAAAACCTTATCATGGTCAGTTTCGCACTGCCTGCTTTTCGTGCAGTCAAGGTCATTACAGGTCAGGTCCGATAAGGTTGCATTACTTTTCCTGACAAAGGAGTAATTATTACTCGCTAGGATTGTTAACTGCATAAGTACGAAAATGAGATGACACCTCGTGACAATTAAATCTGCTCTGTCTGCTGCTTATGAGGTCAAGGTCAAGCCAGGTCAGGAGAGGATGTCATTTGTCTTTTTCTGACTAGGAGAAATAATTGCTCTTTACTGCTACCAAAGAGCAATCCTGTGTAATCGGCCTCATATTTAACACACAGGAAACCGTACAATGTTTGCTTTTGCACTATATACATGATCACTATTCCATATTCCTGCGAAAGCGCTAAATATCCAGTGCAGACCTCTTGGCTCAGAGGGAGGGAGTCATGGCTGCCATGGCCCCCTTGGCTACGTTTCTATTGACACTCAAGTAAAGTTACTTCAGTCGTGCTTTTTCGAATCGCCATTGTAAATGCTTGGTGAGATATGACAACTTTTGTCGGGAAAAAAGTCTGACATAGGTCATTTAAGGTCAGCTAAGGTCACATCTTACAACATTCGTATCTCGTGATTGGATAAAGGTACGAATGTCAAGCAAACGTCATTTGACGGCTGTAATCATGGTAATGTATTCTTGAATGACATGAAAGCCAAGGACAGATCAGGTCAAGTCAGGCCAAGGACAACAAAGGCAAAATGTGTTTGTTTCTTTCGGAAAACCACGGTGCCATATGGCAAAACGAAGTATTTAAAGACGTCTGAAGGCATTTTAAACGGCTTGACGTCACCAAAACAAGCTTTCTTATGATCAGTGCAGTCATGCAAGGACATCCTAGGGAAAATGGATAATTGTTTGTATCTCAGAAAACGACTAAAAGTAAGAATGTGAAATCAACTCTATACGTTGTATTAGAACATTTCATGAAATGCCGTTGCGTTCCAAGTGACAAGTGACATTTGAAACGATATCAGACCATATCAGGACACATAACGTCACGTCATTTCAGTGCTTTTATAAATGTAAACTGTAATGTGCACCTGCCATGCCTCACCAAAAGTAAATGGTAAATGCATTTCAGACCTATTTTGTCGTATATTCGATTTCGTAACAAACTGATCTGACCTCACTTCACTCACCCATAACAAACGGTATGTTGCAGCATTTAAACAGCCTGTCAGACGACTGGTATCCCTTTTCTCTTCCAGAAAAGTATCCTGTGCAGTAATTTCTGGCAGAAAGACCAAAAACAGAATTTCAGTACGATTGACCTGAGGTCAGATCAAACAGTTTTCTAAAAAACTGGTAAGCTACATTCTGTACAGAATGAGTCGAAATGCGAGTAACGCTTTCTGTTTGTCGTTGTCTATTTTTGGCAATCACTGTCACATGCTTGAACTTTTTTGTCATGTCATCCTTAAACGTCAAATAAGTCAGTGGACTGACATGACTTGCTTTGAAATTTGGCAAAAGATGTAAAAAGTATGTACCAACAACTCCTGAAAATTGCACTTTCCTAGTTCTCTTTGTTTTTGTACTATTTCCAGAAAACTTGACGGGAGGAGGAAGGTTGTCGAAACTCCCCCCCCTTGAGCGATGGCTAAGATTCCTTTGCTCGATTTGTTGCCTGTTTTCTAATACACAGCTGAGTCTACGTTTTGCCTATCTACCCTCGCTGGGCCGGCCTCAGGATCCACCTTTGCCGGGCCGCGGGTTCATGAGAACCCCTCCCCAAGATCTCGGAAACTATAAGTCGCACAGAACAGTAAAGACACCTTCCGAAAGCTAGAAGAAAGCATCAGGGTCAAGTCAAATCAAGTCAATATTAAGGCCACTAAAGGTCCTCCTAGGTCAAATCATCTCCTGGCATTCCCGGCAGAAAAATGCGATTGTCATATCGGTTATGTGGCTCCAAAGAGGTTACATGTAAATAGGAGACCCAATTTACTCATCTCGTACAATAAATGAACATACGAAACTGAATTTTGTCATTTCATACAAGACTTAAAGTGATGGAAAATGTCTTCTATTTGTAATGCAGAAGTCGCGTTTTTTCTCGTTGCAGAGCACTGCGTTTTGGGGTAGATCATACCGAAAATTTGTTTAGGATGCGTATCAAGTATACGACTATCATATTAAGATCAAACAAGGTCGGCCTAGGTGATAATACTTGCGACGCAAGCAAATCAGGAGTTTCTGGTGTATGTCGTATCAAGGTAATGCCGCATTACCTTTGAACAGACACGGCACTGCATGCAATGCAACAACATCGGTTCGCTCAATATCTCTTCTATGTCATAAAACCCATGCCCTGAAACATTTTCTTCATGTGAGTCAGATAACGCGTCTGGCGCGGCTGAAACGTTAAAGCGTAATATTTGAGGGGAGGTTATTTTAGCGGCAGCCAGAATTTTTGCTTTGGGACCATAAGTAACAGACCTGGGGCAGTGAAAAGTAAACAGAAAGCAAGCATTAGTGTGATTCTTTTCACCTGTGACCGTGCAAAGTGTGGGCACACTCCAGACAAGCTACATTTCGCGAAATGTCAAATCAGGTCGGCCTGGACCAAATGGGATTAAGTCAGTTTCGGAATGTCAAGGTTACCATATATCAGTGCTTCTAAAGCACGTATGGCTACTGATAAACATTCAAAGGCTGTAAGCCGATGAATTAAATCCAGCCGCGGGCTTGGAACTTTCGGCATAAAATGTGACCTGGCCCAGGTTATGGTCAAAAAACATTTACATATGGGAACACATTACATTACACATGTGCATTTGCGCTGGAAAATGTGTGAGAAACATCAGGTCGTATATTCATTCTTTAAAATCATCGAACTAGACTCACAATCTCAATTAGTAGCATGGAAAAAGGACGAAAGTTTAACTGAACTAAGGCCACTCACCCTGACATTTCCTAAAAACCCGAGATCGCAAAATTATTTGACCTCCAGTCCTGGTGTGGCGCTAAAGTTCGCCAAAGCCACTTATGCCATTAAGTTGCAGAACAGTGCTCTTCCCGGTCGCGATACGCACCGTAAACCAGTCCCTCAGTGGACGCCTCCCGTACTGTGCAATAGTGCGGTGGACCCCCGGACAGGCCCTCTTTTCTTGCTTCGTACTACCAGTTTGAGTTTGTGCGGTCTTGATACATCTTAACGAGAACGATTTACGAAGGAGGATTTTATCTGTTTGATTTTTAAAGGACATGTCGTCTGCTTCATGGATTAAAAGTGGTGCATCAGGTTAGTATTGCGTAAGAAAGAAAATAAAAGCTGGATGCGTTCTGGATGATCGTTACCAAGTAAAACCGCAAGCAAAAGCGTAACATTGCGTCTTTGGCAACAGCGAGTGGGAGGATAGCGATGAACGTCATACAGCGCACAAGTGATGAGAAAATGGACGACTGTGAAATGTACAGCACAATTGCAGCAGGTTGGGCGAGGTTCATAAGAGAATATAAAACTATGTTTGCGCCATGGCCAAAACAAAGGCGAACTAAAACAACGTCTTCTTGTCTATTCTTTCTGGACGCAGAAACCTATTGAACCATATCGTGTAACCCGCGCACGACCGTCGGTCCGTTTCGAACATGGGCGACTGGGAGGGCAGTTGGCCGCCCCCCTCTAACTCACGAACGGTTGGTCGCACAATAAAAATAAGCACAGCGTTGGAAAACTTGTGACGAGTAGAGCCCGAAACTGGTCTTATTTTTAGTTTTAGATAATATGTAAGCAATTTACGCCCTATATATATGTTTTCTCATAGCTGACTGCATGAGACCGAGAAATGGTCTGAATCTCAAGGGCCGTGACTAAAAATGCTTAGGTAAAGGTACCAGCGCACAAGTAAAGGTCCGCGGATGCCGATACACGTCTAATTTCCCAAATTTGTTCAATACATACGCCGAAACGTTGAGTTAAAGACACGGCATTTCTCGCGGCAGCTGCTAGGCGTGCGCTGCTGCCGTATGCACTAACAAATTGACGGGAACTAATTTTAGCGTCCCTTTATTTTTACAAAAAAAGACGATCTATGTATGTTTTATTAATCTTAGAGGTTCCTGTGGTGGTTTTTCATGCTTAAATTTAGGAAAAATTCATTAGTTACCAATCTACATAATTGGTGGAGCTTTATTCGCGAGAACCTGTTTATTTCCAAAATATGAAATTTTTTCAAACTTTTTGAGGTTCCTGGTATTACTTACGTCTGTGCAAGCTAGTTCTGCCATTTTTCTACCCATTATGAGTGATTCATCGATGATTTTGACGGCGGTACATTTTGGCTCACTACAGTTATTCGCGACCTGACCTCAGGTCAATGGCTGGAAGTCATTGATACCTTGCCCAATGACGGTAACTAGATGTCTGCTTCACTCCACACTAAAAATGTTATGAAATATTCCGTCAATTTCCGAAAAAAGACATGTCTTAGAAATGGGCTTGACCTTAGGTCAATGACCTGGAAAATTCCGAAAAATGTGAGATAACGGATTTGTTGTATCTGTCACGTTCACTAATCCCTGAAAGTATTATTGAGATATCTTGTTTTGCGAAAAAGTTGCGGGGAGTTAAACTTTTTCGGACATAGGTCTGTTTGACCTGATCTAGGTCAGGCACCTGACCTTACCTGAGGTCAAAATTTAGGCACGAGATGTAAAATTGATAAAGCAAAAGGTACACAAGGTTTCGTGACTCTGTGTTTGTTCGTTCTCTCGCAATCCCAGAAAAGACCTCAGGGGGGGGGGTAGTCAACTGCCCCCACAGTCGGGGACATGTTAATATCGTGCATTTGTGTGTGTGTCTAGTGGTATTGACCCATTATTGGTGCTAGTATGCTATGCCAGTTCTGTGAATGGACGTCTTTATGGATAAAGAATCTGTTGGAATGCTAGTTATATCTGTCAATGTCAATGCATGTTTTGCCGCTCGGTCCGCTTGTTCATTCCCTGCAATGCCGCTATGACCGTGAATCCATAAAAACCGCACTGTTTCCCCAGCTTCTGTTAGCGTCTAGTGAAGTTGTACTATATGAATGTTAAAAAAGGATGATGAGTAAGAGATCATAGACTGCACATACAGTGAGCCACTGCAGATGATTGCCTTCCGTACCTCGCTAACCTTGATAAAATTCAGTGCTAAAAGAATGGTGTGTAGCTCGGCTATAAAAACCGAGGTGTTGTCTGCTAATCTTCTTTGTATGGTACACTCCCCGCATATCACCGTGTTTGCCGTGTGACCACCATGTTTGGGTCCATCAGTAACAACGAAATGATCATGCCGATGTTCGGTCTTAAAGTTCTTAACCCTATTCCCGGCAGGGGGGGGCGGAATCCGCCCCCCCTTGGGTTTTTTGCTTGCCAATTCCAGGCTTTTTAACGCAGCTTTACGAAACTTGGTGAATTCTCCTAGCCATTCTTTCTACGTGCCGTGACAAAATTTCAAAATTCTCCTTTGCTCAGGGGCGGAGTCAGGCAACGTTTTTGGGAGGTACCTCATGCCATTTTTGGCCATGTTAAGGGTAAAAGGAAAATGTCTGCCAAAAACAGAGTTTTTAAGATAGAACTTAAAAGTTTATATGGATGTATAGCTAAATAGTTGGGCCATGTACCGATAAAATTTTGTTCACCTGGGATCATTTTACAAGGTCAGATCAAGGTCAAAAGTTAAAATTTGTTTTTTCGCAATAATTTCGGCGCCGTTTTTTCAAATGCCAGACCCGGAACATATATAACGTAAAAGGGTGTCTTCTACTTGTGTACCAAGTTTCAGCTTGATATCAGGTCGGGTCACGGAGCTATGACATAAGATGTCAGTGCGCGTACCCTATATCGCAATAGCCATAAAATGGAATTTTTGAAATAGAGTGAATTCAAATGATTGAAAACGTTTCAAGATAATATTAAATGTATAGGAGATCATTCCAAGTGACCCCAAGGTTACTGGAGGTCATTTAAGGTCAAAGGTCACAAGTTGATCTGAGAAACGTGTGACCATGACAGTTCCCTCTTTTTCATGTCCCTGGCACCGCCTATGCTAACATTATACAAACATCGTAATGCGATTTGTACTTCTTTAGTATAACATGACTAGCAGAAACCAAAAAAGGGTGTTTGCCTCTTTTGTTCATCCGTTTGTTAGAAAATGAATCCTCCTATTTTTGAAACCCTGTGAACGCCCATGAATTTTCTCAAAATTTCAGATTTGTGGACTCATGGTAAAAGCCCTATCCATAATCTCTCGATTCATGCCAGTTTCATCGAAATTAGTCCATAAACAACGGAGTTATAAGAAGTCCAAAAGTACCCCCATTTTGACATTTTTGCCCCCCTGTACCCACAAATTTCAAAATTTTGAAAATTTCTTTTTATAAAAATGTAGTTCACGTCACGGCAAATCGATTGCGGTTTGTTGCGATGAAATCGGACAAGTAGTTCTCGAGATCTCAGGGGGGGGCCGAATCCGCCCCCCCTTGCCGGGAATCGGCCATACCGTCTAGCCCTCCGGGAATAGCGTTAAAGCGTTGCGTTTCTTGTTGCGTTAGTAGATCTTTGTTTTCCTGCCCAAACATCGGACCTTCCCTTTTAGCTAACTGCCATGGTGCCATGGTCGTAGCCGGTATGTGCGGTTTGTTAAAATGAATGGTTTGAGAACAAAATTTGATGCGTGGTGCTATGGGAAGACCAATTCGCCTCTCCATTGGTCCGACATAGTTGTCTGTTGGGTAGTACTTGAAAACAGATATTTTCGGAATGTTTGGTAAAATTCATCTTGCAGCAATATCTCAGTGAGCTCAGCTCAGCGCATGTGTAATGGTGGTATGGTGTTGACCACTTGCAGGGCAGCAATAGGTGATGTTTTCATGGCTCCTACGGCATGTCGCATGAAACTATTTTGCATTGCGTCGAATTTGTTAATTTTGGCTTCGCTGGCTGTTGCATATACTATGCATCCGAACTCGATGATAGGTAAAACTAGAGCTTGTATGTATGAGATGTAAAAGTGTTGTGCGGTCGGTGTCAGAACGAGTGCTCGCATTGCATTTGAAAAGGTTGAGTCTTTCCCTGCATTTCATTTGTACATGTTGGAGATTTCGCCGCATCGAGAGCACTTGGTCGAATACGACGCCCAAAAATTTAAAAGATCTAACCAGTGGAATATTATGACCGTCCAGTCCTTGTCCACGTCCAGGATCTATACGTCTTTTGTGCTTGGAAAGCATCATGACTGCTTATTTTTGAGTATTTTTGATTTTGAGTAGGGGAATAAACTATTGCTTTTGGACTAAATTTTAGCTTGTTGCAGAGCGTTTTGGCTCATGGCTAGGCACACGTCCATGGTCACCGTGTGTACACCGGAGGGCAGTATGATCTGCATATAAGGAATGTGATATGTTAGATGGAACTTGATTAAAGACATTGTTGACTATGAAATTAAAAAGTACCGGTGAAAGGCAACTACCCTGAGGAAGGCCATTCGCTAAAGTAACTGAATGACCGGCGGGACATCGAACTCTAAAAGCTTTGTTTCCCGACGAAAATCCAGTCAAGAAGCGTGCCATGTGACCTTTAATGCCCATAAGGCGTATCATTTCGATTAAAGCGTGTTTATTACTATTTCGTATGCACAACGTATGTCAAGAAAAGCTGCAGTTGTGTGTTGCTTGTTTTGAATCCTTTGCGAATGTCCGTTTCTAAATGTATCGCATTATTTCTGGTCCTGTGGTTTTCGGGAAACTCGCATTGAAACTGTGGTAAAACGTGTTGCTTTTCTAAAAACCGGGCCAACCTCTTCACAGCCATTCGTTCGAAAATCTTTCACAGACAGCTAGTCAGAACAATGGATCTATAATTGTCAGGGTTTCTCATATCTTTTCCAGGTCTTGGCAGTGGAATGGCAGTGGATGTTTTCCATGAGTCTGGGTATGCACGTGATGTCCAAAGGCTGTTGAATGTTTTAAGAATGAGCTGGAGCATAGTGTCGAGTAAGTGCTTGCATAATGCAATTTGTCGTGACCATCTGACGTGCTTCCAGTACGTGTCATGGCGTCTTTTTGTTCCGCAGAAGAGAAGACCATGTTGTAAACTCTTTGGTTATCCGACAAAAGGCGTCAGGTGGCAAAATAAATGAGTATCGTGCAAATGTGCAGGACTCGTGGCCGCAGTTCTCGGAGGAACTACAGTGGGCTAAACTTTGACCTTTTGCATTTATGACTATCAAAGCTTCAGATGTTATAGTGCCGTTGATGCGGAAAGCCGGAATAAAAAAAGACGTTCGTTTCCCCGAGAGTGTTCGGACTAAGTTCCAGTTTTGTCCTAATGGAGTTTCGTGTGTGATTTGCGAGACGAAAAAATGTCATGAGCCTCTTTTTGCGTTGCAAATGATTAAACAAATTCTAGCACACTCGCGATTGCGTTCAATGAGGCCTCCGTGTCTAAGAAAGGCGAGAAAAGCTCGCTTTCTTCGCGCCACTGCTTGGGCGACAGCGGGGGACCACCATGGCACTTGACGTTTAGATGATGATGGCGTGATAGGAACTGTCGAATAATCGGCTTGTAAAAAATTCTCGGCGATAAAATCGATTCCTTCAACCGAGAGTCGAACTCAGCTGGTTCTGCGTCGCACAACTACGTAAAAACGTCCCAGTTCGCTCCTTCTAAGTTCCATCTTGGTAAATACCGCAGTAAAGTGTCGCTGTTGGTCGGAAAAGTTGCGTATATTTTAATGGGATAATGGTCACTGTCATATACATCACTGTCTAATGACCTTCAAACCATGTTCCTAACGCTGGCGAACACAGCGTTAAGTCAGTGGCGGATTCGGTGCTATGGCGAGATGAGAAACGGGTATTAGCATCATTGTTTAGTAAAAGGAGGCCCTTCATAGCAATAAAATCTGCTATGAGACGGCCCCTGTTGTCAACGACTCTAGTGTTGTCATTGCAATCCGATGGTGACATTAAAAACTCCCATGATAATGTAAAGATTTGTAAAATACTCTGCTAACCGGCCGATATCATTGAAAAGTTCTCCGTCATCGCCGTCGGGAGGTATGTATACAATGCATACATCAATGTTCCTTCCGTTCAGTCGTACTGTGCAAGTTATGGCTTATATGCTGCAGTTAAGTGTGATAGGTGAGTGGAGAAAGCCATTTGAGATGTACGTGTACAGCGTCACTCCACCGTGGCGTCTCAGTCAAACTAAAACGTCGAAACGATGTCAATTCTAACTGGAAAGTGACAAATTGTAATTGCCTTGTGGGTGAAACCACGTTTCTGTATTGCGATGATGGCAGGTGCTAAAAATAGCAAAAAAGGCTTGATCTCAGCCCACTGATAAAAATCGTCGACAATTCCACTGAAGCGCAAGAGACATACAATGTGTTGTCGCCACCAGCACCTGTTGGTGCTGGTGGTCGGCCGTGGGAGCGCGTCCGAGCCCCGATCACCCACTGGTCGGGCCTGGCTCGGGGCCTACGCTCGCCGGAACTGTGCGGCGTTTCGCCGTCCTGCAGTCGGGCCGGTAGCCCCGACTGGGGCCGGTCGGGCCTGGCCCGGGGCCTACGCTCGCCGGAACTGTGCGGCGTTTCGCCGTCCTGCAGTCGGACCGGTAGCCCCGACTGGGGCCGGTCGGGCCTGGCCCGGGGCCTACGCTCGCCGGAACTGTCCGGAGTTTCGCCGTCCTGCAGTCGGGCCGGTAGCCCCGACTGGGGCGGGTCGGGCCTGGCCCGGGGCCTACGCTCGCCGGAACTGTCCGGAGTTTCGCCGTCCTGTACCCGGGCCGGTAGCCCCGACTGGGGCCGGTCGGGTCCACCTCTGTGGACGGTCCCGCCCGGGACTGAGAGGCCGGCCGGAGGTCGGCCGGCTGGGGTTGCGTTTGTGCCTGGGTTGTTGTTGTGGAGGCTGAAAGTGAGCGTGAAATAAGACTTCTAGTGGTGCGAGTTCAGGAAGGTTATCAGCCTGCGTGCTGACTGACGTCGTTTTTGTTTGTCTGCCTGAGCGTAAGTTTTGCCAGATGATATTTTGTTCGCCAGGACAGCTTTTCGTGCCTCGGGAAAGGACACTCCTGTTTTTGCTTTTACGTCGCAGGTCTTCTTTTCTCTTTTCCAGATGGGGCACTGCGTGGAGCTGGTGGTGTGGTCAGTGCTCCCACAGGTGAAGCACTTTTGAGGCGAAGTGCTCCCTCGTGAGGAGCCTCTCTGCCCTTGGGGCATCTGGCTTCTTGCCGGTCGTTTCTGGAGCCACGGCTGAACCGTTGACATTTAAAACACATCAGAGGGTAGGAGATAAAGACACGCAAATCGTAACGAAGGTACCTAGCGACAAGACTAGAAGGGAGTTTCTGGGGGTCAAACGTCAGCACCAAGAGGTTGGTGTCACGTCGCTGGCCGTCTTTGAATGTGGTCGGTCGACAGACGTGCTCCACACTCTGTACTTGCAACTCTTCCTGGATTTCAGCCTCTGGCATAAACCTCAACTCAGGATCAAGCACAGTGCCTTGACTGATGTTCCGGGAGGCATGAAGTTCTACGGTGACGCTCTGGCCACAGAATGTGAATGTTTCGAGGAGTGCTTTTGTTTGCGTTCTGTTCGGGCTTTGTCAATGAGAGAGCCGTTTGTTAGTACTTCAGTTCTCAGATTGGCAGCCGAGGACCCGCAGATAGCTGCCAGCTGTTTCGTGGGCCAGAACACAATGATTTTGCGGAAGGGGACGTCTGTGGATTTTGGTCGAATAATGAAGTATGATCCGAGCGGATCCGTGTCAGCATCAGAGGGTGTCGAGCTATCTCTGGTTGGGTTCGTGCGGCGGTCAGTGACGGGAGTAGAGATGGAGCTCGGGCGAGACTCAGCAGTGGGCGTTTTCGGCGCATCATCCATGGCGCGAGCAGGGGCGTGATCATATGGCATGCGAGGTCCAGCATGCCACCAGCGTATATGGTGGTGGTCGTATCGGTCCGTGAGAGATCAGCTTCTTTTGTGCACTGGCGAGGAGCACAGCTGGGCGATGGCGTCCTCGAGCGGTACGGTGTCGGAGCGTGGGTCAGCATCGGTGGGGACAACCAGGCGTCGTGCGAGGCAGAATCCAAGTTCATGGTCGAGCTCGTGTCCAGGTCAATGTCCGAATCTTCATCCTATTTCGTTTCCCCCTATTCCCCATCGCGGGAGGGTGAAGAGGAGCAGAAAGAAGAACGAAAAATGAAGGAAAGGAGAAGGATAACGACAGTAACCCTCTGTCCTGTCCTCTGTCTGTCCTCTGTCCGAACGGTGAAACAGGAGGAAACATAAGATGTTAACAGTAACAAATAGAACACACCAAAGAAGCAAAAGACAAAGTGTGGGAAGGAAATGCGCGGTACGGTCTCCTCACTATCAAGTTCATGCGTTTATCCTACCTCTCGCTGTTAAGAAGGATAAGCGATTCACGCATATCGCCCGTGTGCGTCGATCGAGATGTCGGGGGTGCGTTTGCTGAAGCCCGGACGACGAAGAATCTTAGCGACGTCACGTTCAATCGGACCCACAATTGGTCACAGTTTGGTGGCCCCAGAACAGTGACTAATTGTGGGTCCGACTGGACGTTACGTTACGAATATTCTTTGTCTTCCGGGCTTCAGTGAACGCAGGGCTAGTTTGTTGACAAGATCCACTGCGACATGAAAACAATGAGGCTATAGCGGAATGAAATGTTACTGTCGGTTGGAAAGAAAGCCTATCCATTATTTGACACATGATAGATTAAGAATCACATGAACGTATTGACAAGAGGCAAATAACGACTGGGATCAAGGTAGATAAGGATTACTAGCGACAGCAACACCTATTGGTCGAAACGAGGACTGATCGGATCACTACACTGGGTCCGTGACCTGTGGTGACGTCAAGTTAAAGAAAATCGTCCCAATATGTAACAGCATGCATGAAAAGATGCCCCATTTCTCATGTCTCTGCGCCTTTTAGCTTTCCGACCATCCTCGAAAAACCAGAATGAAGTTCTCATCATTCCCAGCCCAGCGAGGGCTGATTAAACGCACTGACGCGGTCCAAAGGTGCGTAGATGTTTCTAGCATTTCCACTGAGCCATATTTCACCAGCCTTTCTCCGACAGCCTGTGCGATTACGACCCTCCCTCCCGTAGTTTGAGCCCTAAGGGTTGGCACTCTGTCAAGGCCATTGATGGTGCAGTTCGGCTCTGTACAGTTTATTTACTTTTTGTTTTATCTATTTATACTTTGCATGGAACGTAACATTTGTTGCTTTGGCACATAGCAGATCTGCTTGGTTATTTTGGTCATTCCTTTCCACAACTGGGGTTATGCCAGACAATGACTCGTTATTTGGATTTGGGCAACTCGTAACGCAGATATTCATTTCACGGCTGGCCAGATTTTCGATCGGTGGTTCTAGCATTTCAAAATACTCTCGGCGAATAAGTTTCAGAGAACTGAATTACTGACGGCTCGAACTATTGGGAAACCGCATCCGTCCGACTCATCGCTTGGGCGGCAGCCAGGTTCAGAATTATCTGCACCTTCTCAAAAGCCATTAGAATGGGTCGAGTTCTTGCAAAACGTCAGGTGGCGCCATTTCCGGACTTATCTCCCCAAAAAAGACAAAAAACTAATCGGATTTTGACCACTTCAGTTTCCAATACCAGCCTACTTTTCATGTGATACACTTAACGTTACAGTGGTGCGGTGTGGTCTATACATTACATCTCCTCGTCCTCCTCAACAGTTTGAATAATCATAGTGATCGTTAGCCATCACATCTTGTCAGTTACGGAGGGAGACAATCAACTTCAGCTGGCTTCAGAGCTAATTTTCTGGATCTAATGATTTATGCAACGTGCGGAGAACTTGCATTAAGGGCACCAACAACATCAGACGTATCAGTGCTGGTACATGTTGAGCCCAGTTCGCAGGCCGGTGTTGGGTGCCCAGTATTGTGTCCGGTATAAGCAACAGACGACATGGGGAAATGGACATTTTGGTTGCATTAAGCGCAAGGCCCATTATTGGGCATAGCGGCCCAATACACCTGCTCAGTTACGGTTGCCCAGCAGAGTTGTGTTTGATTCTAACCCAGATGTGATCCGAACCAAGAATCACGTGTTTTTTGGTAAATCACATGGTCCGGATCAATTCTTAAGGGCATTTGATTTGGATCAAAATATGAAAAACGACAGTGATTCAAATGCTGATCTTGATTTAAGCATTGTGATCCTGGTTTTGATTCGGATCAGCTACAACGTCAGCCTGATTCAGTGTGATCAAATTATGAATGTAAAGCTCGGTGATAACATAGTACGACAACATGCCTATGAAGAACACCTCCTGGTAGTAATCAACCAAACCAAATAACGTTACAAAGAGGATGCCAAGTGAGCCAAATAACCAGCTGTCTTTTACAGCATCCAAGATTCAGACTTCCGCAACCCAGCTGTTGGAAACATACCTAGTACCAAGCACACGCCACTAAGGAAGGGTAAGACTGAAGTTCTTCATGAAGAATGTGGTCCTTTTCTTTGGAAAAAGAATTTGTAGAAATAATATAGTCCTTTTTTGTATAATAAACGCTGAAATCCTCTTGGTACTTCCTAATAGGCACCAATGTTCAGGTATGTCGACGAAGACGACTGCCCCCGGAACACCTGCGCCATTCGCTAAATCATCATGTGACCAAATTCGTGTTATTCATTGGTCATCGCCCCTGGGTGCCTGCTTATATCGACTTCCGTGTCCAGCACAAAGGATAGATAATTATTGTCACTAGTGCGTTGTAATTGAGAAAATGGTGGTGGGTAAATATTTAGGGGCAATCAGCATTAAAATGCAGTAGCCACCAGCTAAAGCTGCCATGAACGGACACCCAAAGCTATGACTGCCGTGGTAGTATTCTGGTTGTTGGTACATACTAATACTATGGCACATTCCTGCCTATTACCTCAGTAAAGTACCCAGAAAATAAAGCCTATCTAACTGTATGTGCTATTCCGTACAGTCCGTTTACATACATGCACATTATATGTGTGTGAACATTTCCATATGCATACACAGTAAAAGACTCACTCCGCAGACTTTGATAGGCAGTGTTACGACAGCAGATATCGAGGATATAAAGAACCATATAAAAGCCTCAGAGAGCTCGCAAAGGAGAATGCTCCACGTCCTGCAAAAAAGTGCTACCATCCTTAATCGAACCATGGAAGCCAGTGGCAACCGACAAGCGAGCAATAGATTGGCTGAATTCACAAATGGTTTCCATCATAAATTTGAGTCCGTTTCGGATTCTGAGATCAACGATTTGGTCACCGCCTCGAATATGAAAAATGGCATGGACGCCATTTTCAAAATCTTCTGTTTTACAAAAATTCTGCACAAATTCTACAAAAAAATAAAAATTAAAAATTCTACAAAATTTCCATGCAAACCTGGCAAAGCTAGAACTACGTTTTAGTCCTGCTGAGAACGAATTTTACCTCGATCATTGTTCTCTCCTGAAAAATTTATGCAAACGCTCGCTAGTGTGCAACACATTCTCCCGGAATCAGTCCTGTTTCCTTTCAAAGCAAATGAAATCGAGGAATACTTCATGATTTCGCATGTGCCTCTCATTCACGTACAAAACCTCTTCCATATTCATCGGATCTTCAATATGCCAATCCCAAAAACAAACGACATTTACGCCCTCTCCGTCAATGATTTCAGAGACGACAAAATCCATTACTTTTTCGGAGGATGTCACTAAACCTACTTGAGAAATGAGTTTCCTTCCAGTCGTTTTCAGAAACCAATCCTGAAAATGCTAGAAACTATACAATGTTTGTTAGCCCTTTTAATGTTACGTGAAAAGCACGTTCCAAAATGTTGCGAAGAACTCATTCACGTAAACCAGACAAGAAAACCAATTGCGTTTTACTTTGGTAATGGTTACTGGAAGCTCTCAGCCAGTCACCTTCGAAATCAGACGTAAAAACGACTCTTACTCCATGCTAAGCATTAAAACACGACTTACCTTCCCCATGGAATTCATAAGATTGAGCCACGGCTGTGCAGCTTTCTTTCAGTACTTCCGCCTGTCTACAAGGCCCAGACAAGATCTAGACATATCCGTAGACCATAGAGAAGCCCTGTTAGCATCGTTCGATACCTGACACCATGCACTAACCGACTTAAGTCAGCACATTGCTTCACTAGGACAGCTGATAACACTGGAGTCGCCACTGAGAAACAATACGATCACCTTGAGCGAGCTCCACGACCACATCCGTGCTCTCCGAACCACACAGCCCGTCCGCATGCAGTAGCTGACCGCAGTTCCTGCTATCGTGGATGCTATTGTATTTTTGGCAACATCAGTGTTGGTCGCTTACAAAGTCCGGTCGAAGTGCATGAAATCAGTATCCCCTACATCCTTTCGTCGCCCGACTACGTCATCCGGCTCTGGCATTCCAGTAACATCAACAACGGACCTGGCCACCGAAAGCCCGCCAGCGCTGTTTCTTTTGAGCCTATCAGACGATTTGTATCCCTTTTGTTAACCAAAAAGTATCCTGCGTAAGGTAATTTCTGGCATAAGATCAAAAACAGAATCTCAGCACGGCCGACCTGAGGTCAGATCAAACATTTTCTGAAAAACTGAGAAACTGCTCACTGTGGAGAATGAGCCGAATGCGAGTAGCGTTCTCCGTTTGTCATTATCTCTTTCTGACAATCACTGTCGCATGTTTGAACTTTTCTGACATGCCACTTCTAAAACGTCAAATAAGTCAGTAAACTGAAATGACTTGCTTTGAAATTTGGTGAAAGATGAAAAAGTATGTACAAACAGCCCCTGAAAATTGCATTTTCCTAGCTCTCCTTGTTTTTGTGCTATTTCCGGGAAGCTTCACGGGAGGAGAAAGGCTCTCGAAATTCCCCCCCCCCCTGGTGAGCGAGGGCTAAACTCCCTTTGCTCGATTTGTTGCCATTTTTCTATTACACAGCTGAGCCTTCAACTTAATCTACATTTGCCTACCTGCCCTCGTCGGGGCGGCCTCCGGATCCACCTTCGCCGGGCCGTGGGTTCACGAGAACCTCCCTCTCCAAATCTCAGGAGCTATAAGCTGCTCAGAAAAGTGAAGACATCTTCCGAAAGGTGGAAGAAAGCATCGATGTCAAGTCCAATCAAGTCAATATTAAGGTCACCAAAGGTCATCCTAGGTCAAATCACCTCTTGACATTTTGGCAGAAAACTGCAATAGTCAAGTCAGTTATGTGGCTCCAAAGAAGTTAGATGTAAAAATCAGACCCAGTTTACTTATCTGGTGCAGTAAATGAGCACCTGAGACCGAATTCTATCATTTCATACAAGACTGGAAATGATGAAAAAATGTCTTTTTGTAAGGCAAAAGTCGCGTTTTTTTTGTCGTTGCAGGGCAATGCGTTTTTGGCTAGATCACACCGAAAATTCGTTAAGGATGCAATCAAGTACGCGGCCGTTATATTAAGATCAGACAAGGTCATCCTAGGTAACAATACTTGTGACGCATGCAAGTCAAGAGTTTCTGGTTTATGTCGTATCATATGCCGCATTACCATTGAACAGACACGGCACAGCATGGAATGCAACAAAATCAGTTCGGTCAACATCATTCTTATATCATGAAACCCATGTCCCAAAACATTTTCTTCACGTGAGTCAAAGCACGTGTGGGACGCGACTGCAATGTAAAAGCTTAATGTTTTGATGGGAAGTTATTTTAGCGATAGCCAAAATGTTTGCTTTTGGCACCAAAGGTAACAGACCTGGGGCAGTAAAACGTAAACAGAAAGCAAGCATTAGTGTGATTTTTTTCATTTGTGGCCATACGAAGTGTGGGCACATTCCATACAAGCTAAATTTTGCAGAAATCAGATCGGCCTGGGCCAAATGGGTTTAGGTCAGTCTCGTCATGTTAATTCTTCCCATATATCAGTGCTTCTAAAGCACATATGGCTAGTGATGAACAATCAGTCCAACTTCTATTCACTTCAGTCATCCATCAAACACCGACACCCACACTACACAGAGATCCTTCCACTATGGCTTCAGAATCACAAAAGTCTTCGTGACGACAAGCAAGGTGCTATTTATACTCCCTACAAACGAAACGATCTGGGCCGGGAGGTACAACATTGACGTGATGTCAGCCAATGAGAGACGGTAACGTCATCAAACAAGGAGCGTAAACCGGTGGCGTGAGGAGAGTTCTGGAACAATGAGAGTTGGCGGCGTTGTGTAGCGATCCCGAGAAACACCAGACGCTAGCCTGCATTGTTTCTCGCTTGCACTGGCTTTTTTCACGGGAAGTATGGAGTCGCATTACTGATAAAGAATGCCATTAAGCGCAACACTCCCATTGTTGAAGGCGAGAAGACCTTGGGCATCCCAGACGCCTTTGTCTGTGACATGGGCATCCCAGACGTCTATGTCTGTGACGTCGAACTCGGCCTTGAACGACTGAACAGTGGGACCGTTTTACAGACAGAGATATTTACAGGAATGCTTTAGAATTTTGCTTCAAACTAGTTTAGAACCGAAGAGATTTTCAGTTAGGAAAATACTTTTGTTACAGTATCTTCACCTTCAAAACCATCAAACTAGTCTCACAATCTCAATTGGTAGCGTGAAACAGGACGAAAGTTAGCTGACCAGATCTAAGGCCACTGACCTTGACATTGTTTAAAAACTCGAGATAGCAGAATTATTTGACCTGTCGTGTTCTGCCACTGTAGCACGTTTTAAGTTCATCGAGAAATTTCACAAAACGTTGACTGTTGACCTCTCTGAAGAATAGTCTTACTTGACCAGCCATGGATCCGTGACCGGACGTGAAATCAAGTTGGATAATCGACACAGTGTGCAAAAACATGCCTGAAAAGGTGCCCCGTTTTTCAGGTCTTTACGCCTTTTAGCTTCCCGACCATCCTCGAGAAACCAGAGTGAGGTCTTCATCATTCCCAGCCCGGCGAGGTTTGAGTGACCGCATTGACTCGGTCCAAAGGTACATGTTTCTATTGAACCATATTTCACCAGCCTTTCTCCGACAGCCTGTGCGATTACGACCCTCCCTCCCTTAGTTCGAGCCCTGAGGGTTGACGCCCTGTCAAGGCCACTGATGGTGAAAATTTCGCGCTGAGCTTCCCAATGGCCTACCATTCGCTCGCACCACCACATGATGACGGACAGATCTGGATGCTGTGATAATTTTGAGGCTGACTGTACTGACACATCACAGCACGGGACGGCAGCAGGCCCGAATCAACCCCTGCCAACCTGCTGCGCCGCTGGAAAGCCAGGGTGCGAGGAGAAGACGAAGTGAGTGTAACGGCTGGTGAGGGGGCGGGCGCGGAGTGACTTGGGAACGGCCTCGACCGAGTGGTGGCGTGCGGGTGCGGCCGCATGACGCACGGTGTGATAAACCTACGGAAGGAGAGTGGTGACGAAAGTGATATCGGACCAGGCAATGGAAATAGACGGAGTTTGCCGCACACGAGACCTGTGCCGGCGGGCGTTGACGGAGAGCTCTGACGAGGCGGAGGATTCGGACAATGGTAGTGATGGACACCACATCGCTAGTTTTGTCACTCAGGATGAGGCGGCAACTGAGGCGGCGACGCCGGATCACTCCCGGCCGAGGCGTTCGGTGGGAGCTCGAGACCGCCCAGTTGCCGATGCGATTTAAATGTCATGTGCATGCTCTCATGAGTGATTCGTTCGCGTAATCCGGTGCCTTCTTCGATATTAGCGCCATCTGTGGATGCTTTGAGAAGCATTGGTTGATGTTCGTGTTGAGAGGGACTTACGCAACCAGTGGGGGGGGGGGGGGACGTAGCGCGGGCGGGCGGTTCTCTTTAACCCTATTCCCGGAGGGCTAGACGGTATGGCCGATTCCCGGCAGGGGGGGGCGGATTCGGCCCCCCCCTGAGATCTCGAGAACTACTTATCCGATTTCATCGCAACAAACGGCAATCGATTTGCCGTGACGTGAACTACATTTTTATAAAAACAAATTTCCAAAATTTTGAAATTTGTTGATACAGGGGGGCAAAAATGTCAAAATGGGGGTACTTTTTGACTTCTTATAACTCAGTTGTTTATGGACCGATTTCGATGAAACTGGCATCAATCGAGAGATTATGGATAGGGCTTTTACCATGGGTATGCAAATTTGAAATTTTGAGAAAATTCATGGGCGTTCACAGGGTTTCAAAAATAGGGGGATTAGTTTTCTAATAACGGAATGAACAAAAGAGGCCAAAACACTTTTTTAGCTTCTGCTAGTCATGTTATGCTAAAGAAGTACAAATCGCATTAAAATGTTTGTATAATGTTAGCATAGGCGGTGCCAGGGACATAAAAAAGGGGGAAATGTCATGGTCACACGTTTCTCAGATCAACTTGTGACCTTTGACCTTAAATGACCTCCAGTGACCTTGGGGTCACCTGGAATGATGTCGTGTGCATTCAATATTATCTGTAAACGTTTTTAATCGATTAAATTCACTCTATTCCAAAAAATTCATTTTTTGGCTTTTGCGATATAGGGTACGTGCACTGACATTTTAGGTCATAGCTCCGTGACCCGACCTGATATCAAGCTGAAACTTGGTACACAAGTAGAGGGCATCTTTCTACGTCATATATATTCCGGGTTTGGCATTTGAAAAAACCGCGCCGAAATTATTGCAAAAAAACAAATTTTGAATTTTGACCTTGACCTGACCTTGTAAAGTGACCTCAGATCAACAAAATTACATATGCACATTGCCCAACTATTTAGCTATATATTCATATAAAGTTTTAAGTTCTATCTTAAAAACTCTGTTTTTGGCAGACATTTTCCTTTTACCCTCAACATGGCCAAAAATGACCTGAGGTGCCTCCCAAAAACGTTGTCTGGCTCCGCCCCTGAGCAAAATAGAATTTCGAAATTTTGTCACGGCACGTAGAAGAAATAGCTAGGAAAAGTCACCAAGTTTCGTGAAGCTGCGTCAAAAAGCCTGGATTTGGCAAGCAAAAAACCCGAGGGGGGGCGGATTCCGCCCCCCCTGCCGGGAATAGGGTTAAGAGGAAGTTCGCATACGGTGGAATTAGAGCGGACTGCCATTGGAAGCATTAGCGGTGCGGTTTAACGTTCAATTACACTGACATAGCACAATTCAAAACAAATCTGTGGCTGTCGAAAAGGTGCACTGATAGTAGACTGACTATTACTTATTCTTCAAGATTTTCTTTGGAAGAAAAGCCCAGGCAAACCTACAGTTAAAAAGACCGATTTGTTTACTTTAAGGCTAATGTAACATCTGCAGATGTTTCTGACTGCAGATGATGTCAGGGAGGCTTTAGAAAGTGCTGGAACTATAAGCTAAAACCGGACTGGGAATGTTTCGACTAATTTTTGTGCAGTTTCAATAATTAGATGGTCCTCCCCCGTACCCCTGGGGACAGCACCGATCAAAAGCCTTTGAATACATGTATAAATGACTTCAATGCCTCTGAACACGCTGCTAGAATCTGCTGGAACCCTAAATTACTCTCTGTCAACGACACTCCCTGCGACCCCTGCAAGCGTGTCGGCGAGGTTTTCGATGTCCCTGCAAGAATTAAGAAAACAAGTGAAAGGGAGCTGGGGGACATACCCTATTTATAAACCTTGCAACTCCCGCTCGGACGCCATAAAAATCACCCATTGCGGAGTAAATACCATAACACCCTAACTGACTCCCAAAGTCTGGGAAGTTATGTCATGAATTATTCCGTTTAAAGAGTCACAGTCGCTTTGAAAAACCCTTTCAAGGGTCAAGTGACACTTCCGTGGAAATACTTGTCATTCTTAAAAGAGTGTTTACACCGCACCTAACGCCCCGAGGGTGTTTTTATTTTTCTCATTGTACTCTTTGACTGCCAGAGTTACCACAGAGAAAGACAAACTGCGACTGACGTGTCGAAGCTTGAACCTACCCTTCTCACGGTACGGCATGTAAGAAAACAACAAACCAGTCATGAAAGCCCTGTTGTGTTTCCTGCAAGGGATTCACCAGTTCTTTTACGTCTGACGAGTCATTTTGCTCCGATATTACACGCACTCTTCAGTTAAAACGTGGACTGTTTAGCAACCAAGGCTAGTGTTAAATAGCCTCTCATACCTCCAGACCCTCCAGACAACCTCGGAAATAAACGCTTGAGCCCGAACGGCTATGTGCCCTAACTCAACAAGAACAAAAACAAGAAAGTTGAGATGGAGGTAAATGGGACTTGTCTGGTACATTTGTTGAAACTCAGTTTGTGATTTTGCAATGGCGTTTTGTTTTGTTCCTGGGAATGGTCGTAGACTGGTAGAGCTTTTATAGAAGACTGCGAGTTTTAACTTAACCATGACGTTGTTCGTCCTGATGTTACGCCTGTCGACGCTTTGCAGTACGTCTTCGTCCTTTTTGTAGCTCTGTGGCATGGCTTTCTTGTAGTAGAGTTTGGGTGTCGTGCCCCAGGCGCTGCCATCGAGGCTGTTCGAGGCGTCACTCGCTGGTTTGTGTGCGCAGCTTTTGTTTTGCGTGTTTCTTGGTCAACGAGATGGACTTGGTAGTTATTGCTGGTCAGAGTTTGCTAGATTCTCCGTAGCTCTTGGTGGAGAAGATTCTGCGTGGAACAGTGTTGCAGAGCTCGATGGACGTAAGCTCGGATGACACCTGTTTTGTGACGTTCAGGGCACTGGCTTTACCGTTTAAGCATCTCCCCGCGCCAGCAGGCTTGCGATGGACATAGTGACAAACTTTCCGTCCAATGTATCGATGCTGACGTCCAGGAAGTTAATGCTGTTAGCTGTGCTTCTTCGATGGTAAACTGCAGGCCAGACTCGTCTCCTAGCTTTGTCTTCAGTGACTGGAGGCAGTTAAGCTCTTTGGCATCAACAAGGACATCATCCACACAGCGGCAGTGTATGCGAGGCTTGATGTCCGCGTCATTCAGGACCAGTTCTTCCACAGAGGCCATAGGCCATAAACGCCTGGGAGAACAACATTCCGAGAGGTGACCTCATAGCGATGCCGTCCACTTGGTCGAACATCTTACCTTTAGGGCAAATGAGCGGCGCTTGTGTAGTGCAGAGTTTGAGCGGGGCTGCCAAGATGTGGTTCAGTATATATATATATATATATGTCTCCTTGAAGTCACAAGTCCATAGAGAATGATGGATAAATGGATGAATGTTGGGGATAAATGGAAATGTGTTCTTTGGCGTCTCTCTCCCGCAATATATATATATATATATATATATATATATATATATATATATATATGTATATATACTCAGATAGTTTCTTAACTGTTTCGACAAAGTTAGAGGGGGCGATCAACGCCCCCCCCCAGTCAAGTGTGCATGGTATCGACTCACGTTCGGGTGCGGGTCAATTTTACCCTCTTCATTTTGCGCCGTTAAGAAACTATCTGAATATATATATATATATATATATATATATATATATATATATATATATATATATATATACTCAGATAGTTTCTTCGGAGCATATATACATATATATACAATATATGTATATGTATATATATTCAGATAGTCAAGGGAAAGGAGGAAGATTGGCGAACCCAGCATGGATCCTATTATTAGCTTTATTGCGGGTAGGAAGACCCGTACATCTCACTTGTACAACGTTGTTATAAAAAAAAACAAAAACAAAAGATCAGGTCAGTTTATGGGAAGTTACGTGGGAACGAGAATTGCCGGGAATTGATTGACCTGGTGTATATTTAAACCTTAAAGCATCCCCTGTTCAATACAGAGGCATCCGTTACAAAATAATTAATAGAACCGTAGCCACAAATACTTTGCTAAAGAAAATGAAAATAAAAGACACTGATATGTGTGAGCACTGTCCAGAGCGAGACAACATTTTACATAAGTTCTGGTACTGCCCCCGAGCCCAGAACCTCTGGAATGCCCTGATAGTTTGGTTAAATACAAAACAGCTTAATGATTTAGCAAGGAAAATCGACAAAAAGGAAATAATCCTAGGAGTTGAAGGGGGCGGGATTTTAAGCCATTTGATAGGAAGTGCAATACATATGATTAATGCCAAGGGACGTCCTCTCTTTTCCATATTAAGCGTGCTACGGTCAGATGTGACAAGCGAGTACTATAGTGCTAAGATCAACAATACGCTGGAGAAATTTCATAAAAAATGGGCTGGGCTTCATTGTTTAGACGTCGATCTTCGGAACTAAACAACGATAGCAGCACCTGGTGCTAGCTGTACCTTCCATCTGCTAATGATTTTCCCATCACTTGTTGGCAACACGTGCCCCGACGGATGTCATTGTTTTGTGTTTGGCCCGTTTACGTTTCGTGTTTTTTTCTTTTTCTGTTTTTTTTTTTCAGTCGACGCCTCGTGAGTTATTTCTGTCTTGCGCATCTGATGTTTCTTGCGAGGAACAAGAGTGGTTTCCCCAATGTGTGTGAATGAAGGTGTGAACGTTCAAACTTTCTATGGTAGGCAATGCTCTCGTTCCTGCGGCTGGGCGGGCCGCATGCGTCCGTCGGCGCCGGTCGTGCCAATGTGATCGCGTGCTATTCGTGATGTCAGGAAATGTTATCAGAGATGTGAGTGATAATGATGTGAAAATAATGATAAACTAAGAGAGAAAAAAGTAGTGTAGAGAAGAGAATCGCAAACTACCTTTTCCAGAATTTTGGAGCAAAGAGGGAGAGAGATGCCGCGATAGTTATCAGGATCATTTTTGTCGCTTTTTTGTAAGCTGGAATAATGTTGGCGTCTTTCCAAAGTTGGGGGAAAACGCCTTGAGTGACTGATAATTTGCAAATAGTTTCGAGTGGGATTGCCAGCTCTGAGGCACACTCGTGCAGAATGCGGGCACTCAGCCCGTCTGGTCCGCAAGCATTGTGTTTACCGACGCTGGACAGCAGAATTTTGACCTTACCAGTGAAGTTTTCTGGGATTGGCGAGTGGTAAACAGGAGCATCAGGCAGTGCGTCCACATGCAGGTCTGAAAATTTGGCGCTAAATGTTGCATTGAAAGGGTTAGCACAGTCAGTGGGATTCGAAAGGGTCTGGCCACTGTGTACGAGGGTAGACGGACGGTGACGGGAAGATTTAAGGGATTTGATGAAAGACCAAAATCGTGAACGAGGCTCAAAAGATATTCGCGATATTTGGTGTTGGCAACGCGTTTGAAGTCGGAACTGACTCTGGAGAATGCCTGGTCATGTTCTGGCGAAGGTGTGAACTTTTTGAAACTGTATGCAATGTTCTTGTCCCTCAGAGCGCGTTGTACGTCCATGTCGCACCACGGGGAAACAGACGGCAACGGGAGACAGTGGGCACGTAGTCGGCGATAGCAGCAGTTACAAGATCGTAAAACATTTCTAAGGCGGCGTCTATGACCAAGTGAGATAAAACACCCCAAGGCAAACATATAAGAGCGGCACGAAGACCATCAAAATCCGCAACAAGATAATTAAAAGCTCTTGATCTGGATACTTTTGAAACAACAGGTACACGTATATAAAAAACGAGAGAAGATTTCACGGTGGTCAGAATCAATTGTCAGCTTGTTATAACCTTGTTGTTTATGGGCCGATTTTAATGAAATTGGCGTGAATCGAGAGATTATGAAGAGGACTTTTACTACTGGTCACTACATTTAAAATTATGAGAAAATTCATAGGCATTCACGAGGTTTTAAAAAGAGCAGTACTAGTTTTTTTTCAAAAAATGGATCGACAAAAAAGTTAAAAAACACTTTTTTGGTTTCTGGTAGTCATGCCTTGCTGAAAGAGTACAAATCGTATCACAACTCTTGTATAATAGGCGGTGCCACGGACATGAAAAAAGGGATAACTGTCATGGTCACACGTTTTTCAGATCAGCTTACCACCATTGACCTTAAATGACCTCCGGTGACCTAAGAATCGCTTGGAGTGATCTTGTGTGCATTTCATATCATTTGAAAATGTTTCCAATCATTTGAATTCACTCTGTTTCTAAAATTACATTTACGGCTGTTGCGATGTAAGGCACGTGCACTAGCATTTTAGGTTATAGCTCCGTGACCCGATCTGAAATCAAGCTGAAATCTGGTACACAAGTAGAGGGCACCCTTTGACGTCATACATATTCCGGGCTTTGGCATTTGAAAAAAGGTGCCAAAATTATTACTATAAAACCCAATTTTGACTTTTGACCTTGATCTGACCTTGCAGAGTGACCTCAAATAAACCGAATTGTAATTTGTAGGTTGTCCAATTATATACCTATACATCTAGATAAAGCCTTAAGTTCTATCTTAAACACGTTATTTTTGGCAAACATTTTCCTGTTACACTGAACAGGATCAAAAATGGCCTGAGGTGCCTTCCAAAAAACGCTACCTGGCACCGCCCCTGAGCAAAATTGAATCATTAAATTTTTCATAATTCAATAAATTTCATAATTTCATAACAATTTTAGTACAATACGTAGAAAGAATAGCTAGGAACAGTAACCAAGTTTCGTGAAGCTGCGTCAACAGCTCTGGAATTCGCAAACAAAAAAGCCGAAGGGTGTGGATTCAGCCCTCCCCCGTTGCCGGGAATAGGGTTAATCCGTCATTCATGGCGCACTTCTTATATATCTCCCAAACGAATCACGCATGGTTCTGAAGTTTTCAGCACCTCTTCTTACGTCAATCGTGTACATACTGACGGACATTTGGAAAAGACGTCATCTGAGGTCATGACTGAATGATGTCATAAAGATGACCATGTCTTGCGACTCGACGTTCAATTTTGCTTCCCCGTCGTATTGTCGGTGTTTTTGCAATGTACGGTGACCGTGACTTGCGTTTCATATCAGCGGACCTGAGAGTTCAGTACGGAGTATTCCGACCTCATTCTAGGTCATCTTACATCAAGCATGCATTTTTCGTTTTCCGGTGCCAGGGAGAATACATTTCAGAAAAAGAACTGAATGAAATGATTTTTGGAATCCGGGCAGATAGACTATCGAATTGTCTTGCAACATTGTGCATGTACGTCTTAGAAGTTCCCTCCAGAATTGTAATGTTATTTCGCATTTTGACCTACGGTAGCCTTACGCAGACTTCAGCTTTGCGAGCAAACTGCTGACATCTGTATGACGTGCTGCATGAGCGGTGCGAAAATATTTTTTCAGTGTTGTGTTACATTCCGTGGAAATGCACAACATGGGACAAATTGACTTGCAGGGCCATGCAGAGACGACAGGTGGGGATCATTAGCGTGCTCGAGGCGCTCCAAGTTAGAAACTACAAAATGTTGCAGTGCTGCATGTGCACGACAATTTGGACCATCTCTCTTTTTAGAATCTTCGTATCAAATGGCCGGGAAACATGCATTGCATGACAAGCTATATGGAGATAACGGATGGCATGGTCAATGATGTATGGAGATAACGGATGATATGGTCAGTGCCATAATTTGCCCAACTTATGGCATTGACCTTTCATGGTCTTGGGTCAGGTGACACTTAGTATATAAGATTAAGTTGCCAGGAACATATTGCTACGCAAACAACAGCCTCGGTCTGCTTTTTATTATGATTAGGCGACTCTGGATAAAATTGCCGCCTCCGTGTCTTAACTGATTTATATCACCAGTGACCAAAAACTTCAAATATGGCTATGCCCCAGGACCGCAAAGTGCGGAGCTATCGACCGACGTCTGAATCAGCCCAACTGAACGATTGGTTCTCGAGATAGGCAAGGGGGACGTCGAACGTCCCCTCTCCCCAGTCGATGGAAGGTGGCCAAGTACTCCAGTCAATGCAGAGTTGACACGGCTAAACCTGTGCTCTACGGCAGGTATTACGGTCAAACGGGGCAGATATGTAATGCATAAGATATGTACTTCGGCACCGTGTTGGTGTTTGAACGTAACCGGCACACTGATGGAATGGAGCATTTGCATCAATGAAATTGTATCCATTTGAAGTGATTTGTCGTGTGACAGGTTAAAGACCGGCACGTGGCATCTGCATGGAAATGCATTGTACGGACATATTGATTGCTATTTGAGTGAGCGAAATCGGCTGGTAACCTTCTGAGCTACGCAGGGAGCACGAAACCCCCACCCGTAATCGAACAAAAATAGCCGTTAGTGGCATTCCCAGAATCGGATTTCTTAAAAAAAAAATCGGTCTCTAATAATCTGAAGACATAACGTCAGTGAATGTCTCTTCATTTGCAGGAGAAAAAACTCCCGTATTTTACATTGCCCTCGTGTCACGCTAAGGTAACGTGGCCTAAGGTCATAAGTCACAAGATCGAAAGCTCGGAAAATCCGAAATCTGAAGGGTGGAAATCATTGCTTGGATCATAGCAAGTTTAACGATGCATAGTTTTATGCTATTTAAATAATTTTGTTCTGACTTATAGGCCAACAAAAACCGTCAGGCATCATGACCTCACAAAAATGCCCGAGGGTATAACTCTGATACCTTTGCTTAGACCAGTCTAAAAGGTGCAAGCTCGATTCAGAGCATGCGGTAATCCCGTAGTCAAGTTTCTGTTAGAACCTGAGACATGAGGGTATAAGGCGCCGGATGATATGTCACAGAATGCCCCAAACGTTTCCACTGCCGGGTAACCGTTCTGTACAACGAGCCACCGCCCGGACCATCGGGCGCCGATTTCGCGTTTAGCTTGTGATCTCGCACCATACCTGCGCCGTATGCCAGGCTGAGAGAGGTTTGGGTTAACTGAAATTGTCACTTTTCCTCTTGCGCTCACTTGCGATGACCCTTTTCTTCGTCTTACATGCCGACGACAGATTTTAGTAGCTACCACGCATTTTGGATAACCTCAGTGAAAGTCTGAGTTAAAACCGTTTTCCTTGCGTGAAAGAGGAATCGCCGTTGTGCAAAATAGCACCTCAGAAGTCAGAACGCACCATTGGGTGCCTTATCTGGGTTTCGAACGGTGGGTTCAACACAAAAAACTATGAAATCTGCCCAGCCCACACATAAGAGACCAATTTTCGGTATCATATGCATGATATTTCCATCCTTAGTAGTTCACTGGAATGCGTACAATCAGTACCTTCATACCAGGCTTCCTGGGGGGGGGGGGACTGAGCCTTGCTCTCTTACCATGCGTGCAGCCGAAACCACTGGAGTAATGGAAGTTTCGCCAGAAAGCAAAAACCGGGTTAAATATTGGCAAAAATACAGATAGATTTTCATCACTGGACAACGATTCACATGGTTCATTAGGATTTTTCACTTTATTTATGTATATCCTATTATTATACTTTCATGATTACCATTTTTTATTTTTTAGCACCCCATCCACTCTGTAGGAAGATGCGTCTTGATATGCTACTTTATTGTTGCCATGCATTCCTGACAAAACAATGAAATGCAAAAAAAGAGCAAAAACCACTTGGGTTGTTACTGTCTATTTGCCCCTAAGATTTCAAAAACCTATTGGATTGAACAATCGTCTCTAACCAACTCTGCCCCAACGTACTAGTAATTCTACATATATAAACGACGAAGCATTTTGCTAATCCAATGATACAAGTGAACATTTCTTCAAAACGGAAGCCAGAAAGTAGAGACCTTTGCGTGTTAATGTGAGACCATTAAGTGTATCATTTGGTGTCTGCAAGAGCCGTTAGCATTGTTCTTTTCTCGGAGAATGAAGTTTGCACACTTTCCCTATCAAACGACAAGCCTGCAGGATTTTTGTCAGTTTCGCCATCTGCACGCAGAAAACGCGATGCTGAATCATGGGCGTGGTCACGCTGCCTTCAGTTTTTCAGCACCTACTAGCCACGTCTGGTATATAAGATCCGAATCGGGAACTGTCACCACAGCATTCACCTCGGATTACGCCTTGTAGCAGCACGCGCGCCGCCATGAAGGTAAGCTCCGGTGAAATCGTGTTCGAGGATGCAGTGTTCCACAGTCGCACTACCAATACCCCAACTCTGTGCATTATCAGACTCGAGACGGGACAATCTCATCGCGTCTGATGGAAATCTCAGCACCATAGGATGGAGCAAAACAAATGGTTTTGTGTTCATTGTATGGAAATGCTGGTTATCTGCAGGACGCGGCGACAGAGCATAGGAAACAATTCCGTGATACTAACGACACTCACAGAATGAATCGCAAACCTTTTGACTTTCATTCAGGCTCCGGAAGTCAGTTCCATTGTTATCTGGACTATCATGATTTCACTTTTCAGGCAAAATTTCAATTTTCCATCGTTACCAAAAAGTAGCATAGTCGTTTGGAAATGCCATGGTAAGTAACAGCAGATTCTGTCCAAATTGTACCAACAGCGACAAGGTTAAAGATCACTTTTTAATGCATTTTTATTCCTTGTGCCATCCAATTTATGTATTTCTAGCATCATCTCCTTCAAAGGACTTGCGTATTTAGTAAGGCAATATGTCAAATATCTTAATCTGAGATCAAGCTACACATGATATTGTTTGCTGTTATTTATCCGTGATTAGAAATGTTGTCGAAAAGCAACGTGGAAGATCGAATGTGTTCCAGGAAATATTCCCACGCTCTTGGAGATTATCAAGCTAGCATACTGGGAACACAAATTCAAAACTTATGAAAGACTCCAAATTGCAAACGCTCAATCTCACGTTTCTCATGTGCTGTTATGCAAACCAATCGATCTAATTTGCACGTAATGAAGCCTGACATCACGATTGGTATGAATATAATTCGCTGAGTTAGGAATTCTTGACGCTTGCCCAACAGTGGGAAGAGCATTTCAACGTCCCCGTACGGTCTTTGATGACAGGAAAAAAGCGTGCGCAGCGCGTTGAAATTCCCAGTAGCTCTTCTTACCTTCTTTGTGCATGTCCTGTATGACATGACCCTGGATGACAGGATAGGGGTCAACCTCCGATTTTTCAAAAAAGTTTTCTGCGAGTCATGCCGTGAAATCCCTCGACCTGAAACTTTCAGGTATAGTAGTCGAGGACACTAAGATTTGTGTTATCTCGAGTTTGTTGACAAGTTGAAAGTCAATGACGTGAGGTCAGCTAAATTTTCGCCCTGTTCCTTAATTTCTAACGATTTTGAACCGTTTCTTCTGGTTGCTGGTGCCTGAAATGCATTCTTGGGCCAAGAAAGTCACTAAACACCACAGTTAGTGTTGACCTACATGCAGGATCGTGAGGCCATTTGGCGTAAACTACCGAAAAAGAGTCTAAGAATCAGTTTTGGTGGTCCTCTTGGATAAAAATAAGCAATAAAGTGGATTTTGCGTTCCAAAATTACACCAAGCTTTTTGCAACCTGTGAAACATCCTTAGGCCACCTGAGGTCACTTGGGGTCACTGCAGTAGACGCTGCGTTCTTATCAAGATGTCCAACTTTGTCTTTCTGGTTTATTTCATAAGTCAGTAGCAGATTTGGGCATAAAAAAGATGATGCACAAGCGTGTCTTAAATCAGGTCATGATCCTACCTAAGTTCAGGTTATACGACCGATCTTATATAGCACCCTGCTGACCATGGTTGTGGAACCCAAGAAGTTTCAGTCCAAAGGTACTCCTTGCCTTTTTGTTTGCATTTTTATTGATCCTCGACAGAACACAAAATGAAAACGACTGAATGCTAAGTCAGGTCACAAGGTCCGGTCAAGTCACGTCGAGTAACTGGCGTTCTAGTTTGTCGGTATTTAAAACTGTTCGAACAAATCATTTCTATCGTTTCGGAAGCATACGTAGACAACAAAACGCCATGAGGTCCAAAAACCCCACAAACATAGCAAATTAAAAATGACATTATTTTGGGTCATCTAATGCCAGGGGTGCTGATTTCTGTAAATGATTGTGGGAGACAAACGGAGGACCCAACAACCTAACCTCGCCCCAAATGTGGGTTTCTCAACGAATATAGTTTACTTGATTTTGATCAATGGAAATTTATAGTTGTTTTGTTACTGTTGATAAAAACTGCATTTATCCTGATGTATATGGGTTTATATATATATACATATAAATCGAAGACAGAAAGATGGGCAGATGCATTATTTAATACCTTATTCTCTACTGTCTGCCTTTCTCTCATCTATTGCGGCCGTTCTTTTCGTTATATTCATTTCCTTTTAAAACTGGGAGAAAATATGGAGGGAGGGCAAGCCAGCCTTGCGAGACCTAAATCAACATTAGGTGGGCCAGGGCTCTCTCAAAGGAATACAAATGGAAAGCCTTGCCTGATGCAATATCCATAAGTATGTAATAAACCATGCATGCCCGTAATGCGCATTCTGTTAATTTTCCATTGACTCCCTAAACATTGCTCTAGCTTTATTAAGGGCGGAGCTAGAGCTTTTGTCAGGAATTTCTACCTTTTTACATACAAAGGCAAAAGATGAATTATTTTTCCGAATGATTTGACACGCACACATGACGAGGTTTCCGATGATTTATATTTCGATTTTTCCGACGCTTCTTTCGCAAGAGAGAAGACGAAGGGGCGTTGCAACTGCCCCCCCTTCGGCCTCCGGCCGCCCACGTCAGGGTGCCGGCTGGGCCAATGTTAGGGGCCTACGTAGTAATCTCTAACACAACATCCATGACACGTCTGCCGCAGCTGGTGATCCTGTTCTGCCTCGTGGCTGCCGCCACTGCCACCGGCTACGGAATCAGCGGAATATCGCATGTCAAGGCAGCTGGAACTCCTGTCAACGTCTACACCCAGCGAGCTTACTACAGGCCATACGGATATGGCGGCTATGGCGGCTACGGCGGCTACGGCGGTTACGGCGGCTACGGCGGCTACGGCGGTTACGGCGGCTACGGCGGCTACGGCGGTTACGGCGGCTACGGCGGTTACGGCGGCTACGGCGGTTACGGCGGCTACGGCGGCTACGGCGGTTACGGCGGCTACGGCGGCTACGGCGGTTACGGCGGCTACGGCGGCTACGGCGGTTACGGCGGCTACGGCGGTTACGGCGGCTACGGCGGCTACGGCGGTAACGGCTACCGCAGGGGCTAGGCAGTTCCGGCGGTTTCTTTAGATGTCGCCGTTTTTGCTATGGATATGGCTATTATTAAATGTGATCGCAACTCTCTTTGAGACCAAGCCTAGGATTTATGCGAATTTGACACAGTGAATGTCTGCCATATGTGAATGAATTTTGAATACAACATTCATGAGCAATGAAACTAGACTGTAAACATTTAAACGTTTAAACATTTCGTTTCTACAACATGATCACACAACACATGTGCTTACATTAGTAATCAAATGACAACCACTTCTAGTACCAAAAGGATGACAGAGGTTTATCTGCAGGATTCTACACTTATGAATGCAAATGAATTGTTTGTATGCCAACCAGAAGAGGCAAGAAAGTAGCTTAATGCAGAAACCTAGACTACCTTTTGTCGACAGTTTCTGAGTCCTGAAACACACCGCAACATGCCTTCACTCCTGAACGTTGGGGTGATTTAGAATGCCAAAACATGGTAAAATGCATAGTCCTACGTTAGGAGGTTTTCTTTACTTTCCCTATGTATTAACCCTATTCCCGGAGGGCTAGACGGTATGGCCGATTCCCGGCAGGGGGGGCGGATTCGCCCCCCCCTGAGATCTCGAGAACTACTTATCCGATTTCATCGCAACAAACGGCAATCGATTTGCCGTGACGTGAACTACATTTTTATAAAAACAAATTTTCAAAATTTTGAAATTTGTAGATACAGGGGACAAAAATGTCAAAATGGGGAGTACTTATTGACTTCTTATAATTCCGTCGTTTATGGACCGATTTCGATGAAACTGGCATGAATCGAGAGATTATGGATAGGGCTTTTACCATGGGTATGCAAATTTAAAATTTTGAGAAAATTCATGGGCGTTCACAGGGTTTCAAAAATAGGGGGATTAGTTTTCTTATAACTGAATGAACAAAAGAGGCCAAAACACTTTTTTGGCTTCTGCTAGTCATGTTATGCTAAAGAAGTACAAATCGCATTACAATGTTTGTATGATGTTAGCATAGGCGGTGCCAGGGACATAAAAAAGGGGGAACTGTCATAGTCACACGTTCTTCGGATCAACTTGTGACCTTTGACCTTAAATGACCTCCAGTGGCCTTGGGTCACTTGGAATGATGTCGTGTGCATTCAGTATTATCTGTAAACGTTTTTAATTGATTAAATTCACTCTATTCCAAAAAATTCATTTTTTGGCTTTTGCGATATAGGGTACGCGCGCAGACATTTTAGGTCATAGCTACGTGACCCGACCTGATATCAACTACTTCTGCTCTTCTTAATAAATGTCAAAGCTCACTAACCCAAGCCGTTCTAAACGCCGACACGGAATCAGTGAACCACGTTCCGTTGGTCGCGTCTGGCTTAAATTGTTATAAGATATACCGGCAGGTGATCCGCCACCAAGCATCATCCCGAGATTTCCATCATTCCAAGATGAGCTTTCACTCCGTTCTCGACCGTAAGCTCAAGATGGTACGTTACGTCCAATATGATCACGACCGTACTGTGTAACTGGGTTTACCATCCCCTGCCCGCGGTCATCATTCCCCGCGCATAAACGTCAGAGCCTTGAGGGTTGCCCTCCGTGACGTCATCAGTGAAGTGTGGCCGTCCCCCGGCCGTCCTCCGGCTCGGCTCGCCAGCTAACGAGAGGGACTTAGCCGGGGGGGGGGGGGCATGGAGCCATGGCCCCCCTGAGCAAATGGTCCTCATTCGATATATGGCGATTTCGCACGAATACGGAATAGCGATCATATATATGTTGCAAAAGCGAACTTGATATGTTTTCCGGTGAGTTAAATATGAGATAAGTGGCATTAAAATTGATGTTTTTTCTAAGAAATTTCGTCATATGCTTGTGGCATATGACGAAATTTGACTTTTGCGTCCCCCCGGGAAAAATTCTGGCTACGTGCCAGGCTAGGGACGTGGTCCCCCCACCATGACGGCACATGCCACAGGCGACTGGCACCCGCCGGCCGGCCGGCCGGCCGACGTGCGTTCGCCGTAAGTGAGCTGCGGTTCTTGCGGCGCGGCCGTGACCGACCTGTAAAAAGCTCGGACGCAGCGCGTCCAGTTGCCTGTTTGATTCAAAAAAGCTGGTTGACGGTAGTTTTGTCCTAAGGCCGCTGTTGTCATAACGATCCGACTCGCGCGGCCACGAGCAGGTTGCTTCCCGCGAGACTGCGACGCTAAACTTCGGTTGTGTTGCGACACGAAAAAATTCCAGTCATTATCCCGTTCCACACGCCTACGTTTAACATCGCCTTACTCAATAATAGCTGCTGTTATTGGTGACCTTTTATTCAGTTTTCTATTCAGTCCGAGAACAGAAACTTTCTATGGTTTTACATTTAACGATCTATGTTAATGCCAATTATTTTCAAATTTATACCTATTCGGTTTCCTCGGATGAGGTGTCTAGCCATACCGCATTTGCAGGAATGTGCACCGGTAGTCAAAACAAGTCTTCTTAGTGAAACCCATTGTACATCGTCTCCCCAGAGGCGGTTTTCGTATGATTTCAGTTCTCACTGAGCTGCGGGCCCTCTCGAATTAAGAAAATCCTGGCTGCGCCCCTGCAGCGCCGTTTCACTTCTACCAGCCTGTACTACTTATTCTGTTACTGATGCGTACGACTTTGATCTTTCGGCCTTTTTATCGTTAATTTTTATTTCATTTCATGACCGCCCACCGGTGGTCAAATTAATCCGCACGCATGTCATACCCTGGACCACCCTCCAAAAAACTGTAACTAAGTTACTGTTTGTGTGTGTGAGTGCCCCTGTCGAAGAGCATGCCAATGCATCGATATATCTAAGCTTGGACCGCTAGCTCCTTAACCGAAGCGTTAAGGAACTATATCAATCGCTAACATAACGCCCATGATGTGTTTGCCGCACCCGGTGATTTTGTTCTGACTTGTGGCTGCCGCTGCTGCTGGCGGCTACGGAATATCGCATGTCAAGGCGGCTGGAACTCCAGTCAACATCGACACCCAGTAGTCCTACTACATACCATACGGATACGGATTACGGTGGCTACCTCGGAGGTGGCTGCCTAGGAGGCGACTACTTCGGTAGTGGCCAGCTGAGAGCCGGTTGCCTGGGAGGCGGTTACCTAGAAGGCGGCTACCTGGGAGGTTATGGTGGAGCTTTATGCTCCACCATAATTCTTGCCATAACTCCATCACTCCTGCCATTCTTCGAACTTCATGCAGGTACAGATTTGCTGCCATTATGTTTCAAAAACATAACCTTGTTACCAAACCACACCTGATCACAGTGAATACTTGACGGATGCGCGAATACATCGAGGAGGTAGCACTTAGAAAAAATAAGACTGCTACCAACGAACTGTTTAATATACTTCGCGAAACAGTTTATATCTGTGTAAGACATAATTGGGATGCCTGTGTCTGCCTCTGTTCCTATTAATCACAGCATATGGCTGCGTGGTATTGGTACACATCGGACGTGAAGCCTGGAGGGTAACATAGACCTATTGCCACCTCCGTATCTTCAAGCAGTCTTTGTAGATTAATTTCGGAATGTACTTACTCCCGGATTTTTCATTTCGATCAGGAATTTCTGGGTTTGTCGATGCGTTTATTCTGGTGGAAAGTGAATCAGGTCGTGTGCTTCTGCACTGCGCTGCTTCGCGAGCGAATAGCTGCAAAATGGGAAACAAAATGCAGAGAGGCTTTTGCGGAGTAGTAATCCTAAGCCAGGACGCTACGCTGGCCCAGAGGCGAGGTCGTAGGCCGAATGGTCTTACCTGAATTTGCAAAAAACATCTGAGCGGCCGGACCTGCCTTACCATAACATTTTAGGTCAGCTTATAATAGCTTTGCAACAAATGGACACTGTTTGATGAATGGAATGGAGACAGATCTTACGACGGGAAACCATCTTACTCTTCTCCAGTGCAGTAGGCATTTCTGTGACAGCACGAGTCGGCTGCACTGCTTCGTGTGATATGGCATAACATTTACGGGACTAGACGCACCGGACGAAGCTGCCTAACGGAATTTCAGCCGAACACTTTTGGTCCCGTTCTGTGCTTCTCACATCGCCAACTCAAAGCAAAGGGCAGAGATAGAAAGCATTTCGCACCAGTATGAGACAGCACAAGCATTTTTGTTTCATGCGTTGGCAGTAAAAACATTTTGCTGAGTCGGAAATTTGGTCTCTATCTGCAACAGAATACGGGCGGTCACGGATCGAAATGCACTGAACATTAGGGTGGTCCCCAAAATCCAACTTTTGAAATGTTGCAGGGGCAATCCCTCTCATTGGTTTTAAATGACAAAACAAGTTTGTGTACAGAACGATCGGACAATATTTAGGAGGCTGCTGCCACAGACGGAAATGTAGACTTATAACAGGGAAGTACTATTTAAGGAATCACGTCACATAACGATCTGCGGGCTCCGGTTTCTAGACCAGGCCTATTACAGGGCATATGAGGCTCAACTTTTCGTAGTGCATTTCATATACATGAGCAACAGCACAATGCGGCTGTTATACCCAGGCTCAGCTGGCCAACGACTGGAGTCACGTGACTTTTCGCCGGGGGCTACGCGACGAGAGGAGCGGGCCCGCGGCGCACACCACGGTCACGCCGCGCGTGATACGTTCAAGACGTACGATCGCATTTCAGTTGGCTCCCGTGTGCGAGGTGCAATCAGGCCAAACTCAGGGAGGGGTGTGATTGTGAATTCCGTGGTTACATTAAGCGATTTAGAATGGCAGGAGAGAAAACTCGGAGCTCGACTGACGTATGTTTTTTTTCATCTGATACGTCATGTGACCACTCCGAAATTCGGCAGCGATATCGTCTGTTCTGCCGCCCAACAAACCCTCTTATTCACAGGTTTTCCACTTGTGCGTACTCCGTCAGAACTTTTACGACGTATTGCTCCACTGTGTAGTGTGTTCACCTATGGCTTGAGTATAATACGCCGGTTCTTCAGAAATTCAAGCGCCTAAATATCTGCATATCATTCGCATCTAAATAAAGGAGCCCGGATAATTCTTGGCTATGATAAATTTTGTAATGCTTTCGCAATGCATATGTCAGAGCTCACTGATAGTTACCAAACGATGCATAAAAAAGAGCCTTGGGGCTTGCTGCGGCGTCTCTGCGCTTCGTGCAACCGTTATCACTAGCTGGCAATGATTTGGGAACACCCTCGTTGTTCAGGATGTCCTGGAATCGAACGATTATCACTCCGTGAAGTGCTCTTAGAATTGGGCCAAGTGTCTGTAAATACAGTGTCTCCCACCTCTCTCTCAGGCAAAAAGCTTGCTAACCTATCCTGTAGAAAGCCAAAACATGTAACAGGCCTGCCAGCTCGCCACAGGCCAACCTCGCTCCGAACATCACGCTTGTTACCGACTTGCTACAAACGCAAATCCAGCGACTCACCTATTCTCATGGCATTCAGAGTCGGATCCAGGGTGGCAATCGGGGTCATGGCTCCCATTCCATTGTAAAATCCGGGACTAACATGTCCTGTCGTGCGCTAGCTTTTCAGGCGGAAATTAGCGATGCCTTCTTTTCGATTCAGAAAAAATGTTAACGTACTTATAAATATCCAAAAATTGCGACAGAGTGGCGGAAATTCGAGGAGATATCGACATTTTGGGGTGGTCCAAGTTACAATAATGGAGATTTCTCCCGCCCCGTCCCTTTTAACACATGATCTGGTTCTGCCAGTGATGGCCTCCACATAAAAAGTCGCGCTCTGCCAGGTCTCTATTGGTCGAATGGAAACGGTGCTTGGTCAAGCGGCTCCTAACGTCACACATAGTTCAAATTCAGGTTTGAGTTTAAGTTCGAGACTAAGTTGAAATGACTCAAGTCGAGATGCAAGATTAAAAGAATGTTTTCTGCTTTCCGTGTACCGTTTCCGTTTTCCGCATCAACTTGCCATCGCCGAAATACCCAAGGTGACGGCTTAGTTAGACAAATGGTGCATCATGATACGATCTAACCATGCTAATGCAAGCAGACGGAAAACTGCGCAGTAATCCAAACCGAGGAGTGAGATAGACTGATTTTTTTTTATTCAGTAACTCATTTCACATCGGTTAACATTCGGATGACGCCCAAATGTGATCCAAGATTACCTCTTAGTTTTCCGTTATTTTTTCCTCCAGGTTATTTCTAATCCAGGTCTGTAGATTAATTGGGGTAATTTAGCTTTCGCTCGTTTAAGTTGATGTTTTGATGCAAATTTCCATGTGTTTTGGACTTGACAGCTGCCATTGCAAATATTCTACAGCATTAATTCAAATGTAGAACTTGGTTCAAAGCAACATCAATTTAGGGGTTCGCCTGAACGCAAACCAGTACTATGTGTCACGTACTGCCTCAATGCTGGGTATCTTTTATGCCGAGGAATCAAAGCCCGCTTTCGAAGAATCAAACGGAGATAAACAGAACCGTGGTAACAGGGAAAAAATCTGCGTGGTAATCTTCCAGCACTGGGCAACTACATGACCTAGGCAAAGCATATCGAGGTCAAATTGGCCAAACGCTGAAGAAGTATCATCCTCTCTTTTCTCCAGATCTGCTGATTCAGTCGCAGTCAAATTTTGCGGAACCATAGTCTGCATGATGATATCACAACAAAAAACCGAAACTGACCTAGGTTAGATGAACCGCGATCAACCAAGGTCGATATCCGAAACTGGTGCATCTTATGAAATTGTAGTATAACCCCACATGATGTGTTATTAGTAAACAGGATATCGTTAAATGTCCGTCAGTCAGAAAACGTCATCAATTCATCGTCATCAAAAAAGTTCAGGCAATTAACGTCATTAGGTCATCTGAGGTCATCCAAGGTCATCCAAGACCCTGGCTCACGTTTTGCCGAAATAACTTTCATCGGCGAAAGCCAGCAAATCTGGGTCGAAACGAAAAATGCTGGTAGGCGTGCATTCGAATTTAATTCACAAAAATCACTTTAATGAGTAGGTGGTGGTAATAGGTCTGTGCTACCAGCCAGGTTTCATTTTTGAAGTGCGTCGGTTTTGCCACGCAGGCATATGCCGATCTGGTGCAAACAAATAAATGCACACACCAAGATCCAAGAAAAACAAAAAAATCGTTATGATATTTTAGTCGAAAGACATAAAACGCGTTGGCAGCAAGGTTTTATTATTTAAATATCCCCAATACATTCACACTGTACGCCACGTATTCGCCATGGTCTGGTCTGGTTTGGTATTACGCTTATGGTTTTGAAAGGCAATGACAGCAAAAGCATCAGTGGATAAGGCCCGAGTAGTAGCCTCCACCATAACTCTTGCCATAAAAACCACGTCCAAGGTAGCCGCCACCCAGGTGCCCACCATAGCTGCCTCCCAGGTAGCCGCCGTAGCCGCCTCCCAGGTAGCCACTTCCCAGCAGGCCACCTCCAAGGTAGCCGCCTCCCAGGTGACCGCCACCGAGGTAGCCACCATATCCGTATGGTATGTAGTGGGACTGCTGGGTGTAGACGTTCACTGGAGTTCCAGCCGCCTTGACATGCGATATTCCGCTGATTCCGTAGCCGCCAGCAGCGGCGGCGGCCACGAGGCAGAACAGGACCACCAGCTGTGGCAGACATGCATAGTCGTTGTGATGAAAATTGAACGGTTTCTTAGCTTCATGCGTTCCCACCTTATTCATATCAATGTCGTAGCATGTTCTTCAACAGGAGCACACACACACAAACAGTTACATAGTTAGAATTTTTGGAGGATGGTTCGGAGTCCTAGATGCCCTTGAAAAAGAAAATTGGTTTGGCCGCTGATGGCCGGTCATGAAACGATAAAAGAACTTCAGACAACTGGGACGGTGTCGATTCACTCCTCTTATTTTCCCTAGCTACGTTAATCGGCATAAATCAGTGCAAATGATTTGTGAGCATTTATCTACATGTATAGCGCCAGCCCAAATGGTACTCCGCCCTAGAATACTACAACATTTCTACATGATGTTCACTGAAAATTGCGCGCATCTTTTGCATTACATAAGGTATAATGAATATTACGCGGAACAAGAATTGCTGCTATTCATGGAGGCAATTAGGCAGTCGTACATATGTAGGATTTGTTCAGGGCGCAGCAATGTTCTTCAGATATACTGGAGAGTATACTTTTACTTGAACGTCAAGATTAGCGCAGAGTGCTTTGTGAACTGGCTGACGGCACCTTTAACGTAACATAATCTGGAAACAATTTTTCGATAGCACCTATCCTAACGTTATCGTTAGGCGAGCTGCAGAAATTTCCGTTATTTATCTCCTTCCTTCTGTAACCCCTGAAACGGTCAATTTGGAGCTTCTTGTTTTGTACGTGCTACAATAGCTCAATTTCATTTTGGTCGGCGCAGGTACATGGACAGGCGGTGAGCCATTTCGTGCGGCCGCTGAACTTACCTTCATGACGGTTCACTGGTTTGGAGGAGCCACACGAGGTGAATGCTGTGACGAAGGCTCCTGCGCAGCCTTTATATACGAGTACTCGTAGAATGCGTGGCCAGTAGCTGCTCAGTCTGTAAGCTGCGTGACCACACTTATTATTCAGCAGTGTATGTCTAGATTCGTGCAGTGAGGCTGGAAAGAATTACATCTTCCGAATGTGCGTCACCTAATAGGAAAAGCGGACCCACTCTGCGAGTGCCATAACGAATGCCCATTGCAGCTGGAGTAAGGTTCCCCACTTTCGTACTGCTCCACAAGCATGGCTGAAGGCAATTTTGTGCCTTTTACACGGCATGGATGCAGATGGCACGGAACTGAGTTGTGGGTGTAGTCACGCAACGCACAGCCTTTACACCCCTGGCCACGCTAGGCGTATACAAAGCCGAAGTATCGGATGACTCATCGAAGACTTCGTCTCTGATTACGCCCTCAAATCAAAGCGCCATTATCAGGTTAAATATCGACTGACAAGCCGCACATGAGCAATACGTAGGACTGAAAGTAGCGCAAGTTGCGCATTTCGTGCATAGACGCTTAAACGAGACTTTATGATGATGATCCTCGCCTGACCCATGATCCGGGCAAAATTGGCAAGTGAATTGCAACTGTGATATTATAAAGAATAGAACCCTGTAGCTAAAAGGACTGTTTCGCAAGGGGGTTCGGACATACGTTCTTTCCGTAAGAGCTTATCGGTGTTCTACAGAGATGCAAAATACTCAGCGAGATCTTCCGCCTCTTAATGAAGATGATGAAGATGATGATATACACATATTAACACTCTGCCCCATCCTGCAAGGTACTATATGACGCATGCGTGTTGTATTTCTCCCTCTGACCGGTACTTAAATAATGCGTTCTAACAACTGCCGGAAAAGCCACGTCAAATCATTGCAAAACACGATGACGGTTGATGATGACGTCACAATTTACAACAAAAAGGAGGTCCAATAAAACGGATTTCCCGTCTCGGAACGAATGAACGCGGTAAAGTCAGTTGCATGTCTGGCTTTACAACTGAACACTTTTCGAAGCCCACGAATGATAGACATGAATGCCATGCATATTTCAACATAGGAAAAGTGCGAGGCAGTTATATCGCGCCAATTCTCTACTGCAGTCAGTCGTTTTGCTGAGAGCGAGCTGGCATGCATACTCATTGCATGCAAAAATCTGCAGTGATCTATTCATCAGCCAAAATGCCCTGCTTTCATGCATCTTCAAGCCGCTGGTAACCTATAGAAAATGTCGTATTCCAGACAGCGAAAGGGATGTCCTCAAAACCAAATAAGAATGGTTTTCGGAGGGATGTCTTCAGATGATGGGAGACTGATTTTTGATGATTCGCGCTGACGACTGGAAACTCCATTGTCATTTAGCCTAAGACTAAGACAAATCTGCAGAGAACCGCGAAGTGCAGAGTGTGGTATAGAAAAGTATTACATTCCTTTCCTTAATACAAGTCTCCTGCACAAAGCGTGACCTATATTGCATGTATCGCTGGAATGGAAATCCATAGATTTTGTTGTTGCCGGCGTTGTTATGCAGCATGTTTGCCGACTCGGTATTCTGCATCATGCTCTGGATGAACACTGAGCAGAAAGACAACACTGTCCAAATTCATCTCTAGACGATGTCTACGATTCTTACTCGGAGAAACTTAAAATCGCACTTTTCAAACCGCGTTACTCTAACCACAAAAACAATACTGCACTCAAATTAACATAGACGTTTCTGGCTCCTGGGACTGTCGCGAGCCGACGTAAGAGCCAGTCTAGCCGCCCCATTGCACCATGTCGGGCTCGGAATGGGCCGAAAAGGTCTTCACGTGGCATCACCAGTGAACCTAAAATCTCGGTTTGTCGTCACAGGCAACCCGCGGGCATGGGCATCATAAAATCTTGAAAAAATCCCCTATCAATCCCCTACAAGATACAGATCCACTACACGTTAAATTCATCTGATCATCTGACCAAGAAGAAAGTCTGAAGCTGTGCGCCTGGATGAAGACTGCTGCCTCTGACATCTTCATCGACCACCTGTGGTTTTGCCGACAAGGCACATTTTCATTTGCGCGGACTGCGTAATCGCCAAAACCACCGCTTCTGGAGTCAGCAGCCACCAGCGGAGATGCGCACAACCCCCCTGCACTCACGCAAAGTGACTGTTAGGGGCGCGATCCACAGTCAGGGGGCCATCGGCCCTTCCTTTTTCCAAGACCGCCAGGGAAACACCACAACGGCCACTGCAGATCGCTATGTGGCTGTGTTCATTCGATTCTGGAAGGAGTTAAACCGGAAGTGTGTCGACACTTCCTAACTTCAGTGGCTGCAGCAAGACATCGCGTCTCCCCACACGTCTCGGGTGGCTCTGGGGTGGCTTCAGCACCACTTCGGGGGTCTTGTCTCCAAGAGGACGGCGCACCGTGACAAGATGCAATGGTACAAGGGCACAGAGGCAAAATGCCTACGATTTCCACAGAGACACCGTGCGCAGATGCAGCCCGGCCGTCGGCAAGGCGAAACCACGCTGCGAAAGCGGAACGAAACCATGGCGGCTCAGTTCAGTCAGTTCAGTTGGTCTTTGGAAGGAATATGAGACGCTCGGGATGATTCACAACAGTCATCGGAGCGGAAACTAGTACCGCAGAGTTTGGCCTGCGACCGACGTCAGACAATGACCTCTGCCGGGTAAAAAGCCCTTGTGTAATTGATTTTCGGCAAACGTCGACCCGGACTGAAATCTAACCCAGCACAACGTGTCATTCAGACAGGAACTTTCATTTCGTGTTGCTTGATGTTTGTACGTTGAATGGTTTTGACGTTCCCTGTCGCCGCGGATGTCGTCGCAGAGGCCATTACAGAGTTCGTCGCCAACTTTATGGGGTTTTGACCTTCATAATGACCAAATCAAATCCGCTATTATATAACTGGCACCAGCTGTGAATCCGCAGACCGGACCAGCCGTGATTGCAAGCCAATGGGGTCGATGAACATTTCCTGCCTTAGTTGCAGACTTTTTAATAGCCGCAGCGCGTGGACGCAGAAAGCTTGTAGCGGAACCGCCTGCACGGGCGTTGTTGCGTTGCGGACGCAGTTTTTCTTTGGCATGTGCCGGTCAGTTTCATGATATAAAGGCTGAACTCAGAGATTCGCAACAGCCTTCCTTTCTCGCCCACCTGCTCTGGTAGCACTGCGCTCCGGCAGCCATGAAGGCAAGTACGACTTGTGTGTCGGTTGCTACCTGTCGCTGCCTGTTTGGTGTAGTACTGCTCTCATTGCTGTGTACACTGCCTGGTCCATCAGAATATCATTACAAGCCGGTTTGATTAAGTTGAATGACCTACTCTGCATGCCAGATTGGTGTTGACCGAACCGGCTGATGTGGGTTAGACTCACAGCAGTAATATAGAAGACATTGTGTTAACACACACACACACACACACACACATTTACCGTTTGCTTGAAGCTGTGAAATCATTATGCATGGATGTTGATCCGGTGGTTTGCATCGCTAGCAGCGGGTATGATATCTGCACATGTAGGTATTATTTTAGCAAATATGCAATGTTTCGCAACACATTAGACGAAGTGTTTGGATGTCATTGCCGGAATCCGAAAAGAGGACGTGAGAAAATGCCTGGTGATATCGGGAACGTACAAGAAATTACCCTTGCCCATGTGGTCTGCAACTGTAAACTTACTAATGGGGTTAAGATGGAACAGATTACAATACTTCATTGCATGGTGCATTATCTTCATTGAAGATACGACTACATGGCGTGCGATGCTTGATCGTTCGGAGACATATCGTTTAGTGCTGTAGCAAGGAATGTTACAAGCACTGGCGGTCTAAAGAAAGGAATAAGCGAAACGGTCGACTGTATGCAATCCAAGACCGCGGGAACTAGATACTTGAATCATTGTTTGAATGCAGTCATTCAGTGAAGAGGTGAAATCATTGTTTGTCACATCTTCAATTTGGATTCAAGAAGCAAAACTCCACACACATGCCTATTTCGCTCTTAACTGACGAAATTACAAAATCGGGCATTGAAAAGCGAGTTTTACTTACAATATACCTTGATCTGAAAAAGATGTTTAGCACCGTAAGCATCCCTATATTACTGGAAAAATCGAAAAAAGATTGCTGTCATTGGTCCATTTCTTAATGTATTGAAATCATTTTTCCGTGACGGATATCAAAAAGGATAGCAAATAACAATGTTTCAGGTGATTTAGAGCCAAAAATGGGAGTATATCAAGGTTTCATTTTGGGGCCATTGTTATTTATGATATACACCAATATCTTTCTCTTGTTTCTAGACGATTTAAAACATATCATTTTGTTGGTAATGTCGTAGCTATGTTCACGGAAAATTCTTTATATGACTTGAAAAAGGTTGTAGAAAAATATGTTCCTGAAATAAGCCAGTGGTTCTTTGCAAATAGGTTATCTCTTAATGCGTCAAAAGCTGCCTATCAAGTTTTTTTCGATGTACCTAAAGAAACTAATTTTGATATAATCCTGGACAACACCAGACTTTGCCAAAATAAAGAGGTCATATATCTGGAAATCATAATAGACGAGGATTTAACCTGAGTCTGCCATATCAAGAAAATATCAGCCATCATCAGTGCCTTCGTCGGTGTTATGGGAAGGATTAATCATTCACTATCATACAGGGAGTTAATGCTAAAACACCCTTGCACTACCTTTTCTGAACTACCGTACAGTTATTTGGGGAAACGACTATGCTTCCAGAATTGATGATGTTGTAAAATTGCAAAACAGGGCGTTAAGGATTATGGACCACAAACCGTATTTATGTCCGTCAAACAATTTGTTCATAAATCATTCTTTACTCAGACTTCCAGACATTGTTAAAGAACAAACGTGGTAATATTGCAAGGATTCTTAACCTGCGTCCGACCGTGGGTCGGAGCCATGCACGCTCGACTGGGGGGGGGGGCGTTCATCGTCCCCTGCAACTCCCGAACGGTTGGTCGCACGATAAAAATGAACACGCCGTTGGAAAGCTCGTGACGAGTAGAGCTCGAAACTGACCTCATTTCTAGTTTCGAATAATATGTAAGCCATTTACGCTCTATAAATGTTTTCTCATAGCCGACTGCATGAAACCGAGAAACGGCCTGGATCTCAAGGGCATTGACTAATAGGTCTGGATGTAGGCACCAGCGGACAGGTAAAAGTCCGCAGGTGCCGATATACGTCTAATATTTGTTGGTTTAATATAATAATAAACGCGGAACGTTGAGCTAAAGACGCGGCAATTTTCGCGCCGCTGCGGGGCGGGCGCCGCCGACAAATGCGGTATGAAATAAACGAGAACTAACTTTAGCGTCCTTTTATTTTCGCGAAATATATCTTTCCAAGCGATGTTTCTTGATCCTGGTGGTTCTTGCGATGGTTTCTCGTGCTTAAATGCTGAAAAAATCAGTAGTTACCAATCTACATAATTGGCGGAGCTTTATTCGCGAGAGCCTGCTTATTTCGAAAATTTGCAGTTTTTTAAACTTTTTGAACTTCTTGATATTATTTTCAGCTGTACGAACCAGTTCTGCCGATCTTAGTCATTCATCGCCGATTTTGATGGCAGTGCATTTTGACTCCTAATGGTTGTTTGTGACCTGACCTCGGGTCAGTGGCCGGAGGCCATTGAAACTTTGCCCATTCACGATGAATGGGTGCCTGGATCTCCCCACACTCAAACTGTTACAAAAAATTCCGTCAGCTTTCGAAAAAACAATGTGTTGAAAACGGGCTTGACCTTAGGTCAGTGACCTGGACATTTCCGAAAAATCTGAGATGGCAGATTTGTTGCGTTTATAAGAATCTCTAACACTTGGCAGTTTTATTGTGACACCATGTTTTGCGAAAAAGTTACAGGGTGCTAAACTTTTTTGGACATAGGTCCATTTGACGTGACCTAGGTCAGACATCTGTCTTTACCTGCAGCCAAAAATTGAATACAAGATGCAAAAATAATTAAACAAAACGTGCACAAAGTTTCGTGGCGCTGCGTTTGTTCTTTCTCTCGCAAATTCGGAAAAACCTCGGGGGGGGGGGGCGGTCAACTGTCTCCCTCCCAGTCGGAGGCGGGTTAAACCAAACCCTGCCCCCACCCATGAGGCCAGTCTTTCGACTGCATGACGGACCAGTCAGCATCAGAGAACCAACCCACCTCCATACTCCCTTGTCTTCTACAAATTATAGAGTCTTCTATCTATCAATAGCGGCTCCTAAAACATGGAATGAGATAATTGGTCAGATATCACCTAGAATTTTCTGTGTTCCGAGAAATAAAACAAACTTCAAAAAGTTGTGAAAAAGGCTATTTTGGACAAGAACAAAAATCAGTCGTAAAAACAGCATCAGTGGCTGATCAAGCCAGTTCAATTAAGTCATATAATTAATGTCTTCCGACATCATATTGAAACTGAAAACGTCAAACTGTGTTTTTAATGTTCTTCTTTTTCATTCCTGTTCTGTTTGCTTGCGTTTTTTGTTTGTTTATTTACGTTCTTTTTAGCTAACCCATTTAACACCCAAGCATACACCTCACGGACCGGGCGGCTTGCTACCTGTTTGCCCGGTTCGCGAGACCCAACACTATCATCGGTGGCGGGACTAGATTTAGGGAAAAAAGAATGGCGAGGAGCGGTGTGACCTGAAGTGATCCTTGAAGTAATATAGAAACCAGAGTAGTTAACGTAATAGGGTCACACGGGGATGGAAGGACACTCCTGCTTACCTATGAAAGGGGAAGGGGATTACAAAAAAGCCTGCGTGGGATTCAAGGATTTTTCGTGTTTTACAATAAAGGCTACGGAAATTGTAATTCCAAATTATATAGAAGGCCATATAAATGTTTTATTCATAGAGAGACTACGGTAAGTGCGACATTTTGACCGGATGTCAGGCACAAACAGAATGTCTGCTATTGCTTGTACAAAGGTGTACAAACATCTGGTTGATACCGTGTGGCAACTGCCGGACTGTTGTCCTGTAAACGCTTCGTGGTTTGGAAACTGGTCGCGGCTTGTAGCTGCTCTGATCATTTGACCACAAAAATAAGAAACCCATAAAAACATTTAGCAGTATACAAGCAAGAAACAAAATCCAAAAACAATTCAGACACTTAAAGGCACTACACACGCAAATAAACAGTGAAGGACAGCGCGGAACAAGGTAGAAATAAAGAAAGTAGAGTTAGACAATTGAAGACTGACAGACCGGGGGGTTGTTCCAATGGGGCAGGTCTGAAGAGATGGAAAGGACTACTTGTGTGTTTTTTTCGCCTACATTACGGTTATACATGCGATCGTCCAAAGTCTAGGCCAGAACAATTTTGTAGCCGTGTCCACTTTATATCTGACCCAGCAACACCTGTCCATGACGCTCCCGATCTAAATGCGCACCTATATTCTCGCTGATTCGAATTCACGAGACGACGCCAGGCTAAAGCACTCCTGTTCCGGTATATTTTATTGAACGGAAGCGACATTTATCCGAAATACGATCAACGATAGAGGATCAGGGACCCCTTTAACACTACCAGCAGACTGGGCACGGGTCCCTAGCGCACTCTGCCCACGGGGATATCTTAAACCCGCTACGCCCACCACCAGCTTGCTGTAGATGCTCCAGTCCCGGCCCCAGCAGGCGGGAAATGAGCAGCCTGCACTGAAATTAATTGTTATTTTGCACAATCGAGCCGTCGATCTGTCTACCAGTGAGGCACCGAAATACCACACTTGACGTGTGTCATTGCACCACCTACCTTACATACAAAGAACAGAGCGAGGTCCTCTCTACGATCAGAAGTTTTTTATTCTTTGTTTTTTTTTTGGGAACGCCTTTCTTTTAATCATTACTTCTGTCTAACTCCATGGATTTAAGGATATCACCCCTCGGAAGAACACAGCGTGAAGGCGCAAGTACAACTCCAGTTTGATCAAAACTCAACATTCAACGACGAAATCCGCCTAATCTCGATCTCTCGAAAAAATCCTGTCATTCATGCATTACGAAGGTAATTGCCATTGCTAAAAATAAAAAAAAACATGGAAGACACGGAGGTGCCAGTACCCCTGAACATAGGCCCACTGGACGTTTTATTGTCTGTCGATGCCAAGCTGCGAGCTGCCACGTGCCGCTGTCGTAGATGTTATTCATAACAAACTGACGGACATACACATCAGACGACAACTTTTCGCTGATATATATTAAACCATGCATGGAAATTTAAATGTGGCTAGATTTTGCATTTAATCCCTTTTTTCCGCGTGCAATCCATCCTTCAATATTGTTTATCTGTGATGCGTGTGAAGACACATCGTTCGATTAAGTCGTTTTTTTTGCAGCGATGTTAGCAATGAAAAGATAAACACATGAAGGAGGATGTAGGTAACTGCCGTGGGTGCGATCCGATTATTTAGCTTGTTCTTCTCCGTTATTGCAAGCAAGGCCGTAGGCTGAACTCTTCTCCAGTTACCGGAAAATCATTCCGCTTTCGTCTACAAGGTTTTTGTATGAAGTTTCCGCTGTTGGCCCTTACATAAAATGGTATTGATATCTCCCGGCATGAAAGACCTAATTTGCATTTTAACCCTGACATATGCAAAGGAGTGCAGAAGCCCTCAGGTTTTCGCGACGTCCTTTGCGACAGTTTGGATCGCTCTAGGAGTTTGCGTAGCTGCATACTGGACTTTGTAAATGCTCCCTGAATAATTAAGGTCAGTACCTAGTCAGATCTCAGAGCCGTGCGCTACATCTCAACAGATGTCATATTCATGAAGGTATCGAAATGCGGTTACAATCGCCATCGTGTAGCAAAGGTTGTGTCTTGGGGCACCAGGTGTTGCTCATTGTTATGTATAGGTGTCACCCATGGTTCCAGTGACCAGTTTTAGTTTGGATCCTTCTTTGAGTGTACGTAGTCTTAGGTCTAAAGCATGGAATGAAGTCGCTGACGTTTTTTGTACATTGTGTTGATCGAAGAAAGACTATGAAATAATCAAATGCGCTGATTCTCATAGCAGCAAATCAGAACTTCGTAATTCCGGCAAATTTTTCGCTTCCTTATTAAAAGGAAGAAAACGGACATTGTGATTCCCATAATTAGCTAGAAGTGTCCTTTAAATGCTAGATATTCGTACACAGGTTTCCTGGATGTCAGGAGCATGGCAGAGAGATCAGGACATGTCTTCTGGTGAGCGTTTATTTGCAATGCTGTTGTGAAAAAGACAAGATGTATGCTTCTTTTGGACATTTTGGTGATCGCTGCATTGTGATAGCGGCACGCGCAGAACACGAACTAAATAAGGGAAGATGTACCGACAGGAATTTATAGCATGACTAATATCGTTGGTATGATGTTCCACAGCTGGTGATCCTGTTCTGCCTCGTGGCTGCCGCCGCTGCTGGCGGCTACGGAATTAGCGGAATATCGCATGTCAAAGCGGCTGGAACTCCTGTCAACGTCTACACCCAGCGAGCCTTCTACAGGCCATACGGATTTGGCTTCGGCAATGGCTACCTCGGAGGTGGCTTCCTCCGAGGTGGTTACGGGGGCTTCCTCGGAGGTGGCTACCTGAGAGGTGGTTATCTCGGAGGGCGCTACGGTGGATACGGCGGCTACGGCGGCTACTTCGGAGGGGTCTACGGCGGCTACCTGAGAGGTGGCTACGGTGGTTACGGCGGCTACCTGGGAGGCGGCTACCTTGGAGGTGGCTACGGCGGCTATCTCGGAGGCGGCTACCTTGGAGGCGGCTACGGCGGCTACCTGGGAGGTGGCTACGGCGGCTACCTGGGAGGCGGCTACCTGGGAGGTGGCTACGGCGGCTACCTCGGAGGCGGCTATCTGGGAGGAGGTTACTTGAGGGGCGGCTATGGCGGTTACGGCGGCTACGGCGGCTACTTCGGTGGCGGCTACGGCGGCTACCTGGGAGGCGGCTACCTTGGAGGTGGCTACGGTGGCTACGGTGGCTACCTGGGAGGCGGCTATGGGGGTTACGGTGGCTACCTGGGAGGCGGCTACGGAGGATACGGCGGTTACCTGGGAGGCGGCTACGGAGGTTACGGCGGCTACCTGGGAGGTGGTTACGGAGGTTACGGCGGCTACTTGGGAGGCGGCTACGGCGGCTACGGAGGCTTCCTCGGAGGCGGCTACGGTGGTTATGGCGGCTACGTTGGCTACTCCGGCGGCAGCTACGGTGGTTATGGTGGCTACCGTGGATACTCCGGAGGCAGCTTTGGTGGTTACGGTGGCTACCTGGGAGGCAGCTACGGAGGTTATAATAAAAATTATCACGTAGGGGACAGTAATGGCTACGATTCGGATTAGTGCTATTAATGGTCACGATCGGAACTTTTATGCTTTGGAAAACAACAACTGTTTCGTTGAGAAAGGCTTGCTATATAAGTGACTGTTTATGCTATATTCATAAGAAATAAAACCCACTGTTGATTTCCTTTCAAACCGTTAGCCAAGATCAGGCAACCAGGAGTGCCCCTTCCTCAGCCGAGCGAGGCACACGTCAACGTCAAGAACCATACATCAACACCAAAGAACATAAAGCCGCACTCCCCGCTAAGAAATGGAAACAAACGTAAACAAGCGTGTAAAGCAGAGCAGTGTTTAGATACAAAGAAGACTGAAAGTATTCATTGCCAAAGCCACGTTTCAGACATGTACGCTTTCAGTCGCCATTAGTAAAGGAACCAACCAAACGGGCCGAAGGAGGCCTGGTCGTTCACATGCGGAATCAAGTTGGATCCCCGTTTACCCAGCTAAGTTTAGCGTGCAGTTGATTGACCTCCAGGAGGCAATGCCGTGGATTGGGACGTAACTGATCGCGGTTCTGTGACAAACATGGTTAGTACGTTTTGGGTATCGGGTAGCTACGTATTGTACGTGCAAAGGAAGTTCGTACGAATTAATTTCTTGATCGCATGTTTTGAATCAGGAATTTTGGCCACTGGACGATAAGTGCCAGTAAATGTTCCGTTCCTTAGCCTGGGACTAAGGCACGTCAAAAGGCTAGATCAAAGGGCTATAATTTCTTTTCGTAAATGGTTGTTTAAGATGTTTCGCGTGCCCTGTTTTTTTTCCTTTTGTTATTGCTATTCTTCCTCTTGCATGAGTTGAAAGATAGAAGAAGTTGATTTTTCAAGAATAAACTACAACGAGTGTGTATGATTCAGCAACATCGTTTTGTCTCAGAATTTTGTATTTCTTAAACATAGGTTAGAGCTGACTGGGAGGTACATGTTTTCAATAATTCTTGTTGCACGTGCCTGTGGGACGTTAAAACGATTTAGTTGTGACGTATACTTTGCACCCTATGTAAGGCAACAGTAGTTCAGGTGCGGAAGGACCAGAGAGTTGGATCGGCTCGTCAGTTGGGTGTCGATTCATCATGCTAATGACGCCTGTCTTACGATTTACCGCGTATGTTAATAGTATAATCTATATGGCCAGAGAACTTTCAGTTGTTGTCATTCGAATGAGTTCTTAACCTGCACCTGAAGAGGATGCACGGGCATAAGTCATATCCATGAAAATGCATTCCTCATTGAACAACTAAGTGATGTTGCCAAAGTTACGAGCGAGGCGGAAGGCCGAAGGAGTATTGCTTCAACAATCAGAAAACAATCAAAATGAGTGGTCCGATCCTGCCCGGGAACCAGCAGTCACTGAGCACTAAAGCATGAAGTTTTCACCAGAAGATAGGTGAAATCGTTGAATTCGGTGCAGTTGCATTCGCAGTGCATCAGTTTGCAAACTCTTTCACATTTTTATTCCAGTAATGCTGTTTCCACTCTTTCTTCCTTTCCAAGCGTGTTTTTGAACGGCCCATTAATGCCAGTGAACGAAATCAAAGGTTCACAAGACGTCTAAACTTGCAATTTTTTTATTCAAAATGAAATAGATCGATAAAATCCTTCTGTACTGAGAGATGCATAAATGGAGAGCGATGATGCAAACAGCAACGGGGTAGGTCTCGCCCGTCGTGCATCCCACAAGGCGTCGTACTGGAAGGAGTTCGACACAGGGTGCATCCAGGGGTACGGCAAAATCCCCCCTGATATAAATAGGTATGCGCAAAGCAGTTGTTTCTCGTTCTCTTCGATATTGCCGATCTGATGAGACATTTCGCAAGCGCATTAACCGGCTCGTTCGGCAGAAAATGAGTGGTAGCGAAAGCAAAGTCTCAGCGAGCGGAAATACGAGGTGCACCGGCGAAACAAGCGACAACCGAATCGCACTCCACAGCACTTCATCCCGACAACGGGCCGGCTGCGTTCGCCAACATAGGTCCCGCACCGACGTCCGCAAGTCATTGCCGAACCTGGTGTGCTCACTGCGCTGTGAGTCCGCGAGTTCCGTTATCGTCCTGGGAGAGAATGTCAGAGCGAACGCAGCGGCCCAAGGCCAGGAAAGATACGGCGATACTCGGAGCGTGATCTGGCTTTTGCCTCCACAAAGCCGGGCCGGGCCGCGCAGCAGGAATGTGTCTGCAGGCTTGGCGCAGCCACCTGCAAAACCCGGGCCTGGCGTCACAAAGAAGGCCATTCGGTTCAGCTGATTCGAGCGTCACGGTGAGCGGGTCTCACGTTAACCTACCATGCCACGCACAGTGACCTCTGAGTGGATATCTTGGGTGTCGGTTGTGTTTGTTGAAATTTGTTTGTTAACGCAGACTATGTTTTCATAAGAACTGGAGACGTAGTCAGAGGTGTCCCCTTCCAAGGTTGATTTTGGCTTCTCCAATGTTTTCTGCAGGTTTCAGGAAGGGAAATGAGCAATAACAATCAAAAGAACGTCGGCAATAAATACGGTAAAGACAAAAAGTCTAAGATAAAAGCATTAAATTGTTTGAAAAATTCAGAAAAGAAATAGTGGCAGGGTTTGTGGTCAAACAGGCACAGCGTTCAGGGCCGCCGTTTTCTATAGACCGGGTAATGCTAGGGGTCTATCAGTACTGATGTCGGCCTTAGCAATGTTTTCTGGTGGAAAAAAAACCTTACATCATAATGGTGTACAAGATATATATACATATACATTACATATATATGGGGACATATACCATTTTTTATTTGGCAAATGGTAACGAAGAATCTAGAAATTGCCGTTGGTCAAAACAAAGCGGGTTAAATGTGATGAGAAATCTACATTTGGGGTGAGGTGAACTTGTCAGATCCTCGGCTGCCCCCCCCCCCCCCTCTGGCAATCATTTACACAAAACGACACCCTTGTTTAAAACACAGATAAAGACAACTGCTTAGATGGCTGAGTTGAAGCTTCCTGCTTCGATAGCAACTGGCGTCTTTCTTCTTTGTCCGATCTCACCGAGGACAGCAGACCTTCAGGCAATACATGTGCCGAGTTAACTCTGGACAGACTCAGCTGCGAGCACCCGCACAATCGCGAGGCAAAAGGAGGTAAAAAACCCTTCTGGAATAATTTTTAATCTTTCTTTCCGTAAACGTACTTTCAGAGCTGTTGTTTTTCATCGCAATCTGCCTCGCATTCCATCACAGCCCGCCGGCGAAACATGCTGACAGCTCATGATGAATTTAACAGCTTGCCTAAAAACAAAGTGTAAACATGCAACTTAATAGCTTCTGTATTTCATAACCTTAACGTACTGAAAACACAGTTGCCAAGGAAGCTGATAGCAAAGAAGGTGTTCCTCCAGTAACCACCGTCCGTGACACGGATAATATATACATTTATATTATATACCACTGTGATTTAGGACTTTTCTGCCAGAAAACAGGAAGGATATCCTTGGTGAGAAGTCAGTCAACGTGAAGGGGGGACGAAAGCGTTCAGGTGTGTGTACCATGTGATTTGACCGTTGCTTCTTACGGAAACGGTAGGAAAAATGATAGTTGATCATGTGCTTGTCGTTTCCTCTCAAGCAGGATTTATGAAAAACAAATCTGACACATCCTGTCTAACGATCGGGCTGAAACATGATTGACTAGAATTATGGAAGAAATCGGTTCCGATTTTAATCAGTCGAAAGAAAATTCTAGTCATTTCATTTAATCGCTCATTTAATGAGAACTAGAGCGCACAAACGCCTCTTTCCAGGACATTCAGCGGAAGAATTTCCATGGCGTAGTTGGCTGAAGTTATTTTCAGAATCACAATGAGGTGACTGCGTTATTTCTCTCCAGCTCCATAAAAAACGCTCACCGATGAAACACGTCCAAAGGGGTCGAAGCGGTCGAAAACCTCAGAAACCTTCCTATCAAAACCCTGTTGGCTGTCCGAGGCCGACCTCCGGCAAACAGCCGGATGAACTTTCCAAACACAGTTAAAACTACCTTAAACGGGGACAACGCTTACGGCACACGTGTTACTGACCTCAAGGATCAAGGGTTGAAGACTCCAAAGGGCAGCCATCCGACGTACAGTCATCAGAACGCAGCTGAGGCTTTACGGTGGACCACACAGTCGGCCCCGCCACCAGCCTAGCACGAGCCCATGGTTGCCAAATGATTTCAGCCCTGACGTGGTTCATGCCGCTGCTCTCGTGTGAATCATCGCGTGCAAACACCGCCACCGAGGAACGTAGAGCGATCGAGTCAGATCATAACTGGAGACCATTGTTCAGAGTTCATTTTCCTCTCAAGTTTATGTCGTATAACAGTCAGCACCAGCCGACCGCTTTGAGAAGGCAGTTTTTCATCCCTGCTGGCTTTAAGATATCTGATGTGCTTCATGGACGTAACGGCCTGCAGTGCGCACACAAAGCTGTCGTCCAGCTAACTATGCATAATTTTAACACGGGTGCCTTGGGACAAATATCCTGAAAAGGCTCCAGCTGCCGCATTTAAAAAAACGCCACACATCGGCGATCCCTTTCGATCAAACATTTCGGAACTCGATTCATTAGGATTAATCGAAATGTCTGCATTACTTTCGCCCGACCGGCACCCTGACGTGGGAGGCCGGAGCCGGGGGGGACGGCCCCCCTCTATCTCGCGAACGAAACGTCGGAGAAAGATGAAACTGAATCATCGGAAAGCACGCCATGAGTGCGTTCCAAAGAACCGGAATGTTTTTGAAAATGTTGAAAAATCATTCAATTTTTCGGCCTTTATATGCCAGAGATGGACTTTCTAAGAAGAGCTTTAGCTCCTCCCCTAATAAAGCTGGAGAAATTCTGAGCACGCCAATGGAATGCTGATCGAACGCGTATTACGGCGGCATATAATTTATGGCATGCATATAATCACATATCGCATCAGGTGACTTGATGTAATGTTATTTTTCATCTCGCTATGAAGTTCTTGAATGTGGCTGGAGAGTTGCTGTCCATGTAGGCTTCCAAAAGGGTAAAAGTGATCTGTAAGAACATATTTTAAATACTGACATACTAGAACGCCCACGATCCGACGTGACCTGACCTGGTCTTGTGACCTGACTTAACATTCGGCTGTTTTTTTTGCTCTGTTTCGTGTTTCATCGAGGATCAGTAACAATGCAAACAAAAGGGCAGTGAGTACCTTTGGATTAAAACTCCTTGGGTTCCACAATCGTGATCATTAGGGTGCTAAATAAGGTCGGCCATATGGCCTGACCTGACGTGGGATCATGACCTGGATTGAAGCATGCTTGAATTTCCTCTTTTCCTGCCTCGATCTGCCATTGTCTCATCTGGATTTGAATTCAGTTTCTACCACGATGACCTCGCATGACCTCGGGTGGCCTACGGCCATTTCACAGTTTCAAAGCGTTTTGGTACAACTTTAGACTGCAATATAGAGTTCACTGCCTATTTCTACCACAGTGATCATCAAAACGGGGCTTTAGACTCATTTTTGCTAGTTCACCACAAATGAGACCTGACTTGATACCATGAACCTTGATGTGGCTCAACACTGTTTGTTGTGCTTGGTGATTTCCTTAGCCCAGGAATGTATTTAAGACCATGGTTCTTATGTCTCATGGTCAGCTCTCACTCTCATGACGCACTATTGCAAACACAAATCAAAATAAACACTACCTGTAACCCGTTCACGGTTCTGATCGACTTACACGGGCGAGTTGACACTGCATGCAGGAATCTGCAGTCGCGCGCAGTTCATGTAGTGAAATAGCACTCTTGGTTGTCATCAACTATTAATCTGTGAAACGCGCTAAAATCGGTATGAAATAGCGCGCTGCCAGTTTCATATGGTAGCGTTAGTCCATAGCCTGTTGGTCACCATTGGTGTAATCTCTGCGGAGGCTGCGAGTTACACGTCCCCCGCGGTTTTCCAGAAGTGGCGATTTTCCGCCTTGATTTTTAAGGTATCAAATAGATATTTCCCACTGGCGACACAGTTTCCTGAACTTTGAAATCCAAAGCAAGGGATTTCAACCGCAGTTTGCCATGCATGTCATGTCATGCACGTTTTGCCCGAAAAAGTGATTTTTACCCTGTATATTCTTGGTGGACTGCAGTCAGCTTGTCCCCCTCCCCGATTTCTGAACCGCGGCTGCACCCATGTTGTTCACCATTTTGAGATTTTGCCGACCATTTCTTTAAAACATGACGATTTCAGGCAAGAAATGATCGTAAAGCATACCCAACTAAGTTATTTCCAAGCTCACGTGAGCAAAATAGTTTGATCTTATAAGAACTGCCCAAATATTTTGGCACGACTGCTTGCATGAGTGCGTGCAAACGTGTGTGCGTGAGTGCGGGTATGTGTGCGCGTGTGCGTGGGTACACATGTGCACACGTGTTTTCCTGCTTAACTAATCGCCCCTCTTAAGCTACTGTCCACTGTTTGGAGCTTCGTGTCAAGCTTCTAGTTTGCGGGTTGGGTAGTGCCTGACGTTGTTTTGGAAGTGCTTTTTTCCTGTATCTAGACTAAAATGCTTTTTATGCTTGCTGGCTCTGTTGGAAACAGCCGTTTATATCTTACAGACCACCACCTACCGATCATTAACGTTGGGTCCACCAACTACTTTTTGTGGTACGTTCGACTGGTTTTTTTTTCACGTTCATAGCCGGGAGTGCCACGACATTGCACTTCATTTTTCCCTAACGGAAGTGTTCACGTCAGATTCCTTTGTCGCTGGGACTAAGGGTGAGGAGCACTCTTGGTCGTCTGTTAATGGGTGGTGAACTAGAAAAAAAGGAAGAAAGATGCCTTCGCTAGTGGGATCAGTGTCACTGGTCCCATTGATGAAGGCATTCTAAGTTGTGCCGAAATAGTTGGGCTTCTTATGACATCAAACACTTTTACTCACGTCTGCTCGGAAACAACGCAGTCATCACCTATTATAAAAATATCACCTAATGAATGATCACCTACATGCCCCCTATTGAGTAAAAATGGCATTACGGACTCATGTCATGCTTCACTGGAGGTTTCCCCAATACTCTTAAGATGGATGCTCGGTAGAGGAACATGCATTAATTTTCTCAAAATAATGAACGCAATGCACTGCCAGTGGTGTTATGTTTTCATTAAAGTTGTGATCCGTCGTTTTTAGGAAACTTTGTTAAGATAAAAAAAACGCAGAAGTACAGATAAAATCCAGCACTGATGACGAGGCAGTGTCTTATGTGTCTCGGTAGCAGAACCACTTCTGCTTAACCCTGCTCCCGGAGTGCCAGATGGTATAACCGATTTCCGGCAGGGAGGGATTCGGCCCCCAAGATTTCGAGAACTACACATCCGATTTCATCGCAACAGACGGCAATCGATCTGTCTGACGTAAACGACATTGTTTCAGAAACAAGTTTCCAACATTTTGAAAGAGACGGATACAGGGGAAAAAGTCAAAATTGGGGAAATTGCTGGTTTTCTTGTAACTGTGTTGTTTATGGACCGAATTTGGTGAAATTGGCATGAATCGAGAGATTATGAATGGGACTTTTACCATTGGTCCACACATTTGAAATTTTGAGAAAATCTGTAGGCCTTTACAGGGTTTTGGAAACAGGAGGATTAGTTTTTCAAAGACTGCATTAAAAAAGTTAAAACACTTTTTCAGCTTTAAGTAGTCCTGTCATGCTCTGCTGAAGTAGTACGAATTGTATTATATTGTTTGTATAGTGTTAGCATGGGCGATGCCAGGGTCATGAAAAGGGGTAACTGTCATGGTCACATGTTCTTCAGGTTACCCACGACCTTTGACCTTAAATTACCACTGATGACCTTAGATTGACTTGGACTGATCGCGACTGTATTTCTATTTTATTAGTCTGAAAATGTTTCCAACCATTTGAATTCACTCCATCTCTAAAATCCCATTTTACGGCCGTTGATATATAGCGTACGTGCACAAACACTTTAACACTTTTTCCGTAACCCGACCTGATATCAAGCTGAAACTTGGTACATAAGTAGAGGGCATCCTTCTATGCCATATGCATTCTGGGTCTGGTACTTGGAAAAATGGCGTCGAAAGTATAGCTATGAAACCAAATTTTAACTTTTGACCTTGACCTGACCTTTTGAAATAACTACAGACCAGCAAAATGGTACCTGTGTGCTTGACCAACTATTTACCTATGCATTCATATAAATTTAAGTTATGTCTCAACAATTCTGTTTTTAACGCCCATATTCCTTTAACCCTCAACAGGGCCAGAAATGGGATGAGATGCCTCTCAGTGACGTTGCCTAGCCTCCTCCCTGAGCAAAGTAAAATTGGGAAGTTTCGTTCCTGTACGTAGAAAGAATAGTTAGGAAAATTCACCAAGTTTCGTGAAGCTGCGTCAAAAATCCTGGAATTGGCAAGCAAAAAAAAAAACTTTGGGGGCGGATTAAACCCCTCTCCTCGCCGGGAATAAGGTTAAAGACACATTGCTGCGATTATTCCACACACCGAGGACCGGCACCACATCTCTCTCCCCTCTCCCTTGTATTCCTGTTGGACACAGACACTCGCTAAGCTTGTAGTCGAGGAATAGAAACTACGAAAACAGCTTGGACGGAATTGTGTCATATCTTTTCCAGACGCTTGTCACCCCCCCCCCCCCCTTGAGAGATTTCTGGCGCATGCAAGCTTCCCTCATATGTGAGCTGCAGCAAAACATTGAAATTCATGTGAGTGATGTCTTCTCCAGCAGTCGAGATACACAACGGTGGCGCCATCTCTACAGAATTGTAATTTTGTTATCCTCCGCTAGAGAGCGCATAGAAGATAACAGTTATAAACGGATACGTTTATGAAGTCGAAGTATCTTCAGTGTTCATGCGGTAAGACTGGAGCTGTTTTATAGAGTTTAGTGGAGGGTGCAAGGTAATTATAACGTGGGAAAAGAATCGGCCAGAAAAAGTGCTTTTTATGGAACATCTTTTTTATTCCAGCATTCTGTAGTTTATTTGGCAGCTGGTGATTAGATCGACGTTTCGCAACATCACAAACTTCTATGCCTGTTATGTGAAACGTGCGTACCCATCACATATTTGCCACCTTGCGTCAGATGAGAAATCGTGGAATAACACGGGTATAGATAACAGGCCATCAAAGTTCAGCGTTGAAATGGATAGCCACATAAATTCATTTCCGTTCTTCTTACAGAGGCTCTTTGGATTGGGGAGGGGAAGAGTGAAGGTAATGGCTAGGAAAGAATGTTTATTGCTAAGCAGAGTGGATTCCAAATAGATGCCAAACTCAGTTATGACTATTTCTGCTCATTTATCTCCACATGCACGACTGTGTGATGCAAAACAGTGGCTTATGGCAGGACATGACACAAAGTCATGCTCTTAAAACGGTGACAGGTTTTCGTTTCGACGTTATTGAGGGCGTGACCAATGGCAGTATCGGCCGTGAGCTGTGTCACAAAGCGCGCTGTTCTTGACAAGCATGCCTGACACGCAGTTCCATGAGATAATGCAACGCGAAATCATCAGGGTCGTGCAAGAGCGGAAAGTTCTCGAAGTTACTGGAGATTACACGCCATCTTGAGCCTGTTCCTTTTATCCGGCTCCACGGGCGTAATGCTAATTTTGTGAAGATGGGGATGCACCGGCATCCCCAGCTTACATTAAAGCTCCACCCACGGGGCGGTGTTCTCGCCTGCATATTCCGCCGAAGCCGGCTGAAGAGGCGGCTCGTCGGGTGGCCAGAGTCACGCGCTGCCGCCTGGGAGGCGTCTGACCCTGCGCTCCTCCGGCTCCGGAGAGACCGCGGCTCCGGCTGCGGACAGCAGGCTGGCTCAGGATCGGACGGGCGCCGTCCCCTCCGTCGCCCTCGCCCGACTTCCTCTGGCCGGGCCGATGTCCCCGCATGTGGCTCCCGCTGACGGTGGTGGTGGCTGCCACTGTCGGGAGAACTGCCAGAACCGCTATAGTCCGAGCGGGCATCACCAGTGAGGCCCGAGGATGTTACGATAGTGCTGATGGCATTGAGCTTTTGCACATAGCTGCTTACAAAAGTTTCTCGGGCTCAAACGTTGCACGCTAAGCGCGGAAAACAAAACATATCACATGCACAATGAACGTGTGTTAGACTGTGCACGCGTTCCTTGGGAGTGAGCTTTGGTTTGCGTTCACCGTACCCATTGCAGGGTCTGTAGAAGCCTTGGTGGTAACAGCCGTCGTCAGTTTCACGCAGCAGTCTGTCGCCACAGAGGCCGACCGCCGTCAGATGGGCCGCCGAAGCCGCCGTCATGGAACCTGAGGAATCCAACTGCACTGCCGCGGCCGAGTCCACCAGAGCCAGTGGCGGCCACTGGCCACAGCAGAAGAGCCAGGAGTGGTGTTCAGAGTGCCTGAGTGACTCAGACCAAACATGAGAACGTCACCAAATCCATTCCTCATGATTTCGAGATTGACTTTTAGTTGATAAAGGAAAACAGAATGTCTTGTTTACATGAAATATTGTAGAAAGGGGGAGGTCCTTCCGGATTCGGACCTTATCACGACACCAAACAGCGCTACGCACCGCCCAGCAACGTTCCACCCTCCGCCGTGAGTCGTCGGCCGAACTCGTCACGGGGAGCCAGAAGCACCGGTGTCGCCGTTTCGCTCGCCTGCAACACGGTCGTTACGTGCGACCCGGTACACACATATGTCTTGCGCTCACCGCAGAGTAGTCCCGGAACCCGCACTAGGAGAAAGATAACTGATCTCTTGGATCCCATATATTCACTAATTACAAGTTACGGCTAAAGAATCGTACAACGAATCCTAACATTCAACGTGGTACATTCGGTACAAACACACTCACAATCACAGTGCCTACATTTACGCAGGGGAAAGCCCAACCCCAGAATCTCAAGACCCTCTTTGGCCCGACACCCACATAACCTACCCCAAAGAAGCCACGGTGCGGAGTGCCTCGAAAGCCGGGCCCTCGCGGCCCACATCGCGCGCGCAACGGGATGGGTCGTTCACCTCTTTGGCGCATGCGCCTAACCCGGCAGCAGCATCCTAGGCACCTGAGGCACCTGATGCAGCGCCCACCGCCGTCTAGCGGCCATGCGCGGCTCCACCGCCAGGGTGCAACCAGACGGCCGAGGCGACCACCGCCTGGCGGCGGGCGCTTGAATCAGGCACCCTTGGTACTGGTCATGCGCAAAAGGTGGCGCCCGTTTGCCACCGCGTGGCTCGCACAATGCCGACTGCAGAGCGGCACCGCGCCGTGGTGGGCGAAACATTTTACAATAGTGATTTTCTTCCGAAAAGAGCAAATTTATTCCGGTGGTCGCTTTTTGGTTCTTTGCAGTGTCTTGTGTCAAATCAAGCATTTTTTGTGACGTTTTAAGCATCTAAGCTTCTGCTGCCCTAGCTGCCTAGCCTGTTCTATGGTTAGAAAGAAATTTTTTCCTTAGCCTTTTTCCCTAGCCTATTTTACACGTAGCCTACCTATGGGCAAAACTAGCAATAGGCATACCATTTTGATATTCAAAGAAACATCGCACGCTGCAAAATTTGTCACGTACATTAACCAAGAAATAAATAAGGAACCAAATGTTTAGCCCCATCAGATGGTTTAGTAGCTTTGTAGCTTTGGTAGCTTAAGCGTCAGAGTACGTCTCGCACAAAAAACACGTGGTGACGCTCACGACAGTTCCCGGCGCATCTTTTACCTTCGCCGCCCAAATCACCTCACACCGACGCGAAAGCCACCCAGCGTCTAAGCGACCAGAAGCGAACCAGATCAGATTACTGGCAGCGGAGCCGGCGCTGATCTTCATGACTGCGGCAGGGCTGCGGCTGGGATCCAGCCACAGTAACTGTGACATCGACGCCGCTCTGCGCCGCATTTGACATCGAAAGGGCCGGCGTGTCGCAACACGGCACCTGGGCCAGAGACGGGAGGCGGGGAGCCTCGCCGTGCCGACGAACCGGCGGAAAATCGGCGGACATGTGTGTTGTCCGACAACCATCTGTCTGTACCAGCTCGGCTCAAAATTATTTTATCTTGAACATTATACTATACCAGAACTTCTCAGATGCCGGTACTTGCCGAATTCCGAGCTAGCTAGGATGTACTAGTACAATTCTAGGGTAAAAATGGGAAATTAAAAAATAAAAAGGTTTATAGTATGGGCTGTCTGCGTCGGTAAATCATAAGCTTCCAATGAAGACATGCCTATAAGTTTCCTTTCAAGTCACTTCAGACTCCATGCGTTACTAAAATCACACTGTTTTATACCTTGCGTCCATGGTTTGACAATTTATCAATCATTTGAATAAACAACATGGCCATGAATGGCAACCTACATAGCAATGTTATCAACAACAAGAAAGCACAAAAAGACATCTGGGACCTGCCATTCGACTCCAGTTTACGATATTCCGTCGTGATGATCGGCCAGCCTGGGCAGGTGACGTGCAGCGTCACGAAATGTCGGTCGCTGACGGCGATCTTTTGCCTGTACGAACCCGTTCAAACTGCCGTCACCACTTAAGAAGACCGTGAGCCTGCGGTGAACGTCACACCCCAATTCCTCTCAAACACACAGTTTTGGAGTTGCATTTACACGGTTGCATTCTTTGACACTATACGTGGCGTAAAATGGCGTGCATGTTTGCGAAATTCAACGGACACACTACAGCAGTCGCCCTCTTCGACGTAAACGTGTGACAGTTTAGGTAACCTGTGGCTGATTGGCCTAGGTCCGGCCAAAGCAGTATTTTCTCCTCTCATGTGCTTCGTGGTTCACCGATGGCGTACGGGAATGAATTTTAATTTGTTGTTCGTTAGACAAACTCTCATTCATTTCATCCCAGTTGCAGTTGTGTCTCATTGCCAGCCAATGCAAAGCATGCAAATGGCATCAAGGCGTATTGGGCTAGTGCATGGTTACGCCGCATTGCACGGGGGAAATAGGCAAATACACGAATAATTCTCATTAGTTAGGTGTAATATACTCACACTAAGGGCAGACGAGGATGAGAAAATGATAAAAGTTCATCGCAGCGCAAAGCACTATGTGCCCATCGCATCGCATGATAGGCCATCATGGCCTATTATGCATGATGCACAATGTACAGCACTGGCCGGTCCCGTGATAACCATGATACCTTTGGCGCCATCTGCTTCATATTCAAGGCTGCATCACGTCCTGAGAGTTTGGCATTGTCTGGACATCGGGAATATACAGTTTCTTAGTTGTTGTCTGATTTGAAAAAAAAAACGGATATGACGGTTATTCTGCGAGGGAGAAAAGCAATCCGGAAATCCACTGTGTTGGTCAGGACGTCTGCTCCGGTGCACACATTAGGGTACAGGCCAGATGAAGCCATCAGAACAAGATCACATCATCTTAGGTCGCATCACAATATGATTTCCGAAAAGCGAGCTTTTCTTCTGAAAGTGTACATGAGTTGATGTGGCAAGAGTGGTGAATTAAGAAAAAAATAGGTTCATGTTTGCAAAGTTTGAGTTACCTGATAATTTGCGCATAACGAGAACTACAAAAATGTGAAGTGAGGACAATGAAAACCGTAGTGAAGACAACGGACCCTTGTCAGCATTGATCAGCTGCACAAATCACGGCAGTGCTCATAACAATGGAGACAGATTCGCTCACGGAGCTTTATATTATTCTTAAAACGAACACGTACATGCTAGATTAAACATGGTGGTCCAGGACATAAACGAGACGGTACAGCAGAGCCTACGGGCCCGGCTGGTCCCACTCCCCCTTCCGCCAGCTTCTCCGGTCAACAAAACAACAATCACAGCATGGGAATTCGCGCGACTTAACCTAAGCTCATTCTAAAAGTGACGATGCCTCCAGGGCTGGCGACGGCCGTGCCCGCTTTCCCCGACGGCTAGTACTGATGACCACCGTAGCCCTGGGGAGGGCAGCGGGTCACGGTGTGGTACCGCGGCGCGGCGCGCGTCACGGCCACCGTGTGGTACTGGGTCTCCGTGTACGTGCTGGTGATGTACTCCACCTGCGGCACGTTCACCGTCTTGGTCTGCACCACGTCGTACGGCTTGGTGACGTACTCCGTCTCGAACAGCGTCTTGTACTCGGTGTTCACGGACGTTATGATCTGGAATGTTCGCGTCGGGACTGTTAGATACAGAGGAGCTGTCGCCGACACCGTGTGGTTAATGAGTTATGTCAGCGCTTATTTTTGTTACGTCTGCTACTTTGTTTGCAAGTCATTTGCCAAACTTCTCGGGCTCATCACTGTCCCCTTGTTTAACAGTAACAGTTTACTTTTAAGACTTATTAACTCCGTTCTATTTTCTTGACGTTGACAGATGCTTATCCCTGACATCGCCATCGGCCAACACCGCGAACGGCATGCTTCCCCTTGACCCAACAGACCTCCTCACACTTACTTTGGGCACGGGGACGACGCTGGTGGAGGTCACCTCGACCGGGTACTTGAGCACCTTGGTCTGCGTCAGGTGGTCGGTCTCGGTCACGGTGACGTGCTCGTCGTCGGTCACCTGCAAGGTGGATGTGACCACCTCCACCTTGGGCACCACCACCGTGCTGGTCTTGTACGAGATGCGCGTCTCCACCTGGTAGCCGGGCCGGATTGCGCGCGTAGCCGTGGCTAGCTGCACGGCCGGCAGCTGGTAGTACTCGGTCTCGGTGACGTACGTGTAGAGCGTGGTGGCCAGGTGTGCCGTCTGCGTGTCGTACACGGTCACCGGCACCACGGCGCTGGTCCAGGTCAGCACGAACTTGGTCTCGGCGCGGCACCGGCCGCCGCGGGCGCCGGTCAAGCCGGCGAACACGGTGCCGTACGATGGCTCCAGCGCCACGCCGGCGCCGTAACCGCCAAGCGGGGCGCCGTACCCGCCAGCTGGGGCGGCCGGGGCGCCGTACCCGCCAGCCGGGGCGGCCGGGGCGCCGTACCCGCCAGCTGGGGCGGCCGGAGCGCCGTAGCCGCCAGCTGGGGCGGCCGGGGCGCCGTAGCCGCCGGCTGGGGCGGCCGGGGCGCCGTAGCCGCCAGCTGGGGCGGCCGGGGCGCCGTAGCCGCCAGCTGGGGCGGCCGGGGCGCCGTAGCCGCCAGCTGGGGCGGCCGGGGCGCCGTAGTCGCCGCCAGCCTGGCGCTTTTCGACGCCATCCGAGCCGGCCAGGGCCAGGAGAGACAGCGAAGCGAGGAGGCGCAGCATCTGAAACATTGCACCGTTGCTGACCGGAGACCGTTGGTTCGGCTGACTCGCAGTCTGAAACTTAAATCCCTTGTTTTGTAAAAGCCACAAATACATTTCATTGTCGGTGGGCAGCAATATTTTTGTTTCTCAGCCGAACGCACCGTGAAATCAAAAGCAGGGCTGCAGCAGTTGATTAAAGCAGGGGAGCAGAATATTGTCAGCAGCCCAGTAGGAATATTCTATCGGCATGCCAGGCATAAAAGGTGCCGTGACCGGTCGCCAATAACATATCCACTCTGTGGGAACATTCCCACCGTTTTCGACCATTCCAGTGCGAATGCTCCCTGCTAAAACCAGCAGTACTCAATCCACACGCGCCACGCCCGCCCGCAGCGAATGCAATCGCGTGTCGCCAAACCGCAGACCAGGCCATGTCACCATCCCGACTCCGCCGGTTGCGACTGTTAGAGGCGCTCGAGCTCTCACAGCGGTGCTCGCCGCGACACGAGACGGCGACAGGTCCCGAGAGATGTGACGGGGCGCCCGGACAGCTCACCTTGCTGTTGTCGGCCGGGGCTGCAGCTGGGTCTGATGGTGCCACTGGCGCGCGCTGGCTTATAAGCCGCCGGCTCTGCTCTCCCCTGACCGCCGGCGCTGCCCTCTCCCCTGTGATCCGGTGAAGGTGGCCATGCGACGGCTCCCGGCTCCCGGTGTGACCAGTGACACCGCTGGAGGGCTAATCGAGTCCGTGGACCCCTGTTGAGAGGACTCCTCAGTAGCTGAGGTTTCAGTATATCGGCAGTATATTTCCCTTTTTTGCTTTTCTTCTGCCCCAGGGAAACGTGCATTTGGAACTAATTTCTATGTTTGTCTTGGTGCATTTTCGCTGCGGTCATTCGAAATATTTTATCTATATTTTTCACGCCGTCCACTGACTTGTGTCCACTGACCTGTGTTCGTTACGCCATAATATTTTTGGCGATTTCTTTGCCGAAGCACTCACTTATGAATAAGAATTCTGACGTTTAAACGAAAGTGCAAATATTAAACCCAGTGTATTTTACAGATTCTTCTGTGCCGTCTTGACATAAGCCATAACCCTAACCGATACACCTGCGGGATTTTTCCGCTTACAGAAAAGGTTCAAAAGGGTGTTTGGTGAAGAAGCCATGCTCGTCTGTGAATTCCGGTTGGAAACGTTTTTGTTTGTGGAGTGTCTGTTGTCGGGACCATGCCCGCTGGTGGGTCTCTGGTGCCGGAACTGCATTTGTTTGTGGCCTTTCTCTTGTCGGGACCACGTTTGTTTGTGTGGTTCTGCCGTCCAAAGCAAGTTTGTCTGTGGGGACTCTGGTGCTGAGACCATTCTTGTTTGTTGGTTTCTGGTGCCGGGAGTTTGTTTTCGTGTGAGATTCCTCAGTGCCGGGACCATGTCTGTTTGTAGAGTAGTGACAGATAATGTTTTGTGAGTTGTTAGCAGTTACTTTATTCTGGACACCACCATATAACGCAGGGCATTAAAATTTCCAAAGACTATGGACGCAACAATACACAAGAACACAAGACCAACGCACCTCTAAGAACCACGTTCAGCTGCCGAGGTGCAGTTTGCCATCTGCTGAACCAGTTCCTGGTCACGATAATCAGCCCTCTGAGTGGGACGTCATCATCGCACGTAAAGAATTCAGTTGACTTCATCTCACTAGCACAAGACATGCGGCCAGCCTGGCACGCGGATGATCAGCTTCGACGTGTTGAGCCTGTTCACCAGCGTACCAACAGACGAAGCTTTAACCGTAGTAAGGAACAGGTTGGATAACGATGCCACGCCACAGGACAGAACGGGCATGTCAACCAGCAACATGATGGAGCTAATCACGTTTCATATGGCCACAACCGCGTTCTAGCTAGACGAGCAATACTACCACCAAACCATGGGAAGAGCCATGGGATCACCTCTATTACCGGTGATACCATCATCTACGTGGAACACTTCGAAGACATGGCGATGGAAACTGCACCACTCATTGTGGATGCAATACGTCGACGACCCGTTCCTCCCCTGGCAACACCAGGAAGACGCGGCAACATTCCTCGACCACATCAGCAGCCTACGACCATCCATCCAGTTCACCATGGAACGTGAGGACAGCAACAGGCTACCGTTCCTAGACGTACAAGTCGAGAGAACCAACAGCAAATTCAGGACATCGGCGTACCGGAAACCAACAACCGGTAGCTACCTGGACTTCGCGTCACACCACCCATCAAGAAAGGCATCGTGAGATGCCTTCAGCATCACGCAAATACTATCAGCATTGATAACACAACTAAGAGGAGAGAGATGAATCACTTCACTGAAACATTCCGTAGGAACGATCACCCAAAAGTCTTCACAGACCAGAAGCCCAAAGAACCTGCCAAACAACCACAGCAGTCAGAGGAAAAACCAGCGGCAGCGGTATCACTGGCGTACACCACGGGACTATCAGAGAAGATCCGAGGAATCTGAGGGCGATGCAGCATCAAGGCGGTGTTCAGAAGCAATATATTCTCCGTAGAACACTCAGTTCAGTTCAGTTTATTTACGAATCTTTCCAATGCAAGGATTACTGTTTGATTCGATTCACTTCAGAGCAGCAAATGCGCAGTAGTCATAAAGTTAAAACTAGGCAGTCGGACACGTCAAGGTATAGGAGATAGTTCGTCAAGTTTGCTTACAAGTTCTCCACGGGTTCAAGAGGCGGTGATGTCCGGCGGCAGGCATATAACAAACACACGATGATAAACATATAAACACTCACTAAAGTTAGACCACCTACACCTAAGGAATACAACGTCCCATGCAGTTGTGGCAAACCCTACAAAGGAGAAGTAAGCTGTCCTCCGTCAGTCAAAGTGGAAAAGCACAGAAAGGCAACCATTCGGGGTGAGACACTGAAATCTGACATGGCAGAGTACACATGGTCGAAAGATCACTGACCAGCTTGGGATGAAACAATCATCATCGACAGAAAGCAAGACTGGTAAGTGAGAAAGATCGAGGAAGTGGCACATATGGCACTGATTAACAATCCCACCAATCAACCAAGTGTAAACATTTGCCCAATATGGCTCCCAGTTCTATGAAAGATCCCCCCTCAAAAAAATCCAGGAATGAATAAGAGAGACTTCCAGCCTCCACTAATACGTCCTCCTCGAAAGGTTAGCGTGCTGGGCACAGATTCTGAAGGTTTCTGGTTCGAAATCCCAAAAATACCGCAAAGCTTTCGATGCTGCAACGCACGCATGGCTGAAAGCCAAAAACCAGCCGGTCCTTCTCGGGATTAGGACCTGGCATGTAAACACCTGACGATGGCGAACTAATTGGCCGAAACGTTTTGTAACTAATAGCACACAGAACGAGCACGATGGTCCTCCATCCTTAAGTCGATTCAGTTGTGGTTCACCTCAGAACGATATGGAAGCCATATATATATATATATATATATATATATATATATATATATATATATATATATATATATATATTACAATATTTGGTAGCAGGCTTCCTTTTGCATGTGTCTTATCAAAAATGACAAGATATTCCGCATTAATAAGTTCTCTGCTAAGGTGTTCTTACCAAAATAAGCCGTAAATTACTTCTTTTGATAACACTTTTCAAACATAAGTCATAAATGCCTTCTTTTGTGTCACTTTATTCAAACATATGGAAAAACACAAAAATGCACCTCGTTTTTGGAAAAACTCAGCAAAAAACTTATTTCTGAGAAATATGCTGTCATTTACAGTGATATATATATATATATATATATATATATATATATATATGTAAATATATATGTCTGTTTACATATGTGCGTATGAGTCCCTATGTGTGTAATAAACATACGTTTTTGCTAAATGCTGAAATACGAACAACTCAAAAACATAGGAAATGAAAAATGCTAAAAAAGTGACTGACTTAATTCGTCACTTTGCTCTGAAGCTTTTTAGCGAAACGATTCACGGTTGACTCTTCGGACAAGTATGCGATTCATGTCTGACTTTGATTCGCTGCAAGTTTTAATGGGATCGATCCATTTTCTTATTCACGACAAATGCGCTAAATTCCTGAATCGACTCAGTGTAGATTTGAATCGATTCGGAATAATGCACAAACCTGCTTATAGGCCTACTTAATTTTTTTGTACAATTTTTTGCAAGCAGCGCAGTGTGTCTGACAAGGCATATTGAGATGACCACCTTGGGAGCGGTCAAGATTCCAGAACGGGAATTGTGAGATAGGCGAGGATGACATAAGTGAGAGGAGAAAATACATGCCCAAACTGCATATTTTACATCAGAAACATTGTCTGATCAGCATTTGTCATAATGACAGCAACAGTTTGTCCTGAAGCGAGAAATCATCTTTTTAGCAAACCTTCGTCATTTTGAGAAGCACCAGACCCCTTGGCCTCTTCTTGCTCCGCCCGTGAATGATCACACACCCCCAGCGTTACTCGCCAGACGTCCGAGCATTTTAAATCAGTTGTACCGGTAGATGGCAGCCCGAGCGGTGGTCCAGATGGCTACAGACGGCCTCTAGCCAATATCGCACTTCAGGAATGTGAGTTGCGTATAACCACTGCTGTACAGCTGAGACGAATGTGGTTGACAGCCTAATATGCGCTTTTTATAGCGACTGTTCAGAGACAAACTATTCCGTCGTTGATACTGCAGTTGTCGTTTGTTACCTGATGAAATTGACTGCGAGGGAGCGGGCGATACATGCATTGGCTGGACAACGTTAAGTGACTGAAGACGAGGAGTGGCTCCATGGGTCTTATGTGAAAATGTCAAGTGATTGGTGGCCTAGACACCATTGCAGAGCCATAAAGAAATATATAAATCCTTGTGCTGCAGTCCCCCCCCCCTCCCGTGCCCGGGGTGAAACAAAGGATGTAGTCGGATGATTATTTATTCTGATGAATGTCGAATGCCTCTTGGTGTGGCCTAATGGAGAGGGTTTTGATGCGCATTGCACGGGTCTTAAAATCTAGCAGAGTGCCACAGACCAAGAGAGGAGATTTTCATTTTGCTTCAGACAAGCAAAACCTCGGCATTGCTGCAGTGCTGATTTGGTGGGTCATATGTGAGACGAAATAGCTCCAAAAAAAGAGAAATGCAACTTTAGCGCCACGTAGGAGAGCGGACTGAGACAATAAAATACAGCGAACTACTTAACCATGTTGCCTTTATTAACAATCGTTCTGCGATTTTTTTTTACCACCGATGCGGTCCATGGGTCGCCGGGCTTTACAAGCCCTGCTAGTATTCTTCGTGCTTTTCAAGCATCAGTTTCATTATTGTGTGCTGTGTAGCATGCTTTATTAACGAACACGGTGTCGAAGTGCAACATCGCCCGACCTGAATGCGCTTTCCTCGCGATGCAGCATTGTTTCAGATGGATGTTCCAGTATTGTTTCTGAACGTCGGACCAAGTTTGTTATGCAGAACATGCGTCGACTCAAGCTCCCCTCAACCGACTGACATCTCTCATATTAATTCAGAGTTATGCGAAACACTCAGACGCATTGCAACATGACGTACGTTTCTTGCCTAATCCGCTGTGTGGCCACAGCCTCTGTGAACTGTCTGGGGAGCCAGAATCCCACGATTCGTTCATTATGCTCTTGTCACGCGACGCCAATGAGTTTCTTTTACCAATTAGCGTTTTTGGTTTGGTTGTACCGTACGAGTCGTTTTCGATCGTGTTTTGTGCCTTGTTCTGGTTCGATCGGGCTTGTCTCGTTTGGGAAGTGACCATTCCATTAAAAAAGAGGTAGCCCAATGAGGGGAGAAAGGCTTGAATTCGTTTTGAATTTTGAATTTTGAATTCGTCTCTTCGGACAAAAATGAACGGAGTTGGCTTATTGCGATGACAACCTAGGGTTTTTCCGCCGTGGCATTGGACGCTTTCGCATGGTTTTGACTTCGACACTACGAACTGTTCAGGTCGTTTCCTCGTCGCCCGCAAAAGCGATCGGACATTGCTGCCACGGCAACCGACGGTAGCTGCTGAATAGGCTGTCATTTTTCAATTCCTCATCTTTATGACTGCGGATGGCGCCGATTAAAATTCAGTAAATCTGAATATAATGAAAATAGTTGTGTCGTCCTGGGCGCTTCCAGGCACGGATTGCATACTTTGTTATTATTCAGTTATATAATAAGTCTATATTGCCCCAGATATCACCTGATGGAAACATTTTACCAATCCTTGGACAAGCTATAATCAATCGAACAATTGGCTCAAACTTGAAGGGCAATGAGAATACTTCCCGCCGGTATTCATGTCAGTGCATGAGATGAACCTCATCTGAAGAAGAAAAGTCTGTAAATCCCGGCACCGTGAGTCATTGCAGTTTCCGAAATGTTCTCAACGCTCTAAATGCGATGTTTCACGATCTTTCTCTCCTTACTGGTGCGATTATGCGCCCCAGGATCCGTTCTCCTGGAAAACCTGTTATGGTAATCTGAGAAGGTATTTGCATTTCTTGTGGATTGTTACCGAATGCAACTCACAGTAATTCAAAGCATAGACCATTCGCTTGTTAGATAACCATGCGAACGTATGGAGGACCTGGCATGGTCTACTGAAGTGCTGGCTATTCTGTTTAACGATTTACAGAACACGCTTCAAAGAAATTCACCGGTAATCTGCCTTCTGACATGAAAGGTACATTTCGGCTGGGAAGGCGTGTATCCGTTTCACTTCCTCTTGGCAATGAGATCACCGGTTCTGCATTTCAATGGACGGCGATGGCCACCTGTCGGATAACGCATGGGATGTGATCGAGTTGCTAGTACAGGCTAAAACAGACTACGGCGTCCGGCGGCTTCCAGCGGTGTGCGCCAAAGGCCGGACATCAGCGTGACGTTCGGCGCCTACCAGTATCAAGGAGGAAGGAAGTATGAGCTGAATCGGGAAAAACGGCACCGGAGGCTGCTGTTAGCAGTTTCATCTGAATGCGCCATAAGCATCATAGCAGGACAGATTTTCACATTTTATTTCATTAAAGCATAGAAAGGATTATGACTTCTTGTATCCATCAACAGACAGTATGCTGTCACGCGGAAGTACGTCGCAAATCTGAGTGTCTTAAACGTATATCGGGTCCTCATCCAGGTACGGTACGCTGAAAGTCCTGCGCTATTACGTCTTTCAAGGAACAACCTCATACCGGAGGTGTTCTGTTTGCGCTGGTACGCTTGTATGTTTGCTGCATGTTACGCTGGTAGTCTACGAAAACTGCAACCAGCTGACAGAAGGACATCGGTGAATGATATGGAACGAACGAAAAGGGTCTGTAAACACTGTTTTTGCTTGATCTGTTTGTCTGGAACAAGAAAGATGATAATTTGTTCTTGACATGATAATTCGGCAAAACGGCAAAAAATACAATTGGTGACTAATGGAAAGTATGAATGACGCTTGTCGGAAAGCAGAGAGATCGAGACGGCGTAAGGAAATATGACAGAAGCTTGCGTGGCCGTAAAGAGATGGCTACATACCATTTAAACGGTCGCAGTCTTTTTACTGCCGTATAAGTAATGCTATGAAAATGATTAACCAACTAGCAAGTGTTAAATAGTTTATGCTGGAAGCAAATGTCTAACCCAGGTGGTATACCGGCCAAGTTTCTCTGACACATCAAGGAAAACGTTTTTCACACTTCTCCGACAAAATATCGAAAGCGAGTTATAACGTTTCCAAGACGAGCTATACAGATAAGACCTGCAAGATCCTTTGGCAAAGAAAGAATGGGTATGACCCTTTTGGTCTTCAAAAACGATTTTAGATTATACTATGTGGAAAGTCAAAGATCTTGCCGTAGTCTACTTTTATCCCGTGACAAAAAGCCAGACACTGATTCGCTTTACAGCCAAACTGGTCTTCGTGGCAAAAGATTGCACTTCACTTCACGTCACCTTAGCTGCGTCTATGTTGGTGTCGAGATAGAGCCCTTTGTCTTTACAGATACGAGATAGAGCCCTTTGTCTTGAGCTTTTCTTTTTTGACTCATATATGACCTGTGACGCTACCATCACCCCCGAGGTCAATGCATGTTTGCTTTCTGGTCAGGTTGTACAAGGTTAGCGATTTCTCCTCCAAAGAATGAGACCAGTTGAGCAGTTTTTTTAAGGTGGCAAAGACGTACAAAAATGGCTCCAGCACTTTCCTCTCGGTCGCACGCTGACAAAACAGCCCCGTCATTGTGTTGATAAGTATGATGTCCAGGTTTAACAGCATACTGGGCGCTGTTGACATTGAAGATTCTTACCACACTGTAAATTTTCTCGTCCGTGTTTTCAAACAAATTATGAAGACTCTCGGAGTAAGCCCACTTGACTTTCCGGTGGATTTCGTAAACAGGCAACAATATGTGGGGGTCGCTCCTGAATGAGCCGGTATTGTCTGCTATATTAACTCTGATATTGATATGTCTGCAACACTCTGATATTGTCTCATCCCTCTATCGAAGTAAGCATGACGTCAGTGAATGTCACCGCGAATCATGTTGGTGAACATGCCATCTGTGCCGGCCACGGCGCCACTTTGGACCACCACATCGCTGTGACAGTAACTGAGCAGGTTACGCGGCTGTTGTAGAAATTGTGGGTGCCCTCAGCACGGCTGTTCTGGACGAACACCCAGTTGGAGCCGTCATCATTTCCAGGCCCACTCTGCAGCAGCAGCAGTCGCCGCTACCGGTCATGCGACTGCTGTGGACGAACACACAGTAGCAGCAGTCATCAGTTCCAGGCCCGCACCCCGCTGCAACCATCACCGGTGCCCGTCACGCGGTTGCTGCGGAGGCAGAGCTTGCTGCGCTGACCGTCAGATCCGGCCGGACGCCGCCGCGTCTCCCGGTCCCGGCCGGCCGGCCGGCGGCGGAGGTGCGAGGGTGCGCCGCCCCCGAGCGGCGGCCGCCGCCGCGCCGTGTGGGCCGGGCAGAGCGGCCGCCGGGCAGAGCGCGGAGCGGCGGCCGCCGGTGGCGCCCGGCTCGTATTGATCGCGCTCAACATCGGCCCCTCCGTCGGCGGCCGGCCGCTCCGCCGTCCGGCCGACCTGAAGCGCACACCGCCGCCGCCGCCGTCGCCGTCCTACCGCCGCCAGCCAGCAGCGCCCGAGCCCGGCCCGGCCCCAGGTGAGCACGGGTCATCCGAGGTCGCCCGGCCCGGGCGGCGCCGCCGGCCCTCCGCCTTTTGTCCCGTCGCGGTCGATAGCGGCCGCGCGATGGCGCGGAGCGCGTCGGCTGATCGTCAAGCGGCGCCGGCTCCGCCGTCCGGTCCGCTGTGTCGCTCGTGCCGGGTGTTGCTCGGGCGCGGAGCCGTGCCGGTGCGGGCGTGAGGCGTGGCCGCGAGTGGAGAGACGGGCCTGACGGCGGTCGAGTTCGTCTCAGTGCGACAGGAGGCGGTCTGCTGATGCCGGAGTGATCACGGGTAAGGACGTGGTCGGCCTGAGGCCGTTGTGTCGTGGGTCTGACGCACTTTAGTGCCTCAGGCTAGGTGTGCGCCGAGATGGCGTCTTCGTGCTTTAGCGTAAATAATTGATATAACCTGCCATGTCGGTGGTGCGAAAAGTTCACGTTCCGACATTTGTAATCGGCCGAGATCGATGCCGTCGTTATTCATTCCCCGCACGAACGGTCACAGTGGTCGCCTTCCCAACGAAAAACTCATGACAGCAAAGGTCAAAGGCCTGATCGGAGCACGAACTTCTCCGGCGTCGCCTCTGGCTACGCGGGTTCAATCTCCACATCTCTTCCACCCTTTTCCCTCAGGTATGTCTATAAACCCTTGGGAACATCCCCGGTCCGATGGGCGGAAGGGTCTTGGTCCCGGGCGACACCTCAGCGGCTCGGCTCGGCCGAAAAAGGTGAATGCTCCGCCGTCTGGCACTCCACACATCATCGATTGAAGAGGCAGCGCCGGCGGCGGCGGCGGCGGCGGCGGCGGCGGCCACCCGCCAGGTGTCGCTCCTGAGTCCCGTCCGCCGCCAGCTGTGCGGCGGTCCCGTCCGTCTCCCCGTCACTCCCCGAGAAAGACCCGCCCGGGTCCACTGTAGTCTGCCGGCGCCGGGAGACGAGCCGCCGACCTGCCCGCGCTCTCCTGCCCGGCCGCCCAGCGGGGCTGGACTTTGGCGAGAGGCCGGCACACGTCCGCTGGCAGAGCGACCGAGGCGGAGAGGATGAGCGCTCTGCCCTCCGGCTAGCGCCGGCCGACCAACTGTGAAGCGCTCTGATAACAAAGCTTATTGCTCCCGCTGCTGATCCCCACACGGCGTGCCAAGGTTTCGCGTATCAGGACGGGGAAAGGGGCAAGTCGCGATAGATGGTGTCCCGGATAGGCTGTCGATGGTTTGAGTCTTTCTAGATATTTTATCAGGTTCTACCATTTACATGCGACAAGATCCGTTGAGCAAGTTTTTGTTTCTGTGGAAGCAAGAGTCTGGGTATTTTATTATCTCTTAGTATATATATATATATATATATATATATATATATATATATATATATATATATATATATATATATATATATATATATATATATATATATAGCAGTCAGAGAGTCCACTATATCTGAGTTCGAAGATTATCTAGTTAGGGTTGAAACAGGGTATCATGAAGGACGATATAGGAACAAAACGTGGAAGTCAATGACCGGTAACGAACTTACGGGCGTCATTAATATTCCATTTATTTTCTACCATCATTCGTCGGTTTCCCTTATCACTAAAGCGTTAAAAAACTACTTCGAGGCAGTTATTCAAACATTGCCGTATTTCCCTTTGACGCATGTTAACGTCCGTTTCAAGATAACATTAACGCATCCTTTTCAGATGACCCTGCGATACCTCACGACTGACGGCAAAATTAAACCCATCGTTGAGACCGCGTGCCAAAACACAAAGCGGCAGCGAGACCACGCTTCGATTGTGCGTCCGTGCGAGGCGGGATCCCGTTCGATACTAGATGACGCTGCCTGTCCGGGTCAGGTACTGAGCAAAAACAGGGCATCCCCTTCTGGCCCACGGCTGACGCGACGTCGGGACAAAACTACTGTATTAACCCTATTCCCGGAGGGCTAGACGGTACCGCCGATTCCCGGCAGGGGGAGGGCGGATTCGGCCCCCCCCCCGAGATCTCGAGAACTACTCTTCCGATTTCATCGCAACAAACGGCAATCGATTTGCCGTCACGTGAATTACATTTTTATAAAAAAGAAATTTCCAGAATTTTGAAATTTGTGGATACAGGAGGGCAAAAATGTCAAAATAGGGGGTACTTTTGGACTTCTTATAACTCCGTTGTTTATGGACCGATTTCGATGAAACTGGCATGAATCGAGAGATTATGGATAGGGCTTTTACCATGGGTCCACAAATCTGAAATTTTGAGAAAATTCATGGGCGTTCACAGGGTTTCAAAAACAGGAGGATTAGTTTTCTAACAACTGAATGAACAAAAGAGGCAAACACCCTTTTTTGGCTTCTGCTAGTCATGTTGTACTAAAGAAGTACAAATCGCATTACAATGTTTGTATAATGTTAGCATAGGCGGTGCCAAGGACACGAAAAAGGGGGAACTGTCGTGGTCACACGTTTCTCAGATCAACTTGTGACCTTTGACCTTAAATGACCTCCAATGACCTTGGGGTCATTTGGAATGATCTCGTGTGCATTTAATATTATCCGTAAACGTTTTCAATCACTTGAATTCACTCTATTTCAAGAATTTCATTTTATGGCTATTGCGATATAGGGTATGCACACTGACATTTTAGGTCATAGCTCCGTGACGCGACCTGATATCAAGCTGAAACTTGGTACACAAGCAGAAGGCACCCTTCTACGTCATATATATTTCGGGTTTGGCATGTGAAAAAACGGCGCCGAAAGTATTGCGAAAAAACAAATTTTGACTTTTGACCTTGACCTGACTTTGTAAAATGACCTCAGGTGAACAAAATTACATCTGCACATGGCCCAACTATTTAGCTATACATCCATATAAAGTTTTAAGTTTTGTCTTAAAAACTCTGTTTTTGGCAGACATTTTCCTTTTACCCTTAACATGGCCAAAAATGGCATGAGGTGCCTCCCAAAAACGTTGCCTGACTCCGCTCCTGAGCAAAGAAGAATTTTGAGATTTTGTGACGGCACGTAGAAAGAATAGCTAGGAAAAGTCACCAGGTTTCGTGAAGCTGCGTTAAAAAGCCTGGAATTGGCAAGCAAAAAACCCGAGGGGGGCGGATTCCTTCCTCCCCCCTGCCGGGAATAGGGTTAAACATGTAGGCGGGACGTATTTTCGGAGTCGAACACTGTGGGCCGAAACAGGCATACAGTAAAAACGGAGTGTTCTGCGTGAACAAGGAGAGTACGATGTCAGTCGGACGCAACGTGTATCTAAAAAGTCTTCGTGCAGGCGGCAGCTTTGTGTGGAAGACCTCTGGCGCGGTGTAGACGTTTTGTGAGGTGGGTTCGGAGCGTACGGTAAGCTGCCGCAATGCCGCGTAAATGGGATGTCCTGCTCGGGCGAGCGTCCGGTGCGCGCAGCCAGGCGTGGACGTCCGGTATACGAGGTCGGCCACCTCGAGACAGTAGCATATTCAGAATACTGTCGGACGAAAATACCACCAAGAATGGCACATCTCCACAGAACCCACCCGTCATCAATCATCACTCATCCAAGAGCTGATCGATGTGATCAAATTTAGGCTAATGGACTTTGGAACGACTATTTATCTTTCTGTTGCTATTTGTATATCATGACCAGGTTCATGACAACGCCGTCAAGACTCAAACAAATAACAGCCGGCAGTTGCTAAGGTACATCGTTTCCGCCCACCTCCAGAGTGAGGGGAGGTGCGACGGGGAAGGGGAGGTTCAGACGCCCGCACTTAGTTATTCCGCAACGAACGCATTGAACTGATTCGAATGATTCAAACGGTGATATCGATTTTCCCCGATGGTATGACCCCGGACCTGTCACAGTTTTGGATCTGCGAATTATGTCTTAGGTCACAAGTCACGTCAAAAGGAAATGTAGACATATGACCACTATGTGGAATGCCATTTTTCGTACAAATGGAAGATAACAAATGCCCTTAACCCTATTCCCGGAGGGCTAGACGGTATGGCCGATTCCCGGCAGGGGGGGCGGATTCGGCCCCCCCCTGAGATCTCGAGAACTACTTACCCGATTTCATCGCAACAAACGGCAATCGATCAAACGTGACGTGAACTACATTTTTATAAAAAGAAATTTTCAAAATTTTGAAATTTGTGGATACAGGGAGGCAAAAATGTCAAAATGGGGGGTACTTTTTGACTTCTTATAACTCCGTTGTTTATCGACCGATTTCGATGAAACTGGCATCAATCGAGAGATTATGGATGCGGCTTTTACCATGGGTATGCAAATTTGAAATTTTGAGAAAATTCATGGGCGTTCACAGGGTTTCAAAAATGGGAGGATTAGTTTTCTAATAACGGAATGAACAAAAGAGGCCAAAACACTTTTTTAGCATCTGCTAGTCATGTTATGCTAAAGAAGTACAAATCGCATTACAATGTTTGTATAATGTTAGCATAGGCGGTGCCAGGGACATAAAAAAGGGGGAACTGTCATGGTCACACGTTCTTCAGATCAACTTGTGACCTTTGACCTTAAATGACCTCCAGTGACCTTGGGGTCACCTGGAATGGCGTCGTGTGCATTCAATATTATCTGTAAACGTTTTTAATCGATTGAATTCACTCTATTCAAAAAAATCATTTCTTGGCTTTTGCGATATAGAGTACGCGCACTGACATTTTAGGTCATAGCTCCGCGACCCGACCTGATATCAAGCTGAAACTTGGTACACAAGTAGAGGGCACCTTTCTACGTCATACATATTTCGGGTTTGGCATTTGAAAAAACGGCACCGAAATTATTGCGAAAAAACAAATTTTGACTTTTGACCTTGACCTGACCTTGTAAAGTGACCTCAGATAAACAAAATTACATCTGCACATTGCCCAACTATTTATCTATGCATTCATATAAAGTTTTAAGTTCTATCTTAAAAACTTTGTTTTTGGCAGACATTTTTCTTTTACCCTCAACATGGCCAAAAATGACCTGAGGTGCCTCCCAAAAACGTTGCCTGGCTCCGCCCCTGAGCAAAATAGAATTTCGAAATTTTGTCACGGCGCGTAGAAGGAATAGCTAGGAAAAGTCACCAAGTTTCGTGAAGCTGCGTTAAAAAGCCTGGAATTGGCAAGCAAAAAAACCCGAGGGGGGGTCGGATTCCGCCCCCCCTGCCGGGAATAGGGTTAAGCCAATAAAGTATAAAGGCAATCGTGATATACCAATACACGTCTATCTGAAAGGACTGTGACACATACAAGTTAATTTAGGCCATGTAATACTAAGCGGTTAATGATAAAGCGACGCTTAAAACTCTATGGATATCATAAAACTCCATGAAATGGCTTTACGTCTCTGTGTTTGCTAATTATCCCCAAACCTTCAAATGGCTGTCGGAGCTGCTTTTATGGCGTGCATTGATACCATATATGAAAAATCGATGTTACAATATGAGATGATGGGTGGTTCAAATTGACCTCTCGTGACGTAAATACACTCACTGCTCACTGTCACCCACCCTTCATTACCAGATGAAGATTAAGCGTTCTCAAAAAATGAAAAGATCATGCAACATAATCATCCTTATGACTTCACTGTGGCAAGTTCTTGAGTCACCTTGACAATTTTGCCACCGAAATGTGCAGAACCGATGTACCCAGACTGATGAAAATTTGTCGACGCTGAGCCGTTTGGTTACAGCATCGTACGTCCGAGAACAAAGTGGGGATGTCCAATGCACAACTTTCTCCAGCAAAGTGCGAGTTAAAAGGAACGTCGTTCATTCATTTTTGTAAATCAGGCTAAGGACAAATACTCAGCACTTTGCAAGTAGCTACGCAGTTTTTCCAGATCAAAGTATTTCGGGGCTAGGGTCCATGTCAATGCCAGCATATATTCATTCCTTCGAAAGGCATACAAAGGAGGGCCCAGCGCAGCTCAAGGTCGAGCTCCTTCTCAAATCACGCGGCCGTTTGTACGCAGGCGAATTTCCTGCAGGTTCTTTGCCAATCTGGCGCTGTGGAGAAGCATTTTTATCGGAACCCTGGGTAGGCGAACAGATTTAACAGGCCAACGGAGCCCCACGTGATCACAGGAAGAAGACAAAAGTGGTGCTTGGATGTCTTCTGGGCAGGACTGACTGGGAAAAGACGCGGGTCTCCGTTTGTCGGCTTCTTATTATCCCAAACGTATTTGGGTACCCTAGCAACTGCATCCGCCCGAGGCTCGGGCAACCAACGATATTACGCACTCAGTTCAAAACACAATGGCGGACTCTGCCGATGGCATTCTGCCACACACCGGCAGTTCGCAAACGTCACGCTTGGGTGAGCCTCATCCATGACAATGGCCGTGGTGCGGACCAGCCCACTTAGGCTGTGGTTTTACTGTGCTGTAATGGAAGCGGTGGAATAGTTGATCGTCACGTGACATGTATTTAGCGATGTAGGATGTCCGCAGTTTTTGCTGCATGTTTGTTCTAAAATATGTCGCAACCCATCAATGATGATTCTGATGGCGACGATCCAATAGCCCTCAGAACTGTATTGTATCCTTCAAAACAAGGAACATGTATTAAGTGCATGTCTTTATCGACAAAACGGAATTTGTAACACTTGGGCTTCGGTGTTATTTTGTGTCCTGCCCAGTGATGTGACCTTCGGTGGGGCTACTTTTCTGGCACCCATATTTCGCGTGGTACTCAAAATAAGAGACTTTCTTTCAAAGCTGCTAATTTCGAGGAAAATAATATAGGGACAAAAAAACGATATGACAACGCAATGCGCTGGAGATATGGACTGGCGAGTTAATGTCACCTTTTCTGATAGATCCCCTGTCATTAAAGAATCAATTTGCTTCAGCATGCGACAGCAGACTTCATCAATCTTGCGATAAGCCAATACCAGCGGTTTTGTTTTCGGACTGCCCCGATCGCCCCGGTCGGACATTTTACGATATCATAGCTGCACGACCGCGCTGGCGCACGTGCCGTCGGCCGCCGACTCAATACAATCAATAGGTGGCGCCGGGCCGGCCGGGCCGCGCGTCGGATCAGGTGGGACCCGGACGGCGGACGCAGCCAGCCCCGCTCCGAGCCTGGCGAAATGGGAGCCGCAGAGGTGTAGCGCCGGTTCTGGTGAGTTGGGCATACAGCATACCTGTACGGGGCGGGGCGGTGGTTACAGCTGAGAGGACTGGCTGATTTATGCCCGCCCCTCTTTCCGATAGAACACGCATTCGTCGTGGAAAAGAGACGGGGTTCATGTTCCGATGAGGCTGTTGATGAAAACCGTTTGGGAGTCCTTGTTCTATTACATCAGTGGTATTTAGCTCTTGCGAATGCTGCTGCGCTGCGACAATACGCTTTAGCTATAATACTAAGCAACCAGTCCATTGACACTGTATAAAATATATGCAAAGATCACCTGGTTGGAAGTTACTGGACACGACTAAAATGCATTTCTTTAAGGGCGATTCATCTTTTCCGGGTTATTGACTGCCTTCAATAACTTTTTGCGACAATTTTTGCTTTGATATTAAAAACTTTATAATGCATCCAAATTCGTCGCGTTTGTAGCATCTGCGCCAATACTGAGCCACGGTGCTTTTCTCGCTGGTCGGGCACCCACCCTTTTTGGGCGCTCCTCATCGTCCTTGAATAGCTGAATTAATGAGATACGTTATATGTGCACTTTGCTCCATCTTCTGGAAATTCTTCTTAAACCCCTGGAAGACAGCCCTAGGAGTTTGAAACAGGTAAACACTTCCGTGTGCTCTGAAGGTGCTGGGATATTTGCCTATTGTATTTTCTGTTGCTAACCAAGCAGCTGGGGGAAATGGGGCGCCAGTGCTTTTGAATATATTGACATCGGGTTTTGCGAGGGCACTTTTGCCAGTAGTGTACTCTGTCACGGTACTATGAGCGAATATAGGATGCCTCTCAATGTTCATGCTTAGCACTTTTTATTAGGAAGTACTTGTTTTGAGTGCTTACTCATGATGTCCTGTATCCATGCTGAGGATGCATTACATGCAGTTGGAGGGAATTTTAGAGGTATAATCATTGTGCATGACTGAAAAAATCAGTGTGCAGTTTTGCATCAAAGCTGCCCAAAACTATGCCTTTGGGGCCTGCAGTGGCAACAAGGGAAGTGCATTTTCCAAGTTTGTGTGTTTGACGTGGAATGCCCTGTAGTACATGTACATGTGGTCAGAAGTGAAATGCTTTTCAAACCTGGCCATTCATTTATGTAAATAATCTCTGAATTCACAAAAATTGTGGATGCCAAACTGGTTGGTAAATTCTTTTATTGGTAATTGTCTTTCCTGGTTTGTTTTTGTATTAGTTCATAGTCAAATGGTAGCAGTAATGAGCTTGACCAGTATGCACCAGTTGTGTTGGTCAGCTAGATAAAATAGAAAAGGGTTAATTGAGTCAGGCTTATTCAGCCCCATTGTGCATTCAGACTAAAATATACACTTTTTGTTGATTGTGATGAGCTGGGGATGATTGTAATCACTGCTCATTACATTGATTTTAAATACACCAGACATCACTCTGCATATAAGTGACACCATTGAAAAGTGAACCTGAATATGGCTGGTTTAAATGCACCATGCATTAATATTCATATGACTGGTACCAGTGCAAAGTGAATTTAACATCTTATGACCAGGTCATGTGTCTTCTCTTGCTGATGATCACATGCTTTGCATTGACAGCATGCTATGAGTCATGTGCCCATGTGTCAGTTCAGTACCATTTAGCTTATCATTTGTGGCCATTTTTATTTTTTATCATTTAGGATTTATGGCTTTGTACTTATGACTTGTAGATATGGGAAAAGTAGGCTGCAAAGATGGTTTGTAGACTCCTGCTCCATAAAGCTGATAAAGTAAGTAATATTTCCAACACACTTCATGTTGTTTTTGCAAAATGCTGTTTTATATGTGGTTTCAATTATTTTCATAAATGCCTCAGTTTGTATCAAAACATGCATCCATTTCTTATCTACTAACTAACAAGCATTTATTATTACCCCACTCTGGATAGTCAGTATTCTCCTAGCATAAAATACATTAACTGATAGGTATCAGCAAGTTCTGGTTTAAGATATCTGATTAACTATTGCTGGTGTTATCTTGAGGGTGTAAATGAGTTAAGTTCAGTAATGTAGTTTTACAGTTATTCACCTCTTGTTCTTCCCCACTATTTTAGTTTTGAGGCTGGTTAGTGCTGAGACTGTTAGGCTTCAGTATGATGTTTTGCCTGTTAAAAAGACCCTGTGGGAGTGGCATGGGATTGATTTACTGTTGTCACAGACTATGCATGGTGTAGAGGAATTCTGGTACCTGCTGTATGAATAATACAAAGCTGGACTTGTGATCAAAGTGAAGGTGCAAAATTTATATGCCATTTTGTCTCTAAGGTGTTGTGTAGTTCCCTCATTTCATACATAAATCATGCTGATAAGTAGTAATTACATGCTACTGATTTGATAATGCAGTAAAATTTTATTCTAATTTTAGCTGATCTTGAACATTGTTTTATAGTAATGTGTGGTTAACCACCACTGTTGCATGCTCATTACAAGACAGAAAATGCCTGCACTTATCCATTCAAGTGTTTGCTGAATCCAGAGGAAGGAGGTTAAGTGTGCTCCTCAGCCTTGGCATCTCCTCAGAATAAGTCTGCCAGTCATTTGATACAGATGTGCCTGGTCACCAGCTTACAGCCCAGATGGCCATTGCATCATTTAGACAGTGTAAATGACCATGCAGTATCCATCAGTCAATAATATCTCCTCTCCAGATGGTGTCAATGTATTTTCACAATATTGTGTCAAGGAATAGTGTAAAAAAATGTGTTGAAAATGTGTTAAAATATGTGCCAAGGAGTGTCCTCAGCACATACAGAAACATTAAATGTTTTGGCTGTTAATAATTTTACAGTGTCAATTGCAGGGAACTAAGCATTGTACTCATGGAGTGAGAGAATTGGCCAGACATTATAGGTTTGACATTTAACATGAGTCTGATTTAGAAACATAATGGCTCCTTAGTTTATAAAGGCTGCATCATTGTTTCATTAAGAGGTCCTCACAAGTGTGTTCACACATTTCTTTACAGCTCACTGATGCTTTGTGGAACAGTAATTCAAACATTACTTTGTTAATGAAAATTTCATATGTAAAGTGAAGGTCAGACTAATGCACACTACTATGGTTTTTTTCATCTGGATATGTTTTGCACTGCATGAAAGTCATCCATAGCCCTTTGCAATTCATAATGCAGAATAGTCAATGTACAAAACATTTTTTGTCTGCACCAAAGGAATACTTTGGATTGATGAGACTTTGTTCATGAGAGGGCTTTTAGTATCATTCCATCTTTAAAAATATTTGCTTGATAATGTTTACTCAGTGAGCAATATCCCAATGGTATGTGATCCAAAATCTCATGCAGCAAAGGTCTATGGTCAAAGGTGTATGTGGCTGTTTAAGAAATTCCTGTGGTGCCATTCAAAGGATGTTTAATAAATCAGATTAACTAATGGACTGTAATGCTACATGCAGTCACACAATAAACTGCATGCAGTTGACATTGCGAATATTTGCAGTAACGTTTTGTTTGATATTCCTGCCACAGACTATGTCCTGTCTGTTATATATGTGTATATATATTACTGATGTGTGGTGGATGGCCGGTGGTCTAATGGGGCTACTGGCCTGAGCCGTAGTGTTTCTCTGGCGGGAGAGACGGCCTCCTCCTGACAGTGAAATTGCCTGTGTGAGTGAGCAGCGTGTGAACTCGGCCTTTGTGATCTGCGAGGAAAGCCTGTCTTTGTGAGCAGCTGGTAAAGCCTGCCTCCTGTACGTGAGCTGCAGGCAGAGCGTGCTCCCGTTTGTGGTCGGCTGGAGTATTTTTTCCGTGAGCTTCAAGTTAAGTCTGTCTCGGCTTGTGACGTGCGGACGAAGTTTGTCTCTCTCTCTGAGTGGTGTTCTGAGTTTTCCTACCGTTCAAAGTCGCCTGTGAATTTTATTTTGTCTGCTTTCCGCCGGCCGAAGATGCACGATTGTGGGATGTCGGCGTGAACGCGGTATCTCGCGGCGATCTTTGGTCGCGTTATTGGTCCGCACGTCGTCGTAGATTGAGCCGCAGCCAGGCTGTGGGCTTGGTGAGGTCATTGATGTTGTTTATTGAACGTGGAGGACGCCATGAGCTGGCACCATTAAGTCTGGCGCAGCGGGCGAATAGTTGGGCTGCTCCGTCGTGGTGTGTTATAGGCTGTTATTGCTGGGTGCTGGATGTCCGACTCCATTTGCCGCTGACTGCTGTCTCCCTCTTTGCATAAAAGCGTCTCGCTCTGTCTCAGAGCACTTCCTCCTCCTGTCTGTGATTGCTCCCTTCATGTACTATTGTGTTTCCCCTCCCTCGTCCTCCGCCGCTCTCCGCCTCTGTCTCTGGTGTTTAACCTCGCTCTGTGGTGAACGGCTCTTTCTCTCCCTCTGCCTTTGACCGTGCTCTCCTGTGCCTCTGGCGGCTGGCTCCCTCCGCGTCTGGCGGCTCTCCTCTCTGTCTGACCGTCCCCCGCCTCTGCGTCCGACCGCTCCCCCGCTAAAGACTCCCTCCCCTCCTCTCCGGACACCGGCCCGACCGTGTCGGCCGGCTCCCTGGGACTGCCCGTTCCCCGCGCCTGAGCTCTCGCTCCGCCGCCGCAGAGCCGCGGCCGCAGCGTCAGAGAGCCGGCCGGCCCGCCGCCATGGCGGCCGCCACCCTGCAGCGCGTCATGCACCGCAAGACTGAGTCGGGCCGCACGTTCAACATCGCCGTGGTCGGCCTGTCCGGCACCGAGCGCGACAAGGGCGCCGTCGGCGTCGGCAAGTCCTGCCTCTGCAACCGGTTCGTCCGCACCTCGGCCGACGACTACTACACCGAGCACATCTCCGTGCTCAGTCAGGTGCGCGGCGGGGAGGGGGACGGGCGCCGTGGTCGTTGCCTTCTGGTGATGTTCTGCTTCGGTGGCTTTGGCGGTGCAGAAGTTGGAAGGCTTTTAGAAGGTGTCGTGTTGCCTACCACTGCTTGCTTCCGGCGGGGAGTGCCTAAATGAGATAAGCACTGCTTAGATTAGGGTGGCTTTACGTTGCTGTCGGAAGCGTGGGAGCCGCTGGACGCGACACAATGGCTAAATTAGCGAGAATAGCATGATCGTGTGAGTATGAACCGGCCTTTGACACGGTCCTTTTTTGCAGACGGATTTCAGCGGTCGCGTAGTCAACAATGAACACTTCATGTACTGGGGGGATGCGTCCAAGGTGTCGGAGGAGGGCATCAGCTTTCACTTCCAGGTGGTGGAGCAGACAGAGTTCATCGACGACGCCTCATTCCAGCCGTTTAAAGGTAGGGCATTTCGCTTGATTTATTATTACGATTTTATTGGCGTTTACTGTCGCCATTTTTGCGTTGTATCACATTGATCTTGAGAAAACTCAAACAACAGTTATTAAAGTCGTCGTTATGACACCCCGCTCCCCCCTTCATAACGTTTGTCACCATGTCGTGCGGGGTTGTCGAATTTTGGGGATACTCCTCGCTGTCTGAGGACTACGCTAGCGTTGTCAATATTTGTTCCACACAACTGGCATTATCTGTAAACGACCTTGCTTATCTGCCGCATGTGTTTGCTTCCACTGCATTTGCCCTGCTGATAAACTGAATGGCGTGATGAGACTAGAAGGCACTGTTGGAACAGACTTTAGTTGGTCGACTGGGCTATTCTGTGAACTTGCTGGAATATGATTACTGATTGTGATACGCATAGTGGGACACAGCTACTCTGGTTTTCTATGATGACCGGAACAGTTGAATTCATTGAAAGCGCTGTAATTCGCGGATGTTCTCGTACTAGGTATACATGGACTAAAGTCAGCAGCTCATGATTTCTCTACAATAACTTCATGATGTTTGGACCCATTACATTAACGCAATAACAGTGAAATAGCGAAAATAGTTTAAAATAGTGCTGCTAAATCACCCAGTTTCTGTTTTATTTTGCCCAGGAACCTGGTCTCTTGAGATGGAAAAGACAACACTTTTCTCAGTTTCTTAGATGGACGTATCAGAAAACAAGGCTTAGTTCAAGTGAGTTACGGCGTCCTTGTTGCAGCTGGGAAGATGGACCCGTATATCAAGCGGTGTGCCAACACGCGACTGTGTTCAGCCGAAAAGCTGATGTACATATGCAAAAACCAGCTAGGCATCGAGAAGGAGTACGTGCAGAAGGTGCTGCCTGAGGGCAGGTGAGTATTCCGGGCCCCCGTTTCTGATGAGGACGATGTGCAAGACCGCATGGAACATTTTTCCGGGATGTGCTACATGATTCTTCGAATGTAATTTGTTTCGGCTTATGGTTTAGTCTCGCATTTTGTGCAGTGTTTTTTTTTTATATTGCAGTTGCGCTTCAGTTTAATGACAACTTAACACAGAGTTCTGTTTTTGTTCTGTTTCTCAAGGGGGTCTGTTTCATCAGCATGGTAGTCTGTGAGTAATTTTAATGTTCGTAGAGGCATGTTAAGATCGTGATTTGGCAGCACGCTGGCACTAAGCAAAAACCAACGGCGTGTTATGTGGTCGGACGTCAAGTTTTTGTTAATAAATGCTCAAGTTTGATATTCAGTGTAATTGGGTCACGCGGGCATGGATGGTTCCCTGTTTGTAACTGGCAGGAGGCGAAAAAGTAGAACTTGGATGATGGCGTCATCGCTTTTCTGTAGGCTCATTTTTTGCATTCGTTTGTATTTATAAGTTGCATAATCGATGACAATCAGACTCATGTTTCATTGCTAGGCTGTAGGAGACTTGAGACTGCATAGTGATGGGTCGAGGTGCATGATATTCTTTGTATTAACATTCCATACTTAGCGGAATCCGAGGTGGTTTTCACTGATCTGATGCGAACCTGTGGCGTAATACTGTGTTCTTGGTTCAGAGATTTCTGCTGGGCATGGGGAAAGAAAGTCAACTCATCGTGATCGTTATTCATTCCCGAGACGCATTTTGTCTCCAGCGCTTTTGAACGAATGTTTTCGGAAATTCTCCCTTTCTAGCCGACCTCTACTTCCGGCGGGGCTTATCCTACAGTACATTACCGCGTTGACCTTTTAGAACTGACCTTTGCAACAATGGGCTTCGACCGGTGCTTTCCGGAGCGGGGGCGATGTGGGCCGGTACGTGACCGTGCCGACGCCACTAAGAGGCGGCGGAGCTGTGGCGCCGGGCTCCCCCGCCGTCCGGCTTCTCCTGCGGTCCCGCCGTCAGACACCGCCTGCCCGGGATCATGTCCGCCGGCCGGCCCGGCAGACGATTGGCCGACGCGCTGGGGAGGAGCCGGCCAGACGGTCCGGCCGTCAGGGCGCGGGCCGACGCTGAGGCCGCTTCGCTCGCGGGGCGGCGTGTCGGGACGTCAGGCCGTCCGGTCTGCCGCCAGGTTCCTGGTGGACGGCTTCTTGTGCGTGTTCGACGTCAGCGAGGTGTCCGGCCGGCCGCTGTCTCGCCAGGTGGAGTTCACCGTCCAGGTACGGGCGGTCACCGGGCGCCGCCTGCCGTCCGGCCGGGGGCGGCTGGCCGGTCGGTCCCCCTGCGGCCGGCACGGGCCGCCGTGTGGCCGCGCCGGCGCGGGGGCACGCGGTGACGCGGCTCTGAAGTCAGGCCGCACTCGGATGATAGCTTCCGTGTCGTAACAGAGTTTCAGAGCCAGCTTGAATTGTTTATCTCGTTGCAGGGAAAGTTGCCCTGGACCCTATGGACCTTACATAATAACAATAGCAATAATGTCAGTAGTATTTGCGATGCTGCGCTGTGGAGCACGAGTGAGTGTCATGTCTGGTATGTGGTCATCAGTATGAGCGCCTTGTGAGCTAAGCTGTGCCCGTGTCATGTAATTCTTCGCTCCGCCGAAACGCGTAAACGCCGACCAAAGCGAACCGACCTCGGCTGCTTACAGATCCTCAACAGCCTGATCCGTACCAAGAAGCCGGTGGTGCTGGTGACGACCAAGAACGACGAGGCCAAGGAGTCGCACCTGCGCGAGGCGGAGCGCCTCGCCAGCCGCAAGGAGTTCAAGGGCAACATCCCGCTTGTGGAGACGTCGTCCCATCACGGCGTGAACGTGGACCTGGCGTTCGTGACGCTGGCGCAGTTGATTGACCGCAGCCGCGGCCGCATCCGGATCGTGCCGTTCCTGGAGGCGGCGCGCCAGCGGCGCGACGAGACCGACCTGGTGACGGACGCGTTCCAGTCGCTGGTGCGCACGCACGTGACCGACTGCCGCGCCGGCTGGGCGGCCACCGCGCAGCGGCTGCGCGGCGCGCCCGCCTTCCACGAGTTCGTGGCGCTGCAGGGCCAGGAGGCGGCGCACCGTCTCTTCCGGCGCCACGTGAAGCGGCTGCGCGATGAGCACGTGGCGCGCCGCGTGCAGCGCTACCTGGCCGCCCTGCCGGACGTGTTCCGCGAGCTGTTCCCCGACCAGCGCGCGCTGCTCAACCGCGGCTGGGCCGACGTGCAGGAGAGCGTGCGCCAGCACCCGGACTTCGAGCGGCACTTCGTGGCGGCGCCCGAGGACCTGGCCTGGCTCGACCTGGACGTGGACGAGCTCTCCGACTCGCGCATCCCGTTCGAGGTGCTCGCCAGCTCCGAGGCCGAGACCGCCTTCAAGAACTACCTGAACGCCGTCCAGCAGGAGACCCGCCAGCAGGAGTGAGTAGCTGCCGCTGCGAGCGCGGGGGCGGGGATCAGGGGGGGGGGGCTACTGGGATGAGCGCGTGGCTGGCTCCGACACCGGTGCTGCGTTTGTGGAATGATGTCTGCTCTCCGGACACGGTTTTTGTGGAAGGTATCAGCTTGATTGCGGGATAGGAAAGTCGTCAGCGTTCGGCGGAGCGATATCTGCGCCGTTATCAGCGGCGGCAGGGTCTGGTTTTTGTCGCTGATGGCCCGTCAGCTGGTTGATTGTGACGGGGACGGCCCGGGATCGGAGGCCTCCGTCGGACCGATCCCAGTCGGCTCCTCCTGGCCGGACCGTGCACTGTCGGCCGGTTCATTACAACCTGGACGGTCGGAGACCCGGCGGTCGGCTGGCAGTGGGGTGACGTGGCCCATTGCGGACCGGCAGCAGAGCTTGGCTGTCATTCAGAACTGAGGTCGTTCGTGCGGCGGGCGGTGTAGTTTTGAGCAGGCGCGGGTCTCCGGCGCTCCCGTACTTCAGCTGCGAGGCAGGAGTGAGCCCTTCTCTAAAATCCAGCTGATTGGGCTCCCTCGGGCCGACCTCGTAGTCTGGACCGGAAACCCCGCCCGACCTCGGAAGCTGCCGCCGTCGAGTCCCGTATGTGCTTATCATTAGCGGGCTCAATCTCACGGCGGAAATGGGACGTCAGAGGATAGTGGATCTGGCCGTGAAGTGTCGTGCAAACCCATTTCCCGCCGTGAGACCGGGAGCGTCAGTGGTCTCGGCCGGAGCGGCGGCAAACAGAGGCCCGGCGCCGGCGGCGGCCTGTCGGCCTCTCGGCGGCCGCGGCCGTCCTCCGCGGCCGGCCGGGATCAATATCAGTCGGAATCGTGAGGCCGCCGCGCGGCCGCGGCCGGCCGGTCGCGGGCCGGCCGCCGGCGCGTGCCGCCGCCGTGCGGCGCCGCGGAGCCGGCAAGGTACGGATCTGTCTCGGCAGCCGCGCCCTGTGGACCTGCCGGTGCTTTGCCTGCTTCGTTCGACAACGACGGTCGACTTTGTGGAAGCCGGAGCAGAGTCGTGAATGGTGTAGATGGGCTCGGAAGACTGGCCTACCTTTGCGAGTGTGACTGGGAGTGCACGCCTCCGTGGGACCCGGCTCATTGCCTTCAGTCTTGCGCAGAGACCTGCACATTGGGTTAACTCGTCTGACTGGGGACACGTGCGGACACGGAACGGATATCGAAATACACCAGCTGTAGGGTCGGCCGCCAGCCGCCGGGTCATCGTGTCTGGCCAGGACCTGTAGTCCGCCTCCGTCACGCGGCCGACACCGCGGCGGCCCTCGCGACGGCACCGACCGTCTGCCGGCGCCGCGACCGTGGCGGCGGCCGGAATTCCATTGAATTTCCACCGGTCATATATCTGGGCCGTCGGCGGTATCGACCGCGACCGGCCGGTGCGGCGGCCGGGCGGCCCGGCGGCGGCCGAGCGCCGCTCTCGGCCGGCGTCGGGCGTCGACCCGGCTGGCCGGCCGGCGGAGAGCCGGCGGCGCCCGCTGCCGGTCGCCGGCGCGGTGGGCACGCCGGCGGCGCGGGCTGCCGTCGTCCGAGGCGGCGGCCGGCGTGCCGCGGGAGCCGTCGGTGCCGTCGGCCGGTGTGCAGCTCGCTGGGGCCGGCGGTCCGTGCGGCAGGAGTGCCGCCGCCGGAGGCCGTGGGCCGCGGACCGGCGCGGCCGGCGAGTGCCGGTCCATCGATCTCGGCCGGCCGCCGACGTCGGTGGCCGCCGTCCCCCGAGCCCGCAGCCCGGCGGTTCCAGGTGCACCCGTCTGGGTCTGTCCGTCCCACCGGCCGGGCTGTCGGGAGAGGCGGGCTTTCTCCGGCCGGCCTTTGTCCCACTGGTGCCAGGTCCCTCCCCCTTCCCCGGTCTCGCCGGCTTCGTGGTCCACCCTTCCGTCCCCCCCCCCGCGACCTGTGGCTGTTGTACGACTCACAACCAAGCCAGAGCCGAACAGCTGACCCTGCCAGACATTATGTTGAGCTCTGGCTTTAGCTGCGTGGCTGCGTTTGCCCCTGCGGACGCACAGAGTGGGATATTTTGCGCAAGATTTATACCAAACAAAACCTATGACGTAATTTACCCCGTTATGTTCTTATGGGTTAGTTCACATGTTGCTTGCATTTTGTGTGTTGGTGTGGTTACTGGGTTTCCGGCACTCGTAAAATCCGTCGAAGTTCGCGGAAACCGCGATTGTGTGGACGTGGGAAAGGCTTTGACCGGTCATCACTGCGGTACAGTTACTCATTATGCTGGCTACCACTTGTACTTGCTTTGGGAAATCTAACTCTGCTGTGTTTTTACTGGCTGTCCAGGATGCCTAAAAGGTAACCACTTCACACGCCACGTCACACACGCACGTCACTGCACGCACTTCACTGCATGTCATAGCTCTGAACATGTGAGGTACTGCTGGAAGAGCATGGAGACCGAAACAACCTCGGCGAATATTTGTTAGCCGAACCGTGCGGTGTGCCGTGCATGCCGAATGCCATCGATTTCATAAGAAACGGGCCGGTCGACGTGCACGAATGTAGTTGTTGTGGACGTTGCGTCATTTCCTTTCTCCCGCCTTCGCCGTCCGATATCGGTCGGCGGTCGGAGCGGCACGCTCTGATCCCGAGTTCTCAGGCCCCGCCTGCGTTATTGAGCCGGCACACGCCGCCGGCCGCCGACCCGAACTGCGGGCCGGTCGCGACGGCACGCAAAACCGCCGACTAACTGACGCCAGGCCCCGCGGCGTGGCCGGTCGCTGGTGACGGCGGCGGCCGGCCGGCGGCAGTCTGACGCCCTGCCTTTAGAGAGGAGAGTCCTTCTGTCGCCGGACAGTACTGGCCGAAGAGGGGGAGGGGGAGGGTGAAAGACCTGCGGGTATTGTACGGGTGATGTGGCCGCGATGTCTCAGTGGTACGACGTGAGGGAGTTCTGCAGAGTTCGCCAGGATCGCTGTTAGACTCGCCTCCGGCCCGGACCAGTTGAGCATGCTGAGTACGCAGTATCCCGCAGCGCTCAGCGGGATACTGCGGCCGCGTACAGCGGCGTTCAGGCCGGATGTTTCTTTAGCCTCCCGGCACGCTTGTGTTCCGATGGTGCATGCAGTTTCCTGGCGCAGAACCGCAGTGAAAAGACGTCGGTAGCTGGGAGCTCCCTTTAAAGTGATAACGGCTGTCTGCGGTCAAAGCCCGGCCAACAAAAATGCCTCCCCGTCATAACGTATCTGGTCTTGTCTTTCATGGCGTGGTGAACGCAGCAGGGTGTAGGATTCCGTACGATTGGGGAGGGGGGCTTCAGCCGCCCACCTTGCAGCTCAGCCCCCGTCCTGACAAGAACCCTCCCAAACTTAAGAAATCAAGGTCACGAAAAATCCAAGCAATGTAGACGCATAACAAAAAAACAGCATGGAGAAAAGAAAAAAAAAACTGTATTCATTGTTTCAGCAAGGTTTCAGAGTCCAGATAAATATGTAGTATTTCGAATTACCTTTTTGTCCCCGCCCCATCTCATAACAGACTACGCAAAAGGAAAACAAATTCCTGAAGTTAATATTTTTTCCAAAATAGCGAAAAAAGGCTCAGATACGGGGGGAAATCAGTATTTGGGGAATACCCTGCGTTGATTTACGCAGACCTGAGAGCCTCAACTGATTATGCGGTCCTGCGCCCTGGAACGCAGGATGAATTTGATTTTTTGATCGCGTTTCTAACAAGCAGGCTATTCGAATCGTGGTGGCATTCTTTGCTTCAGGAAATGTTTTCAAGGAAGAAAAAATGAAGTTTGTTATATTGATTTTAACTCTCCATTTCTGGCAAGTCAGGTTGTTGGAGCCATCGGCGAGACACATACAAGCGACACACGGCGGTTGACCCTACTTAGATACCATTAGGTGCATTCCCTCTTGCTAAGTTATCAGTATCCTCTTCACGCTTTGATTTTTGCAGTGTGCCATATTTTTGTATATGCGTTCGGCAAAAACTTTGTCTCGCTACGGAGAAGTAAACTTCGATTTTACACGTACCGTTGCATTTGTATATGAGCATCCCGACCGTTGTGGACTTGAGCACGAAGTGTTGGCTCGTTTCTAAACCTGATGCCATCGTTTGTGGAATCTGATCGGATTTTTGGACCGGACTTTTAGGTTTCTGTCAGTGGACAACTGTAGTTTCCGTGGGAGAACTGGTTAACCGTTGTGGTTGTCGATTGGCAATTTATTGTCTTCAGGCCATTGTGCTGGCTTAGGTTAAGCGAATGCCGCAGATAGAAGCTACATAGCATCCGAAATACCAAATGAATACGTAACCCCTTGCTGAATGTTGGATAATTACATGGTTTGTTGACCTTATATTTCCTCAGTAACTGCGTACATTTTATAACAACTCGCAAAACCATTTTTTATCATAGAAATAATTGGTTTTGCTAACTTGGCCATCTTCTTTATGAGTAAACACCATTTCCGTGCACTGATTGGGATGTAGTTTTCAGAGCCCGGCCACTACTCAAATGGCCTGGATGATTGTGTACTTTATATTGTTGTTTTCGAAGAAGATATTTTGTGGATTTTGTTGATACGTGAAGTCTGGGGTAAAATGCATTTTCTGCTTAATTTTCTTACATAAATATTTCCCCTTCGAATTATGTATTTCCGCAAAGCATGCGAGCAAAACTAACACTCCCGCCCACAACCCAGTCAAGGCATTTTCACACCGCATACTTGCAAGACGTGAGTATTGCGCACATAATGCGGCACGCTGCATGGTGCCTTCCTCGGCAGTGACTAGTGTTCTAGCTGCCGGTGCTGCACGCTGCTTCAGTAGAAACAGACAGTTATGCATGCACATGCATGCAGAAACCACCCGACTTTGTGCGGCTTCCCCTCCCCCTCCCCCCGTCCGTCTGGGTCTGTCGACTGACACCCAACGATGAATGCTAAGTATGAGGGACCTGTGTATGCACGGACTATTATGTCTGTGGATAGGCAGGTCGTCCAGTGCACAGAGTGCCTTCAGCTTCTTTTGTGCCATTCATTTTACTTCGTTCAACTTATAACGTCTTCTGGCGCGGTTAGCGGTTAAAACCCGTGTTGCTCCGCCGTGGGCCTCGCCGTCCATTGTGCGCCGTGAGTACGTGTCCGTTGCGCCGTTGCTGCGCGCATCGGCACCGGACGTTGTCTGTTTACGCCGCCGACCTCGAGCCGTGCCGATCCGTGCCGTCCCTGCCTTCAATGTACGGGCGCTTTAAGCCGTGTTGACCCCCTCCCCCCGCTGCCAGCCGCCGGCGGTGCGTTGGGCCGTGCTGCGCCGGCCTCGGTCACAGCTTCACCCCTCCGCAGCGTGTCTCGGGGTTGACCAGGCCCCCCCCCCCTCTCGTCCCGCCCCGTGTGACCGTCCGTGCGGCGCGCAGGCTACGGCGCCAGTTCAAGCAGCTGCTGGAGGAAACCAGCTACGTGACGCCGGGCAAGTCGCTGTCTGAGGTGCGCGTGCTCTTCTTGGGCCGCGAGTGTTTCGAGAGCTTGCCCGAGGACGAGCGCCAGGAGATCTACGACATCCACCAGCGGCACATCCTGGAGAAGGCGCGGGCCAACTTCCAGGTGCGTCCGGCGCCGGGGCCCCCGCCTCCTCCCCCTCCCCCACCCTGGTGATTGGTGGGAACATGACATTGATCCGCGCAAGGCGTTGTCAAACATTGCTTGTGCAAGGCGCGGTAGCGCTGGTCATGCTACGCTACTGAGGACTGTCTGTGCCAGTGCTTTGAAGTAAAGTGGCGGTGCCTTATTGTGACGTGTTGATCAGCTGCTAGTCGTTTTCAGACTGGTTCATCTGTCGTCTGTCGTCTGTCTGTCACTGTCATCTGTCGTTTTTAGAATGGTTTAAAGCCAAGATGGTGTACCGGGAAGGATCGGAGCTTCAGCGCTGCCACGAGTAATCCGTGGCTGTCGTTGCCAGATCGTCGCTACTCTCTCCCTGCTGTATATTTGTTTTGGTCTGTCCTTGGTCCCTCCTCGTCCTGTCCCAGTTCTGTCCGTGCTTTGCCCATGTTCCGCCCCTGGTCTGTCCGTGGTCTGTCCGTGCTTCATCCCTGGTCTGCGGCTGCTCTGACCTGGTCTGCCTCTGGCCTGACCCCGGTCCGCCGCTGCTCTGTCCCCGTCCTGTCTGTACCCTGACCGTGGCCCGCCGCCGACAGGAGCTGCTGCTGGAGCGGGCGGACCTGTTCTACAGCATCTCGCCGGCGGGAGGAGGCGGGGCGTTGACCCAGGATCAGATGAAGGACATCACCGAGCAGCTGCAGGAGGATGTCCGGTACGTGACCAGCCTCGGCCGTCGCCGCTAACCCCATCTTTATCTCTTAACACGCGCTGCAGGGTGGCGTGGCGCGCGTAACGCGGCGGCCAGGAATTTGTAGCCGGACAGGGGTTAAATTGCGCTCTGCTGTGTGACTGGTCGCGGTTACCAACGTTTCGGATTCAGGCCCGTTTCTGTTCGCTCATCTCACGTAATGGAATGACCTCCCGGGCGTTTGAAGACTTAACAGCGCCGTCTTCACCATGTACAGTCTGAAATGCGGTTCCGCTGTTGATTCAGCTCGTCCCGCGCGCACACTCGTGCCGCGTTCTGCTGTTGACGCGCCGTGCGGCCGTTGCAGGTACAAGATGCTGGACCGGTTCGAGCAGGAGCGGACACTGCTGCTGCTGCAGCACCTGGGCTTTCTGCACCGGCCGCGCGCCGACCGCTGCCCGGCCGGCCAGTACTGCATGGACCTGCTGGTGGCGGCCCTGGTGGCGTCGCGGCCGGCGCCGCCGCCGCCGCCGGCGCCGCCGCCGCCGGCACGCACTGGGTGTTCGGCGGCGGCGACTCGCCCGTGCACAACCTCAGCGTGGTGCTGGTGGGCACGGAGGGCTCGGCGGACCGACTGACGCAGATGTTCCGGGTCAGTGGAGGCTCTCGAGTGGATTGCGGAGTCGTTTAGGTGTCTGCGGTGGAGTGGAGAGGTGTTTTGTGTCAGTGGAGGGTATGCGGTGGACGTGAGAGATGAATCATTTCCTGTGGGGGTCTGTGACGGGCTTGATGTCGAGGGGCGTTGGTGGGGGCACTGTGGTGCACTGGGACATGCTCCGGGTCAGTAGGCGTTTACGATGGACATGAGAGTTACTCAAGTCCGTTGGCCGTCTGGCGAGTGGGTTATGTGGTGCACTGAAGAATAGGCTCCTAATCTATGGACGTCTGTGACGGACTCGTGTCAGTAACACATGTGATTGTGTGTTTTGGGTCGGCGAATGGTTACCTCACCACGGAGGTTGCCGACTTGCCAGATTCGTGAGATATTTTTGGGGAGACTCACGTAGTTTCTCAGGATCGTTGGCTGCCCAGTGGGCAAGGGGATTGCAGGTCATGGAAAACCCGCAACGCACTCATCCGGAAGCTCACGTCTTTTGCTTGGAGATAGTTCGAGTTAATGTGTACGATCATGGATTACTCGTAAAAGAGCTCAGCTTGTTCGGGAATGGCATTTCTTGGCGACATGAGGAGTCTGATCTGGTCCACGACGCGTATGGCATTATTTTCGGATCTTTATCATGCCCGGGTTGTAAGCAGTAGGACGATGTTGCTGTCCTTAGTTTTTATCCCCCTCGTTTTTTTCACGGTTTTACCCTGTTCGCTTCTGTGACGTTTGGCAATCAGAAGGTAACAGAGTGCATCATTTAACGGCGTCGTAGCCGAGAATAGCAACGAACCGGACACGACGTTCACCTCTGCCGCCGCCCACGTGCGATTACCTCGGCGTCCATGGATCGGAAAGGCCGGGCACGTGCGCCCGTATCCGGCTGTAAGCGGCGCCGGCCAGGCCACGGCGCGGCCTCGCTGTAATCACGTGCGGGCGGCTGGAGGCACGTGCGGTCGGGCGGCGCTGACCCGGCCCGCTGGTGCCGTCCGCCCGCCCGGCTGTCTCCCGGTCATGTCTGACCGGCGGGCTGACGTGGCCACAGCTGCAGCTGGACGAGGACGAGGTGGAGATCGACGGCCAGCTGTTCAGCCTGGACCTGCGCAGTATCAGCGACGACACCAAGCTGACGCCGAGCGCCTTCTTCACGGCTGACTTCAGCCCGCACGGTACGGCGGCGCCGGCGCCGGCGCCGGCGTTCGCGGCCAGGGCGCTGCGGCCGCTCGTCCGCTCGCCGTCAGGGCCGTGTCGGCGGCGTCCTCTCGGAACGCACTCTCCGTCGGTGCTCAGCTGTAGAAAGTCACTATTTGCCGACCACCGGGTGGTAGTTCTTACGTTGAGCAGTTGGAGACGTTGACCCGAGAATCAGGAGTGCGCCGGGATCGTGCCGTGAGAAATTGGGCTCGAAAACCGTGGTCGCCATGAGTGCCTGCCGTCCACGCACTCAAGCTCTCACTGCATTTGTATGGTGACTTACCGTAGAATTGTTTCCCGCTTCGCACCGTTCGAGCACTCCTCCGCGAGTAGCTTTCCATTCCTGCGTCCTTCCGCTTTCACTCTCGGCCCGTCGGACTGTGCTGAGCCGGCTCGTTCGCGCCGCCGCCAGGTTGCCTCTGCGTGTATTCGAGCGCCGCGTCGTTCGAGTACATCCGCCAGAGCGTGGAGAAGACGCTGCTGACCAGCCTGGAGGAGGAGGAGGGCCGGCCGCCGTTCCAGGGCCTGCCGCTGGTGCTGGTGCTCGCGGCCGACTCGCAGCTCGACAAGGCCGAGCTGGCGCAGCTTCGCCAGGAGGGCGTCAACCTGGCCGACAAGTGAGCCGGGCGCCGGCTGGGCGGTCGGCCGGACGATCGCCTGTCGGGGCGATGCGCTGTCGTCTGGGTTGTTGCGCTCGGCCTAGCTCGGATTGAGTGGCGTGGCCGTCCTAAGTGTGGCCTTTTGATGTTCAGAGCACGGGCCCGTGTTCAGTCCTGAGCCGTCCGCCTCGTTACGCGCGCAGTTTCAGCCCATCCGCGCCCGATGTCGGTAGTCTTGCCTTGCCGCGCCGAGGACTGCGGGAATTAGTAGCGAACCTTTTTGACGCGGGCGTCGAAATCTTGGCCTTCGGCCTGCCGCAGTACTGGGCGTCCCGCCGTAAGGTCGGACGCCTGGCCGGTTTGACCGCGCCGTCCCCGTCGCTCCTCCTCTCCCCCGCCCGGCGTCGCTGGTGCGGCGGCGTGGAGAGGCGCCTCCCCTCCGCGCCGCCCGGCGGGCCGGAGCAGCCGCTGACGCGCCGCGCCGGCCGCCCGCAGCCTGCAGTGCCCGTTCGTCGACTGCACGCCGCCGTCGGAGGAGCCGGGCGCCGAGATCGCCGCCGAGGACGGCCACAGCACCAGCGACGACCGGCTGACGGCGGCGCTGGCCGCGCTGGTGCACTGCGTCCAGCAGCGGGCTGGTTCCGGCGGCGGCCTGCCGCTCTACCCGGCCGGCCCGGCCGGCCGCGAGCCCGACATCAGGTGACGGCGCTCGGCGTCACGGCGCCGGTGACGTTTAGTGAGGCCGCGGGGCCGGCTGGTCGCTGGAGAGGCAGGCGCGGGGGTGGTGATGATGATGATGATGATGATGATGGTGGTGGTGTGGTGGGTGCGCGAGTTGAGACAGTGGTAGCGGAGTCGGAGTGGGCAGGCGTGAACACTAGTGTTTTCACGTGGTTGTTCATACGTTGGTGATGTTTCACGTCGATGAGGTGCTAGACGTGCGTGCGGTAGTGCAGGCTGCTGCTTCGGTGTTCGTTGATGCAACTTAAGCGTGCACGGCGACATCAGGTTTCGTAATCGATTGAGGCAATACCGGAAACGGCGATCGCGCCATTGCACATCCCAGCGTTCCTGTGTACTAGATGTGCCTTGTCGCTTTTCAGGATAATAATGTGCCTGTTCTGCGGAGACCCGTACTCGGTGGAAAACGTGGTCGGAGCCATCCTGTCGAATCAAACCTGCCAAACGCACGAGAAAAGCTCCGTCCTCTTGGACACGTTCCTTGGTAAGAGCGTCGTAACTGCACAGTTTGTCAGAATGTTCGGGTATGCGCCCGTAATTGGCATTTCCCACCACGTATTTTGTTGCGTTTCTGATTGGAATTAGGCATGTACAGATTGTAATACCGTAATGCACTTGTGCTCTGCTGTGTCCTTGATTGCATTTACATGCTTCAGTGAGCCCATTCATATTGTTTCCGATGGTTTGTTTGCCGCCGAGGTGACAGGACTGTTTTTGAAATATTAGATCATCTCACCATATCGCTCCCAACCAGGGACACACTCCGAAGGCGCCGTCGCCATCTTCCATTGCCGACCACCTGTCGGCCGGCCGGGTGAGCCCCGTTGTCCCCGTGTCGAGTCCCGCTGACGCCGACCTCCTCCCAGGAGATTGCCGGCGCCGCGTGGAGGTGATCATCAGCTCGTACCACGGCGCGTCCGCCTACCAGGACGACATGGTGCACGGCTTCATCCTGGTCTACAGCACCAAGCGGCGGGCGTCTCTCAACAACCTCAAGTGGGTCACGTTCCGGGGGCTTCTTCGCCGTCTGCGACGGCCGCCTATGTGGCGTGTCGATTTGAAACTGTAAGCTGGCCAGCACTAAAATGTGTTGTACGTTTTTGAGAGTAGGTTTCTCCGGTATCTGAAGTCACCGTAGCTCCCATTTGCATGCTAGGCTCATAATGGGTGCATTGCTGGCCTACGCTTTAGCTCTGCTCCGGATGTGCGTCGGATTGTAGCCAACCGTGTGACACGCGCCGGAGGCTGCTTCCAGGTGGGGCGTGACGGCCGCGTGACGGCGCGGTCGTCACGCGCGGAGCTGCCTCCCCCAGGAGACTGACGTCACCCGCCCGGGTTGCAGCGTGTTTTCGGCGAGCGTCCCGCACCTGCCGATCCAGATCCTGGCCGTGACCGACTCGGGCGGCGCGAACGCGCTCTTCTCCTCCCAGCTGACGCACCAGCTCATCACCGAGGGCAACCACATCGCCGACCGGCTGCAGGCCCACTTCATGACCTCGACGTCCACCTGCCAACAGAAGACGGCCTTTTACCTGAGCTTCTTTAAGGAGGTGCGCCGGCCACCGAGCGACTCGCGCTCTGGGCCAACGGTTGGCCGGCTGTCGCCTCCTATCTGTCCCGTTTTTTTAGGAGATTTTCCGTTGTGTTGGGTTTCGTGTAGACCGCAGGAGAATGCTTGCGATGTGGAGCGTTAACCGCCGTGGAATGCACATGGCGTAAATGCGCTGTCTGTCTTTAACTCCGGTCGCCAGCCAACCAGGCAGCCTGTCGCCGGGATATTCAGGGAGGACGTTTGTTGTCGCTCTCTGGAGCAGCCGCCCCGGCGTCGAGCGGCCGCCGTTGCCGCGCCGCTGACGGCCGCCGCCGCCGCCAGGTGTGGGAGAAGAAGCCGGAGATCGAGCAGGCGTTCGAGCTGGAGCGTATCCGCCGCTTGGAAGAGGCGGACGACGGCCACATGTTCCCGCGCAGCCTCAACATGCACCAGCAGCTGGGCGCCGCCAGCAACGACGGGTACGTGCGCCGGCCGCGCGGCGCACGCGGTCTGCGCAGGCGTAGCCGCGACTGTGGGTCCGCTTTGCAAGGGGAATAGGACACCAGCATTCGTTGCAGAGATGGACGAATTGCATGGATGCATATTTTCACAGATGCCCGTAAACGCTCTTGCCGCCCGCTTGGACACTGACTTAGTTTTTGCAGAGGCAACTCGGCGAAAATGAAACCCATTGCCTGAAGGCGTTCGTCGTGTCGATAATCGTGAACGGAATGTCTCCGACGGTCTCGCATCTTTATTGACGCGCGCCAGCGGCGCGAGTGAGCGGCGGAGCATGCCCTGCCTGACCGCGACCGGGCGCCGCATCCGTCGCCAGGAGCGGCTCCGAGCTGTACGAGCGGCTGCCGACGGACGGCTCGCTCGGCGACGAGCTGAACCTGTCGCCGACGCTGGACGAGCCGCAGCTCTCGGCCAGCGACGACGAGAGCGAGCGGCTGGCCGAGCCGGCGCCGCGCCGCCGCCAGGCCAACGGCGACCACGCGGCCGGCGGGCGCACGCCGACGGCCGCGCCGCGCCGCAGCCTCCAGCAGGGTGAGCGGCCCGCCGCCGCCGCCGCGCGGGGCGTCACCGCGCGGGGATCGTGTGGAGATCGTGTGTGTAGGTTGCGGGGTGGGGCTGGTAGCTGGAACGGGTCGGAGAGGGGCTTCATGCGGTGGGTGCAGGGGTTTGTGTCGCTGTCGCTTTAGGATATGCGTGTCTCGAATGTTTCATATGGTGCGTTTGCCACGCCGCGTGCGTCGGACGTGTTTCAGTTTTTCAGCGGTTCGGCCTTGTCCTTTCCTGGGACTGTTATCATATTTGACTGATGCATTTGCCACGTCACGCATGACAGACGGGACTCTTGCCGTGGTCCGAGCGTGTCCTCTCCTGTGATGCCAGTGACACAGTGACGCGACGAGAACGCTCGCGCCGCATCCCGAAAGCAGATGACTATGGAGATGCGTCATCCTGTCTCCATGTTCATTCAGCATGCGTGTGAAAATGCTCTTCTTACTCACTGTATGACGAAAGGCGTTTGAAAAAAGTGTTTGCATGGATGACCTCGATGGAATATCATTCGATTTACCATTCAGTCCCACTGACCGTTCCTGAGCCGGCCATCTGCCGTGCTGTCGTCTGCAGACCCACGCCCGCCGTCCTGTCGGCGTGGGGCCTGCCCACCCTGCCGTTCCCTGATGCGGCGTCCGTCTGCAGGTCAGCCCGGCAGGGGGAGGAGGGGGGGGGGGGCGTCCGGTGTCGGCCGGCGGCCCGGTGACGCCCGGCCGGCTGGTTTCAGAGCTGTTGTGTCAGTCGTACCCGAGCACGGAGTCGCTGCCGTCGTGTCTGTCGCAGCCGCAGCCGCGGCCGGCGCGCGCCCCGTTCGCCCGCGCCTGCACCGAGCAGCTGCCGGCGCCGCCGCCGCGCCACCAGTTCTTCAAGGCGGAGAGCCTCGAGCTCGGCCGCCGCGCGCGCCCCGACACCGGTACACCGTCCTCAGGCGGCGGCCCCTGCCTCACCCGGCCCGGCCCGACCCGACCCTGCCCGGCGTCGCCGCGCCCGCATGACGCGCTTTGTTGGCGTTCTGTTGGCGTTCTGCTTGGTTGGCGGACGGGATGTCGGACGATTGGTTCTCCCGGCTAGTTCGAGAGCTTCCGCCGTTCTGTTCAAGTGGGTAGCTGCCGAGAGCGGAGTCGTAGTCTCTTCGTAGTCCTGTTTGCCCCTCGTTCACCTGTGGCTGTCGTCAGCTGTCGGTAGAGCAGGCAGGAGATTCCACTGCGACCCGCCGTGTGCCTCCCGTGCCCACCGAGCAGCCGCTGGTAGCAGGAGCCGCGACCGTGATTTCAACCGCGAGGTGTCGTCCGCTGAGCGAGTGGGGTCGTTCTCTTCTCGTGTCTGCGTTGACGGGTTGCTGACGTGCCGGGGAGGTGTAAGTCTGGCGCGGGCAGTGTGCTCTGAGCGGCGCCGGCCGCCCCGTGACCGGCCTGTCTGGGCGGCAGGGTTCCGCGTGTTCCCGGCGCCCACCACGCCGCCGGAGCCGGCGCCGGGCGGCGGCGACCTGCTGCTGCGCGGCCGCCAGCCGCCGCCGGCCGCGCACCACTCCAGCTCCGACTCCGAATGTAACCGCATCCGCCGGCCGCCGGCGTCTCTGCCTGCCCCAGTGCGCATGCGCGGACCGGCGCCCGGCAGGCCGGCCTGCGGCCGCCCGCCGGGCGCCCCGCCTTCGTTAGCACCGTGTCGGCTCTGCGTTTACCCGTCGTTGGGGCGGCGGCTCTCGCCCTCAGCAGGCTCGGGCGGCCGTGCGGCGTGGTTCGCGCTGCCGTCGCCTGGCGGCGCCACTGTAGCCGCGGGCCGCTCTGCCGGGGCGAGCGTCGCGCCCGGCACGTTCTGGACCGAGGCCGGCCGGCTGATCACAGTCACGGCCGAGCCGCACCGGTGCCGAGCCCTGCCGGCGGCGGGCCGCCGGTCCCGTCCCTGTAGCGTTTCAGTCGGTGTTGGATGGTGCCCGCGCTCTCGCTGTCGGTCGGCAGAAGCCGCCTGTAGCTGCATGCGGTTGTCACAGTTGCCAGACGGTCCGACCGGCACAGGCTCTGAGTCGCGGAGTGGAGTTTCAGCATGCTGTAAGATGGTCGTACTGATGGGGCGGACCGGCTCTGGTGTTTTTTCCACTCGAGCACTTGATTGTTGTTTTTCATCTGCACGTCTGATGGATGTGATTTAGTCACCATACGTGGCGTCGTGGCGTCGAATCATTCATTGCACGCGGAAGCGAGAGGATTAGAGTTCTATCGTTCCTGGTATGTACTAGTTTGTCCCCGTGTCGGCATGGGGACCAGGAAGATATTGAAAGCCATCAGGGCCTCGTCTCCTGCGTAACAAACAAGGCGTTTTGCACGTTGGTTTGTGAGCCTCAGTATTTCTGCAAGCTTGCGTTCATATTTACTCGAGGACTGGTAGTTGGTAGATAGAACCGTGTGCCCGCTCTCCCGAGGTAGTTGTACTCTTGGCCGTGACGGCGACATTTGTATCACAAGATAAGTTATAGCCACTGAGTAACGATAGCGTGAGTTGCATTGAATAGAAGCGCCATCATCAGGCGTTGGGTCTACTCCTTATGAGCTGGCCCTGTCGTTTGTTAGTTGCGATAAGGCAGAAAGTGGATAACTTCACTTGTTGATCGCAATGGGTTTATAATATTCGTCATTTCCTGTCAAGCTCGCACGTAACCAGAAATTGACTTCTGACGTGAATTCGGCCTAGACCAAATTTTACAAGAGAGCGTTGTCTGTTTTTGGAAATGCATCATTATTTTTGTTTGATATCCCAGGCCATCTTCTGTTTGTATGTCATCTTGAAATTCAGCCTTGGAAGAACACTAAATATACCAGCATTTGTGTTTGGTATCCCAGGTCATCTTCTACTTGTATGTCATCTTGAAATTCAGCCATGGAAGAACACTGCCTCAGGGCAAATTGAAAAGTGGCGTCACATATAGGATGGAGGATGAGTGGAGTAGCGGACTTGACAGAGCACGCGTTATGCTTCTTAGGAGTTTTGTTCAAAAAAAGGCGACCGATTGCAGCTCGGAATACGGTGACGTCTGTTAAATAATTGAGTCCCCGTGAAAAGAGCGTTCGACGGATGTCGACGAAAATAAACTAAAATTGTCCCATGCATGAGTGGAGGCGTGCACAAAATTGCCTGGTGGGACGCTAATCGGTACTCGCCGACATCGCTGACAATCGGCACCTCGGTAGTATTCCATCATGTATGAGATGGCTCCATCGTGGAAAACGAGAGAAAGAAAAGGGAAAATTACCCCGGCAGAGTTGGATAGCAAAGCGGTAGAGATATTGCAAACAGATCACGCGTTATTGTGTTATTCTTTGCTTGTAATGACGTCAAAATGTCGTAAGCCAGTGATATCCGTTTTAATGCTTAATACAGATCACTGAATGTATTTGACTTCAGTTTTGTGCTTTGAAGGCTTAATGAAATCGTGAGGTTAAGAATAACTGTGCTAAAAGCGCCAGCAGGTATCGTTATTTTTTTAACAAATTCATTTTTACTCAGGGCCGTGATCTTGCATGTGATGATACCAGGCATTTATGAAGATGCTTCCATTGAGATTTGTTTTCAACATATCCGCCAGGCATAGGGAAGCCGGCTTGTGCACTCTCTTCACTTCGTTGCTCGCATGTGAAGCACAGACTGGAAATGTCTTAAAATGTCTATTATGCCTGTTTGACCAGCTCGCTATTTCCATGTATGTTTATTTCTTCGATCTTGCACCAGTGCTGACCTTGCGTAGGTACTACTGGTTTCCTGTGTCGGCTGTCATGCACCCATCAGTAGCAGCCAGCGTCAGCTCTATGCGACTGTTTGTTTTTTTTTTTACGTCAGTACCGCCGTATAAAATTGTTTTGATGATCGTATTTCTGCTGCGAGCTCGTCCGGGTGAAAATGCGGGAGGGCATTTGATGTTTGGTGACCTTGAACGACACCTTCTCCACCACCCGACAAATGTCCCGGCAAATACCAGTTGGACAAGTCCGCTGTGACCTTTTTGATCTGACCTCTCCCCGGTGCTGTTCAGTCTGATGACCCCTCTGACCTGACCTCTGCGGTGCTGGCTGGTGACCCCTGTGACCTTATCTCTGCGGCGCAGGCTGGTGACCCCTCCGACCTGACCTCTGCCCTGTGCTGTCCAGGCTGGTGACCCCTTCGCCTAACCTCTGCGGTCGGAGCTGATGACCCCTCTGACCTGACCTTTGCCGTCCAGGCTGGGTGGACGACCCGTCTGCAGGCCCGCGCCAGATCGCCGGGGACGACATCTGGCTGGAGCGGAGGCCGTTCGGCCCGCACGCGTACACCACGGGCCGCCAGCGGCCGCCGCCGCCTCCCAAACCCAAGCCTCAGGCATCGCAGGTCGGTACCCGGTCGGCGAAGCCCGTCGTGGCTCTGGAGCTGGCACAGCTCTGGCTCCCGTCCCAGTCTGTCCGATCGCGGATGCTTCGTGCGACGTTGCTGGACACCCGGGATTCGGGAGTGTTCGAAAATAGTGTGCCTCAGAGCCTCCGAGCCGTTACCGTAGTTGTCTGGATGCTTTGTTTGAGAGCCAGTGGTAGCTGATGTTTTCCACCCACGCTGCTTGCCGAATTGCGGGGTGGGGGGGGGGGCGTGCCTATGCGGGCTTTGCAAAGTTAACACCCTTTTAACCAGCACGTGCTCTCGGGTCGCTCGCCTCGCCGCTAACCGGCCGCCCCGCCGCAGCCGGGCAAGCTGAACCTGAAGCAGTACACGAGCGTGGTGGACACGCTGGACAAGCTGAACCTCACCAGCCGGCCAGAGCCGCGCCGCGCCAAGATGGCGCCGGGATACGGCCAGCAGCCGGTCTCCGAGTACGCTCAGGTACGGCCGACCACGGCCACGGCCGTCACGACCTTTGCTGAGGAGTTCATTGGGAGCTCTATCATACGAACTGCCTCCGGTAAACTACTAAGAGAGGTTTCTTGCTGCCTAGGGCGCCAGTTTAGGTGCGTGATGTTCCTTGCTCTGGTGATCTTTTTACAGTGGCGTTGTTGGCATTTTAAGACGCGGTGGCTCGGTCGGTGGAAATCGATAATGTCCTTGTACGATACAATTCGGGAGACTGTATCGCTTCTTACGAATGAAAACCACACTGAATGTAAAACAGAAAGCAGCAGAGCCCTCCGCCGGTCGTTATTCCGTTTTAAAACGGGCGTGTGGGCCGCCGTTCGTCTGCCGTCCCGGCTGTCGGCAGGCGGCTCTCCGGACGGAACTAGTCTGACGGAGCCCGTCTGGCGTCTGACGGAGTCTGTCCGATGTCCGACGGTTCTGTCCGGTGTCTGATGGAGTTTCCCCGGCGCCTTGCGGCGGCTGTCCGGGGTCAGGAGAGCACTGTCCGGCGTCTGATGGAGCCTCTCCGGCGGCTGCTGGCCCGTCTGGCCGCTGATTGTGTTCCTGCGGCGTCTGACGGCGGCTGGCCGGCAGGTGAAGGACGCCGTGTTCATGGGGGGCAAGTTTGACGGCGACTACAGCTACACGCTGGCGCAGGACGCCGGCGTGCACAGCGCCAAGGCCCGGCTCCGGCAGCGCACCGAACAGTGCCGGCAGTGTGAGTAACGCTGCCCGCCGCCCAGTGCGGGGAACCGGTCTGCATCGCCTGCCGTGTGATACCGGGTGGCGCGCATGACCAGCTGGTGTGGGGGCCGCCTGCGGGGTTTGACTCTGGGCAGGTTTGGGTCCTTCGGATGCGCTCGTCAAAGGCGCAAGACGGCGTAACTCGCAGCAGGAGGGTTCGGCTCGCATTCTGCAGATTGTGCTGACCTCTGGTGAACCAGGAGAGGAGTTCCGCTCCCTGTGCCGGCAAAAGCGGTGGCTTCTTCCTTGTATCCCGTGAGGGAGCCTGTTCTGGTCGTAAACGCGGACACGTCCTTCCCGTAAAATATGACTGTTACGGGTTATCACAGTTCAGAGGGCACCTGTCGACTTCTGTAGGATCATCACTTGTCTGAGTCCGGATATCCGGAAAATCCGATATTGCATACCGGGGTATGTTCTGTCCATCAAAAGATCCCAGATTAAACACCTCAGTGGTCAGAGATCAAATATTATGTAACATATCAGACGTAGCAGACATTGGAGAATGCATACATTACATATCTCCGGAACCATAAGCATCAGATACCAGGGGTCTAATGAGGACTCAGTATGCGCCCCGCCACCGGAGGCGGCCCCCACCGTGAGTGGTGACTCCCATCTCTTCCGCCGCTCACCCAACTCCCAGAATCGCCTCCCCGCCTCCTCCCTCTGCGATCGCCTGCGGTCGGCGGGCGCGGGTCCCCCGGGCCGGGAGGCGGCCCGCCGCGGTGACCGGGCCGGCCGGCGCCGCTGTTGCAGACACGACCGACTCGGACAGCGAGCCGAGCCCGGCCGAGCCGAGCGGCGTGGCGGCGCCGCGGCGCACGCCGCCCAAGCGCTGCCGCCGCCGCCGCCAGGCCATCCCGGTGGCCACGCCGCGCGTGCCCAGCCTGGACGGCCGCTGCAGCCCGTTCGCGCTCGACGACCGAGCCGAGCGCACCGAGCCGGAGACAGGTGGGCGGCCGCGAGCTCCCGAGCTCCTGCACGGTCGCGGCGCACGCGGCCGCAGCTGCCTTGCGAGCTCTGTGGCGGCGGCTGCTCGCGTCTGGCATGCTCGGCGGCGGCCCGGGGCGACCCGGCGTGCTGGGCGCCGCCGGCGGCCGGCCGGCCGCGCCCGCTGTCTGACGCCGTGGCCGGCGGACCCGCCTGCATGCGCCTGCGAGCCGGAGCAGTGTGGCCGCCGTCCGACCGTCTGCATGGCGAGCCGGCCGCTGTCGAGCCTGATGGCCGTCTCTTGTGACGTCAGGCCCCTCCTGGCGAGGAGAATCGTACGGGGTTAGGTTGCCTTTCGTGAAATGATTGCTCACCATTGGTTCCCCGTAATTGAGGAATAGGCATTAACAGATGTGAGCCGTATTTTGTGCTGTTTTGGAGAATGCTTTGGAGTAGTTAAAAGGAACGTGGAGGTCACAGCCAGCCCATTGCTCCGGATTAGTGGCTCATGCTAGGTTCCGTGAGGGTGTATAGAATTCAAAGTAAACAGATAGTGGCATGGTGTTTACATTAAATCGTAGCGGTTTTTGTCTCCGTTTAAATACATCCAACCATGGTTATGCCTTTTGGTTGCCCCGAGTTTGCATAAATCTCTGTGCTTTAGGCAGTCTCACACAAACGGAAAAATATGGTGACACCACATTATTTTATTTGATTTTTAATGTACCGGAACCGTTCATTAGTTTCGCAAGCTTTCATCATCCGAATGGCCTCGCATGCTGCCTGCTGCAACAACTTTGTATGTTGTCCATGCGGTAGAAGTGCGGTCTGTGGAACTTCTGATAGCCATTTTGCGTCTGGCATGCAAAGCTGACATCAGCTTTTTCGGCAATCGATTGCGCGTCTTTTGCTGTAAATGTGCATGTTATGTGTAAAACATTTCTGCCTCTAGACAGTCTGTCCCCGGTTAAATGTCCGAAAATGCGACGATGTGCCGTGGACCTGGTACTGTACATACCGCCGATAATGTTGAGAAGGTGTAGTTTAAGGTTGTCGTCGCTTGGGATGGTATCGCTACTTGGCGTCGATCAGTTCGGGAATTGGGTGACATTGTGTTTGCTGATACTGACACTGATACTGACAGCATTGCATAGACGGTGTGTTTTGCTGCAGGCCAGTGACCGATGTTCCCATGTCCGCTCAGTATCGTCCGTCTACAACGATGGTGGTCGTTGATGTTGACGCCGATTTTCCGTTCCTTGTCATTTTATTGCGTATTTACTTCTTGGCTCTGTCTTTCAAAACTTGTAGACGTACATATATGTTACAATGACTACTGGCAACCTTTGTTGCTTCCCTTGTTATTCATCGTCTGTTCCACGTTAGGATGCTTGTTCCACGTTAGGATGCTACGCTCCTGGTGTCTTTCCCAACGTTTTCATGGGAATTCCCTGTTTTCTTCCGCTGGACACAGTGTATCGTACCTGGGCTGGGACACAAAACAAAGCCTCGAGAACATGAGAGCTTTATTCTGTAAATCGCTTAGGACATTGCATACAGTTCGACGTCGGGAACATGAGTTTAGCATCGGTGTCGGTGGTAGTCGAACACTCCTCATCTTCCTGTTGTCGATTTACTTATTTGCTTGTTAGTCTTGCATCGAGCATGGCAGCGTAAAGGGCTTAACGTTGTTCTCGTATCGTTCTGTCCTGCTCATTGTTCATGAGATTTGCCGTAGCCTGACCCTGATGCCGTCGCGCCGGTCGTGTTCCCCGTTTCCCGGACGGTGTCGCCTGTTTTGAGACGCGGCGGCCGGGCTCTGCTGACGACTCGGTGCCGGCAGTGCTGGGCGGCAGCGACTCGGAGGAGTCCGTCCCGGAGGAGGAGGGCACCTTCAGCCGCCAGAAGTACGCCAGCAGCTCGGTGCGCATGCGCCGCTCGGCCGCCAAGCGGGCCGGCGTGCCGGCGGCGATCCCGCAGGTGCCGTCGCTGCCGGTCCGCTCAGCCGGCTCGCCCCTCCGTGAGTGGCGCCGACGGGGGCCGCGTGGCCGCCGGCTGCCGGCTGGGTGTCCGCAGACGGCAGGAGCTCGGCCTGTGGGTCTCTTGGGGGGGGGGGAGATCTCTTGGTGTGCTAGATGGAAGGGTGTGTCTCTGGCGCTACGAGGTTGAAATGTAGTGATGTGTCGCGGTTTGATCATCAGGTAATTCATGTTAGCGGTTAAGGAGGCTTATCCAGCAGGGAATAGTGTCTGAACGTGACTTGGGTTACAGCGTCTTATTCTGTTGACTACAGGCGTAATGTATAGGTCGTTGATTGTCATGTTTTTCACGACAGAGCTCATCATTCCATGCGAAAGAGGACGTCGAAGGAGGCCTTGCCCGCTGGGACAAAACACGGCTTGCTTCACGTCTCCAAACGCTCGTGAGCGCTGTTGATTAAAGCTGTCGTCTGGTGCGGTTCCAGAGGCCAAAGCCAAGTCGGAGTCGCCCCGCGACGGCATCAACAACGAAGAGTCGAGCCTGGACGTGTCGGTGTCGGGCGACTTCAGCTCCCCGGTACTGGTCAGTGTTTCCGCCGCCGCCCCCGGTCCGTGCGGGACGACCCCCCGCCGCCTGGGTCGTGCGGGCCAGCGGCGCCCGAGCGCCGAGGTGGGTCTTGCTCGTGCCGCCCGTCAGACGGCCTGTGTCTTCCCGCAGTGGTCTGTGTAGGTCCTCCGCAGTGTTTTCTCTCGCAGATTATTAAAAAGCATGTCCGAGGTATAAACGGATCGTCGCTTGATTTCAGTCTGCTAACACGGCCAAAGAGGAGAAGAATCGACGAAAGGACAGGCAGCGGCAGATGAAGGAAGAGGAGAAAAGGCGTGTGAAGGAAGAGGAAAAGGTGAAGAAGCTGGAAAAGGAGAGGCTGAAGAAAGAGAAGCATAAAAAGGGGAAGACTTCGACGTCGTCGTCCCAATCCCAGGTGATTGTTGTTTAGAGTGAGGTCCAGGCTCAGGGATTGGTAGTCATAGTTGTGTATGGAGTACATTTTTAATGTACGTAGCTGGTTTGGTTGGTGTAATCGATACAGTTTTTTCACGTTTTATGTATTTTTTTCACGCCTCGGTTTACGCCCAGAATTAAACGCTCCGAAACAGCCCATTACGCACGGCGGTTTTCGGCTTCCATGAAAGCATTTCTCACGCCAGGTGCCTGGCTGACCTTGTTATCTCCGCTAAAATTGCGACCAGATCTGTGCTTGATGCCACTTCGAGGAAATGCATTCCGAATCCAACTGATTGGTCGCCGAATCGATTCTGATTCTGACTCAGCGTGTTTTTTTTTCAAATTTCGGGTCAGTGCCGAATGCGACCGAAAATGAAATGAGTCGATTCTGGAATCGATTTCACTAAGATCCTTTGGATTGGATTCAGCCACTGGAATCGATGCGTATTCTGATTCTATGCTCATCCTTGTGATTCAGCTCCGGTTATGATTCCTTCACCTGTCAATGTGGTCGGTTCCAATTCTGACTCTGGCCGGAATGGGACCGAGTCCGGGGTCTGTTCTGATTCCGATGGAATCAAGCACGAGTCTGTTTCCGCCCCCGGTCGGGGAACCAGGGACGACGCCGGACCGGTCTGCCTCCGGCCTGAGACCCGGCAGTATCACCTCAGCCGCGTGCCCGCCTGACCGACCGCTCCCGTCCACAGCTGGAGGAGCTGGTGCCGGGCGGCGGCGGCGCCGGCCAGCTGCCCGTGTTCCTGACGCGCTGCGTCGAGTACATCGAGGCCGAGGGCCTGGACGCCGAGGGCCTGTACCGCGTGCCCGGCAACCGGGCGCACGTGGACCTGCTGTTCGAGCGACTGTCCGAGGACAGCACGGCCAGCATCGCCGACCTCGACCTGGCCGTCAACGCCGTGGCCACCGCGCTCAAGGAGTTCCTCTCCAAGAAGCTGCCGCCGCTGCTGACGCAGGAGAAGATGGCCGAGCTGACCAGCATTGCCGGTAGGCGGCTGGGCCGGCGGCGGCCGAGGAATGGGGCAGGCGGTGTGGCGAGGCAGGCCGCGGTGGAGGTCTGGTGCTGTTTAGGAAATGCCGGCTGTGGAAATCGCGATTTTAGCCTGCTGATATTCGCTATGTCGCCTAAATCTTGTCAGTTCCATCCGGAGGATGTTTCTGGTCACATGTTGATGGCGATATATGTCCGTGAGCAGGGTGTCTGCGTGCTAGCCCATAGCAGAAAAGTATTGGTCACACTGTAGTTCTGGTCTTTTGGCTTGCTGATATATCGCTTTTTTTATGGAAGCTTCCGTTTCCCACCGTTGAAATGGGTCGGGTTGCGTGTTGAATGGTGCACGTCTGTGGCCCATAAAGAAGTATCCCGGAATTGTTTTTTTTTACAAACGCCCCTTGTAACGTGTGTTTCAGAGGTTTATCTGAATGGGCTCAGATCTGGGTAGGCATTACAATGCCATGATTATTGTAAACCCACGTCATCTGAGAGAACTGATATTATTTCCTGATTTATTATTGTTCCTGCTGGTATTTGCGGCGTTGCCATTTCTTGTTGAGGTATGTTTAAAACGGACACGTGCAGCGCTGGATTTGACACTGCCGTCTTTTTCAAGGTATATCGGACAGGCGAACCCGCCTTTTCAAGCTTCGAGTCCTCCTGAAGGACCTCCCACCAGTCAATTTCAACATCCTCAAGTACCTTTTTCGCCATTTTCTGAAGTAAGTGGACATCTCATCACCTGTCGTAGTATCGCTTGGCTCACTTTGTTTGCGTCCTATTTTAAATTCGCAGCGAACTGTACGTACCACGTGTATGCGCAGTGGGAGGTGGAGAACTACTGGCCTGTTTTGCATGAAGGTTGTACAGTGAGAGCTTTTTGACCGTTCCGGTTCTGTGCTGCCTAGTGTCCTTCCCACGGGGTGTCCACCCCGCGGCGGCGCCGTCGTCGCTGACCGCGCCACTCGTGCCGCAGAGTGTCGGAGAAGTTCAAACTGAACAGCATGGACAGCAAGAACCTGGCCATCTGCTGGTGGCCGACGCTGCTGCCACTGCAGTTCACCGACATGGGCGTGTTCGAGTCGATGCGGCCGCACCTGGAGGACATCGTGCAGACGATGATCGACCAGCACCAGTACCTGTTCGACGGCCAGGAGGAGCTGATGATGGTGTGACCCGTCGCGGGCGCGCGCTGCCCGGCCGGCCGCGCGCGCGCCGCCGGCCGCGCCCCGCGCCGCGACCGCTCGACGCCGCCGCGCCGCTGAGGAGCTTACGTCGCGCGTCACTGTGATCGCCGCCGCGTTTTGTATTCCGGCTGGGTGCGCGGCGCCGGGCGCCACTGTCGGCCCTGTCTTCCCGGCGCCGGGCGGCGGGCGGCGGCCGCGCCGCCCGGCCGGCCCCAGCACAAATGGTGGTACACGGCCGCCGCGGCCGCACGCTCTCCTCTGTCTGCTCGTCTGGCGGCTGGCTTTAACCAGGCGGCGCGGGTCCGCCGCAGCTCGCGCCGCTCTTTTCTGACCTGTTTGTTTTTATAGTGGTCTACCGCTGACTAGTGTGGGGGCTCGGCAGCCGAGAGGATGCCGCGGCGACGCCGGCCGAGCGCCGCCGCGACCGACGGCGGAATGTCGGGACCGTTTTTGGAAGGTTTTGTAACTGCATGCGAGGGCGTCGTGCGTAGGCTCTACCCTCCCGATCGTGGAGAATTAACTGCCGTCGTCCTTAACCGGGCGGGCCGCGCGCGCGGGCCCGGCCCTCACGGCGCTCCGTTTGTGTCGCGTCGTCCGCGAGGCTCGCGCTCGGCGCCGAGCTCGGCGCGCCGACCACGCCAGCCGCTTACACTGAGTGTTCACCGTTACGGATTTTCAGTTCACTGTGAGGCTGTGATGTGTCTGTTTAGGTTCGCGATGGGCAGTAATAACTAGCGTTAGCGGCCGCCGGCCTCGCACCGGCGGCCGGCGCCCTCCACCGCGGCCGCCGCTGCGGCGCTCCCTACGCTTGTCGCCCGCAGAGCGGTCGGCCGGGCTCTGCTGGCGCGCGCCGCCTGCGCGTCGGCCGGCCGCCGCGCCTGGCCGCGCCGACTCGCCGCGTGATATTACCTTGTTCGAGTCTGTGCATGCCGCTTGTGGGTGTCTCGGCGGTGCACCGCCGCCGCCGCCGCCGCCCGTCTCGAAAGGTCCCACCGCCGGCGGCGGCCGCCGCGGGACGGTGACGTCATCAGTGGTTGGCCAGCTGGCTCGGCCCGGGTAGGTTTGTAACCGGATGGACGCAGCCGGGGCGCCGGCGTGCGCCGCCCAGTGTTTCCTGACTTGTACCGATTGCTAAATATTATACATAAACACGAGCCGGCGTGTGTGGTCCGTGGCGGCGAGGTGGGGAGACGGGACAGCGAGGTGGAGCCGCAGCCGGTGGCGCTGCCATCGCACGCTCATTCTGATTTCACTGTGGCCATGCGTCGCTGATTCGATCTGTGGCTGTGTTTGTACGATGCAAAGGACAAAGTTCGGGAAATGGATTAGCAAAGTGAAGCGTGTGCAAACTACATGCCTTTGTGTAGGGCGCCAACTGTCCGGCAGGTTTTCAGAACATGGCCTTTAGCGGCTATTGTGGGTGTATACTAGAACTCATCACAGTGCATGTGACGTTTGGCTAGAAGGCAGGAACGCCAGAACGGAGGCTTTATCGGCGAATTTCCATCTTCGGGACAGTCCAACTCGCTTAATGGGCAGAGAACGTAAGACAAAGCGCTAGCCCGGGGGTCATGAACTGAATTAATGACGGCCACTGGGGACGCGTTCTGGCCCAACTGACGCGCTGGGGCTCAATTGGGACCTCAGAGACGTGGAGTTCAGCCGTTAATCGGCTTTGATCACTACATCATGTGCGACTCCCGTGCTAAGCTTCCCTGTATGTGCTCCCGCTTTTCAAGTGGAAACGTTGTTTCGAGCGAGGCGTGCACCGGGTGCAGAAACGGGGTTTTCCGCTGTCTCAGCGTGATTGTTGTTGCGGTTCTGATGGTTAATGCATACTTTTACAGACTTCTTAATGCCGTAAATATCTTCATGCGTCGCAAACGCAATATTTTTTCAAAATAATTCCTCGTCCTAAACTTTTCTTTTTAACCTGGTAACCATCCAGCACAAGGTCTTAACACCACACAATATCTTAGCACGTGTTGTTTTACCCTGAAATTACATCATCGTATCATCAGATTTGTCAGTATCTTTGCACTTCAATTCTCCAAAACATAACGCGACTCATAGTTGCGATATTCAAAGTGGACGAGTTTTCGTGGAAAAGCGGATGTGGCTCTTCAAACATCTGGGGACCCCTGGCAGGTGTCCGTTCTAGTCGTCACACGGCTGCCCGCGCCGCGTCCATGTGATTTCTTAGGTAGCCCGATGAGTTACGAAACGTCGGCGCTACCAAATGGAACACACTAGACAGACTGTTCTTCGAAACAACGGTATGCCACGTTAGAATGATCCAGCCTACGTTGTCTTTGCAAGCATTCCTCTGCCAAGCAGTAGCTACATGTTAGAAGACCCTCGGTTTAAGTGTGCCAGCTCATGCCATTTGCGCGTTCTGGTCAAGCGACGAGGGCGACTGGCGAAGCCCGCTGGCGAATCAGCCGACGGCCGGCCGGCACGCGGACGTGATTCAGCCGTCGACGGCGGGCGGCGGCGTCCTCAGCGGACCGGGAGCGCACCGCCTGGAGGCACGACTGACGGGCACGGGCGGCCGGCGGCCGGCCCCGCAGTTGGCTCTGGTTTCGTCGAGTAAAAATAGGCGGGCCGGGTCGCCGCGGCGGCGCCCGGCGGGGCCGTGCCGCGCAGTAGCCGGCTTGCCTGCCACGGCCCGCGGCGTGCGCCGTCTACGCCCGAGGTGAGCACGCCCAGGCGCGGTGGCCTGCGTGGCGAGAGGCGGGCGCGGTGAGAGACGTGTTCTTGGTGGTCGCCCCTGTTCCGTTTGTAAGCGGGATCTCTGTGCGTCGTGCGCTGCAGTGGTGGCGGGAGCTTTCAGAAAAGTCTCGTACCTGTTTTCGTGATGTCACATCCACTTTGTGGTGATTTAACGAGATTGGATTTTGACTGCAAGGATTTGCTGCGATTTATGTTGGAGTCCAGTGGTCACAGGCGCAGCCAAGGGGAACCGTCCCCCCCCCCCTCATATGCTCCGCATTTTTGCGAAAACCATTGCACATCGTCTTCACGGCAGGCGGTTTTCGTATGATTTCAATTCACATTGAGCTCCGGCCCCTGTCCTTAAGAAAATTTTGACTACGCCCCTGCCAGTGACATTTGTAGTCGGTTTTATCGCATCCACGCACATCGCGTCGACTCACCTGTCTGAAACCCTGTTCTATTATCGCAATCTTCTCCAAACATCAGATCTGGTGGCTGATGCCAACTGTCACGAAACGGCACACTATGCTTTTCTGATTAACCAACGCTTGGTCGCCATGCAGCTTTGACCCCCTACCAGTCGCGCATTGCAGCAAACCTGCCACGACGCACGTCACCATAGTTGTTTGCTTGAAACAATGGGGCAACTCATTGATCCATCACATGACGAGACATTACGTCCCAGAACAGCACGTTCTGCCCGCACCGCGTCGTGGCGCTGCGTCATCGCGATCCAGGCAGTGACGTCACTGATGGCCTACTCATCTCCGCGCGGCGCAGGTGGCGCCCGGCCAACGCGTGTTTTGGTCGGCGAAAAACCCTCGTGGGCGTACTGGGGTCAGTTAGAGCTTTCCACCTGTCACGGGGTCTGTCGACCACCGCAAAGGGATGCCAGATCCTCAATCTCCAGTGGCGTGGGATGATGTGAGACGGTAAAAAGTCCCTCAGGCCAAACTGTAGGGACATGAGGGCAGGGCAGACGTTCCGAGTCGCCGCAGCCGTCCAGTGACGGCAGACAGCTGGACTGGCGTCAGGTCCCGGATCCCCGGACGTGCCGAGGGAAAATCCCGTGGGCGGTTCGCCGTGGCACGCCCAGCGGGAGCCTGTCAGAGACAGCTGTATGTTTGAGGCCGAGCCGAGTTATAAAATTGTATTTCGTAGTTCACGGCGTTGGTTCGGTCCGTATTCGGGCGATTGTTCCGGCTATTGACAGACAACAGAGACGAGCCAATGCCGCACGATCTTGAACGTGGTGCACTCAAACAAAGTAGCCACGCAAAATGTCAATACAAATTTGAACGGAACACACCAATTTCCTTTTCGTCGAATAAGACAGGCCTTTGAGCGAAGTTGCGTTTTACCGCAACATGCAAACCGAAACACATAAGCGCGTGCAGCTGCACTTAGTCAAATGAACACCACACAGACTACTATGCTGAACCTCTCCCGGCAGTGGACCCTCTCCAGTCAGCGATCTACTGACCTGAGCCCTGGGCCCTTTGCAGGCGGCTGGAGGCCTACAAGAGCCCGCCGGGACAGACCATGGTCGACCCCCAGCTGACCTCTGGCTCGGCCGACAAGCCGGCGAACCCGGTCAGTAGCCGACCATCCCGTCACGGCTCCCTTTAGAATTCGAGGCACGGCCGCTGGTGGTAACTCGGCCGGAGATGCCAAATTAATTTGCGTCAGCTAGTCAAGTAGTGTGCCGTTCAAATAACGCTCGAAATGGCGACTTGGGATCGTTTGATCGCAGATAGCCTTAGCAACAGTGGCCTTATTTGCAGCGGCGAAATGGCGCGTGCGACTCCCGACTCTGCCTACGTCCCCCCCCCCGAACGGTCCCCGGCTCTTTCCCTGACCTTCCACCAGCCTCATGTCTCCGTCTCCTGCAGGCGCCCCGTCCTTTATCCCTGTCGGCTGGTCGTTCCCACGGTTCTATCTCTGTCCGCCACCGGCGTGCCACAGCTCTGTCTCTGACCGCCACCGGCGTCCCACGGCTCTATTTCCGTCCGCCAAGCGGTGCCGTCTCCGCCGTCCAGGGCCGTAACTCGCTCGCCGCGCCGCAGACCCAGCGGCCGGTCGGCGCCAACGGCCTGGTCTCCTCGGAGGAGGAGCCGGCCGAGGGGGCGGAGCCGCAACGGAGCCCGGCTCCCCTCCTGGAGCGGATCCGCCGCGACCGCCAGGACCTGGAGGCCAAGATCGCCAAGCTGCGCTCCTACATCCAGGCCTCCTCCGACATGATGACCAAACTGAAGGACGAACCGGTGAGGTCCTAGAGAAGGAACGACGCCCTTGGCATCTGTGCCGGAATTCAGTAATTGCCCTATTTTGCTGTTTGTGCATAGACTGTGTTGTGGTCTGGAAGGCCCTTGGCCGTGACCACTTTCCCCCGAAAGTATTCTGTTGTCGTTTCTACTGGCTGCCTTTTACAGAATTGAGCATACAACATCGAGTTGTTTTGGTAATCGGAATACATCTTGGATGCATTCTCGTCTTAGAAATCGTGTTTGCATTGCTTGCCACAGTCAACCTGCTGTCCGATTTTCAGCCACGCAACTATCAATGACCGTCTCAGCCGCATGGGCCGGAGCATTAGCTATTGGTGAGGACCACGTCCTACCGACATTTATGCGTCATATTTAGCTCTTCGACCCAACGATTGGCGTTTATATCACGATCGCCTTAAAACGTAACCATGTCATCGGCAGGATATGAAGGAGCGGTACGAGACCCTCTCCGCGACTCGAGCTGATCTGGTGCAGAATGCTGTCAACCTTCAGCAGCTGCTGGTGAAGCTGAAAGACTCGGAGGTGTGTGCATTTGGGAATACCGCCTTCGGTTGACTATCTTTGAATTTATGCAGCAGCAGTTACAAATCTGGAAAAAGTTGAATCGTCCAGGTGTCCATTGATGAAGCTGCTTCATTACGAATATAAAAACGCGCTTTTCGGTTTTCGGTGAAACGCAGCAGCTGTGCAGGTGGTACTTTTAATATAACGAGACGGCTCACTGGTCGCTGCCTGCTTCAGAACCGAGCCAGCACTCTGGCGGGCAGGGAGAGGGCCCTGGCTGCCGAGACCGCGGCCAGGAACGAGAGCGCCTTCTCAGAACTCGCCCGCGAACTGCCACCAGAGGTCAGTGACCAGCCCTGACCCCTCCCCCCGAGAACCGCCACCAGAGGCCAGTGACCCAGACCTGACCCTTCCCTCGCGAACCGCCACCAGAGATCAGTGACCCAGACCTGACCCTTCCCCCGCGAACCGCCACCAGAGGCCAGCGACCCAGTCCTGACCCCCGCGAACTCACGCGAACCGCCTCCGGAGGTCAGTGACCAGCTCTGACCCCCGCGAACCCCGTGAACCGCCTCCGAAGATCAGTGACCCAGCCCTGACCCCGCTCCCGTGAGCTGCTCCCGGAGGTCAATACCCAGCTCTGACTCCTCCCCCACGAACCGCTTCCGGAGCCTTCTCGCCGGCGAACTGGCACCGAAGGTCGGTGACCCCTTCCCCTATCTATTGTCAGTCTGAGACCACAGGCACGTTCCCGTCCGTCGACCTCCACCTCAGACCATTGGTGAAGGTGGAGGTCCTTGTCTCGAACTTTGAATGTCTCCCTGGGCTAAGTTGCTCTAGCCTGATTGCCATACCGATAACTTCCTCACGAGGACACTTAAGATTACGCTGATACTATCTCACAACTTCCACCCACAGTCATTGACCCCTATCTCCACCTGTTAACCTCTACTAGAGTTCCGTGACCCAGACTCGTTTCAGGAGCCGACATTAGAGATCAGTGATCCTGTTCCAATGCCGCCAGTTGCCAAATGAAGGCGCAGAGCTTATCCGTATGTAAAGTGCGACCATGGCGTCGCGACCTTGACGTATCAGTAAAAGTCGATTTACTGTTTCGATTACCGATGTATATGCTGAGCAGTACGCACTGGTGTATTTCGCTTGAATCGATGCTTTTTACACGCCGTTTGTGATTCATTTAAGAGAAAGTCAGCTCTATAAAAGAATATTGCCTTTTGACAGGTTGTAGCGGAACTTGACCCTGAAGACAGAGCCAACTACGAAAAGAAAAGGGAACTGCTGAGGCGAATTAATCAGTCCCAGGAAAAGGTGAGCAAGTGTTTCCCGGTGTCAGTAGCTGCCTTCGTTAAGACGGCGTACGCCACCAAATCCTTAAGCACCAGTACCATCTTAAGCACCATACCATTAAGCACCATGTACCATCCCTGTCAAACACAACATTCTTATTCTGTCTTCCTTCCTGGGCTCCTCAGCCACGCCTCCGCTCAGCTGCCATCGATTCATATCTTACCTACATCTCCAGTTTGTTTCCTTTCTGCGCATTAGTGAAGCAGTACGCAGAGTTTCTACTTCACGTGGTGATTATACTAGAGCTGAATTTGTTTATGCCAGATTCTCTAACGACGCCTCCGGACGATCATTAGTAGGGTCCTTAAGCCAGTCCTCGTTGGGGCAGTGAGCGAGTTTTCGCGCAACTCTATGTTCGGAATGGTCGTCAGACACACATTTCCCGGACGTCACTTGTTCAAGCGGGAGAACTTATATCATTCGGAGGCTGGAGCCAGCTGATCTGAGTTGCTATTGAGAACGGAAGCAGTGCATGAGGAAAATGCACCATTTTTAGCCAATCTTGTTTGTGCTATGAATCCAGTATTGATGAAATGGCTAATAGGGATTTGAGGATGGGAATATCAAGCTGCATACCGCATGATTCAGCGTTCTGTCGGTTATTCCTTTTCCGGGCTACCAGCTTAAGGAAAAAGGTCGTATTCTTTAGGTCCGGCGGAAGTGGTGAGGGGTCGTCTTCTGACATGCAAGACGACAATGGCCTCTGCAGTCTATTTCAACGAAGGTGGAAATTCTCCCTCATAGACAATCGAGGATACCAAACAAAGGCGGCGGCTGCCTTTGAACAAAAAGAGTGCTGGTTTTGGGCTGAAGAGAAAAACCACCATGTTCTCGATGTGACGCAGAACAAAAAACGCCGTCTCCCATTCGCTGTGTGTCCAATCCGCGAGGCGCGACTGACACAGTCGTCTCGTCGCTGCTGTTTGGCAGCTGCGAGCCATGGAGACGGAGCAGCAGCGGCTGCGCATGCTGAAGGAGAACGTCGAGTGGAAGCTGGCTGAGGCCAGAGCCAACCGGCTCGGCCTGCAGGTTAGTCGGGACGAGCCGAGAACCCCATCTGCCTTACCGTTTTGCTATCTAATTGTCTAATTTCATCGGTTCAACAACGCATCCACCAAACGTATTGTTTTTACTTTATCGTGGGATAACCATTTCACAGCGCTTTGCTGAAGCCGTTGCCTAGGCGTCGTGCGCGGGTGTTGACCGAAGACGTTTGACGGCACCAACCGTCTGGTGTTCGCCAGGAGCAGGCCCATGAGCTATTGCACGACATGCCCGGCGTACATCCAGCTGCGGACGCCACCAACTGGGAGTCCACGACCGACCCCGATAGGAGGTAAGGCACATGTCAAGATGTGCTGCGCCACATTCGCGTCAGCCCGCATATCGGCGAGAACTGGAAATGTTAGATTCTGGTCTTGCATGTGTTGTCCTTTCTGAGAGATGCCCAATTGCGATCAGGAAAAGCTGCCAATGGTTGCGTCTATGACAGACGAACAGACGACAGAGGAATTACCACGTTTCGAACATATCAAGGCGCTGTTTCAGTATGCTGATCGGCCTTTCGCACGTGCAGAGTCGTCTGTCGCTGCGCTCTGTAGAGACCCTCGTGTCAGCCCTGGTACTCTCACAGGTCAGATGCCGTATTTCGGTCTACAATAATGGTGTCAAGAAAATCTAAATGCCAATTAAGGGAAAAAATCATAAATTTCTCGGCGAAAGCCATTTTTGGACGACAGAAATTTGATCGCGTAGCTGACTTGAGAATCTGGGCGGGCTGTCTGCGGAGGTACCGGTCACCAGCGGCACCTTGAGTTTCGCGCACAGAGTGCTACCTGGCGGTGAGCCGAACTCAGTCGCTGAAACGTTTGTCCACAACCGAGACACAGGTGGCCGCAGTACGGGCCAGGACGAGAGGCGGCGTCAGGACGCCACCTGGTCCACTCGAGATCAGAGTCCGGCGAACGGCGCTTTACTCGCCGTGCTGTGGCAGGCCTGAACCACTTACCTCTTGGCACGACTGACCTGTCACCTAGACGTTTTAAGACTACTCTTAAACACCGCTTAACCCGTCCCCGACTGGGGGGGGCAGTTGACTGCCCCCCCTGAGGTTTTTCTGGGATTGCGAGAGAACCAACAAACACAGAGTCACGAAACTTTGTGTACATTTTGCTTCATCAATTTTACGCCTCGTGTCAAAATTTTGACGTCAGGTCACGTCAGGCGCCTGACCTAGGTCAGGTCAAACAGACCTATGTCAAAAAAAGTTTAGCGCCCTCTAACTTTTTCGCAAAACGAGATATTTCAATAATACTTTCAGGGATCAGTGATCGTGATACATGCAACAAATCTGCTATCTCAGAATTTTCGGAATTTTCCGGGTCATTGACCTAAGGTCAAGCCCATTTTTAAGGCATATCGCCGTTTTTTCGGGAATTGACGGAATATTCCATAACATTTTTAGTGTGGAGTGAAGCAGACATCTAGTTATCGTCATTGGGCAAAGTATCAGTGACTTTCAGCCATTGACCTGAGGTCAGGTCACGAATAACTGTAATGGGCCAAAATGTACCACCGTCAAAATCGACGATGAATTACTCAGAATGGGTAGAAAATGGTAGAACTAGCTTGCACAGACGGAATTAATACCAGGAGCCTTCAGAAAGTTTGAAAAAGTAGCATATTTTGGAAATAAACAGGCTCTCGCGAATAAGCTCCGCCAACTTTGTAGATTGGCAACTAATCAATTTTTCCGAAGTTTAAGCATGAGAAACCATCACAAGAACCACTTAGATCAATAAAATTGACATAGATCGCCTTTTTCGCGAAAAATAAAGGAACGCTAAAATTAGTTTCCGTCAATTTGGTACCGCATACGGCAGCGGCGCACACTGACTGCTGACGGGAGAATTACGGTGTCTTTAACTCAACGTTTCGGCGTATATATTGAACAAATCTGGGGAAATTAGACGTGTATCGGCATCCGCGGACATTTACTTGTGCGCTGGTGCCTTTACCTATGCGTTATTAGTCGCAGCCATTGAGATTCAGGCCATTTCTCGGTCTCATGCAGTCGGCTATGAGAAAGCATATATAGGGCGTAAATTGGCTTACATATTATCTAAAACTAAAAATGAGACCAGTTTCGAGCTCTACTCGTCACAGGCTTTCCAACGGTATGATTATTTTTATCGTGCGACCAACCGTTCGTGAGTTAGAGGGGGGCAGTTAACTGCCCCCCCCCCCAGTCGCCGGTGTTCGGGACGGACCGACGGTCGTGCGCGGGTTAATGGAAGGGAATGGCTTTGACTGACTGTCGCGTGACTGGTGCTCGTTATTGAAGTTGCATTTTTATTTCTGAGATACTATTTGTGTTTCCCATATTGTTTCTTCTTGTCGCTTGATTGTGTGTGCGCGTGTGACTGCGTTACCTCATCTGACTTTTTATAGCTTTTGGACCTGGGAATATAAAGTCACACGCTTTCTTTTCTTGGAGTGGAATTCCCGATGCCTTGCAATACAATACAACACAACACAAGGAACAAGTTTTCTGCAAGTTTTGCGTTTCCGGCTTCTTCGAGTAGTTCAAATTTAACTTCAGGGCCGCTCTAATGAGCGTCTGGGGCTTGGATCCACGTCTGACGACCATCGCAGTTGTGAGCTCGCTTTCGGTTTGATGTTGGCTGTGAGAGCGTTATTATTCAGTCCCGACCATTCTGGAGCTACGGGACTACGGGGAGACGTTTGAGTGTCGCATTATTTGCACCGGCAGACAGTGTTTATGGGGATCCGGACCGGACGAAACGGGGGCCAGACATTGGAGCTGAGCTGGCCTTCGGCGGTCGTCTGACGTGCTGGCTATTGGCCGAGGTTGCAGTGCCCTGGAGAGTCTGAACGCCCGCGTGGCGGCGCTGCAGTCGCTGCCGCTGGAGGGCGTGGACGCGGGCGCTGCCCAGCAGCTGCAGGAGCGGCTCCAGGGCCTGCAGGAGAAGCGCCACCAGCTGGACGGCATGGTCGAGCAGCTGAGGATGCTGCAGCAGCAGTCGCAGCGGGAGGACCAGGTCGACAGCTCGCCGCCTGCAGGTGAGCTCGGCGGCAGGCGACGCACGCCGCGACGATCAGTGACGGAATGGGCTGCCTCTGCTGGGAGATGACTGGAGCGAGTGCTGGCGGACTCAGGGAGAGACGGTGCGTACGTCTGTGGGAGACGTCAGGAGCTCTCTGATAGTTTAGTGTTTCTCTAAGGCGGCCAGGATCTGGCCGCCTGAGGAGGATCTGAGTTTTTTTCAACGGTGGAACGAGCTTGACCTCGAAGACAAGCCGTGACAATGCGAAGTACCAATTAGATCTCTGAACATTGTGCTGTGGCCAAAAGCCGTAACATGGCTTTTGGCCACAGCAGACCGAGTTTCGCGCAGCTCGCAGTTTCTGAACACTGGCAGACATCATTATCTACGACCATTGGGTGGAATACGGTGTGAATTCAAGCATTCAAGTATTCAAGTATGTGAACTCTAGGCCTTGGAGTTCTCTAATTTTTCTGTTATTACTGTAAATGGTTGCAGCTTAACGTTCATGAGCCTTTTAAACTTGAACAAAGGTAGCGGTGGGTCTGATTCATACCGGCGTTGCGTTGAACGGAATCCGGGATGAGCTAGATCGTAGGACAACGCATCTACGATATCGATTTTCTCCTCGACATAATGCCGCATCTGCAGCAGCCTCCAGCTCGCATTGCTCGACCAGAATCGACGTTCCTTACAAGTCCTCATTTGGAGAGGGACGTGCGCCATGAAACTAAAACGTTGGCCCCGAGACAATGATTGCCTTCTCGTCCAAACTGATGGGATATTCCGTCCCGTGTTGGGGTAGTTATCCGGCGAGAGAGAGCGAAAGAGAGAGAGAGAGAGAGAGAAAGAGAGAGAGAGAGAGAGAGAGAGAGAGAGAGAGAGAGAGAAGAGAAAGATAGGGAGAAGAGACAAAGACAGAGAGCGAGAGAGAGAGAGGGAAAAGGGGAGAAGGGGAAGGGAGGGACGGATATCAGGACAGAAAGAATGCCAAAAAGAGCAAGATAGCAAAAAACGGAGAGGAAGAAATACATATGACTCGCGCGCGCGCGAGAGAGAGAAAGAGAGAGAGAAAGAAAGAAAGAAAGAGAGAGGGAGACAGATAGAGGATGAATGGGTAGGAGGAGAGGGCGGGGCGGGGGCGGGGGCGACTTTGTCTGACGGGCGTGACGCATGACTGTAGATAGTGGGCGTCTGACTAGTCGAGGGATCGCTGGGAAAACGAATGGTCCTTCTTTCACGTCTCATCGATGTCAGCTGATAGCCGAGCTGGCGGGCGCCGTGCCTGAAGACAGATTGCAAGAGACGCGACGTAATCCCGCGGGGCTGCCGCTTCCACCGAGTGCGACGCTCTTCAACTCGTTTAAACTCTGCGGCCAGGTACTGAGACCAGATGTGGCTGGAAATTTTGGGGCTTGGAGCTCGCGGGGCTGTCGAGGCTTGACCAATCTCGGTTGACGGTAGAAGCGGATTGGTGTCTCCCTCTTAGATCGGGCTCATTTATTTCGCGGCGTCGGAGCTATGTTAACGATCGTGGGGTAGATCGAGTTCGGAGCTAGCCGGAATTGGGGCCATTATTCGCACCGTGTCCGAACGATGGCGGTAACCAACTGCTGGTGGTATTGGACTTGGGACTATGCGAGGAGCGCAAAAGTACAGCATAGCTGATAAAGCTCAGCTACGTACTCAAAACAGATACGGGTAATGAGGGCTATCAACCACGGTGTTTGTTTACGACAAAATCTGGGTGTGACTTTTGAAAACAACCATGTATTGGCAGAAGACGTGGAGACGTCCCGCTCTCACGGCCAGTCCAAACGGAGAAACCGGCGGTGCGTCTGGAGCGTTCCTGGACGTCACAGTGACATTTTGGCCGACACCTGTGGCTTTTCAGACCCTAGCGGCCCCGAATGGCTGGCTGGATACCGCGTCGACCTTCACTGCGTACCCTTTGCACCGCGTGGACGAAAAGGCCCCGGCGGCGCCGCCGTGCCAGCACGTGCGACCGGACTGCACCCCTTCCGCATGGCGGGATTAGACGGCCGGTCGCGGGTGCGGCCAGAACGAACGAGACGGCGGCACCCGTTCCTAACGACGTCCGACGCGATGCGGCCCGGCGGCCGGGCGACCTCTGACCTTCGGCCGGGTCGGGTGACGGGCCGGTCGGCGCCCCGGGGCACGGCCCGCATACAGAGCGCGGCTGAACGGCGGCCGGCGCCGGCTCGACCGCCGGCGGAGGCGGCGGCCGCCGTCACGCAGCCGCCCTGATCGGCGCCGATTTGTCAGATTAGCGCGTCAGAAACGTCAACGCGGCCGTCGAGAAATTTCCCTCCCGCCGCGAATAAACTGGCAGTGCCTGAGCTGTCCGGCCGACGCAGGGCGTCGCCCGGACCAAGGCACATCATTCGGCGCCATCTGCAATACGGGGATTTCCACCGCGTGATCTCACTTTCATGAGGCAGCCTAACATGCCTGCGTATGGGGCAGACTCGGAGCAGCGTCGTGGCTTTGACATCGGTCTGCGTTCGACGTGGTTATTATGCATGCTATGGCTCATTGCTTCATGCATGAAGCGGCGAATTTGAGCGGCATTTGCATCGTAATGGTGCGGAACGTCTGCGCTTATCTTTCTGGACGTATGGGCAGTCGAGACCACTCTTAGCATTGATTTATCGAGACCGCAACGACTGGGATAGTTCTTTGGAGCCGTTTGTTTGCTCCGATGCATGAAAATATCCGTCATAATTGTATGATTGCAACTTATCGACGATGATTGTAAATTGCTCTTTTGAATGATGACCAGAATATGTCAGATACAACAGGACTGTGGGATCCTACCTCGAAACCTTTAAGGATATCGGTGCGGAAACAGGACGTTTGAAGTGTCTGACGGAATAAAATAAATCCAAATGGACCAGATGATGTTACCCGGATTTGTTCTTGCACTTGATGCGTAATCATTCAATGTAAACATTAGAGTGATTTTTGAAAACGAAATTTGATCCTGCTGCATTCACCTGAAGCAAAAGCCTGTCTGTAATTTCGGCCTTAAATACTCAGGTCGATATAGGAGGTGCCGGACGAAGTGCAGTGTGTTCATTCCGAATTACTGTAGAAAACTGTGGAGGAAGTCCGTCAGATGATCTATTCCGGCAGCCCTTTCGCAGCCTCGTTGACAGCTGCATTAGCTCACACGGCTGAACCTGCAGAAAGTTTGCCGGAAAAGTCCAATTTTCCACTGAAGCCAATCACTCCCGTAACGGGTCACGCACTGTATGCAGCTCTTGCCGGGGGCGCCACGTGAGGCCAACCACGGCCCACGGGGCGCATCAATACGTTAGCGCGCCTAATGTGTGTATCAATCAGCTTTTGCGCGGAGTAGGTGGGGCCTGCTAATGCACGCGACTACGGCCAGCGGCGAGGTGCAGCGGGTGACCAATCGGCCGGCCCGCTCTGACCTAGCGCGGCAGCCGCGCCGCGCGCCGCCGCCGCGCCGCGAACGTCGCCGCGCGCCGCAGCAGCCGGCGCGACGCCGGGAACGCATCCGTCCACCGTCATTGACCGGACCATCGACCGGCGCCGGACCGGCCGGCCTAAATGCCCCGCGGGCGTGTGACGTCACCGCGGCCGGCCGCTGCATAATAGAGCGTACGCGCCGGCGGCGGCGGCCGGCCGGCGCGCGGTCGCGATCGCCGATCGACGGCGACCGGACGTCGGCCGGCGCCCCGCGCGGACACCCGGCCAGCTGACCAACGCAAGATGGCGGCGCCCCGCCAGCCGCGAACGCAGTCGGCGGTGCATTCGGGAGGCAATTAGGGAGTGCGGGCGCAGTGTCGCGCGTGGAGCGTGACTCATCAATCTTGGGCGGGCGGGCGCGCTGTGCCGGTTTCGTCCGAGGCGGTTAAACAACAGTTCTCGAGGAGTTCCGGCGCCGTTGGCAATCTCCGTGCATGGCTAATCTGATTGGGAGCCCCAGACGGATGAATAGGCTCGTTCTGCGCGATTTCCTGTCTGATTCTAATTTCCTTACAGAGGACGTAAATTCAGTCAGGAACACTGTATTATACATGTGTTTCCTGGAATCCTAGGGAATTTTCTTAGGAGTGCAAAAATGTGACCGGGCTCCTTTCAGTTTCGGCTGAGTTAACGCTGCGCCAGTATGGAAGAAGCACGGAAAGAAACACTTAAAATGCCTTTTGTTAATGACCCTTCATCTTCTGACCCATTCCGGAACCCTTGAAACCATCACGAAACGGTCGGTATTGCAAAAGCTGAGTTGTCCCCAGAGTCTGAACGTCTCCTCGTGTTGCTGGCCCTCCTATACGCGCCGCAGACTTCCGGACATCTCAACCGCGGCGAAGGGGCTCCCTGTAAGTCTCAATCTACGGGAAGCGCTCCCGTGGGCACTTGGGTTGGAACCCGCGTATTCTTACGGTTCCCAGGTTGATAACTGTTGAAGACGGATGAAAATTATGCTCTTGGCGATGACAATGCAACAGAAGACAAATTTTGAAACATTCGTAAATATAAGTTACGATTTAATCCCAAGTTTTTTTAGCGCACATGACCGACCAGTGGCACAATCGTTAAGACCAGTGCAATGCAAAATTGGTAGCAAAGAATGCTGAAGTGTTGTTTTGTACAATCTATCGAAAATGTTGTTGCCGAGACAAAGCAAAAGATAGCAGGTACCATTTCTCGTTTAAAAACTTTCACATTTTTAAATTCCGTTTGATTTTCAATGTCCATTTCAGTTGGGATAACTGTAGCAGTTTGTTTTAGAATTAAGTGCAACCAAGTTACTCATAAGATTTATGACACGACTTTTCCGGAGAGAAGCGGCCAATATGCGAATGCTTTGAATCGATGTGAGATCGTGCAAATTCTACGAGACAGATCTCAGGAGCAAAGTTAATTGTTGGGACTTGAGTTAGCGTGAATTTTACAATGATGCAGCGTTGGTATTCCTCAAATGAGGCGAGCAAACTTTGCCATTGCAATCGATTCGAGAACTTCTGAGTAAACTGCAGAAATGCCTCCATTCGTGATAAAGCTTTGACTGTCCTGAAATATGTACCCGTGACCTGGGGATGAGTTGTTCGCTGGCCATTCGTGCCGTCTCTGAGCGGGCTAGCCTGATGCACAGGACATCATCGCGACGTCCAGGAAAACGCTGATTCGTGAGATCGCCATTGAGCGGCGTCTGCGAGACAAGCGTCTCCGAAACAGTGGAATGTGGCTTTGCAGAGGAAATGTCACGAAGACTACCCAAACGACACGATTCAGCTATGCGAAAGGACCATGTCCACACGACTGCTGGCGTCTGGTCCTCACACCACGTGGCATTTAACGTTTCTCGGTTCGTTGCGAGTGGAGAGAGACGTTAAATGGACGACGCCTCATCCGTGTCCGTGAGGCCTGAACGAGAACACCTCGATCTGTGCTGATCCCGTGCCCTGCGCGTGCACCCGGCTCAGTCCTGTTGGGAGTCGAGATGGTCATTTGACGCGGCCTTAACGCGGTACCGCCTGGCGTGTTCTCGTGCCCGCGACCGTCTGCGGGTGTTCAAAAGGGCACCCCCCGCTTTCCCAGGATCTAACCGTCGGATCTGAACCGGTTTACCACTTAACGATAACCCTGAGCCTTGAGATTCAGAAAATATTATGTTAGTCCTGGTCACGTGACTGATGACGTCACAGGTCACGTAAAACACATAACACGACGTCGGAAAAACTGGCACCAGTTCGTATATCATATCATCGGCAGAACCGATCTTAGAGGCTTCGACCGGGTATCAAACAAAAGGTCACGACCTTCTGCATCAGGAGCTTGCCCTAATGTTGGAAATGTGGGATCAGGGCCAACCTGGACCAGGTGAAACATTGGTATCACTTCTCTGCCAAAGATCGATACTTACAGCCGTTTTGATACACATCACAAAAGGGACTGAAGTTTTGATCCTTTTTGTGATGTGGATCCTTCTAAGGATCAGTTTTGCATTACCCGCTTCTCATGCGACCAAGGCCAGTCTAAGTTGGGTCAGATAAGGTGGCGTTTTTCTTCCTGCCAAAGAACAATAATTGTTCGCTGGGATTCTTAACTGCGTCAAGTACAGAACTGAAATGACGTCTCGTGATACTCAAATCTACTCTGCGTGCTCTTTATCTGCTTAAGGCCAAGCCAGGTTGGAACAGATAGTCGTTTTTCTTTTTTTAATAGGAACAATAATAGCCCTTTTTCCTGCTACTGAACGATCTTCCACAGGCACTGCTGCATTTCATTTCGTCTTGACATCTACTTATGACGTGACCTGCAAATGCATTCACAATCACAAAATCACAATGCATTTGGTGAACTTTGCTAACAGGCGCATATAGATTTTCTCCCCTAACTTGAACAATTGGGAAGTTCAGCGGCTACCACTTCTATCACCAACAATGCAGAACATGTCCATTTGTCATGCATATAACCTAGCATGACCTCTAAAATGTTGACGCGATATGGCTGTATACCCTTTTGAGGACCGTTTCCTGTGTAAATCAAAATAATCCATACATCATATTCATGAATATTATCAAACAACGAAACATGGTCGCGCCACCGCCCGAAGGGGCGAAAACATGCGTGCAATGATTTAGTTACGACGTTATGTCTCCATGACCTGACCTAGCATGGGAGCGGTTTGACATCAGAATATGTAAAATTGATTGATGGACAGGTAGCAAAAGTTTGGTTGGACTGGCTCTAACGGTTCAGAAATTACTCACGAAAAGCCGTGGGGGCGCCCTATTTGACAACTCCTAAGCGGTGACGAATGCGGTCTTGACAACGGAATATGAGTCGCCGCGCTGTCCCGGCAGGGTCAGCCACATCGTCCCCGTCCGTGGCTTAAACCACCAGAACCAGCACGTACATAGACCTGGATTTAATTTAACCGCGCTTTGCTGCTAGCGCGACGCTGGATGCTACTCACTCCGACGGTAATAGAATGGTATCTTTAGCACTGCATAACTTATCAGTGAAACGTATCGTAGAAATCTAAATGCATCGAGTGAAGTTTCTCTGAACACATCTTAATTTATCGCACAAAATGTAAACACCTGTCTACGTACCAGGTAAAGTATCAGACCTTTTTGAAAAGCAGTCAAGGACCCCAAAAAGAAAGCGAGAAATGGGGTCGATTTTCCTGGCAGTTTTATCGCTTTTGGGCCTCAAAAACAGTTCCGCGTCGCAGAAGCCCATAAACCCAATGCCGGGGTATATATATATATATATAAAGTCTCATAGGTATATATATATATATATATCATAGGTATATATATATATATATATATAAATTCTCAGAGGTATATAAAGGCTGCACTATATATATATATATATATATATATATATATATATATATATATATATATCACGTCTCTCTGTCTATATATGACCGTAAACCTAGAGCCATTTTTAAATGAAGCATAGCTATGGGAGCCCAGGAATAAGTTGCAGACAGACTTTGAATTTTAGGCTGACCTCTTTGGTGTATTAGCTGAAACATCAAAGAAATTGGAAGACGTGGTCTCTCTGTCCCCCACCACCCGCGTTCTATTTCGGTGACCGTGATCACATTGCGTCTAGTTACATGTTTGTTCACGTCCGGACGTAGTTTGCGAATGAGCAGCGCCTCGGTTAGCTTCCTGCTCACGTGAATTTTAATTGCACAGAAGTATCCACAGACGTATGTGACCTTTAATGGTACCTTTTTCTTCGCAATATCTGCAACCTAAACGAGCATGCCATTGAACTATTTTTCTCACCTCAGTTCTGCCTTGCCCTTCTGTGTCTGGCGTTGCGTTTTTGTACCTAATGCGTGCCTGGTCGCTGAAATATATTGTTAAGATTTATCATGCAAACTCTTCTGGCCAATTTAATATTTTTTTTTTAGACAAAATCGTTTTTATTGGTATTAATTTGTCCAGTCTTAAAGAGTGTTTATCTTCAATCAAGTGTTTTTGGAGGCTGTTCAACTCACATGCCACCACCGTAACCCGTTACCCAGCGATACAGGCAGCGCTTTGTTAGACTGAAACAGAAATGTGCAAACATGGGAGAGATCAAATGCCAGGTTTGTTTATCGGCGCCAGACACCTTGGCAGAGACCTCCTGGCGCTAATAACATGGATGACAATGCCGTTAACGGTACCGACATGCCGCTGATGGTGAGTGACGACATTCACATTTTTCACCAGAGCGCTAGCGACGGGGGTCATTCTGTACCGGCGACAGTATAACCAGGCTGCCAATAATCGTTACGGTAGCGCACCGCAGCGGACCAATAACCGCGAGCAGGCACAGGGGCTTCGCGAATTTCGTCACCAAGGCCCGGCGCAGGAGCCGTGCCTGTAAGGCTCCTGTGCGGCCACATGTGGGGTGGGAGCCAAGATTCGGCAGGAGAGACCGACGTGTCGTGACGGCCGTGACGTGACGGTCGTGACGCCGCGCCGTCGGCCGCAGGAGACGCCGAGCCCCAGGAGGGGCCGGAGCAGTGGCAGCGCTCGCACGCCGCCGCCATGTCCGGCCAGCGCCAGCGGCTGGAGGAGCTGGAGCGGTCGGTGCAGGCGATCCGGGAGACGCTGGCGCTGCCCGGCCAGGCGCCGTCCGAAGAGGAGGCCGAGCGGACGCGCCAGGAGCAGGAGCGCGCCCAGCAGCTGCTGCAGGAGCAGGAGCAGGGACTCCGCCGCAGGGCCGAGTGAGTGGCGCTCGCAGCCGCCGGCGGCTGATGCGGTCCGGGCGCCGAGCTGGTGACAGACTCTGACCCGCGGCAGAGTTTCTTCACCTTCACTTGAGATTCATTCGCCACCTGCGCGTAGTGACGGCACCAACGGGGGAGGGAGGGGGGGGGGGCGGGGCAGCGGGGGCAGCTGCTCCCCCTAACTCGGGACAGTTTACCATTATCCAATACCAATGCATGGAAGGAAAGAGCTCGAAAATGTCGTTGGCCACCGCTGTCCTGAACGCGTGGCGCCGCCAATGCCCGCGTGCCTGATTCTCCTCGTCGTCCCGCAGACAGGTGGAGGAGTCGCGTCGCCAGCTGGACCGGCTGCGTCAGCTGATGGCCTCGGTGGAGCAGGCGCACGCCTCGGGCCAGCGCCTCTCTGAGGCGGTGCCGCACCAGCTGACCGAGCTGCTGGCCAGCGTGCACCAGCTGGACCAGCAGGACGGCGCAGACGACGGCGCTGCCCAGCGGTCGGCCGCCGACAGCCAGAGGTGAGCGGGCGCCGCCGCCGACGGCTGGTCCGCTGGTTCTGTTCTTGGACGTGAGCGGCAGCTTCTCTGGCGTTTTCGGTGATTCTACGGAGGTGCTGTCCAGTTACCAAGCACGATACGTGTTCATGCGTTGGCTTTGCTGATAGCGGTCATATGAGTCCTGATTATTTTCCACCTCGTTTAGATCTATGTTTAGATGTAGCTCACTGGCTTCGCACTGATGAGATGACTGTGTTGATTGAAACAGTGATGGCAATACCGGCAGCAATGTCAGCAAGAGCTTTGCTCTATAGTTATGGTTTGACCAAGGGGGTATTCTAGGCATTTAACTGGATCTGAGCCACGTAATGGCGCCATTCCTCGTCTGTGAGAGTTTTTGTAGCCCTTGGTCATTCAGGTTCTTTTGTCGTTTCAAGTCCTTGGCTTAACCTTGGAGACGAACAAACAGTTTCAGACCGGGAAAACTATTCGCTTTGCCTTTTCATGAGATGCATTCATACCATGACATAATGTTGAAGCAGGCGGCTTTGCTGTAACATTTTAAAAATTGCAGAGGATTACGCCGTTGCCGGAGATGGATTGGCCACAAATGTCAGGAACGGAATCCTTCCTTTGTGGCCTTTGCCTAGCCTTCCGATTAGAGCGTTCCTGAAATGTCTCGCGGGCGACGGCACCATGCCGGTCGCAATTTTGTGGAGCGCCAGGCCGCGCCGGAACAGCTGCAGGCAGCAGCCCGCTGTCGCAGTCGGCCAAATGGAACGCGATGACAAATGCGGCTCACTATTAGCGGTAACTGCCGCGGCGCCAGGTGTGGGGGTTTTCGGAGCCGCGCGCCTCCCCTAATGAGAGCGCCTCCGCAAACGTCGCGTCTCGTGTGCACGTCAGTGCCGCGGCCGCGCCCGCAGCCGGGCCTGACGCTGCCATTTGTCCGGCGGCGGCGGCGGCGGCCGCCCGAGGCCTGTAGCCGACCGCCGTGACGAATGGGCTCATCCTGTCGGTTTCAGCCAGGCGGCCGAGTACGTGGAGCTGCTGAGACGGCTGCACGACTCGGTGGACTCGCTCGGCGGGCAGCAGCCGGACCAGTGACGGCCGACGGCGGCGGGCGGCGGCCGGGCGGCGCCGCCTCCGCCCCCGCCCGGGCCGGCGGCGGTCCGACGTCATCCTGCCGCCGCAGACGGCCGGCGCGTCGCGAGGCCGCGGAAGTGGCAGTGTGCATTTGACCCCTGTTGATGGCGTTGGTTTTGGAGGTGTTTCGCGGGCAGGACTTCGTCCGCGGGTTCTCGGGGAGGGCCGGGATGGCCGGTCGAAACCGGACTGGTGGGCGCTCTTTTGCAGCTTTCGCAGAAATAAAGAATTTTATCGCAAACGTGTTTCTTTTTAATCCTTCCAATTGTAGCGTATTCCTCCTACAGAAAAATCTGATCAATATTCTACACAGATGTGTACCTTGCAGTTAGTCTGCAGGTTGTCCCTGCATCAAACCGTGGTAGTGCTCCAACATCATCCACAGAACATCTATTGTAAATTTGCCAGTATGAGAAAAGAAGCAGGCACCATTAGTTTAATATCACCAGGTTCTCGCATGCCATTGTCTGGTACCTGAATAGGAGCCCCAGACCAGACCAAACCCAGACACCGTTCCCAAATGGTCTCACAAACGCAGGGGAATGTGCTTCGTGTTCATACACTGTTTCTGTAACCAGACTTTCCCCCTTGGCTTAACTTTGACAGCGTTTTGGCCACGAAGTGGTCTGTACGTTACCTTCTGTCCTATTCTTTACGGCAATGCACGCTGCAGCTCATGATCGGCGTTTTGTGCCCATTGTCCCTTTCCATAAAAGAAGACTTATTCGTGCAAATACAAAATAGCATGAATGCCATTTTTTGGACACGGCTCTCCCGTGTTCAAACCGCATCCCAGCCTGTCGGCCGTGAAGTTTGTTGTCCAAGAAACGGGCTGCGGCAATGCACGCCCCTTGCCTGGTTGTAAGCAAAGAGGACGAAGTTCGACGACAGTAGTAATTAGGAGCCACATGCTGTCTTTGCGAACAAAACTGATCATTTCCCCATTGCCAGGAATCCCGGACATCGTCCTGTGGTGAGGAAAACATACGCTGGCACAACGACCGCCCAACATATATTGACTGCTGGTCAAATTCAAACACTGAATGGCATTACTCGCTATGTCACAATTGCTCACATATTTATCGTGGCTAGGCTGTACTATTTGCAACAGGCTTACATACAAATGCCGAGATATGCCTAAAGCACTTGACTAAATACACGAACGATATCCAGGTTCCACCATATAAACGGTCTAGCCTCTCACATGGCCTAAAGCAAGTGCCTAAAGCACTTACACAACTCACGAACGCTGCCCAAGTTCCACCATATAAACGACCTAGTCTCTCGCATTACGCACACTAGCAACACGACTCATAGCAACCTGACCAACGAAGGAAAATAGTTACTCCCTTACAAAATAGTTTTTGATTACATTCACTCGACAGCATAGATGAGGCAGGCATACCAAGTGAGGCCTGTGGCCCGCGTCGGCTGAAATTGACCCACAGGAAGCCCACCGGCGAGCGGCCCGCGCGTGCAGAAAAAGTCCCACGCCGAGAGAAAAGGTCACAGGCGACAGTGGGCACGGAGAGCCAGGCACTCCGCTCGAGGAGAAGGGTTCAGCGCGGAGAATGAGAAGTTGCGTTCCGCGCGGAGGAAGAAGAGTTCTACGCGGAGCATGGGGCTCTCAGGCATCATCGCTGGAAACAGTGGTCGGCCGCTCACCATCGAGAAGCACAAGAGGCGTTAGAGTCCATGCGTTTGCGGTTACCCGAATCTGCAGCAGCCTCCTCGCTTCTGAAAGCTCCAGGCAGAAGAAGCAGGGGGTCCTCGTGGGACAACAGACAGAAAAACGACAGAACATTGTTTGATGTGATGTAAGGACATGCTTGCATGCATATGTCCAGTTTTGTGCGAATGTTTTCTGTTGTGTTCTTTGTAAGAACAAGTTGTGCGAGGGGTCCCAATCGTATAAGAGCATCCTACTAAATCAAAGGATGTTCCATAGCATCTCAAACGCGAAATGCATTGCCTCCAGGAGCCGAAAACGTTCCGGACAAGCTTTGTCTAAAGATTAAAGGAGGCAATTTTCTGGCAACAGTGTTCATTCACGTGAACAACTCGTTATGTAAAAACCAAAGAGCGTCTGGAATCCCCGGCAAAGCCCTCGTTCTGGCTGGGACTGCAGTTTAATCCACTATCTCCCCATCAGTGACAGCAGCCTGTCTTGAGAAATATCAAATGTAATAGACCATCAAGGCAAAAATCTGAAATCGCTCGACGCTTTAGGCAGGGAGCCGTCAGAAGAATCTTTGCCACATGAGCCACGAATTGAAATGAAATGAACTGTCGTATAATGCACAACTCCGGAAAAGGTCGACATGGCGCAGATAAAACTACTGACAAAGTATGCCACGGGCATCTCCTCTTTCTCTTACACACTTAAGCAGATTAAACAAAACTTGGCATGCTTGTTGCCAGTGGTATTTTAAAGTAAACAGAGGGTGATGAACTATTTTTACTGCAGTGACGTTCAGGTACGTAAGTGAGCCGACATGAAAGTCTAAGAGCCAAAAACAATTCGTATGCGAAGTCAATGAATGTGATAATATTCATGGTGATCTAGACATGCTTACAAATCCCAACGAAATTTGGAGTGGTTTTATTCGTCCTTTAACGCGTGTTTTATGTCAGTGTTCTGTCTTAAATGATTTTTTCTGATAGTCCAGCTGTAAAACCCGGAAATGGAGATCCTTTGTTTCAAAACTCAAGTGGCAGCCATTCTGTTTAAAATAATTCCCGTTAGCTCCAGCTGGGTGACGTTTCGATTTCAGCTGCTGCGCGCGAGTGGGATTTTCAGGCCTCGCAGTTCGGTTACAGCGAATGAACGGCATAAAACGGTTTTCGTTTTGACTCCTTCCAAAGCTATACGATGCTTTCGCACCGATCACGGGAACTGCAGGTCTCTGGAGAAAAACCGCTATCAGTGACCTCGTTATGACGTACTACAGACTGCTTTCGTTTGAATTTAGGAGTTCCGAAGGCTTTCTTAGAATACGAACTTTAAAAACGTAAAGGATAGTCTGGTCACGTCCATCTGTTTTGAAAGCATTAACCAGCGGCTTCACATTTTTCCTTTAAGTTTAAAATTACCGCCTGTTGGTTAGAAATTACATATAGTCTAGACCAGTAAGGTCATAGCTATTCACATCAATTTTCCCATATGTATCTAGTCGACACTTAAAGTGCATCATCTATTCGGGACAGAAAGAAGTATTAAGGAACCAACCGCATGACAGTCAGTCTTGTATATCTGGTCTGTAGATATTTGTCAGAACGTTTCACAGAAAAGCTGGAAACGTATCGGAATGTTTCTGCAAAAAAATGGTTAGATGCAAGAAGTGTTTTACACCTCCTTTTGAAATATAGACAGATAACTGGACATTCAATTCTGGAGACCCAAAGAGGCACGTAGGAAAACGGACGCATCATTGTTTTAGATTGTAAACTCGTTGGATACCTGCCAATACCATACAACATTTGAAGCCCTAGGTGTTCTAAAATGGGGTTTTATAGACGCCTGTTGGGGAAACACGTACAACTGAAAAGGCAAGGAATAAATAGCACGTCTTTTGTTGTAGCCCGAATATCGCTTGCAAGGATGTTGTAAGAAAACATGCTACAACTTTTATATGGTACATATTGGTAAGGCATTTCAAGAATCTCCAAACAAATAGAGATGAGGCACTACGTTCTTGAGAGTTACAGCAAATGACATTGGTAGCACAGACCCAGCTGGATAATGTGCGCACTAGCTATTTTTAACGTTCTTGAAAGCATACGTTTAAATCACCGTTCGCACTATCAAAGGTTCATAGCTGTTTTTCGTGTGGATTGCTTAAGTACTACTGAAATAGGCGCATCGATTGCAACAACAAAAAATAGCCATGTGAACGATTATTCATCGACTACGGGGAGATTCGTTGTCGTCCGGAGAGCCAAGATGATGTATGCGGCGATGCCGTTTTTGAATGTTGACTGGTGGAGGCGAACCAAGGCAACAAAGTGCAGTGGTGGCTTGACTCGACGCAACAGTGGATAAACGAAGACGGTTGCAATTTCGCATGCTTGCCGAACACCTCTGGTCGATAAGCGTTAAAACTACTGGGAATTCGGGCGGCAGACGGAGATCTGCACGGTAAATGCAACCTTACACATGCCCGAAAACTGACCGGGAAAGCCTACTCAAGTGGAATCGAAGCGCCCCGTAGACTGACAGACCTAATCAAGTCCATTAAGCTCCCGGGATAAAAAAGCTCGTCTTCCTCGCGTTTCGCCTGGGCGAACCTGTCAGCTGGCGCAGCTGCACCGTAAAGCATCAGTTCCATTACCGCCGGCGTACGCAGGATGGACCGCAACAACATCCGCAGTCGCAGCGACACTTATGGCCAACAGCGGTCACGCATTTCACATCCTCAGCACGTCCAGTACAAGTCACTGGTCTGAACGATAAACCCGTGCTCTCCGACAGGTCAAAACAGGGCGTGATGGGCTCCTCCGGGCCTCGACGGCGGACACGGAGGCCCCGCCCCGCGGCGGCCCGCGCCGCGACGAGCGAGCCTCGCGCGGCCGGCGGCCCACCGCGCCCGACATGCGCAGTTTGTACACCTCGATCTCAGCTAAGCGCGCGACGTGGCGGTCGGCCCAGCCGTCGTGTCCAGCGCAGGGCCAGCACGAACCGCCGGCTCCGGGACGCGGTCCAGGCGCAGCACGAGGCGGCGCCGCCCCCGCGCGGCGGCAGGGGGCGCCGCGCCGACTAGTTCGCGCGCGGCGCCGCGCGCACCACGCTCACTAGCCATGTATATGTGTACAGGAGGTCCGTATGTGCATATGTACAGGTGCCGGGCCGCTCATTCGCCCTTCAGCCGGTGCCACTGGACGACCGTCTGGCGCGGCTTGGCAATCATGTCCTGCCAGTGTTTGACCTCCGACTGGCCGGTGCCGCCCTTGCCTGCGGGTCAAACCAGCGGCCGGTCAGCGGTGACGCGCTCACCTCCGCTGGCCGCCCCTGCGTTCCCTGCAGGCTCAAACATTTCGAGTGAGCAATCACTTTTGTCCCGTCCCTGTGGCCAGACACACACACGCACACACACACAGATATGTATGTGTGCATATGCATACATACGTATATATACAATCGCAAGCGAATGAAATGATTAATGCCAATGAACAATATTGATACGACAACAACAGTATGGCAAATAAAGGGCAGTAAGCGAGTCAGATGCTTTAGCATAGGCGAACCCAGGATGTCCTTAAACATCCACTTTAGAAACACGTGAGGTTTTCAGTTGGAGTGACAGAGACAGATCTTGAACGTATTTTTTTTACACAAACTGTAAGTTTCTGATCTTTACGGATACCACAGATTACTGTTCATTTAATTAAAACAGAGGTAACGAGCAGGCACCTCTATTGTGGTCACTAGCTTGGTTATCTAGGATTACGGTGAGGTCCGGCGCTCCCCAAGGTCCTGCCCGGACGCGCCGCTGCCTTCCACGCGCCACAAAGTCTTACGCCCCCTCCCGTCCCTGCGGTCTTCGGACAGATTCGGGGAACGCTGGTGTTCCATCTGCGACCGACATCAAGCGAGTTCCTACTCCTGCGGACTGAATAACAACGACCGCCGGCGCCATCCGAGATCATACAGTAAACCATCGACAATAGGACGAGACGAACACTGGCTGGCTGCAGTCAGCCACTCCGAGGTGGGACGGTCTGTTCGGCGTTTTTGGACGGAAGATCGAGCTCAACGCTAACTCTTGCCAGCCAAGGGGAAGAGTAGATGCCTCATCTATGTGCCTTTAATAGTTGTGGATAAACAGCTAGGAGTCAGGAATTCAACATCTGCGATGAGAAATGTCATATCGTTTCATTATCTTCAAAATTGCATGAATCAATTCAGATAATCGCATCTTTACGTTATTTTCCCGTTGGTCTTGGTTGATCTCAAAATGGTCACAGGTTACCGGGTAATTTGTACCCCTGACTTCATAAAGAAACTCGACATTTGAAGTAAAAAATAGCAAGGATTACTTTTATGGAGTTCTGAAAACTGTTAGGACTCCAACGCAGGCACGATTGACCCCATTCCGTGCTCCTACCCGCTACGCACGATTCTGGGGGACGGATTCTGGGGGGGGGGCAGATTTTGCTCCTCCCCCTGCGATCTCGAAAACTATTGGTCCGATTTCCTGGTGGAAAATGGCGTTCGATAGCCTCAAGCAAGATCCGCACTTCTGGACAAGAAATGTTGAAAATCTCGAAGGAGGAGAAAGGAGGGTAAAAATGACAGCATATATAGGGGTTTACTTAAACGAGTCTGCGATGTTCTGCGGCTGATGTTGATGTGCTTAATGTCCTTCCACCCACAAGTGATAAGCATATCACATATGTTAGGAAGAGGCAAATTTCCAAAATTCATAGACACATCCAGGGTACATAAAAAAGGGCACAAGTTTTTGGGAAACGTTAATTCATTCCCAAACATATTTTGAGTCCTGCAAGCTTTTTGCTTTCGGAAAACATTTCCGCATGCGTCACGTGCCATATATACACATGACAAATGTTCAAAGGCACATCCAAGTACCAGAAAAGAAGATGATGACTACATGACTACAACTACATGATGATGACTAAATGACTGTGTTTTGTTCCACAAATCGAGTCATTACTTCTCAAGAATAACAAGAAATAAAACATCCCCTTTTCCATTACCCTGGAGCCGCCTCTTTCTCGCTGAAATATATGACATTTGACCGTAGTATATGTGGAGCTAACAAAATCAATCACAGAAATCCAGATGTCTCTTAGGCCCACTGACCATGTTACTGGACGAAATAGGCGCCCGGAAACCGATGCCTGGAGACGTCTCGGCAGTATATATAGGTGAAATATATGGGCAAATTAGGGTAAAGATGTCTGTATCATACTTAAGCCTTGTTTTATTCGTACAATGAGTCATAAATTCTAAAGAATACTGAAAGATAAGCATCTCTTTTGCGTGCCCCTAGATCCGCCACTGACCAATATTTTGCGTAAAATTACTTGAAAAGCGCAGGCTGCAAATACGATCTTTTTAAGGGCCCGTGACGTTATAAAGGACATCAGAATAGTACATGACCACATCGAAGTGCGCGATCTCCAGAAAGCGCCCTTTTCCTCAAGCATGCATCCCAAAACACACCCTGGAACCGCTTCCGGAGGAGATAAATTGGTGGAATTCCGTCGCAACGTGTCAAAAACATATTAAGGGAAAGTTCCCAAGCTGTGAAGCTGCTCCCAAAAGCCGGGGAACAGCAAGCGAAAACTGGAAGGGAGGATGACAGAATCTGCCCCGCACTCGGAAATGGTTTAACGCTCTGAGGCGTTCTTTTTTGAGATACTAAACCAAGCATATATCAGAGAATGATCTCTACAGCTTTGGAGTCAAACCTATTTTTAACCCGTTTCTTTCCGTGCAACGCAATGGTGCTATTGCTACATGTTCCAAATTATAATTGCCGGCTGTCCCCGCAACCCCGCGCTTCCGCTGTTCCTGAACCCGAGAGATCGCGGCATAACCTGAGTAAACTCGATTGTTTTGGAAATGGAAGAATGCAAGACATGCTTTCATTTTCCCATCCGCTTCTTATTGTCGGATCTTGACTAGGAAAAGAAAAGGCTGGGTGGCAACAGACACCTTTCAGCTGCTCCATAGAGAAAAATCGCGAAATATAAAAATGCCGTGCAAGGAGCACCTGTTTGAGCTCGCCCATCTCAACATCCCATCGACACGGCTTTACTTCCGGTGAGGAACCGCGTTCCCAACGCCGATCTGTACTAAGAGCTACTTAATGCCTCACGCCAAGCCGAACGATCTTTCAAGGGTTCCCGAAGGTCAGCCTGTAGACCGTTAAAAGCCTGTTCCGTTCTGAGCCACGCTCTCCGACGCGAAGTCGATTCAGCAATCCCGTGACCACTGTTAATTGCTTTTCTTATCCGAGGCCTTTCGCTGAACGGATGTCAAGGCCAGTGGCGGTCGGCATCGGACGACGGAAATTCCGGGAACATCACTGAAAGCAGCGACCGTCTGAACAGCGGACACATAGGCGAATGGCCCAGTTTTAGGCAGTCAGCCCAGCCCGAATGCGTTTTCAGCATCTCTGGCGGCCAATGTCGAGAGTAGAGATGACCTGGGCCAGCAGTTCGTCATGTAAAACGGCCTCCACCAGGCTTGAACAAGCGTCATCAGTTCACAGCTAGGCGCAACGGTTTATATGAGCTGGCGCATAATAAATTAATTGGGTGCACGCGCTAGGCGAGCCCAAGGGAGCACCTCGAGCGCAGACTTCAAACCAACACAATTTTCTGCTTCTGTTCCCGGGGGAGAGTTGGGTCCGTGAGGAACATGCAGATGTGCGCAAGGCGCTCCCAACCTTTCATGTACTGGTAAGTGAATTATGCATTGCGCTACGCGCATTCAGGCCAGTGCGTCGCGCCTGGTTATGTCTTATGCACGACTCAGATACTGACAGCCTTACGAGCGACGACCGATAACCTTTACCATAATACTGCCAGTAGCGCAAAGCCCGATCTCCGGGATTGCTGCGACAGTTTCTCGGATCATCACACAGTCGGCGTAAGTCTATGTCACCTCAGTGCTCGAAGCTGATTGGTCATTCAACAACGGCAAGAGTCAGCTACTCGGTGCCAGTCCGTGAACCGGACCAATTGAGCAATGGTGGATCCGTGGGGTCAGCCAATTGATAAGAACCGGGCAGCTGGACCGGGTCAACTCATCATTGCTCGGTGCCTCATCGGTGAGTTAAGCCATCTGTCCAGCATGATGCCTGTTCAGAGCAACCGCTGAGCAGCACCAGGCCAATTAAGGCGGTCAGTTGGCATCACTCAGGTCGGCAGGCGGGGTCAAAGAGTCAGCAGAGGTCAGAGAGCGGGTTGCCGACCCTGCGCTGGTCAGATGGAGCGACCTTCTGATCGGGTCAGCGGGCGGTTCAGCTGAGGAGGGAGCGGCAGTCACGGCGTCAACGGAGCTCGGTTTTTTGCGTGGGCAGACGATTGACTGACATCTGACGAGACACAAGATTTAATACACGGACGCTTGAGCCCAAGAGGCTGCGCGTCCTAGCCCAGAACTGAGTGGGTGTGACCTCTGGGTCAGTCGGGTCATCAGACTGGCGATCGATGCACCGTTGCCTGTTGCTGAAGTCCGTAAAACTACCAGCCAGGCCTCTTGGCGGTGCAGGGATATGCGAGTTTTGCAGGTGTTGGATGATGAATGTCTGTCTGTATTTGAAGCGCGAAATTTTGGTAGCGTACGCGCAGGCCGTTAAAACTCGGAAAAAATATGATTTTCGTATGTTGACAGACAGAGGTTCGAGTAACCTGGAGTTCTGTTCTTTCCCAGAATTTTTGGATAATGATTTGCATGACCGAACGTCAGTGTCTGAATAAGATAGTCGGCGAAAAGCACTTTTTCATTCTGTTAACCATGTTCATGTCATTCGCAATTAGTAAACCGTTGTCGGCGTCCAAACTTTGTGGTATTCACAAAAAGTGGCAACAAAGAGCGGTACACAGGGAAACATCCAGTGCGTATAGACCGGTCTAACGTCAGCCAAACGAGACGGGAATTACAAAGGCAATCGGGTCTTCACATGCTATTGGTGCAGTACCTTGAACAAAGCGAATTCCTAAAGGAAGGAGCTGTACGGATTCTGCTTGCCTGATTCCGAGTAATACAGCCCATCCAATCGGAAACTGTTCCACCTCTGAGACGAACCACCTCGAAACCTCCGCAGTGGAAACCCTCCGAGCGGAGTCAAATAAAACTTGGATGAAAGTTGATTGGAGCTCGCTTCCGAGATCGCAGACTTTTGCTCTCAATCTTCAAAGGATATGAGCAGCAAAACCGAAGACCCGCGGAACGGAGACTCATAAAAGGAGGACGGAAAGGAACAGCAGTCTTGTAAAATGGACGCAACACGACACAGGCCAAGCGTCGCTCACCGGCCAGGAGTATCCGGCCGATCAGCTCGTTCCTGCCGACGTTGTCGAAGTCCATGACCCTGACGTCCAGACTGCACTCCCGGATCCGTTCCCAGGGCACCTCGAAGCTGAACGTCTCGTTGTAGATCGGCTCCAAGGTGCACTTCTGCACGGGCGTCTTCCGCTTCTCGATCCGCTTTTCGCCGAAGTTCAGCCACACTTTGACGTACGGATCTGACGGTGAATGACAGGGAGTCAAGGCCATGTGATAGAGTCGTTCTTTTTGGACCACACTTTGTTCTCCCGCCGAGGAGTCGCCGAAATATGATTTCGTGTTTGGCTGGGGCACAAGCAAAGGCAAGTAACAAGTAATTGCTACGTGTGTAACCACCGGACGAGCGTCACTTACTTCCACGTTATGTGTTCCTATTACGAAGACTACGTTCATTAATGATCGGAAGGAAATTAATTTCTAGCAAGACATCAGTTATGTTCTGGTGCTCTCTGTATGCGACGATGGTTGACTGAGGGTACGCGGAGAGGCCTGATTCAGGTATAGGATCATACTTGAAGTGCAGCAATGCAAAACACCGGCGGCGTCTCCGTTCCATTTGGCATCTTTCGTAATTTCCTTCGTATAAAAAACAAGTTCGTCTCCCCACATGTCAATTTGCACGACATTGTGCAGTGCATACAAAGATGGTCTTCAACGATCCTGCGAGCTGGTGCTCTGATATTTGTTGCGTGTGAAACACTCGTGGACGCTGGCATGATTACTGAATACAGACGGCAGTTGGTTGCAAACCAGAGAATGTAACGCAGTTCGAGTCCGGCTGTGTCGTACAGCGAGAATATGGCATCTCGGTTACTTTAAATTTCCACAAAAAAATGATCAAGATTAGAGATCACGTCCAGCCAGCAATATGACGTCACAGGCAAGAGCCGGCAGCACGGCTATAAAACAGCCAAGTATTGTCATTGTTCTAAGCCTCTTGAAGCTAAGACTCGCTTAATTAGGTACACTACCACTTGCAATACAGCAGCATCTGTTTTAAAACATCCCAGAGCCTATGAGATCAATATTGAACTGTATTCTAGCAGTGGATCTTATACGGATCCTTGTCAGTCATATCCAACGATTTCCAGTTACATCATAAATACATCAGAAAAGTTATAAAAACAGAGCATGCCGTTGTTTTCAACAAAACCTGTTTCAAAGAAAACGCCATCCCAACATACACCAAGGTTATATATATATATATATATATATATATATATATATATATATATATATATATATAGAGGACAGCGAGATGGGCTGCCACGCAATGGGGCATCACGCCATATCCATCACCACCCGCACAGACATTATCCTTTGGTCAACAGCACACAATTGTGCGGCACGCCCGGCACACAATAAGACCAGCACAATGGCCAGGAATATCTGTTACGAAGACGTCTCCTGCAGTCGCACCGTGCGCTCGCCGAGCCCCCGGAGCGGCGGGCTCGGAACACGCGCAGCGCGCTCCACTCAGGGATGTAGCCAGGGGAGCCAGGGGGCCATGTCCCCCCTCGAGCCGGGCGGTCTACACTAGATATATAACGATTTTGCACGAATACGGAATAGCGATCATATATGTGTTTCAAAAGTAAACAATGTATGTCTTCCTGTGGGTTAAATATGACGTCAGTTGCGCAGCCCTCCTGCTTCTTCCCATGAATTTCGTAATATGCCAGTGGCACATGACAAAATTTGACATTTAGCCCCCCTAGAGAACATCCTGGCTAAGCGCCTGGCCCCACTCTCAGCAGATTGGCCGGTGCCGATGTCAGGCGGACGGCCCGCGCTCCAGCGCGCCGGGTCGCGATCGAGCGGGACCCGGCGGGCCACTTTAGTGCTGACTCCGCCGCCGCGCCGCTCTCGCGGGCCACCGTCGATCGCCGATCTCGACGGCGGCCCGCGGAGGCCGTGTGCGTCGACGCAGCGTCTCGGCGGCCCGGGCCGGCACCGGGCTCCGGGGAACGGAGGTCAGCTGCTGCAACTGGTCAACTGCTCCAGACGCCGGGGAACGGAGGTCAGCTGCTCCACAAACCGGGGAACGGAGGTCAGCTGCTGCAACTGGTCAACTGCTCCAGACTCCGGGCAACGGAGGTCAGCTGCTCCACAAACCGGGGAACGGAGGTCAGCTGCTGCAATTGGTCAACTGCTCTAGACTCCGGGCAACGGAGGTCAACTGCTCCAGACGCCGGAGAACGGGGTAGGGGAACGAGATCAGCTGCTCCAGACGCCGGGCAACGGAGGTCAGCTGCTGCAACTGGTCAACTGCTCCAGACGCCGGGGAACGGGGGTCAACTTCTCCAGACGCCGGGGAACGGAGGTCAACTGCTCCAGACGCCGGGCAACGGAGGTCAGCTGCTGCAACTGATCAACTGCTCCAGACGCCGGGGAACGGAGGTCAACTGCTCCAGACGCCGGGGAACGGAGGTCAACTGCTCCAGACTCCGGGCAACGGAGGTCAACTGCTCCAGGCGCGGGGAACGGAGGTCAACTCCTCCACACACCGGGAAAGGAGGTTAACTCCTCCACACGCCAGGGAACAGAGGTCATCTCCGCGGGACGCCGAGGTACAGAGGCCAAGTGCTCCAGACACCGAGAACAGAGGCCAAGCCCTTCAGGCAATGGGTATCGGAGGTCAAGCTCTTGAGATGCGAGGTTGGGAGGCCAACGCACGGAGGGACATTGGCCGCCTATCGCGCCGACCCCTTCAGAACTGACAGCGAGTCGTGATTTTCAACCATTCGTCGCAGACCCTGTAATAAAACGTTGTTTATGTTGCCGTAGATTGCAGGTTTCATGAAATGGCGAGACGAATGGCCCAAGAAGTATCCAGAGAGTGTTACGTTTAAGAGCTATTCGAACTCGGCGAGACAAAGGAATTAGATGCGGCAGCCGTTAACCAGTCACGAAGGGTATATCTTTTGCCGGACATTAATTTGCGACGTTCGGAAAAAAACATTCTTGATGGAGAAATTTAGTTTGTTTTCAGAAACAAATCCCAAACTTCTTACCAGTGGCAAAGAGAAAAGATCTAAGTGCCCTAAGAGACATTTTCAGTCTTACGAAACTTACGGACGAAATATGCCATGCATCACCAAAGTTTCTACCGCATAATTAGACAACAAATTGATCGGACTAGTATGTTTAAAATTGCATGTTAACACGTAGTTAACGCACGCAGGTCCTGATCTCGTTTGGTGTCAAGGTACATATCTACTTACCAATTCCAACAGTTTGAGACAGCCTCAGTTTAGCTAATTCTTACTTGAACCTGTTTCCACGCGGAACATGCCTCTTGAAATTCATGTGGGCAAACGATTGAGCCCTCGATTTCATATTTCCCAAAATCAAAGGAACTCTATGGCGATGGCTAGAGTATGCGAGCCGTTTTGATCTTAAATGTGGATTTATATGTATATGTATATGTGTATATGTATATGTATAAATATAGTGAGAGATAGGTAGGTAGGTATATAAATAGACAGATAGATAGATAGATAGACAGACGGATAGATAGATAGACAGATGGGTAGATTTTGGATAGGTCGATAGATAGGTAGATAATCGAGTATTTCGGGAGCAGGTTTTCTCGTTTGCAAAATTGCTGAATACGACAGGGTTTCCAAATGGTATCTTTTTTGCGTAGGCATTTTTGAGTTCTCTTACGATTTTTCGCTGCTCAGCCGAAAAATTATGCAGCAAATCTCCAAAAAATTGACAATACAACGGCGAAACAATGGAGATCAACAAATTACATTCAGGACAAGTAAAGGCAAAGTAAAAGTTATTCGTTACATTATGTCTATTTTTATGTACTTCATCGTTCCACACCTGGCTCTGTGCGACCGAAATTTAGGTGCGTAACAGTAAAGGACACCGAACTGTATTTTTGCGACGCCAGTGCGGACATTCGTTCCGAGAACGTGCGGATCTTGTAGGTGTAAAAGTAAAGTGCCTTACTAGTCTTTGTGAGAGATGTCTGGAAGCCTCCCTCTCTCTCTCCCTCTCTCTCTCTCTCTCTCTCTCTCTCTCTCTCTCTCTCTCTGTAACTGTGTAAAAGGTGTTATTCGATTCCTGAAGATGACCTTTGTAGGTGAAAACGCCGGAGTACGTAAAAATAGGCATAATGCAACAAATAACTTTTCACTTTACATATGATCGCATTAAATGTGATTGTCTTGTCTTGATGGCTAATTCTCCTGGCAGTTTGCTTCGTAATGTCTCGGCTAAACAGCAAAAGTCGTCGGAAAACTCGAAAATTTTTACGAAAAAAGATACACCCTGAAAACGCTGTCGTGTTTCACATTAAGATTAAACAGACACACACACACACACACACACACACACACACATATATATATATATATATATATATATATATATATATATATATATATATATAATATGTTTATAATATATATATAAAGAAGCATATATATATATATATATACTTCTTTGGCTCTCGTCTGTATTTGCATCTCGAGGTACGCCTGGTAGCAATTTGGGGTCGCTGGTAAATTCATGCAACCGAAAAAGGAGGCAATTATCAACAACTGATGACGCCGCTTATGTCTACCGTCGCTTTCAAATCTCTCTTGTGCATCCCCTGTCACCTTCTAATGCCCGGGAAAACTAATGCGGTGTCAGGCTCATGGTTGTGAGTTATTGGACACATCAACGGTCCGTTTCATCACCAGAGGTCCGGGGAAAGGGAGAATGGTCCGGAGAGTACGTACCCTCCTACTTTTCAGAGCTTTGAACACCAGGCATGAAATATTTACTGGAAAATGTGGTCTGAGTTACCTTCTCTTGTATGCCCCCCAGTAATTTACGGAAACTTCCAGCTATTGTTTATTCAGGAAACAAGTAAGGCCACGAGTGTTATGTCATGTCACGCCATGTCAAGAAAAAGAGGGAATTCCCGACAACCAAAAGACTTAAGGCATGCTTGCGACTGGCTCTTCATTACCAACAGCCAGAATTCGGTATGGACCGACATCGGCATCGACACGAACCGCGGTAAATTGGTGTTCTTCGAGGCAAAGGCCATCCAGGATTCGGGACCCAATGGCGTCCCCTCCCAGGCAGGCACGGATCCAAGGTTCTACCAAGTGGGGGCATTTTCTTTTAGGGGTGCGAAGACAGTTTTGCTGGGGTGGCAGAACTGCACCGGAACGGCGCCAAACTTTATCGTCATTACGCTTAAATCACTCGAGATGGTCAACTGTATGTGATGTGCAGCTTCAAAACGATTCACGGGGGCGTTTTGATTTGTGTGCGAAAACAGGACGCCCACGTTATGTATACGCACCGCCTCATCGATGTTACAGGAAACCTTTTTTAACAGAAGGACGTTCACGTGCTATCAGAAGAACACACAATGTCACACGTGCGCCCTTTAACAATAGGGCACCTTTGTATCCACGGCCAAAATTTGTCCGTGAGAAATTAATTCAAGCACCAATCTGAACTTAACCTTATTCCCGGAGGGCTAGACGGTATGGTCGATTCCCGGCAGGGGGGGGCGGATTCGGCCCCCCCCCCCTGAGATCTCGAGAACTACTCGTCCGATTTTATCGCAACAAACGGCAATCGATTTGTCGTCACGTGAACTACATTGTCATAAAAAGAAATTCAAAATTTTGAAATTTGTGGATATAGGGGGGCAAAAATGTTGAAATCGGGGGTACTTTCGGACTTCTTATAACTCCGTTGTTTATCGACCGATTTCAATGAAACTGGCATGAATCGAGAGATTATGGATAGGGCTTTTACCATGAGTCCGCAAATCTGAATTTTTTTGAAAATTCATGGGCGTTCACGGGTTTCAAAAATAGGAGGATTAGTTTTCTAACAACTGAATGAACAAAAAAGGTAAAAACACCTTTTTGGCTTTTGCTAGTCATGCTATGCTAAAGAAGTAAAAATCGCATAACAATGTTTGTATAATGTTAGCATAGGCGGTGTCAGGGACATGAAAAAGGGGGAACTGTCATGGTCACACGTTCTTCAGACCAACTTGTGACCTTTGACCTTAAATGACCTCCAGTGACCTTGGGGTCACCTGGATTGATCTCATGTGCATTTGGTATTATCTGTAAACGTTTTCAATCATTTGAATTCACCCTATTCCAAAAATTTAACTTTATGGCTATTGCGATATAGGGTACGCGCACTGACATTTTAGGTCATAGCTCCGTGGCCCGACCCGATATCAAGCTGAAACTTGCTACACAAGTAGAGGGCACCTTTTTACGTCACATATATTTCGGGTTTGACATTTGAAAAAACAGCGCGGAAATTATTGCAATAAAACCAAATTTTGATCTTGACCTTGACCTGACCTTGTAAAGTGACCTCAGATAAACAAAATTTTGTATGCACATTGCCCAACTATTTAGCTATGGATCCATATAAGGTTTTAAGTTCTATCTTAAAAACTCTGTTTTTGGCAGACATTTTTCTTTTACCCTCAACATGGCCAAAAATTGCCTGAGGTGCCTCCAAAAAACGTTGCCTGGCTCCGCTCCTAAGCAAAGAAGAATTGTGAAATTTTGTCATAGCGCGTAGAAAGAATAGCTAGGAAAAGTGACCAAGTTTTGTGGAGCTGCGTTAAAAAGCCTGGAATTGGCAAGCAAAAAACCCGGGGGGGAGATTCAGCTCCCCTGCCGGGAATAGAGTTAAGGTCTGTATCGGTGTCTCTGCGTCACAGGGAAGCCATTCTAACAAAAAGCGCCTAGTTGCAGAACGTTGGTGCTACTTCGATGTTACAAGGGCGTTATTTCGAACAAAAATGTGTGTTGGTTCTTCACAGGGTTGCCTTTTGAATGTCAGGGTGCCCCTACTCTGTTACAGGAGTTCTTTCTTAGTAATACAGCAGAACCGTCTGGACGATGGGCCACGAAAACTCCATCAGAAGGGCGTTTGCTTGATGTCGAGGCGTGCGTTTTGAACGACAGGGCGCCCATACTCCATCACAGAGGCAACTCCTTAGTGTCACAGGACTGCTTCTTATGGCAGTGCAACTATACTCTGTCGTATGGACGGCTGAATGTCACGGAGCGGCTCCTTGGTGTCGCAAGGGCGCCTTCCGGTCGGCAGATAGCCGGTAAAGCATCGCAGGTCGCTCTCTTGATGTCACATGGATCTTTGGAATGGCAGAGAGCCCATACTCCATCCCAGAGCGTCTCCTTCTTATTAAGGGGAGCCTTTGCAACGACCAGAGGCGCCTCCTTCGTGTCACAGTGACGGTTATTACCAACAGAGCAGAGCCTGTGCAGCACCGCAGTGCCGTCGCCTCATTGGTATCACAAGGGGTTCTTTTGAATGACAAGGCTCCCATACACCATCCCACAGGTGATTGTTTAGTGTCACATGGGCGCATAACGGGGTGCCCGTGCTCCTTCACAGGGACGTCCTAGCTGCATCACCGTCTTCGGCAGTTAAGGGCCTTGCATGTTGTCGCCCTAACTCGCCATCTACATTCTAATCTTCGGCGATTAAGGGCCTTGCATGTCGTCGCTCTTACCCGCCTAAGGTGGGTAAAACAAGAGACAAAAAGACAAGACAAAAAGACACTTGGTCCCCGTCTCTTATAGCCGGGGGCTGCCACACTTGCCTTCCCCCTTGGATCCGTCCCTGCTCGCAGGCGGCCCAATAAAAATGAAAAATGGGGAAGTACAACACGAGTTGGCCTCAGCTGCAAACACATTAACACCCAGTAAACAGAAATGGCTTCCTACCAACTCGAGAATGATCATGACGTGCTGAGTCAGACCATGTTTTTTGTTGTCCCTTTCGCATATGACCTGGGTACAAAGCGTCGATTTTCTATGCTGGTGGTGTAACTCAGCTTCGTGGAGTTAACTGACGGAGTCCGCGGTTACTTGGCCTATAGAACTTTGAATTCTGAAGGTAGAGAGAACCTTCAGTTCCGAAGGTAGCTCATGAGCATCACATTTGCGAATAATTATTCAACCGTCGGAATACGCGCGCTATCCCGAGAGCAATAACTTTTTAACTTGACATGACGAGTTTTAGAGACAATTAACAGTTGCTGTTTGCCATCTGCCAGTATTCCGCAGCATTCTAATCAGCGTCATGGTACGCCTGACACTCTTGGTCATTCAGACTGAAGACACATGTACGTCCTCCAGCACGTCGACATCATCTTCTAACGTATGTGGCCAAGTGCTTACTAGGCAATCACCATCGTCCTCAAAGAGCCAATTCAGAAACAGGGCCCTATATAAATTGTCTATATCTGCGTCTTTCCAATGGTGTTCCATGTCCTTCGTTGGCGGCAGCTGTTGCATTTATCATTCGTTGCTCTGCAATCAAGCGGGATAATCACAAGATTGCGTCGCTCTTCTGAGCGTGTCGAGGCACTAGGTCGTTTCCTTTGCATCGAACAAACGACATGACCTCCCAAACAAGTCTGAGGGCAAACGACATCGTAAAAATAGCACTAACACGAATGATCATTTTATTGCATGATGGTGATTTTTTGTCTCTCCATGATAACGACCGAATGCTTGCATCATAAGGCAATCAAGTGAAACTAATCAATGTTGGTTCAAACTACGCTATAAGGGAAAGTAAGTAGGTCGGTCTTGCGTGGAATGAAGCACACGTCGTGAACAAGTTGACGGTCTCATGAGGTACGACCGGTGCCTCAATTCGGCTCAGTACGGTCCTTATATCTGATGCGTATTTCAAATTTTTTTTATTTATTATTTATTTGTTTAAATTTAATACATATAAATTAAAATACGAGACATTTTCCCAGGTACCGAGGCTGTTCATCCAGCAAGTGTCATTCAAAAGTTATCTGCGAATTACACTCAAACAAGCATTCCGAACTGTGGTTTTCATCGAATGCGTGACTGCATTTGTTCACTTCTCCAGCTCACTCCGTCTGGATTAGCGCACGCTTGCGCGGAAATGCATCCTCATAGCCGAGTGGCCAATTACAGATGTTTGTCTGGACATTTTGTAACCAGTGGCATCTAGGCATACCGTCATTGTTGATAAGACATAGACCAGTGGTATTCACATGTCACCGAAAGCACCAATGCCGTCCGTCACTGGCATCCGAACCCGTGACAGACACACCCACAACCTACGCCGGTGGGGCCCATCCCCGTTACTATGATGTATTGTGACCGGTGAACAGTCCCGAGGGGACCACCCCATTACTATGCGATGTTACGATTAGTGAACATCCCCCGGTGATGCCTACAATGTCCACCGATGACAATCGTACCATCTAATAGAGGGAGACCAGATTAACCGCCAGTGAGATCCAGACAGTCGGCAAGTGGTACACTCGTCAGACGTCAGCGGACCACACCGTCCACCGGTGGTACCTTCAGGAGTCAGTGAACCGTTCCGTCCACCGGTGGTACCCATCAGACGTCAGTGGACCAACCCGTCCACCGGCGGCACCCATCAGAGTCAGTGGACCGGCCAGTCCACTGGTGGTACCATCAGACGTCAGTGGAGCGGTCTGTCCACCGGTGGCACCCATCAGACGTCAGTGGGCCGGTCCGTCCACCAGCGGTACCCGTCAGACGGTACCACCAGTGGATCGGCCGGCGCTGCCCGTGCGTGGTACGGACTCCGGAATCAATGGCCGCACCATTACGGTGTCGGGATGGCGGCTCGGGGCGTCTGGACAAAGAAATGACGCCCCAGCCAGCGCGACCCGGCAACACAATCCGGCCTAGCACGTGCGTTACAGCCAAAAACAAAAACAAACAAAACAAAAAAAAACATCGCTGGCCGATTGGCGTGGATCTGAGCGAATGGACTGGCAATTGCCGACCGTCCACAGTCGCCAGGTTCATTTCCCCAGTTCCACCGCGCCGATGGCGTGTGTGGTGCTCGGTCCGATGGCTTGTAAAGCGCCGCGGTGCCGGCGGAAAGGATTCCCAATGGCCTGACGTCCCTCGACGACCAAATCGTCCGAGAGGTCGATGACGAGCGCTGTTGAAGGAGCTTATTTTTCGGTTGATTGGCTGCCGCGGGCTCGTGGTGGTGTAATCGGTTCGCAGGCTTGCTAGGTGTCGGGATCGAACATGACCGCCAGGGGAACGGCCCGGAAGGTCTGCAGTTACAGCAAACATTCCGTAGGACGACATGACTGCTATTATGTCAGGGTCAGGAATATTGAGCACAATAATGCATGCCACTAACGAGGTCGGTTCGCAGATTCCAGCTTTAATTTGAGATGCATCCTGTACCTTCAGTATCAGAGGGCTGAATATATATAACATTTCTGTTCTGCATATAGTTACAGAGGTGGCACATTGCTGCGTGAGCATGGCACCAGATGTGAACGAGGAGTGTCACCAAAGAGCGAGAAACGACATGGTATGACGCGACAAGCATGGCATGATTGCAATGTCACCGAATATCAAGGCATCTATTTTCCGGACGAGCCAGCTCCAAGATAACTGGACAGGCGAGACGAAGACCTTGACCGAAAGGTCAGCCGCACTCTCGGCGGAACCCGACTGGACTATAAAATTCAGGACTGGCGTCGCTAGGTTGGTCGAAGCCCCTCGTCCGATTCAATAAGACATCGAGCATGCATCTTTACACAGATTGATACCAATGCAGACTGCATGCATAAAACCAGTATGAAACTGGTCGTGGTTCAGTTCAGCTATAGGCCCTGGGCCTAAGTCACAATGTTTCCCTACGTTTCTGTTTAATTTCTTGGACTTCTCTCTCTTACATATTGATTCCCTGGCCGTCTTCGGGTATGTGGCTGTTTTTGCCTGACAGCAGTGCAAGAAATCATTCGCTTAGCTTTCGGGGAATCGAGGATCTTTTCAACCGGCGCATCGGGTAGCTAGGCATGCAACCCGAAAGGATTATGCCCAGCCAAGAACGTTGCCAAGACAAAAGTTCAGGTAACACCAATGTTTGAATGCGTTTTTTTTCTGCTCAACACCCAAGGACGCGACGTTAACCCGCCCCCGACTGGGGGGTTGACCGCCCCACTGAGGTTTTTTCTAGGATTACGAGAGAACAAACACAGCGCCACGAATCCTCGTGTACCTTTTGCGTGATCATTTTTACACCTTGTGTCAAAGTTTTGACCTCGAGTCAAGTCAGGTGCCTGACCTAGATCAGGTCAAACTGACCTATGTTCAAAAAGTTGAATTTTGAAAATTGAAAAATTGAATTGAAAAAGTTGAAGTGAAGTTGGAATTTTTTCGGAAGGCAATATATCACAATAATACTTTCCTGGATCTTGATAGATTCAACAAATCTGCTATCTCAGATTTCGCCGAATTTTCTGGATCACTGACCTAAGGTCAAGCCCATTTTTAAGACATGTCGTAGTCATTGTTTTTTTTCGGAAACTGAGGGAATTTTTCATAACATTTTTAGTGTAGAGTGAAGCAGACATCTAGTTATCGTCATTGGGCAAAGTATCAATGGCTTCCAACCATTGATCTGAGGTCAGGTCACGAATAACTGTTGTGAGCCAAAATGTACCGCCGTCAACATCAGCGATGAATTAGTCAGAATGCGTAGAAAATGGCAGAATTGGCTTGCACGGACGTAAGTTATACCAAGAACCTCAAAAAGTTTTTAAAAATTGTATATTTTGGAAATAAACAGGCTCTCGCGAATAAAACTCCGCCAGTTGTGCAGATTGGTAACTAATAAATTTCTCTAAAATTTAAGCATGAGAAACCATCACAAGAACCACTAAGATCAATACAATTTACATGGATAGGCTAATGTCACCAAAATAAAGGAACTCTAAAATTAGTTCCCATTAATTTCTTACTGCGTATGGCTGCGGTGCCCGCTGACAACCGGCGTGAGAATTGCCGTGTCTTTAACTAAACGTTTCGGCGTATTGAACAAATACATCGAACAAGTCTGAGAAATTAGACGTGTATTGGCATCTGCAGACCTTTACCTGTGCGTTGGTGCCTTTACCTATGCGTTGTTAGTCATAGCCCTTGAGATTCAGGCCCTTTCTCGGTCTCATGCAGTCAGTTATGAGAAGACATATATAGGACGTAAATTGCTTACATATTGTATAAAACTAAGAAATGAGACCAGTTTCGAGCTCTACTCGTCACAAGCTTTCCAACGGTGTGCTCATTTTTATCGTGCGACCAACCGTTCGTGAGTTAGAGGGGGCGGTCAACCGCCCCCCCCCCCCAGTCGGGCGTGATCGTCGCCGACCCACGGTCGTGCGCGGGTTAAAGCTTTAACTCTAATGCGTGTTTTGAAGTGAGATAGCCGAGCTGTAGTCTGTAGTCTTAGAAGCCAGTCTGCAATACAAGCTGTCGTAAAACTCTACGCTAAAGATCCGGAAGTGCAGAGTTGTGGAGAACCCCGTAAGTCGCGGAGTTCAAAGTGGTTGCCCTCGATTTTCCTCTGAGTCCTCTTCGGCCGAGTCCTATTTACAGCTGTTGCGTGACGCCGTACCGCAACAGCTCCACGAAAGCTTGCGTTCATTGGCAGGCGTAGGCCTGTATTGCGTCATACGGGGGGATGACGACAGAATATAGTTTCCAACTATATTCTTTTCTGAATGTATTATGTCTATATTCAACATAAGCAATATTATATATATATATTTTTTTATTTAGTAACTATATACAGAACGGAAGTATTATATATATATTCAGCAACTATATTCATGTTCCGAAATTTTCGTTTTTTTTTCTTTTTCAGAAAAATAAGTACTGAAAACGTTATCAACAATATTTATCAGACCAACCAATCAACCAACACTATCAAAAATCGGCCCGGATGGAGAAATATCAAGCGCATCCCTGTCCTCGTTTTCAGGGATGTCGTGCTCGCAATAGCCAACTACACCACTCCACATATCGATAGAAAAAGTCACCAATCCGACTCGGAAATACTGGCCGCGTTTCAGAACTTCAGAACATCTGCTTCAAAGGAAGCTGGCCGCCTCTGCCAGCTGGTCCCGGGCCAAATCAGCTGTTTGCATCCCGATGAGAGGCTGGATGGCTGCAGGTTTCCGGTGGTGGCTTTGCTGGTTTGCGAGGCCGATCGTGTGCTGACTGAAAATGTTGAGGTAAAAATGATCGCCTCTGAATTAAAACCTGATGTCTTGGGAGAGATTAATTTCAAGTAGAACTTTTTGATAACATCGCGCTGTTTTTTGTCCAAAGTCAGCTCGCTTCTGTCGCAGTCCATGCCTTCAAGTAACAACTTTGTTCAACAAAGAATGACCTGACGAAGTTTTAATGTTGAAAACTGAAGATGACTGGCTTCATATTCACGGACTTCATTTCTTCGTGCTGCGACTTGGAAAACCAAATGGTTTATATCAAGAAAAAACTAATTCTCGGTGACGAAAGGACCTCTTCGTGTAGGAAAATACGTAAGGAATATGATTATTCCTGAAAGCTGGATTTTGGTGCCTACGATGGTTTATTGCTGTAAGTATCTGGCCTATAGTGTTAAGTTCTTTTTTAGCGGGGATCTGTTGGAATACCAAGGGTTGAACTGCCCTTCATAATGCCTGAAGTACTACAGTTCATCATAAATATGTTTTCTTTGATCGGGAAAAGTAAGTGCAATGATTGCCTATACTTCGTAATGACTCACTTCACGAGCTCAAGACATAGCAGACTGCGTTACTACGAACATCAAAAACACACCTGGCGGGGCGCAGCAGCGGACTTTCACAGCCTGATTTCGACGGTGCGGCTTCTTCTATCAAGTCCAATCTCAAACCAAATCCGGAGAGCGGCATGATTGCTTTTGCTAAGGCTTTCTTCAGGTACAAATGCGCTCAACCTACCTGATTTGCCGTTGATGTCCTTCGCCTTCAGGTTGCGACACTTGAGGATGGTCAGCGACAGCTGACTGTTGCTCGGGTGGTAGCAAAGGGAGCAGAGGATGTCGCCGCAGATATTTTTGTCCAGCGGCTTCAGCGCCTTCCAAAAAGTCGGTTTCTCGTTGAGATCCACCTGCGGAGAGGGTCCGACTCAGCCGTGGAGGTCCACGGCCGCCCACAGCTCAGACGCTTTTCATGACGGTGAAAAGCGTCTGAAAGCTTCAGCTCAGCGCATGAAGCTTCCGAGCGTGTGTGAAATGCCCCACAACGCCAGCAGCGAGCTGCACAGTGACCCGTTTTCGCGTCGTCTCCGACGGTCGGCTCGCGGCTGTAAACAGCCTTTGTCGTTCGGCGGGGGTCTGCTGGCGGCCGGAGCCCATGCTCCCCCCTCCCCCCGGCTCCGCGCCGTCCCGGTTACAGTGGCCGCACATTCGATTGGACTCGACGCCAGGCGTCAACAAAGCGGCCATTGTCACCGTCGCCTTTGTGGCGGGGGATCGGACAAAAGGTGGCCCTCCTGCGACTTGCCGCACGTCAATCTATTCAGAACCAGTTGTGCGGGGAAAACGAGAAGGACGATAACGATGCTCCAGCTGCTTCGCCAGGAGTCCAGTTCACGAAGTTTGCCGCCTCGCACGGTTCCCACGCCGAGGTCGCTTTGCCTGGTCTCCTTACGAATTTCGTTACTTTCTGCGTTCCCCTTACATAGCCCGTCGCCTTGCTTGCGGACCGCTTACGAAACCCACCGCTTCGTATGGCTCCCCCAAATATCCCGTCGGTTGGCGCGGTCCCCTCAGAAAGCCCGTCGGGTGGCGCGGTCCCCTCAGAAAGCCCGTCGGGTGGCGCAGTCCCCTCAGAAAGTCCGTCGGTTGACGCAGTCCCCTCAGAGAGCACGTCGGCTGGCGCGGTTCCCTCCGAGAGCCGTCGGTTGGCGCGGCCCCGTGACGGAGCTGCTCGCCAGTCGGCCGTCCGACGGACGACGATATTGAACAGCGGGGCGGAGGGGTGTCATCACGGTCCGCCGCGGGACGGGATCGGGTTCGGAGCGACGATCGCGCCGGCTGAACGCAGGCTCTCACGGCAGATTGCGTGATTGGCAGGTGTTGAGCGGACCGCTGGCTGCGCTACGCTCATCCACCGTCGCCTCCCTGTCGCGTGTGGCGACGGTAATTGGCGGATTGGTGATCACTGTCGGCGGCCGCTGCATCAAACTTTCAGCAGTTTGGGGCAATTTGAAAGCATCGAAGTTTGGCCACTTGCTGTAATAAACGCATTAAGCACCATCCGCGCGCCGAGTTGTTTTTCGTGCGAAAAACGCCGCACATTGATGGCAGCGATAACTTTGGCAATAACACAGCGCGGCGGTTGCACGGCGTTTCGCTTGTATCCGATTTTGAAGTTGCCGAGCCATTTTGCAGTACAGCGATAAATGTAGACACAAGTCCGCGCATGTGTGTCCGTTATGCCAGACTAAAACAGGCGACCAATGACAAATGTAGCACAGCTTTGGTGTTCTAGTCGGCCGGACACTGCCGAGACAAGCACTGACATTCAGTAATTTAAAACATTAGGATGTGTTCAATGGTTTCAACAGCCGGTCTCGAACTTCGATTTTATCTAGCTCTCATATGTTTCTGATAATCTGCCTCGTTCATATGGTTACGATTAATTATTCTATATAGATTATTGTAATTTTGGTCCTTAGATAACTTTGCTTTCAGATGAAATTACTCAGCACTCTCACGGAGTCTCCAGAAGCATTTAAGACGCAGCTCAGCCCGAACCTCGCAGAAATGACTGCTGTCTCCCTAAACATCTACAAAACTACTTCGCTTCACAAAAATTCGTCAAAATCTAACCGAGCTGGAATTTGAATCGCAGAACACTCTCACGTTGAGATAAAACCCGGGTGGTGTCGAAGCAGCACATTTGTTGGTTCAGAGGATATCCCAACGGCGCGATAGACCGAATAATGTTTTCTCAGTCAACACCCTCTGTATGTGTCCCATAAAATGCCCACCCCGAGCGAGGGTGTGAACGCCTCAAAATGATTTAAGAAAACACGCCACCGCAAACTGCAGAAAAAGCGCTGTGTAAGTAGGCTTCACCGAGCAGCGGCGGATAGGTGTTCTCAGCCTTGAAGGGCAGTGCCAAAAGGCAGCCCATGGATAGCATAAAGAACCTCCTCTTTCATCCTTGTCGCGGAGCCCTTGTCAATAAGGTCTCTGTCCTCTCCTTTTCTGCTGTAGAAGTTGAGAAGATGTTGCATGATTTCGACGTTTTCACGGCTGCTAAATCAAGTATCTGAAGTTCACACAATGAGTGGCCGCTGTTCACACGACGAGCGGTCCACTCTTACACATGTGCCTTGGCTGGTGACACATCGCGTCCAGCATGAAGTCGTTTACTTCCCTTTGCAGCCCACCCTCCGCAGAGTCGTTTACGACGTTTCCGTCGCTGCGAAGGCTTAGGACCTGCAAGATATCGTGGCGGTGAGTGGCGAACGCTCACCTGACCCAGCGGAAGGTGGATCTCCCCTATCGAATCGTCACGGGAAAACCTGTCATAGTCGTAGATGTGCAGGTGCAGTACACGTGACTGTAGCTTGTGCACCGGGTATCCTGTGGACAGATGTAGTGAGCGTTAGTCACCATCAGTCGGGAGGGCTGTAAATGTCAGAAAGACTGTCACGATATGTTATGAGTGCTCAAAAGACTTAATGGGTCTCAGATGTCAAAAGAGTTTTCATAATTACGGGAGCTTTTGAAGAAAGGAGAGCTCTCTTATTGAAGAGGCTTGAAGCGTCTGGGGGCTCCAAATTTCAGAACAGCTCAGACTGTCAGAAGGGAATTGAATGCCAGGTTTCTAAATGCCTGAAAGAGTTCAAATGTCTGAAAGTTTTTTAATGCCAAGAGGACTCAGGATGCCAGGACTGGGACCTGAAGGTTAGGAAGACCTCGTGTTGGGAGAGGGGCTACATGGCTGTCAGGGGCGTCTTGAATATCGGCTGTATTCGACACGAGCTCTGAAAATAAAGACAAGTACGAATCACATAAGCACTGCAAAATTCATGCAGGGCTCAGACGCACTGATGCCGTGGAAGTTCAGGAATGCTCTCAGTGCCAAGGACGATCGTGTTTCGTGAATTCAGAGGACGAGTTTTAACAGCGTCAGCTGCCTCAGGAAGTTTGGCCGACGTACGCCTCCTGCTGCTTTTGAGTCCCTCTTCTGTTCTGTTTCATCTAACTGTCAATACATTTATAAGATCAACGTGTCCACATTAGGTACCCTGATTCGAAGCTCATGGGCTATAAATAAGGTCAAGACCATTGCGATTTTAGATTTCAGTTTCGGTGGCCTGTCTCAACGATTGACGAGTCGACGTCTAAAATGAGCGTGAGATCTACGCTGCGTGTTTTTCAAACGAGAAATACACTGGATGGAATGAATCGTTCGAAGCTCAGAGGTGCATAAATTTCACAGTCCCAACAACTGTTTGGCCCATGTTCACAAATGATGCCTAAAAGTGAGTGGACACAAACGGTTTTCTGTTCCTCAAAGGCAAAAGAAATACATTGCACCTGTCCAAAGTTGAAATATCCCATTTTTTAATGGAATATATATTCTGCTGTCGTGTAGCCTTTTCAAAACGACTGGACGCCTAAAAAGAAGGCAGTACAATGGATCCTTAATGCAACCATCAATTATTTTGCCAATGCCCATTTTGCTGAATTACAGGCATTTGTAGCATACCTATCGCAAACCAGACATGCAAGGTGGCGCCATATCCTAAATACCAACCGACGCGTGCGTGAAATTGACGTTTTAATGAATCTAAGCGCAGTACGAACAGTAGTTTCTCCATTAAACTTAATACTATGGAACAAAATTAGTCGTGCCTATATGAGCTGCGGGGTTGTGCAATGTATTGTGCTGTAATGTAAACACGAGGTAAAGCCCTTTTTACATCCAAACCAGGGCTCTTTTCCATATTTCGAGCGTTGCATTCATAACTCAAATGTGGGTCTTGGCAACTATCCATAGGTAACGCATGGCTCTACTACTTAACATCTCCATGACCCATGGTATTCGCCAATGCCGCACGTTAGCAAAAATAGCGACATTTTGATTTACGTGCATTCCTGAGGAGACAGCGAGATCAAAGTGGGCTCGCAGCCCTCCTAAATCACAACTGAGACTCCAACTCAAAATAGCACCACCAAACCCGCGCCTAAAAGGATTGAACGACTCTTTGGCCCAAAGCTGCTTTTACGTTCGTCCTCGCCGGCCGCTATTTATTGCTGGAAAGTCGGCGAGCGTGACAGCAGAGATGCATCCCAGCCGACGGCCGGCCGAAGGGAAGGGACGTCTGACCGGGGCTCGAGGACGGGAGGTCTGGCTGGAGCCGAAGGGTGGGCGTCTGACCGAGGCCGGAGGATGGCGTCTGACCGGGGCAGGGGGGCGTCTGACCGGGGCAGGGGGGCGTCTGACCGAGACCGGAGGGGGACGTCTGGCTGAGATCGGAGGGGCAACGTCTGGCTAAGACCGGAGGAGGATGTCTGGCCGGGGCAGGGGGGGGGGGGCGTCTAATTGGTCCCTGTCCGTGTCGGCCGTCGCCGTCTGTCTGCTCGTCCGCCGACGGCCGGAGCACTGCGCTCGCGCCCCTCGGATCATTCCTCGATTCGATGACATGAGAGGCATGGAGGACGGCCCGCGGCAGGAGCGGCGCCCGCGTCAGCCGGCAGGCGCCCCCCGCGCGCCGCGGCTGTCATTCCGCTGCCGCGCTCATGCGGTGCCCCCCTCCCCATTCCGACGTCGACTCGCGACTAACTGCCGGACCCCCCTCCGTTCGGAAGTGCACCATAAACTGCTGTGCTGATGCTGCGATCGGGCGGGCGTGGGCACTCTGCCGGCACTTGGCCGGCTGTACTGGCCCGGCCGCTGCTGCCCCGCCCCTGCGATCTCCCCTCCCCAAGGATCCGGCCCCGTGATCTCCCGGGCCGACCCCGCCCCAGCCATCAGCGACAATCGTCCAATCAGGGCGGCGGCCGGACGCGTGTCCAGGTCGCAGGACGTGCCCTCGTCAGCTGACGGCCGGCCGGCCGCGGGCGGACGGCCACAGTGGCCGCACGAGACTGGACAAAAGGTACCGGCGGAGACACCGGCGCGGAACTAATGCGATGATGCCGCCGGCCGATTACCCCGATAACAAACAGGGCACACGGAATAAAGAGGAGAATGGACGACGCAATTCCCGGACAGAAAAAGAAGGAACGGTAATCGATACAGATCTGGGATACGTCCTGGTGTTTGCTCGAACCGGGGGCCAATTTAATTCCTGCTGTGCATTACCTCACTGGGTTTGTCATGTTACGTAGCTTCAAAATATAATATTTAGGTGCGTTGCCAAATGGTATACCTTCGAAATAGAAGGTTTCGTTCCATCTCGGGTGCAGTGTCCTCCGTTTGATTTTCGTCAGCAGCTTGTGCTTCTTGTCGGGCAGAAGCGTCACTTTGACGTATGGGTCGGAGGTTCCAGACAAGTCCTTGGCTGGCAACTCCTTGGCCTGGAAAACGGGGCAGCGGAATGAGAAATAACTCTTTCTAACGATACACAAGTCGTAAAAAAGACTATGCGAATGCAAAACCGATGGCGTGGTTGTTGAAAGAAAACGAGCCATAACAGTGCCGCAAGGAAGCTTCTATTTGCATTTTTCTTTTTCACATTTGCATCGTTTTCTATTTCCCTCGCACGACTATCTGAACATGTCGAAGAAGATATCTTTATGGTGACGTTAGGTCGTGAGTCTCCGATATCCAGCTGCGTCGAGTCGGTTGACATGAGCCGACTTCGTGGTCATTGATTGGCAAAACGCATCACAACCGACATGAACGGCATTCAGATGTCCATTCGTCAAACTGGGGATGACATTCATCCTCTTGCGCTTATTGGTCAAACTTGTGCGGAAATGTGAAAAAATTGGTACTTTTCGTCGTCTGGGCAAACTTTATCAGCGCTGCGCAAAAGTCCAGACATCGGAGGGGTGAGCGGAAAACATTTAATTAGATGATGCACGGTAAGACATTCCTACGTGGCGAGCAAAAGTTCCGCAGCCTAAAACAATCTCTTCATTCCAGGTACCTAAATCAGATGCGCGAGATACCTGAATGATGCGCAGGACGAGGGTGCTGTTCTGGTAGTCGTACTCGAGGCTGAATTGGATCTGACCAATGTTCTCAGATGGCTCCGAGTTGTCGATGTACATGTCCAGCAGAGATACAGATCTGTTCTGCCAGAAAGCTGCCTGGAAAAGTACGAATATCTTCTTCAGGAGGACATTGGAACAGTCATTACGCAGAAGTCTCCTCAGAACCCCTTCGCAATATAGCCTTGTAGCAGGAGCTAGTATATGTAACTGGCAGCAAATGACGCATTTTCCAAGCCGGCGCGCATTTTTTTATAGTGCCAAGCCAAGCCAAGCGCATTTGTTTCTTTGGTTCATTAAGAAAGCGAGGCAACAGAGGATGCTTTATTCTCGTCAGGGGGGATATTGCGACACTGCGAAAGTTTCACAAAACACCTCTCAGGAAATAAGGACGGTGTTTGCGATGCACGTTCATTACCACTCCATTGTAATAAGGAAATAGGGTGTTGTCGTGAAGACCGGTTACTCTTGGAATGACTTTCAGACCCTTAATGAGATTTCAAGATTTACTGGAGCAAGCGAGTTTGTCTGCAAAAACGCCAGCATTATGCAAACGTGATGTAATACAATTTGTCGGGGAATCCCGTCTAGTCCTTAGAATCTTGACATGCCAAGAACTTGGACGTCTTCAGACGCGTTAATTCGTTAGTTTGGAGCCTAAGACCACCGTTCATTCCACATTGCCCGCCAAAACAGCATCGACGCTGTACAGAGCGCACTCGTCATGCTTCCGACCGATCGTCCAGGCGACGAAGCGGCGTCGGCGGCGGCGGCGGCGGCTCACGTTCGGATGCGGCGGCAGCTTGCCGGCGGTGTCCTGGCGGACCATCTGGCCGGTCCGACCGGTCGGCGACGAACAGTTGCTGGTGGCCTCGTCGCCCTCCTTGCCGTCGCACTTGACGCTGGTGGACGACGAGGTGGCCGCCGACGACATGGTGAGCCCGGCACTCCTGCAGCAGGCGGCACGGGTGACGCCTGAGGCCGCTCGGCCGCAGAGCACTCAGCACTCAGCACTCAGCAGACAATCAGCGACGGCGCGGGTGGGCGTAGACTCCCAACATCGATCGCCGGACACAAAATAGTGCAGCCGCTGGAGAAATACCCGAGGCGAAAACACCGCGATGCATAATTCGATCATCCACGGACCGAAAAGCGACGGCAGGTTCGCGGAAACGCATCGACGTCGGCGGCGGACGCCTTGCTCGCTGTTGTTGGGCGTCTGGCCTCGCTGGGGCCGCGGTACGCACGCTAGAGCGGCGCGAGCTCGTCGCGCGCGCGGAAGAGCAGCCTGCAAGACGGCGGCCGCTGCTCCGGCGGGGTTTCCCCGGTAACCATGGGTCGCCGGCGACCGCGGGCGGCGACGCATTGGTTCAGGGCGCGGTCACCTGCAGCTGCGGCATGTGTAGCACAGACGGAACGGCACAGAGAGACACTGCAATGGGTGCGAGGGACTTCTCGGCAATGTGAAGCACCAGCTGGACGCAGCACAGGACCGCAAGACGACAGAAAGACTGGCGAAGTAGAAGACCGCAACTCTCTCTTTTTCTTTCTCTCTCTCTCTCTCTCTCTCTCTCTCTCTCTCTCTCTCTCTCTCTCTCTCTCTCTCTCTCTCTCTCTCCCTTTCACTCTCATACGCTCTCCCTGCCGCTTTTCCCTCCGTGCGATGACGTTTTTGCCATTTTGTTTTCTCTGGCACTTTCTATTTCACCTAACCACGTCTCTTTTTCCACCGCTTCGCAGGTGTTATTCATGCCCGATCACGTTCACACGAGGAGATATCCTTCATCGCGTTATTGTATGCGCCTTCAGCTAAACGAGCTAGCGGCTACTTGAGCATGCAGTTCACAGCGCAGTCTCATGAATCGTCGTCAACTCTTCCCATGTCGTCAGCTTGCATGACAAAGCCCGATGTCGCTAAGCGCCGGCCGTGACTAGCGGTTATCGATCTCGCCTTGAAGCGGCACGGCGCCATCGCCTGCCGGGCTGAACGATCGACCACTTGTAGGCTGTCTACTCCAGTCCGTCAGCCTGTCAACATCGCACGTCTGCAGCGTCCAGCCGGCGGCGGACGCCGGCGCCGCTGGCGACACGGAAGCCGGAGGCAAATCGCCGAGCTCGGCCCGAAGTCGTTGGGTTCGCGCAGCAGCCGAACACAACTACGCTGGCAACCCAAAACGCAGCATCGTCATACCGGTACGCTAGAATGTACCAAGAATCCTAGTTCACTATTACCGGTACCGGCACAATCCTGGTCCAGGATCGTGCTGGTGCCCCAGTGCTCAGAACGCACCAGAGCTTTCTGGTACCCCAAGATGCGCCACTGCCGTACTCAGACCACACCCAAGCCCTACCGGAGCTTCAGCATACACTACAGCCGCACTGACCCCCCGGAGAACAGCATCGCACCCCAGACCACACTGCAGTCACGCCGTGACCCTGACAGAGACCAGGTCGCCTCAGGCTGGACAAGGTCCGTGGCGTCCCGGGGCGTGCAGTCGCGGCGCCGACGTCCAGGTCCAGGTGCTGGTCCGGCGCCGGGGCGGCAGGAGCGGCCATGGCAGGGCCGTCAGCGCTCACGACACTCATGCGGCGGACAGCTCGCGTGCACACGTCTCCATTCACCCATCAGTCGGCGACGCCGTCGGCCGAGGCATGACGCGGCGGTCGGAGCCGACAGCTACACCGCAACCGACAGCTCTGCACTGCCACGGCGGAGCCGGACAGAAAACGCACCGTCGGCAAAAAACAAAGTAACAAAAACGTAAGCAAGACGAAAAAAGGAACGGAACAAAACACCACACAGGTGTCACTCGGGCCACCAGCCGCCCTGAGTGCCAGTAAAACGCGTTGTGGAACGCACTGACAGCGATAAAGCAACAGCTGACGGGCTCGTTCGCTGTTCTGTTGACAAAAAGTCCGCGCACACAAACACGGACAACACGGCAGGCGACTAACAGCAACTATTCAGTGCCTCGGCGCGTAGAAGCAAGCAAACGATGCACCACCGCATACAAAGACATCAGCATTACTCACTCTAAATGTGCCCTGGGTGGCGACAGAAGAGAGGGGTGTTAGTGGTCGTACGGGAACTAGACGGCGGACAAGAGGTGGCATCGGGAGCGTTCGAACATCAGCAGCAGAGCACTCCCGGTCACGTGCCCAGTCCGACTGGTGCAGGGGTACGACAGTATGCCTTCAAGTGCACCCACCAAGCTCACGTATCCAGGAGTTTCCTCAGCGTTAAATTGAGACGGCGTAAGTGTTGCGTTCGTATTGCACGTGCGTTCTTCAGGAGATGTCGAAAAAATATTTTGGCCGCAAAAAATTGTTGGTGCCGTTCAAAGACGACCATATAGCTGCCACGCTTAGTAGATTCTAAAGACTACGGATGAATGCCGCGAATTCTCGGGTTTAAGTTAAATGGTTCACGTAGATCATCCACGGCGTCATATTAAAGCCACTGTGAGGGACACGTCAGATATTTTGAGAGATGGAACCCTCACTTGCCCATCGAAAACACCGTGGAATATGGATAAACGCCTTTCTTTCAACCAATATCGCAGAAGTAAAGCACCAAAACCTTTGAGACTGGTTAGGGAAAATCCCTTAAAGCAAAATGCAGCATGGCTGATTCTAACCGTATTTCAAGATATCAGAAAAGAAAATGAAGTGAAAGGGGAAATTCAAGTATATCTCATCGTGATCTAGCTAAAGGTTGTGAAAGAACATTCTGTGCCTACGTCATGTAGTTATAAGTCAGAGCATACCTTGGTAATGATACATGTGCAATGCGCAAACATGCTGGCATGATATTTGATCGACAAGAGTAAATCACATGCTCTCTTGTTCATTTATCAATGCATACATTGGAGAGGGCAGACATGCAAGGGCACCATGGTCGCAATTTATGTAAAGCTTTGTCTCTGGAATCCAACATCTGACATCGCAACATTTCCAAATGCGCAATAATTCGCCACAAAAATGCTTTGGGCATCCCTCACCACGGTCATATTCCAACCACAATCGACACGCGTTTGCTCTTAGCTGATCACTCAAGAATATTGCGTCAGATCCCCACCACTAGTTCCGGTGAACCCGACACGATTCAAAACAGATTGTTTTCATAACACTTAGAGTTGGCCCCGTGTGGTTCGTATTACGATGCTAAAACAATGGGACACGCGCCGTCCTCAGTTCCATAGTCCCAAAACACCCGGCCTGCACTGAAAGAGGACAACCACCGTGTTGAAAAGACACAGTGGCATCGGCACTGGCATGCAGACCATCGCTGAATGCCTCTCGGCCAGCCAAAACATCGAGTAGTCGCCGATTTAGGACCGTTATGAATGAAAAACGACTCCGACTGTCGCAAAGGATGGTCCAGCTATTGGAGCACCAGGCCGGATCTGACTCGCCGTTTTCAGAGCAGAAACGGACTTGAACTGCAGTGTAGGCATGCATGCTGGGTTTGTAGCCCAGGTTCCTTGGGGACAGACTACAATAACTTGTACGACAAAAGCCTCCATATATATTCAAGAAAGGTAGTATTTGATGCTTATTTTTCTCGTTTGGGTAGGATTATGGATACTGGAACTAGTGCATAACGGGCGGCGACTTGAAATCTTAGAACAAGACGCCATCACGGCAACGGCTCGGAACGGCCAGTCCCAGAGCAACCGCGCCGTGAAGTTGCACACCCTCCAGCCTCATCTGGTTACGTGTCTGAAGTGGAATTACGTCGCGTCTGAAAAGCACGCTGGCTGCCCAGCTGGAATTTTGCGCCGCAGCCTGAGGAATCTGAACTTCATTTATGGAAATTTACGACATTTTCTCCCGGAATTACATGTGCTAAATCGTTCTCTTGTAACGGAAGGATTCCAAGGTTATTAAAACCAGCTTCTGGTTATACTGTTTCAAAACATCTGGTATTTGTTGAACATTTTATTACTGTACTAAGTTATCCGCAATTAAAAAGAAAATATAGCCTTACTTTATGAAGTACTTGTTTGTGCCTCATTATTAATTGGTGTCCAGTTACAGGAATGCCGAACAGTGTTAAAAAATCTCCCCCAGCTGTGGAAGCAATGATCACCACATGAACTGCATTTCCACATTTTGTTTTTTTTAGATTCATACACTTATAGTTTTTTAGATTAACAATCAAGTTTAGTTTGGCCTTGTTATATTTTCCGGCTTCCTTTTTACGGCGAAGTGCTACTTTTTACACGCTTTAAAGAGATTTGAGTGCGCGGATTGCATTATTGTTTTTATATCTCTCGCTTCGCCTGTAAGTGGAGAACACTCTGTTGGCGATGAAACAAGTACTTAAATAACGTAAATCAACATGTTACCTGGTGCATGCAATGTTCGTTGCGATTTCGGTCGTCACAGATAAACAGCAGACGTATGTGCCTCGAAAAAGGAACGACTGCAGTCATTGCAATTGTTGAGACAACTGAGTACCTATTATTCTAGTACACAAAGTGCCTCGTATTGCAGCCAATAATCATGAATTCACGTCTTGAAATCCAAATTGCCCTGGCCCAGACCGGCTTGCTGCAGCACCGATGGCGTGTTATTTGACACTGAGCGTCGTGCGGTGGCTCCCTGTTAACGAGCCAAAATGACCACTGAGCCGGACTATTGACCGCTGTTTGGAGCCTCCGACGGCGCTGTCCCCGGTCTTCAGACAGCGCTCTAATGGTGATGAGGCCTGACGACAGTCCTGCTGAGACGCGGGGCCTCGGGGACCTGCGCCCGCCTGTTGGCGCCGGCCGGCGCGAGTCAACCTGCCGCCGCCGGCACCCGGAGGCGATGCGGGTGACGGATTTCGACGGATTAGCTCGGTGGTCAGAGCGCCCCGGGCTGCAGCTCGCGGCGCTGGGGGCTGTTGCCGGGTGGGTGCGGTGCCGTCTGCCAGAGGTGGAGAGGAGGGAAGGGAGCGGCTGTCGGTGGTGCTGAAGGCGTCCCGAGATTGTTGACAGAGCGGCCCGGTAACTCCCACGGAGGCCGCAGGATATCCAGCGCCAGTCGTCAGGAGGTCGGTGTCCGTGTGTCACGCCGGTGGCGGGCGGAGTCCGGTGTCATTCTGTCAGCGGCGGGCGGAGTCCGGTGTCGTTCTGTCAGCGGCGGGCGGAGTCCGCTGTCATTCTGTCAGCGGCAGGCGGAGTCCGGTGTCGTTTTGTCAGCGGCGGGCAGAGTCCGACGTCATTCTGTCCGTGGTGAGGAGAATCCGGCGCCTTAATGTCGGCGATGAATTAAGAGTGTCCACCAAACTGTCTGAGGTTGTCTGCGCCTGTGGTGGTGGTGGTTGGGTTGCGCTGTGTCTGCGTCGGGGCGTCTGTCGGTGCTGGAAGGACCGTCCCAGTCCAACGCGTTCATTCAGAACTGTGCTCCTCTAACTTGTTACGAGCTGTCTTCGACGTTCCCGTTGCGGTACGTGGGAATACGCTGCTGAGCCCAGCGTATTATCCAAGGGACCGTCAGCTGCGCTGAAGTAGCTGCCGTCTGTTGGAATAGTGAGGCTTTGCTGTGTACCCACTCTGCAGCTCCGACGTTGACCGATGCTGTGTCATGCTTTTAGGGGATTTGTTCTGTTTCGATACCGGTTCAGATAACCAGCTGACAGTCAGACGCAAACGAGTCGTCCATTGATGTCATGGGATGGGCATGACTCGAGCATCGTAACTAGAGCCTTCAGGTCATTATGCGGTCGATTTCGTTGTATTTTACCTTGAACGACGAAAACATACCTGCGGCTGATATGTTTGGCGATGCTCCAACTCCCGGTTTCTACTCGTTTCATATTTTGTTCTTTTTGCTGGCCTCATACAAACTTTTCAGCTTAACACCGGAAAGTTTTCTACTTAATATCTGGAGCTCCTTATTCTGACAGCATTGTTTTGGCTCCGGTTTTTTTTCTAGCATTCAACGCTTGTCAGCTGGTGGTTCCGTGGCTCAGAACTATGAAGCTTTCATTTTCATTTGATCAGGTATCATGTTTATTTTCCGGGCACTGTGCTATAAAGTACTGAATGATGATGTGGCAGGGCCCCGATTATCGGCCACAAGACCAGGCTATATTTCAAAGTCCCCGTGGGACTTTGTGATAACAACGCGGCTTTTCTGAAAGTGTTTTGAGCTTAGCAGAAGCGCCAGAATGAAAACATATTTCTTCATAAATAGCTTAATACTGCGACTTTTCACTCTCCATATAACCTCCGGTCATGGCGACCTGCCAGTTGGTTCTGTGCCGATGGTGGTAAGGTGCCAGAAAAGAACAAAAGCTGTCTGCCTTACCCCGGGTACTAAAGCGTCGTGCAAACCACATTTTTAACATCGAGTTTGCGTTGTTTGCATTACTGTTTCATTCAAGGCTGCCCGTCATATGAAAGTTGCCCCTCGATTATAGTCGCTTACTCTGTTTTACTGCGTAGTGAGTCAATTTTATTTCGATCTCTGATTTAAGGCTTTTGAAATGTGCTTACGGGGGAAAATCATACGCACCGGCAATCGAAGACCGTGATGTGTTTGATTTAAAGTCTTTGAAACATATAACCAGGAGACTTGCGCCAGGTCTGTCAGACGCACCAGCTGACAGGAGATATCCGCTCAATATCCAAGCCTGATTGGCAGAGATCGGAAAACAGAAAGCGAGGATACACTTCAAATGATCAAAACGCGTTTTTGCTACGTGCCTAGCACGAGGTTTGCACATGAGACTGGACTGTAAGTGGCGTAGAGAAGATTTTATCCTACACCCGCTCAGGATGTGAGAATAATGCAACTTCTAAATTACTCATTGATCTGGAAGAGATCATCTGGCCAGTTCTCATCCAGGAATGGTGTTTGCCCACGACAGAAAGTAATGCTAACATTAGGAAGCGCTATGTGATCGGCGATTTCATTACTCGGAAAATGTTCTTCTTTTGGCCCTTCCAGAATATGCAAGCATATTAGATATAAAAGAGAAAGAAAAGACACACATAATGCTCCTGACAATGTTTAATAAAACGTTTAATTTTCCCATAGTCATAACGCTAGGGCGCATTCCCGCATGGCGGGGCTTATACGTGTTCCCCTTCCCTGATATCTCGAAAACCACAACCTGAATTTCGTTGCAACAAACGGTAGTCAATTTGCCATGACATGAATTACATTTTGACAAAAAGTTTTGAAAATCTTGCAGGGCATGGGCATAGGAGATTAAAACGTTCGAAGGGGGCATTTTTGACTTGCCATAATTACGCTGCTTAAGGGCCGATTTTGATGCAATTGGCATAAATTGAAAAGTAATCGATGGGACTTCTCCCATTAGCCCATACGTTTCGAATTTTGGGAAAATTCAAGTGTGTTCACAAGGCTTGAAAGTATGGAAGAATGTTTTCGTTTCTTTAGAAGAATGCCGAAAATTTGGGAAGCGTTTTTTTTTTTGCTTTTACTCGTCATGTCATACTTCAAGTACAAATCATACTGCATTGTTTGTATAATGTCGGCGTAGGCGGTGCCAAGAACATGAAAAGGGGTTGTGGTCTAATTTCGTGGTCTAATGTAAAAAAGGTCATGGTCGCATGTTCATTACACCGGCTACGGCCTTTGACCTTAAATGATCTCAAATGACCTCAAAATTGCATGAAATGACCTTGAGGTCATGTGACAGTGTATAAAAACTTTTCCAATCATTTGAATTGACTATAGGTTTAAAAGTCATGTTTACGGCCGTCGTGGCATAGAGTGCGCGCGTGGACATTTTACGTTATAGCTCCGTGATCCAACATGATATCAACGTAAAACTTAACACAGTAGTGAATACTGTACTGGGTCGTATATGTCAACGTTTCGCGTTGAAAAATAATAAGCGTCAGAAATATTCACATAAAACCACATTTTAACTTATGGCCTTCACCTGACCTTGTGTGAAGGGGCGTCCTGTCAACAAAAATATTTGTAAGTTTGCCTACCTATTCACCTATACGCTAATGTAACGTTATAAGCTCTATTTAAGAACTCTGTTTTTAGTAGATATTTGTCTGTTACCTCCAACAGCTTCAAAAATGAAGTGAGGTGCTTCTCAGAAACTTGGACCGGCTCCACAACTGAGCAAAATAAAGTTATGAAAGTTTCACATAATACAATGAAAGAATGCCTAAAAATTCATCGAGTTTCGTGAAACTGCTTCAAAAACCCTGAAAAAGGCTAGAAAAAGGCGGAGGAGGGCCTCTGAAGCTCCCCCATACGGGAAATAGAGTTCAGACAAAGCAAGTCTGAAGCCAGACCTCTAAGTTTAAGTATCGAACCATCTTCGCTAAAGAACATTCACATTTGCCGAAAGATGAATGCCTAGCGTTTCAAGGACAATATTTTTATTCCAGTGGCAATGACTGGCATAGTCGGATATATTTCAGTGGCATGTTGTTATTCGATTTTTTGCAGTTAAATATTTTCGCACGGAGGATCATATCTGTTCATATTTCAAGACACATCAGCATAGCAACGCGTCTGGAAACATCCGACCAAAATTTGAAAATGTGGAACCTTTGCAAAGGCGTCGCCACGGATTTTCGGTAGCATGGGGGACGAATTCTGTCTTACAGACTGTACATTTTTAACAGTGCGAACGCTATAGTTGAACTGGTGCAGCCCCTCTCCCCACCAAAAGAAGTCTGTGGCCTTTTACAGCACTTTGTGTGGTAAACACGCCAAATCGTACCAAAAAGGAGATACAAATAAGGGGGAGAGGAAGGGGAGCTTCCTCCTGCTGGACGCTTTACGTTATTCAGGAAGTGGATTGCATTGAAGGGTTTTTGCTAATGTCGCTCAGTTTTTTATCTACCATCTGTATTTCAGAAAAACGTTTTCTTGTCAACAGGTTAGTGTCTAACTGATCTTGGAATTCCGATCAATGAAAAATGCAAATCAAAATACGATTACTGATATTAGAGCTGAGAATTCGGATAGGTTTTGGGATTCGAATATATGGGTGGATACATTCGAAAAGTCGGATCGAATATACGAATCTTTTGAAGTGTGTGCCATTTTGTATCAAAAGGCACGATCGGGACGATATTTAAAACAGAACTTCAAAGCTATGGCCGGACCAGAGCACCGGGCGGACGGCGGCCGGGCGCTGTCGGGGCAGGGGAGAATGACGTCAGCGGCATAGGGCGCTCTGATTGGTAGTCGTGCTGCTGTGTTGCCAGAGGTACCAACCATTAAGCCCATACGATACGGCGTTTCGGAATGATAAGTTGAAGAAGAGATGACTGAGGGAAAGCATCTACCCCAGCCTTGAAACTGGTAGGAATTTCTTCTCTTCCTCCTCGCCGCCGTATCCATAGACAATGTAAGAACAAAGACTAGATTCGCTTGGCCTTTGGTATTGCTCCTAAGCACTTCTGAACGCGTATTTCCAGCATTGGCAACTACACGTGATTTTTGTGAACTGTCTTAGTACATGTGTTTGCTACTGCTCAAAGAGAACAGTTCAGCGTGGTTAAGGTCGTGCCAAACACAGTGCGTTTGGAGGTGACCACATCTTCGTCATGAAAATCTCAAATTTTGGTCGCCTGGATGACATGCGAGGGACACCCGATGCCGCAATTTCTCGCTTCGATTTCGGAGCAGTATATGTCTGTGATGATGGAAAATCGGCATATGTGCTTCACCTTATTGCACGTACAACGCCAGTAAATGTCTTGGGGACCGGGCATTTCATTGTATTAGTCTCAATGGACTTAAATAAATGTGGGCATTATAAACAGGCGCATTTTTGCTTTACGGTATCGTCCAGCTTCACTCACCGATTGGTACTGTTCCGGCGTCTCTGCCCGTTGTTGCCAGACACAGGGACAATTGTCAGATTATGTTTGAGATTATCTACTCATCTCCCAACAAAGTATGATTAGCAGATCCGTGCCATAATGGTGAGGGCGCGGAGCATATCTTGGTAGTGTCAGTCTCAACATTATCTCCGTTTCCAGACATGATTGGATTACAAGTAGGATCTCCTCGCGAGGGGAGTCGGGATTTCAAGAGGCGTTTCCATGACCGTACGCAGGAAATCCGGATTACATTCAAGATTTCCGAGTCGGGATTACCTTGGGAATTCTCGGATTTGCCGCCAATTACCATGCGTGTGTGACATTTCCTTTCAGGGCGTGAAGAAATACATTCCATAGCAGATTTCCGTATGAATTGAGTCGCTGTGCGGGACTGGTGTTGTGAGTGAGATTTGAGAACGTCATAGTGCCGTTTTTTTTTTTTTTTACCAAGAAGCAGCCAACAGCCAAGCAATTGAGCTCGGTGCGAGATTCGCCATTGAAGGACCCCAAAACAAACGCGGCGCACAATGCCTGCGCGTGCCAAACCATATGCTTCTAATTCCCGGTGAATCCGGATTTCCTCACGAAATCTTCTTTTTAATCCGGATTCGGAAATTCCATCCAGTGTACCAAAAGGAGTGTTTCCATGACCTTTGAAATCGGCATTTGAAGAGAAATCGGAATTTTTTAGTGTAATGGAGACTGGGTTATTGCTATCATCCATGCTAACAGAAGAAGAAACAACTATAGGCAATGCCGTGATTAGCATTCTGGTTGGTTGTTATATAGAATAGGCTCACATTTTTGTTTTGATTTTGCACCGAAATCCAGAACAATATTCGCATGCTTGTTTGGCATTCGAATACTCGGCTAATATTCGAATGAAGAGGTGGCCAAATGGATATTTACCAAATGTTCGAATCTTGAAATCAAGATTCGAATATTCGCCAAATCCGAAAAATCGGCCAAATATCTGAATCATCTGATTCTAAGTCCTCAGCTCTAGTTCCCACGCAACATGCATGCCACTATTATTTTCATTATGTGTCATTGACCATCCGAATTGCGCATTTTGGACATACCGGCACTGATACCGCCATGGTAATTCCATCCACGCAGCATGCCAACTTAACCTCATTATAGTCAATGGAAGTGGCTTCATTAGTCACGGTCTGTGTTAACAGGAGCTGGGGTCTAACACTAATCAGCTTCTGCCTCTGCAGTCCTACGAATTTAATTCTTGTTTTGGTGACTGGGACATCACACTAGCTGGGTTTTCCCTGGTGAAGCTGATTGTGGTAACAGGCTGTGTAGTTAAAACCGGCAGTTAGGTACGTTAAAATATGATTGTAGATTGGTGCAAAAGCATAGTGCTTAATTCTAGACCCCTGTTATGACAGAACTGTCCCCCCTCCAAGCAAAAACATGTCAGATGAGCCCCTTCCATTATCCATACAACCCAGAGCTCTAACAAAATTTGACTTCATGACTTGCTGTCAAATTGTGGTCAGTTGCATTGACAACAGTGGGTTTAAATCCTAGCTCCCCAATCATGCGGCCACAGAAATTGTAAATTCAACATAAATGGGTAAGGGCCTCAGCCATGCCTGGGAGCCCCTCCCACTCCCCCATACCTTCACCCTGTTAAGAGAGGCCCTGTTGAAACCATGCGCCCAGAGAGAAGAAAATAATCGCCTTCACATATACCACTCTCAACCATCCTTCAGCTTCCACGGCTGAAGCTCTCCGATAACCCTGTTTCATACCAAGTGGCTACATCAACCAGGTATCTACTTTTTGCAGTCTTGGTATCAAATTAACAACCAACGAAGTGCGCATAGGCCCCTTGAAGCCAACAGAATCATAAGTGATCTTCAGTGTTACGTCGGCGTGGACCTCTTGTTCGGGTCCGTTTGTTTGTTTGTTTGTTTGTTTGTTTGTAGTGAGTTAGGACGCGCAGGCTCTTGGGTCCAAACGTGCGTGTCCTGAGTCAAGTCTTGTATCTCCTCAGGCGTCGGTCAGTCGCCTGCGATTTGGGCCGACGCGCCTCTTAACCGCAAGGAAATGTTGCTTTTGCGCCGATCTTTAGCGCAATCTTATACTTCCTCACTGAATGGTGTGCAACGAAATTCCTTCCATTTTTTTCCTACTGTGGTGAAAGGGAAGACAAAAATGCCTCAAATGCAGCAATTTTAGTCAAATATGGGCATTCTCTCGTTGTCAATGGCAACAAATCAGCAAGGACTGCATAGAGCTCAGTCCTGCATGCTGATTATTGAACTTTCTGTGAGACTTTCGTTTATGCTAGAGGGAGGAAGATTCCCCCTGTCTGAGAATAGTAAGGGACGTGCCCCCATCTCCCTTTGGCGACGCCCATAATCCTTTGGCATTTTTTGGCAATAATCGTTGCGATATTTTTGTTACACAATTTTCAGGTCGGCTCAGAACCATTTTGTCACTGGGTGGTTTTGGAGTCGGTGACTGTGACTCGGAAGATCTGCGTTTCAGAACTTCAGCTTCCAGATTCGGCAGCCTATTAAGCCGCACAGGGATGTCGATTTCTGTAAATGATTGGGGTGCCGAGCCGAGGGTCCGACAGCCTAACTTCCCCCAAATGTGGGTTCCTCAACGAATTTAGCCAACTTTATTTTGACCAACGGTAATTTATAAGTTCGCTACTATTTATCAGATGAAAAACCGCATTTATCCCGATGTATACTGGGATATATATAAACATAGAACAAAGAACGATAGACAGATACATCGCTTCATACTTTATTCTTTACTTTCCGCCTATCTCTTATGTATTGCGGCCGTTATATTCGTTATTACTGCTCATTTCCCTTTAAAACCGGCAGAAAATATTTGAGGAGGGGCAAACCAACATTGGGTGGGTCCAAATCAACATCTGAGAGGGCCGGGACCCTCTCAAAAAATGCAAATCGACACCCCTAAAGCCTCATTAAGACTGAACAGATAATAGGCTCCTGTTCTCTTCGACAGCAATATGGGCATTGGTCAGCGATCAAGTGGCGTTTCTTGTGTTTATATATATATATATATATATATATATATATATATATATATATAGCGTACATTATTTATACATTGCAGTTCGAAACTACGGAAACACCCAGAGCTGACTGAGGTACAATCACAGAGTGGCATGTGGAAGAAAAGGCCAGACAGGTTTGCCAAATCGTGTCGGGTATGCTCCGTTCCAGGGATCGGCCCTCCCAGACCTCGCTCTAAGCGCGAGGGGTCCGAACCAGCGGCGGCGGCCTCGGGAACTGGTGCGCGCCGGCGGCGGCCAGCGGAGCTCATGGGGTCGACGCCGACGATCTCGGCGGGAGGCGTGCGTGCCCGAGTCGGCCGGAGCCGAACGGCGCAGCAGAAACCCATCTGCCAGGCGACGGCCACTAAAGAATTGACCGCCAGCTCGTGGGAAATATTGCAAATGTGGTCCGAAAGGGGCAGCTGTGGCGCCGGCGGGCGCGGCCGGCGGCGGAGCGCGACTGCTCCGCGCCGGCCGCGGCCGACGCGGGTGTGTCAACTGGTGCCGAGCAGGCGCGTTTCGCGCGGTCGATATCCAATCTGCATGGCGAGTCGCCGACTTTGCATAATGGCGCCTTCACATTTGCAGCTTTAACCGGGAACGGTTCGGTTTCCCATTCAGCTGTCCGTTCATTGCTCAGTTCGGCTCATTCTGGAGCGAACTCGTCATCTCCGAGCCATCGGTCCCGACACCCGCACTCAAGACAACAATTGCTGAAACGGGCGAAGCGAGCAAAATGTCGTTCCTATTATTGGACTGCTCTTAAAATCGCAATCAAAAACAAATCATCGGCCAATAAACAGTGCATTAAAGATTTGAAAAACGAGTTCATAAGTCGGGAACGACCAGCTTAGTCTGTCGTTAATGCAGTGTGTGATTGTAGTGCTAATTATGTGTGATCACATGATCATATGAGGAAGAGAGGTAACTCCCAGGTATTTTTAAGTCATGTGCATATTTGCCATATAGTGAATCTCTCTCACGATTATGAGACAACGCTGCTCTTTTATGAAACTCTCTGAATTGGAGTAAACGATAGCTGACCTTTTACCATATGTCTCCCGCCATGTGCAAGAAGCGTAATTTCGCGGGAAGTTCCGGTGTTACATGATCCACGTTCAGCTCGCAAGTAAGGGGAAAACGGTGGAGATGAGCGCTACCAGTACGTCTGTGGTAATGTCGAGGGAGCAGCTCTATGGAGAAAAGCTGGTTGCCCCAAGGTCTGGGAGCATTACTTACTTTGCAGGTCACGGAAAATTGATGAGAGGCGAACGAACCCAAAGAACATCGAAAAACATGAAGTGTTGGCTACAGACCTTTGTTATAACGACCTGGAATTGTCCGGCTTTGGGGAGTACTGCCAGGCTAAAAAAGCATTAAAACTAGTGTCATTAACTGAGTCTCACAAGGAAAAATGTTGTCTGTTTATGAAACAGGACACGAAAACACGAAAACACGAAAAAGTTTGGGAGATCTCGCTTTCGATTGCACAAACACCGAACAAACGTGCGTATCCAAGGGACTAATAGACACCTGCCTCTTTCTACAACGTTTTGTACGGTGTTATTCTGTTTCCATTTCTTGGCTTTTCGTTTTTTCGGTTCCTCGTTTTTGCAACGTTTTTTCCAGATTTTCGTTGTCATTTCTGGGTGGTTTCGCCTTGTTCAGCGCCGTTGCTTACCTTCTCAGAATCCTGAGTCCACGCCTAATAATCCCAGAACAAAGTGTACTGAAGCCGGAGGGATTTGCTCCTCCTGTGCTCGCGGGGGAGGAGAGGATCGGGGTCATGGCTCTCCTGCCAGAAAACCCGGGGTCAGTATGTCTTTTGGCCCTCCTTTTCGAGCAAAAATTGAAGATATTTTGTTTTCCAAGCAAAACTTCCTTGTATGCGTTTCAAGTTTCCAGAATGATGAAACAAAATGACCGAAATCCGAAGACAAATCAGCATTTGGTGCTAGATAGGAAAATATTACACAGATTGAGACACCCCCGTGTGGTTCGGATCCGACAGTGTTTGTGCTGCCAACGTGAGCGCCGCCTTCAGCGTCGGCTGTGACTCATGGGAGGCTGCTGGCGCCATAAAGAAGGCCAAGCACCGGCCGCGCCCTTTTACAGCCTCGTTCGGCGATGGTGTCTCTCACTAGTGCGCGCCTCCGCGAAAGGATCAATTAATAGCGGCTTCGTCCCGCAGCGTCGTATAGCCGCCATGCCCCCTCCGTCCCTGCCGCACCCCCCCCCCGGCCGAACCTCCCGTCCAGCACCTGAACCGACTGCCGTGGACCTGAACCGCCCTCCGCGCGTCCTTCACCCGTGCGGCAGCTAGGAACAAGGAGCTCTGAACTCCTGATGTGATGCTGAACCACCACAGTGGGCCTGATACCGCCAGAGGCAGCCCTAAACATGGAACTCTGAACCCCCGTCCGCAAAGCTGTATCTCTCACCAAAGACTTGAGCTGCCCGCAGTGGAATAGAACCTTGCAGCTTCTAGCCCTCCACCGCGCAGCTGAACGACTCAGCACCGGACTTCAGCTCTGAGGATGGGTTCGATCCTTTTTATTCCGAGCCTTTCATGACCGTTTGGGAAGCAGCGTGAATGATCAAAACCAGGCCAAGAGAAGAGCAGTTTCCCTTGCCTTATAAATGTGAAAGTTGCACGTTTGTAAAGCTTCGCAGAAACTTTCAGCTCTTGTGTATACTCTAACGTTTGCATGTTGACCATCCCACGGCAAAAAACAAGAAGCGTGATAAAATCACACTCAAAGTTGGCTAGGTCAGCAGATACCCGATAACTTCGAGAAAGCAGCATCTCTGCTGGATGTGTAGCTGACCCACCGCACACAGTCCGTGAAGGGTTCAGCACAAAATGGGCCCTACGCGTACTCTCCATCACACCTGAACCGTCCTTCGCTGAGCCGAAACAGCATCGCGAGCTGAGCCCCCCCCCCCTTCCCAGCGTCTTGTCGCCCCCCGGGGAGGGCTGGCAAGCCGAACGTTATCTGGCCCGCCGGGAGAGGGGGAGGGAAAAACGACACCTGCGGCGGAGGGCGTCGCTAATTGGCCAGTCGGGGACGCCCCGCCGCCCCAGGCCGCCGTCTCCGGGGTCCGATTTCGAGCTCCGAGCTGGAGACGAGGCCGGGAGACGGCCACGGGACGGGGATGGTGTCGGGAGGCGGTCACCGGGGCAGGGTAGTGTAGGAACACGGTCACGGGCGCGGGGATGGTGTCCCGACGCTGTCTCTGGCTCTAGACAGGGCTCTAGGCAGCTCTGGCTCTAGACTAGACTAGACCTGAGGGCTTACACTAAGACAAGGCAGGAAGTGGGCTATGATAATGAGACAAGAACACTGTCGGTACATACACACAGAGGTAGCGCAGTAATGGAGGACACTGAGACAAGAACTTGAGATGGTAACCGCGGTGAACGCTGGAACAAGACCGACGTCGTTGCGCAAACTCTGAGACAGGCGCGGCGTCAAATGGAGGATACTAGGACGGAACGACGTCGAACGACCGCTGCGGTCCCGTGCCGACCCCGCCGCTGACCAGGCCGGTCGGCTCGGAGAACAAATGGACGCCTCCGCGGCTCGAATGAGCCTCTCAGCGAGTCAGTCTCGCCCCCGAGAGCGCCATGTCCTCGGGAAGGCTGCTTCAGCGGCGCTTCAACAGTCCGTGTAGTGATGACACATGATACGTGCTGCTCGAGGAGGATGCGTGGAGATGGAGAGGGGCTCCCTGTGGAAATATGCTTCTGTGTTCGTTGCACACAGATCGGTTGCGGTTTCAGCCGGCATGCCGTGTCTGCAGGTTTTGAAGAGTCAGAAAACGAAAAATGAATATGGGCTTATCGAGGATTTTGAGCACAGAAGGCTGCAAGTTAATAACGCTTGTAGAAGTCTTAGGTCAGTTATTCTAGGGTTATTGCGAGGCCAAACCGTAAACTTGAAATTATGAAGTAGTACAAAGTGCCTATCACGGCCCGTGGAGGTCAATTTTTATAAGCGCTTGCGCTTCTCATCGGCAAAAGTGTTCTTGTGCTTGGCATAGCGAGCAAACTGCACACCTCGGGTGTGGACCACCACATTCTCTCTGTTGCCAGGCTGTTGCCGCTGAAAGCTGCTGACGGCAGCTCTGAGCCTCCAGCGCTGGGCGCAAAGTGGCAGCCACGACGAAAGGTCAGCAAACGCAGCGGCGCGGTTACACTCAGCCCCCTCTCCCCCCCCCGCTCCCGAGATGGAGATCCGGCTGTTGATGCATGTACCGTGTAATCTCATTGGGCCGGGACGCCGTTGGGCAGGAGAGGGGTCGTTATCCGCACCGGCGGCTCCTGTTTAGGCCCGGGGGTACCGAGGTTCTCCGGTCTGCCGATGCCTCCTCTTTTGCGTATAGAGGCCGCAGTCAGGTGGAAAGGCGAACCTCAGAATGCTTTCAGGACGGATAACAGCAGGATAACAGCAGGGCTGAAGATAACGCCAACATGGGAGTGGTCCAAACGCCTGTTGACGCTGCTTCTACGGTTCTCAATATTCCACCATTGCTTTTTCTGCATTTCCTTGAAAATTAAATAGCCTACTGCTTTTAGTAGGATATTTATCCTTTTCGGTTGGCTCAGTAATTTAGCTTCCTTTTCCTGCACTGAAAATGGCATGAAGAAGAAAATGAGCCGTTGCATATCAAGTCGACGGTTCCCATTCTGTCAGGTCATTTTGCGAATCCAAGCACAATAGGGCGCTAAAAAATGAAGAATGCCTTGGCGGCCCCAAAAATAGGCTCATGCGGCGCTCCCTTATCGATGCGACAAACTGGAAGCTGAGAGATACATAATGTTTAGTGAATGACTGGATAGCGTGGCTGTAAAAACCGTATTCGTCTAATCACCTAGATGTTGTTTGTTCGTTCGTTTTTTCCTTCTTTTTTGCCTGTTACCTATAATCAGGTAACCAAGAGTGTGCCTTCTTCAGCCAACCGTGACAAAATGGGCCTTACGTTATCTGCCAAAGCAATAGGGTGGAAACAGAAAATATGGAGTCTAGACATTCCCTGCTGGAAAAAGGGGGAGGGCGAATCAAACTGCTGTAACATGGTCACCTGTTCATTGCATTTCAGACATATGTCCACTTTTGCTTTTCAGCGCACTCCGCACTCCAAGTTAATGTGCTCTGTTTCCGTGTGCCTGCTCACTTTGAGTTTTTAGTGGTACGCTCACATGATTGTTGGCATTTGGACGTGGCTCTGCTATTTCAGATTTCAATGGTAAAGACGATTTCTTCTGAATGCAAGAAAGGGGAATCCTGCGTTCCAACACATCCGTTTATTCCAACTTTGAATTCAGACGCCCTTTACAGTTAATCGATCTGTGACCGTGGGTTCTTGCACACGAGACGGACTGGCGGAACCTTAAACTACTGCGGAAATTATCACTACATTTTGGGCAATGCATAGAAACACCAGCATCGGAACCCCATCGTTACCCTCATATGGCCCTGTGGTTGATGCGCCGTATGTAACCGACTGAATACCTCTGCGTCAAAGCGCGGGCTTGTCATTGTTGACACCGGTTCTCCTCCGCGTGCCTCACCGCTCGCGTGCCTGGATGCCCTTCCGCCCGAGCGCCCCCGCGAGCGGGTTAGTATGCGTGTCTGCGGAGCTGCATGTGCAGCGCGTCGGCGCCCGAGTCCAACACGCCCTCTCCCCAGCAAACAGACCAGGCGCAGATAAAGCCCTCGGGGAAGGTACACAGACCGGGCGGCGGCGGATGACGACGCGGCGGCGGCGCCGTCACGTGACAGGGCGGGAATGGCGCCACCTGGCACCGGGGCCGCCTCCGTCCGCCACGCCCCGCCGGCGGAACGGCTCTGTCGTGGCGTACTCAGCTGATTGGAGAGGTGCCGGGTCCGCGGCCGAAGCACGCGGCCGGCGAACTATGCGGAATACGTCGGAGTTCGCGCTGTCGGGCCGGATGTTCCGGGAACGCGTCACCTGCCGTGTTATCCGAGCTGCCGCCGGCGGGCTGGTGCTCTTCACGGCAGGTTCAGAGCGGCGGCTCGGCTCGGTTCGCACCGAGGGCGATGCCGAGCCGGAGCCCGCCGGACTGACCGTGCCGCACCGCCGGACCTCTGCTGACGATAGCAGCGACGGAGGGGTCAGGGAGCCGGCAGGCGTGACCAGGAGAGGTCAGAGAGCCGGCAGGCGTGACCAGGAGAGGTCAGGGAGCCGGCAGGCGTGACCAGGAGGGGTCAGGGAGCCGGCAGGCGTGACCAGGAGAGGTCAGGGAGCCGGCAGGCGTGACCAGGAGACGTCAGAGGGGACGCGACCTCGACGCAGACCAGCCGGCACGCTGACCTGGTCGGCGGCCGCGGCCGGAGCCGGATCGGTCCACCCGCAGGCTTCGAATCCGGACGGTCGTGACCGGACGGGCCAACAGCCGTGACCCGACCCCGGGTCAGCGGTGCGCTGACCAACAGGCCGGCCCGGCGGCCGGCGGCGGGCGGAGAGCCGGCCGACCCGACCGCAGCCGGCCGCGGCATTGATTGGTGGGTCGGCCAGCGGGCCGGGGTCGATACCACCTCAACCGTCGGCTCGGCCGAGGCGCCTCCCGGCGCGGCCGCCGCGAAACGGCGCTCCCGGCGCGACGGCGCTCCCCCGGGGCCGACTGCGAGCCGCCGCCGCGGCCGCCGTGCCGCTTCTCGCCGCGCGAACGGCGCGGAAAGGACCGCGGCGCGGCGAGACGGCCGCCGGCGGCCGGCGGGCCCACCCGGCTGCCGGCGCGTGTCGGGACGCGGCGAGGCGTGACGCGAGTGACGGCCGGCGGCGGGCCGTGCGTGGTCCGAGCGCGCCGCGGCTGTTTGCTCGGTGACGTCATGCGGCGGTGGCCAACTGTTGCAGGCGTTGCCGGGCCGCGCGAGGCCCGGCCGCGATCGGCCGCTGCCGATGGTGTCCACGCCGGGTGATGGACCGGCGTTCTGCCTGGCCTGCCTGCCTGTCTTTGGCTGTCTCTGTCCGTTAGGCGTCTGCGCACCGACTAGCTATACAGACTTTCCCGTAGTTTTCTCTGACTGTCAAGCACAACACTGGGGAGAGCAGTGCTGTGCACTTCAGGGCTCTTTGCCCGGCGCTTGAACGGCAGAGCGAGACGCGAAGTATTTGGCACATAACGGCGACCACAGGAGAGCTTTTCAGAGCGGCCTCAGTGAAGTCAACTGACCCGAATTCCCGCCTGTTCAAAGGCAGCGCTCTGTTCTCCAGACGGGCGCCAGCGATCGGAAGGCAGGGTCACGTGCGGAGGTAAGCCGGACTGGACTCTCGCCGCGCATTTTCCCCCGCCGACCGCGGGCGGCCGAGCGCCGCCGGGCTGCCCCCTTCAGCGAGATGGCGACCGGCTGGCGAGACGGCTCTAATTGCTGCAGGGAGTCGTCTCCAGGCTCGGACGCCCGAGACGACCGGTCAAAAAAGACGAACTCCGGGGCGCCGCCTGTCGACGTGCCTTCCTCGCGGCGGCGCGAGCCGCGGGCGCGCTCCGGCCGCCTCCGCCGCTGGCGATGATTGCTGCTGCCACTGAGGCGAGGAGCTTCCATCACCTGTGGGTGTAAAGCGCGCTGGCTGGCGCGGCGCCGAGACCACGTGACTCATCTCGCCCCTGAAGCTGCGCCGTCAGCCGCCACGCGATTAAATGGAATCGCCCATTACGCTCCGGGAGCGATGATGGCGCGCTGCGGAGGGCGCGCGTCAAGGCGAGCGAGAAGCACGGGACGAATCGACGCAAACGGCGGTTGGTAATCTGACCGTGTCCAGCCCCGTCTTGATTAGCAGGGAGATCTGCAAATGTTTCTCGCCTGCCTGCGAGGAACTGAAAGATGAGATGTCTTGTCGCACCGAGACAGTCCGCCTCTGCCGAACAGAAATGGCCAGCAGCTGGCATGCGGTCGCTGCAGAAGGTTTGAGCGGAGCAGGAGACACCAGTGATGTTACATGCGCGCTCGTGACACCACCGCAAAACAGAGAAAACAGTCATAATACGACGCAGAAGATCTAAAAACGAACTGGTGAAGCGTGGCCGAGTCCCATGCTCCGTAATTTGGGACGACGTGGATCAAATTGTTAGCCGGCTTTTGCCTACTGCCTGCCTTTCTCACACAGCGCGACGCGAACAAAAGCCAAATGCTTTTACCCGACAGCTGTTTAGGGTCGGGTTTCGGCACTTCAGCGAGTGAGAGAAGACCACGGTTGGCTCGCCGTCTAACGTTCCATAGTAACCCGGTGAAATAACAGCGGGGATGCGTTGGATGGGATCAGAACTGTTGCTCAAGACGAGGGGCCGGGACACAAGGCCTCTCTCCCTCTCCATCAGCAAGCTGGATGCATCTCCATCAGCAGCAAGACTGGAAATGTACCAGGCGGCTTGCCTCTTAACGTAACGTCATAAGAAACAGCAGCTACGAGTAATCCAAAGACTGACGTTTCGTATATAAAGGCTTGTTTCTTTATACTGGCCCTTCGTCCCCATCGTATCAAAGAGATTTCGGCTGCTCTCCGGGGTGTAGCGAAACGTGCCCAAATTTTTAACTTTTAACAATATGTCACCTTACCTTTACACGTTTATCTGACACAGCAAGAGAAGGTATAAACGCTCAGATTATGGGATTTAGTTCTTTACTGCAACAGATACCGTTTTCAGGACAATTTGTTATATCGCGTCTTGGATACTGTGTCATTTCCAAAACTAGGCTATACGGACTGCAAAACATGACTGGGCATGATGTTCCGATGTTTTGATCGCTAATCATCTCAGATTAATTCGTGCAGTCATGGCTTGTCCTCCGCACGCACAGCTTTTCACGCTCCTCGTTAACATTTCACCCACATCACACCAGTCAATGCAGAGCGGAATAATTCATAGAAACACTTGTTGGCGCGAGAACCAGTGCTCCTTATACGCTGGCCGTCCGGCCAACACGTATCGATTCGTGTCAACACGAGTGCGTGACGAAATTTGTTTGCAAATGTCTGATTCGTGCGTGTATGGAAAACTGTCTAGCCTTTGTGCCTGGTGTGCATGATGCGCAATCGTTTGTGTGCACGGGACATTTGTGTAAACCTGAGGGTTATTCATGAAGCACTGGTGCCCGAAATAAGCGTTACGGTGGCCAACGGCAGTGTTCTATTGTCCGATATGTGCTGCTGTCCGTGCTGGCCTGCCTGTTTCCCATTGCTCGCGTATTTGTTTCATTTGGTCTTCCAACTTGGTCTAACTGGGCAGTGTTAGCGTTGCGTAATTTTGCATTTTAGTACCAAGACTGAGTGCCGAGGAACGTCAATGTGCCGTTCATATTGGCCGAATGTTGACATGTCCATTCGACTCTCTGAGCCATCGCTGATTTTGAGACGGTCCAAAAACAGTACACATTACTGGTTGTGAAAAAGTTCTCTGTTTCCCGAACGTTTTCATAGCCGTCCTCTGAACTTACCTTTTGGTTGACCGGGAAGAAGAAAAACAAAAAGTACAGAAACCTCAAAGAAAACTTCTGTGACGACCCAACGTACGCAGCGCGCAGTGTGTGTCGAGGATTCCTCAATCGTACATGCATGGAATAAAGCATGTACGACTGGATAAAACACATTTCTCCGGAAGAGTCAACGCGATGTTAGATTCCAAGATCTGTGCGGTGTTTTGGAAATGCGCATGCTGACGTGTGGACAAATGCATTCTCGCGCGTATGTTGACACGTCCACGGCGTCCATGACTTCAGAGTGACGCTGTCGCCACCTTCTCGCTGAGCTGTACCCGGTACGAACACCGAGGTGGCCTATGCACCGCCGTCAACCACACCGTGCACGCCCCTGCGGCCCTCGCGATCGGCGTGTGGGCCAATCCATCCAACCCGACGCCACGACGAGTGCTTTCCTCACTCTCTCCGCTGTGACGCTGTCATCGCCAAACGCGGTCTGACAAAGGCTTCAGCAGATTACACGACCGGGCGCCGCCCAGCCGCCGCGGCGAGCACGGCGACGCCGTTACGACATTACGACCGCGTCGTGACCCATTTGTCCCGGCGCAGTCGTCAAATGGCAGGGGGAGTGGGCAGCAGTGTATGCACTCGGCTGAGAAGTATAACGCCGGCATGCCGTCCCCACGTTTCCGTGGCCGGTGGGGAGCCCCCCCCCCCCCAGCTGCCAGTGTTTCCTGTTACCAACGAGCCACTTCGTCTCCGCTTAGACTTCAGCGGCGTTACGCCGGGTCGTTTGCTCGATTGGTTATTGTGCGGTTCAATCACGATTGGATGGAGGGAAAGTGTTGGAAAAGGAGGCGATGCAGAGATACTCCCTCCAACTTCTGCAAGGAAGAGGAAAAAGAAAGGAGAGAGAGAAGGAGGGGGAGAGGGGGAGAGGGAAAGAGAGAGACAGACAGACAGACGGAAAGGAAGAGAAACAGAGAGCGTAGGGGAGAATGCTCACATCACAACCCTCGTTCAATGCCTTAGTGATGCGACCATTGGTCTGCGATGGTCTCTTTAAGGTCAACAACGCACAGAACACTCCGTACCTTTTGAATGGAACGTCCAAAAGTCATCCCAAGAAATCAAACCAAAAATCCCTTTTTCGAGGAAAACGGCAAGTGGTTGCGATGATTGTTGTTTACTTCGGACACACACGATATGAAAAAAGGCAATATTTACTGCATCTCATACCAACAACGGCCTTGGAATGTTTTAGAACAAGCATGTGATATGTGCAAAATTTGTAGGTAGAACATTGATGTAGGGGATTTTAAAAGGTCTTAAGTCCGGCCGATTTCCTTCAGCACAGCATTTTACAGGCAATGTTAAAATTATTCGATGTTTGTAGGACAACCGCAAAATTTGTAGGGCCGCTGCCATTTGGGCTACTACACACATGCTGTAAAACCATACTTTGATGCAGTGCTTTATAAATGGTATGTGATTTGCAAGTCAATATTTCAAGTTCGTTGAGGTACGTTTGAAAGAGTTTGTATGAATGCGTGAGCATGTGTTCGTGTGAGTCGATTCAAAAGCCAAACGCGGTAATCACGGCATCAGAACGGAAGCCCAGTGGTGTCGCATAGAAAAAAACTGCGTCATGACGTTCCAGCAGGCCTTGTGTGCAATGGCAATCGGTAGCTTTTATTTCAAAAAGTTTGTTTGGCCTGCACTACTCACAGTCCAGTCATCTGGCACTGTTCTCCTCTGGAAACAGCACTCTTGACTTCCGTTGCGATCCTGCTCAATAACGCCGACCTCCACGGCCTATTGCGTGCGCCAGCACGACTCGGCAGCGGGTGGAACCCCTCAGGCCTCTGACCATCGGCAACAGGTGCGGTGGCCGTACAGAGCACCGGAAACGGAAGGCTTCTCGGCCGGAAACAGGCGCGTCCTGTTCCGGAATCCACTGTCACCGGTTACCGGCCGGCTCTTCCGACACGGGCGATTTAACGCCCGAACCGGCCGCGGAGGCCGTGTGGGCCGCGCCCAGGCCGAGCAAGGTGTCCCTGATTTGGCGCAATAACAGGCCTGCTCGCGCACTTTGGCCGGGAAGTGCCCCGTTGAAAGCGGCCAGAGTGCCACTTAGACATATTAACTCGGTGCCTGAAGCTAAATGTCGGCAGTGCGGGCAGGGGGTCTTCATTTCGGAGCCATGCATTTCCGATCGCCGCAACCTTTCAAGGCGCCGTTCTCCCTGCCCCGCGGAGTCCGCCAAAATGAGGTCGTTTGTCGTCGCTGGGCTGGAGGAAACGGCACTCGGCATTTCCGCTGCATTCGGAAAGGATCAGTGGGCCGCCTCCACCGGGCCCCGGGCGCCCAGGCCGTGGATCGCACCTGTGCCCGGCCGAGGGCCGCACTGACTGGCACTGTCACTGACCCTCACGTTTACGAGCAGAAGAACGGCGGTACTCGGCTCGATTTCGACAATCGAGTGCTGACTAGACAGCTGCAACAGCATTTATAGAATATCCCATTCGTGGCGAATGTGTTTGTTTTACAGCCCTGGCAGATTCTGCGACAGGGCCTTTTCGTCTCTTCCTCTGCGGAAACGTTCGTCGCCGCCATTATCCACGGCGATAAATCGAGTTTAAGGGGATCCTCTACGGCGACACTCATGGCTCCAACAGCGCCATTGTCTGGGCGACAACCACGTGGGCATTAGCGAAACCGAGAGTCCGTCGAGTGGAGCGGGCGTAACGTTCCTCAGAAATCGTGACAGGCGCTTGGTCTTCCTTTGTTTTCCGGCCGGTGTCTGACTGAGGATTGATTTTCGTATCTGCGATATCGTCTTTTTTCCAAAGACGTTATTCCCGTAGGATGTCTGAGATTCAAACGGATTCATGCTATCGGTGCTGTTTGACATATCTGTGAAACGCTCTTTTTGTACATCACTGTAATCGATGGCTGAAGCTGAATGACTTCCGGACAGAACGTTAGAAAGCCGACCATTTTTCCCATCTGTCAACCACTTCGTCACTCGACTGAAAATTGGACGTTTCAGCCAGTTTTGCGTCATTTGTGTGACATTTGCGATTTGCGACATATCATTAAGGAACTGTGCCAGCCCGTGGAATGGAATGATATACCTGAAAATAGTTTTCTTGCGTGCTGGTTCTGGGCGTTTTGTTTGATATGCATGGCAATAATTACCCCATTTTTAAGTAATCCTGTGAAACATAATGTGCAGCAAAGTTTTTTGGTGATCCTCTAAAATAAACAGTCGTTCATGTTTCTTTCTGAACAACGGCAACTTTCAACTTTCGGAGAATTTCACTTCAAACTCCACATAATAAAAATTATAACACTACAACGGAGACAAGGAGACAATGTTTCGATCAAACGCCCAATTCACCATGAGGATAGTATATTTCCCATCGAAGGAGATGACGAAAAACATAATACGCAGTTATGTGATTCCACTGCCTATAATTTTAACTTAAGTTGGTGTTTTTTTCGGTCACGTAACCAGTTTCACTCTCGAATCATGTTTCCACATTCCGTAACATCCGTGTCATTCTCAGCATTAAAAAAGGCTTTACGAGCCCTCGCTCGGTAGGGAACAAACAACAATGCTCCCAGATATCGAATAACCATGTCTCCTTTTTGTGATTTCATTGCTCAAGACATGCTCATCAACAGAAGAGACGATTCAATTCAAGCAACAAATGTAAGGTTCTATTGCATGACGCAAACTGTAAGTCCCGGTAATTTTTTTCGGCGTTTCTTATTAAGTACCCGGAACTCAGGAGTGGGACGCGTAATCACTTTGTCTGATGTGTTCATTTACATGTGGTGGTTTCAGAAGCTTTAACTAAAAAATTCTACAACTCAGTAGTAGAATTTTATTGCCATTCTGACGTAAATGCCATTAGAAAAAAATAACTGAATTATTTGGTAGAACAAATCCAGAAATAAAAACGAAAATTATTAAGTCGATCAAAAAATCAAGCATATGACATGTCTTTAGCCAGAAGAACAATTTCCAACTTCAAAATCCTCAGAATAATTTGTTACCTTGTTTCAAAATCTTGTCTTGAAATGTAACTGAGCAAAAATTCCACGAAGCATTGTTTTTCTTGCTCCGAGGAATTTGGCTATTTGTAGATGAATAGTTCTAGAGGCCATCTTAACGAATACCGAAACAGGAAATTTGAATACTTTAGGGAATCACATAAGGAAACTCTTGTGTTAAACATCAGATGCAACGCCATACTGCTTTTGTGCAAGATTGTCGAAAAGGGGTTCCTAACAATAAAACAATTTTCCCAAGAACACCAGACGCTTTGCTTAATTTAGCTGCACAGTCACGATGGTCACTGCGCCCATGGTTTTCTGTCTCGCGAGATGTTGCACTGAATCTGCCTCCCGCATGGATAGTTTATATATTGACTCGGTCAGCAGGACTTATATTTTTGCAGTTGCTGACATAGCTATAAGCTACCTTAATTTATTGTGTGTACCGATTTTCAAGCTATGAATGGATTCAGTAAGTCTATATGGTGCTGAAGGTAGCTTGACCCTTTTTTGGTCGTCATAACAAGCCTGAGTTTCAGCCTGAATGAACCTTGCTCTTTTGCGCCATTCAGCACCATCAGCCTCGAATCAGTGCGAACGAAGATGCTTTTCAAGCTCAAAAGAGTGGAATTATTCTATTTGGCTCGAGCCGAAACTCACGAATGGCACATCAGTAACAGCATTGCGCCTGTTCGTTAAAATGCGGTCTGTTAAAACTTAAGAATGTGATTGCTCCTGTTCATTTTGTTTTCTTGTCTGAGAGATAAACTGTTCACCTGTTGCTGATGTGGTTCTTCTTCATATTGACTTCATGTTCACCTCGACTGAAAATTAAGCTTCCGAAGCATTCAATATATGAGGTCCATTCAAATAAACGCTGTCCTGCAGACAGTGGCAATTTCATTTTCCAAATGCTTGCTTGTTTGCTTGGAAATTCGGACATTTTTCATGACATGCTGTGTTCCCTAAAACAGGTTTGATATCCAATTTTTGTGTCATCAAATGATTAGTACGTATGTTGGATGACAACAAACATCTTTTCACGCCCCATGAAAGGTCAGCATCCGCAACTTGCTTATAACACAGAGGTGGCAAACGTTGGTCTTCCGCAGTATTTTCTCCTGACACCTGTACACGATATTTTATTTAGATTCGTATATAAAAATATAAATTATTTTGTTTATTTGAACTGTATAAATAGATAACTATTTAGAAAACAAATGTAATGAATTTCAACGAAAACAATCAATAATGGGTACTGCAATCTTGGACGTGGAACAATGCATGAGAAATAGACAATGTCATCGATAACAGTTAAAACGCAAGACAAGCAGAATGCAAACCTTCCATTAACCCGCGCACGACCGTGGGTCGGCGACGATCATGCCCGACTGGGGGGTTGATCGCTCCCCTCTAACTCACGAACGGTTGGTCGCACGATAAAAAATAAGCACACTGTTGGAAAGCTTGTGACGAGTAGAGCCCGAAAGTGGCCCCATTTCTAGTTTTAGACGATGTGTAAGCATTTAACGTCCCATATATATATTTTTTCTCATAGCCGACTGTATGAAACCGAGAAACGACCTGAATCTCAAGGGCTGTGACTAATAACGCATAGGTAAAGGCACCAACGCACAAGTAAAGGTCCGCAGATGCCGATACATGTCTAATTTCTCAGATTTGTTCAATATATACGCCGAAACGTTGAGTTAAAGAGACGGCAATTTTCACGCCGGTTGTCGGCGGGCGCCGTAGCCGTACTCAGGAAAGAAATTAACGTGAACTAATTTTAGCGTTCTTTATTTTTGCGACAAAAGCCTATCCATATAAATTTTATTGATCTTAGTGGTTCTTGTGATGGTTTCCATGCTTAAATTTCGGAAAAATTCATGAGTTACCAATCTAAGCAATTGGAGGAGTTTTATTCGCCAGAGCCCGTTTATTTCCAAAACACGCAGTTTTTTTAAAAAACTTTTTGAGGTTCTTGGTATTACTTGCGTCAATGCAAGCCAATTCTGCCATTTTCTACCCATTCCGAGTAATTTATCGTTGATTTTGACGGCGGTGCATTTTGTCTTACAACAGTTATTCGTGGCCTGACCTCAGGTCAATGGCTGGAAGTCATTGATACTTTGCCCATTGACGGTACTAGTTGTCTGCTTCACTCCACACTAAAAATGTTATGAAAAATTCCGCCAATTTCCGAAAAACGACGACATGTCTTAAAAACGGTCTTGACCTTAGGTCAATGACCCAGGGAATTCCAAAAAATCTGAGATAGCAGATTTGATGCATCTATCAAGATCATTAATCCTGGAAAGTATTATTGCGATATCTTGTTTTCCAAAAAAGGCACAGGGCGCTAAACTTTTTTGAAACATAGGTCCGTTTGACCTGGCCTAGGTCAGACATCGGACTTGACCTGAGGTGTAAACTTCGACACAAGGTGTAAAAATAATCAAGCAAAAGGTACACAAAGTTTCATGGCGCTGTGTTTGTTCGTTCTCGCGCAGTCCTTGAAAAATTTCCTTTAAGCCCCCGGTCGAGGGCGAGCGGGTTAAATCGCAGTGTTGATGAAAATCAAGTCGTGTAGCGAAATTAAGTGTTCGCTGTTACCCGCTTGATTTTCAGCCGGGTCAATTTGCGCAATATTTCGAACATTTACTGTTGCTGTTTGCTTTCAATATTTTAACCCAATTCGTTTCATTACTGCAGCACCTGCCTGCACGGATGGCAGGTACTGTCGAATGTTAAGTGCGCCTCGCGACCACTGCTTCATACCTTGCTTTGGTGCTTTGCTTGCGTGGAAACGGGCCTGGTAAAAAAAAAAACTCCTTTGCTCGACGAGCCATTATAATGTCACTGAATTCTCGCGGGTTCGCGTCTATGACTAGACTAGAAATCATCTCAAAGGTATAATTCAACGGACGCTGAATCCGCGGCGAGCCCCGTGAATAGCCACATGAAACCATTGGACCATCTCCGTCTTCAGGGAGGATGGGTCTCGAGAAACGAGGACGTCGAATGGTATTCGGCTGATTCCGTCCAAACATTTACAATATAGAAAAATCCACATGGTCACCTCTCCGCTGTTCCTTGGTCACATACGTCACGCAGCGCAATTAATTAATCGCTTCCATGAGTGATTAACAGCAGATTTTGTGTGGTCATACTGACCCAGCATGCCCGCACAACTCAACATCGCCAGGATGCACTATCTCAGAACATTACTCGCGCTTCGGGGACCGCACGATGGCAGTCTAACAGTTCCTGAATAGAACATTTCCCGCTGACAACTGCTCTGACGGAGGAACACCACCCCGGAGACCAGCCGTGTGGCTGTCTCAGCATGCATCCGCACCCCACTCGGATTCAATCAGACCGGGCTACCCGATTTCCCACAGTGGTGCTTCCAGCACAGTGCAAAACTTTGCCGGGACTCAAACGACGTTAAGGCTAAACTCCTCCCTGGAGTCGGCTCAAATGGCGAACGTCTTCACATTTTTGTCACAGCCATACGTTGAACCCAATCCGATGCAGAATCCCGATCTTCCCGGTACTCTGCTAACCTGATTTCCTTCAGGCTACGGCTTTACGTCCTTCTAGCAAAAAAGTAGGTACATAATCCAGTTTAGACAGATAACGACGGAACTTCGGATCCCATGGCGTCCGCCCAGACGAGTATGCCCCTGAAAGGATACTGCAGTGGCAACCGGGACGGGCAGGACAAACTCGAAATGCATCAATTCGTTGAGGACCGCTCCGATCCTGCCGATGCCCTGCGGCCTCGGGCTCGCGCGTGAGTCGAGAGAAGTGGGCCTTCCGGCTGGCCGGCACTGCACACTAAATCTCTTTGGCGTCCGATAGGAGATGAGTTTTTCCGACGCCGGCCCGAACGGGTGCTGCGTTTCTTGTGCCGGCCGGCGGAAAATCTGTCCCACCCCCATCTTCAGCCGAGAGCGAGCCTGCGCTAGGTCCGTTGGCCCTGGCCGCGCCGGGCCTGCCCACACTGGGCCGGCTCCACACTCAGGAGGCTGGGTCTCGTCCGCGCCGCCCATAGTATTGACGTTTAATAATTGGTTCGCCTGGCCTTCACGGGCGATTTGCCCGTCAATATGTGATAAGATCAGTGCGGTGGCCAGGTATTGATGCGTCCAGCGGCGGCGGCCAGCTGCGACCGGCGGCCGGGCCGGCTGGCGGACCGTCCCCGTCTCTGCCGGCGCCGAAATCTGACGCCAGCCGGCGTCCGTTTCTGTATTTTTCCAGCGACGACGGTCGAACATGAGCCGGCGGCCTGCCGGTCACTGCCGCCGCCGACACTGTCCCGTCATTTATTCAGCGGACGGTCGGCGCCCATCGGCCGGGGTGGAATCTTCAGGAGCCGGTTTCAATGTGCAGGAAGAGAAACTGCCCGGCGGGTGTACGTCCGCTGGCAGCTTCACTGGTCTCCCTGTTCTTCCTTCGCCTCTGCTGGCTCGTGTTCTCTTTCGCGTCGGCAGCACCTGAGTGATTGTCCGAAGCGAGTGAGTGATCGAGGAAAAATCCTTCTCGGACGTCTAAAGAAAGGGTGTGCGATGAGAAACCACAGAAGCCCCATCTACGACGGAACTTGTTGCCACCCAGCTGGCACTGGGTGCTTACTCGATAAAGACAGAATTTTATGGGCTGTCGCCACCAAAATATTTTCATTGGTTAACCCTCACTTTCTGCACCACCGATATCATGAAGACTATCGCCATGAGGACCATGGGATGATGAACAGAAGAGGGGCGGCGGAATGTGCCCGGAGCGACAGCAGAATGTGCCTGACAGCAGAAACCGTCCGGAGCGGTGGCAAAACGCTCGAGGCTTTCCGACAGAACTTGCCCCTGGTCAACAACAGCACATTGCCAGGGCAATGACAACAGCCACTGTTCGAGCCGATAGCCCGAGCCGTCTCTCGAGCGAGCTCTCGCCCGGGCGGACGGCGGCGCCGCCTGCGGCGCTTCTGCCGCAGCTGGCCGCGTCCGCCGCCGCCCGGGCTCATGCCCCGCCGCCGAGACCTTACGAGTGGCATCCATCACGGCGCCTGGCTGCGCGACGCGCGGGGCGAGCGCCAGGACGTGGCCCGGAGACGGCCGTCGTCGGCCCGCCGAGCGCAGGTGCAACAGATGGGACAGCCGGCCGGCCGGGCGGCGGCACCCGTCCGGCGCGGCCGGCGCCGACCGCCCGCGGCCGTCACCGCGCCGAGCGGCGCCTTGTTTTTTAAATTAACTGGCGCATCGATTTCAGTTAATTGACGGGGATCATTTTAATCAGCCGAGTGCCTGGGCGATCATTGGCCGGCCGGCCGCGGCGGCTCAATCAATGTTCACGGACACAGGGCGACTGGTCGGAATTACTACTGGTCTTGGCCGGCCGGCCATCGAGCGGCCGCGCGGGGAGGGGCCGCACGCCAGGTGGCGCAGGGCGGCCGCCGCCGGCCGGCGCCCATGCCGGCGGCACCGGCGCCGGGCCGCAGGCCGCAGGCGCCCTGACACGGGCCGTGACGGCCGGCCGGGCGTGGCGGCAGAGTGGCGACAGGAAAGGTCATCGCAAATGGCAGATGCGCCGCTGTTGGCGCGGTTCAGTACGAGAGGGCGTGACGGGTGACGGCCGTGACGGCCGGTGACGGGATTTGAGGCCGGGTGGACGGTGGCGGTGTGTGTCGCCGGCGGGGCTTTGCCGATGTGTTGATGGGAACAGAAATCGATAGCGTTTGTCGTGAGGAGACAGGGCAGGGATCCGGACCAGAGACGTGGAGTGTTGCAGCTGCAGCTTTTCCGACGGGAGTTTATAATTTCCTATGGGGGCAGATCTGACACGCATGCAAACGTAAGAGCAAGCAAGTCCTTTACGGTGTGCAAGGAATTAATAGGACACAATAGTAAGGAATAATAGAGCTGGGAATGCTGACGGTTTCTCTTGTGTATCGGGCTCTCAGCTATCTACATGGAGGTAAATGGGATGGAAGCCCTCAGTGTGACATATTTCCATTTCCTCTGCCACGCACGCCGCGCAGTTTTCATCCGGAGCTGGGGTTCGGCCCAGACTTTCATGACTAGCTGGAGCCATGCGAGCGAAAATCTCTGAGTCTCTGAAAATCTTGAGAGTAGACGAAGTCATAGTCTCCAGGTGATAGCAAAGCGCAGCCAGGATTTTCTTAACGTGGGAACCCGGAGTTCATAGTGAACTGAAATCATACGAAAACCGCCTACCGGGAAGATGATGCACATAATTTACACAAAAATGCGGTCCTGAATGAGGCGGACCCCCGCCCCCCTGGGCTGCGCCAATGGGTGATAGCCTCCAACAGCCTCCCGACCGAGAAAGGCTGGGTGCTAAAGCGTCGTTCCTATCGGAGCGCGCTCTTACGCCATACGTGCGTGCCCACGCTTAATTTTGGAACCCGAACTATCATGAAGTTGCAGCCGTCTTTCTGGACGTTTCTTCTGCGCACAGGTTTTATACTATTTAAATTAGAATAACACAGCTGTGCTATTTTTATTACCCAAGTCTTAACATGCACTATGTCTCGCAAATGATTACGATCCTATTAGTTCTTGCCTGCACTCAATCTCGGCTAATCAAGTTACTGCCAACCGAAATTAGATTATCCCGGCCAGAAAGTAATGGGGATGTTGCCGGCCACCTTGCTAGAACTAAGGCCAAAACAGGGACGGGTGGTGCAAGGGAAAGCTCACACTGATTCCACAAGTGACCCCCGAATTGACGCCCAGCCAATAATGGCTCGTTTTTTTTTACATTTCCTGCCGCCGGCATGCGAAGTACGTCATTAGATTGGGCCAGATGTTCGCAGTCAACACATGCGACTCGTTGAGATAGGTCAGATTCTCGATAGAGCTCATCTGCATTATTGAAAGTGAAAGGGTGGTGAGTCGTTGTTAAGTGTCCTCGGTTCGGCACCTCATCATTCCATTTTGACGATATGAACGATGGGTTCCGACCGACAGGCATGTAAAATTTCGGCGAGGAAACTGAACGGTTTTGGTTCCTATTTATTTTTCACTTTTCGTTTTTCCTGGTTGAATGCTATACGTGGCAGGTAGTTTCCGACCAGTCTTTAGGTAAACAAGGGGAATTGATGTTACGACCAGGAGATCACGGTGCTTACGAAGTCAATTTTAGGGGGTTTTGCTACTTGAATGGAGAAAGACAGATTACTTTTTTTTGAACATAATTTCGCTGGCAAAATAGAGCTGTGTTGTAGAAGTATACAGCTGTGAAAATAGAGGTCTATTAAAGCACATAAATAATTCAAAGCATTTGTATTTACCGCATATGAGATAAACAAATTTGGAGAAATGGGAATGGAATGACAGCATCGAATTTCTCCAGTATTTCAATAGATGCAAAAAGAGAGAATGACAGGGTCCTTTCTCCAGCTATCGATTCGACATTCAAACCGCGCGACCTTACGCACATATTCAACTTAGCCAATTTCATGCGTGCCACAAACACAAAAGTTGCGTCAAACCCCGGACCACCTCAGGCGTGGCCCTCCAGGCTTTCAACAAGTGAGACGTCCGCGCCTTCACCCGCCCCGTACTGCGACCACAGTGCCCGTGCCGTCGTGCCACCCCTTGCCCGGGACGCGGGGGGGGGCCGCCCGGCGGCGGGGTGCGGTACTCACAGGCTCTGCTGGAGGAAGTTGGAGACGGCCAGCTTGCGCATCATGGCTGGCGAGTGTTGGGCGTGTGGCGCACGAACGGCGTCTGACGGCCGGCGGCCGGCCTGCGCCCGACACCGGCGGCGCGCACAGCCGACCGAGCCGACCAACCAACTGGAGCGGCGCCGGACTGGACACACAGCGGAGGACTGTACACACAGGACCGGCCTATCCACACAGGACTGGACTGTGCAAACAAATCTCGACTGTGCACACAGAACCGGACTGTCCACACAGGACTGGGCTGTACGCACTAGACCGGACTGTACTCACAGGACCGAGCGTACACACAGGACCGGACTGTTTACACAGGACTGGACTGCACACACGGGGGCGGACTGTGCACAGGACCTGACTGCACGTACAGGACTGGACTGCACACACAAGTCAGGACTGTACACATAAGATTGGACTTCACACGAAGGACCGAACTGTGCACACAGGACCGAACTGTACACACAGAACCGGACTATACACACAAGACCGGACTGTACACACAGGACCACACTGTACATCTAGGACCAGACCGTGCACTGTATGCACGAGACCGCACTGTACACAAACCGAACTGTACGCACGTGACCAGACTGTACAAATGACCGGACTGTACACACGGGACCGGACTGTACACAGGACCGGACTGCACTCACAGGACTGGACTGTACTCACAGGACTGGACTGTACACAGGACCAGAGGACATAGGACCACACCGTACACATGACTGCACTGTACCTGTACACAGAACCGTACACAAGACGGTCTGTAACACACAGAACTGGACCGTACTCAAACCGGGTTATATACAGGATTTGGCATTTCACAGAGCAGCATGAGCTGCTCCCTAACAAGCAAGAACATGCGCAGATGATGGACGGTCCAAGGAAACGCTGTGCAGTCCAGAGACCCTCGAACGACGCACATAAAAGTTTGATCGCTATCTTAAAAAAAAAACAGGGCACAAAAACAAAATCGGGGACTCAGCGGCGTGCTTCATCTTTCACGTCAACAACACTGGTTTACTGGCCAGAGCATCTCTACAGAACGAAATCGCCCGCACACCGCCGTTAAAACCTCAGATTTAGAGGCACTTACAGGACTCTGTCATAAAACGCGCTGACTCTTGTCGACCGCTAGCCCCTTAATGCATGCAAAAGAAGTGTTTATCGTCGTCATAAAAACGAAACAAAACCACGCACTGATTTCTCATATCTATTTCTCGAAATTCCGCAGCAGTGTAGAGTGCGTTGAATTGCACTGGTGTTCGGCTCTCTTCTTTGAGGCGCTGAAGTCTCCTCGCCTCGCGCACTCGGGCTCGCGCCGGTCACGTGTCAGTCCTCGTCCTGGGCAAGGTCGGGCGGAACGGTGTGAGGTCGGTGATCGGCGTAACTCGGAGCCGAGTGAGGAACATCGCCCACTGTGGCTCGTGACCTCGTCGCGATGAGCTTTTACGACCCCGACCGTTGGTCTTCAACAGGTAAGTTCTGTTCAGGAATATTAGTCATTTTAGACCTCAGGTTTATGGGGTGTATCATCTGCATGTTCCGTCGGAAGGGGAGCCCTGCTGTTTTGGCGTGGTACAGCAGTACGTCTATGGACGCTGCAGGCAAAGAAAGGCCTTATTAGAAAAACCGATTGGCGCCGCCACCTGCTGGGGACGCAGGGGTACATGTGCCCTCCCCGCCTCGCCCCAGTCCAAAGCGAAGAGTGCCACGTCTTTGTTGTACCCGCACCTTTTTAGCTGTTGTCCATTCGTCTTGTGTCTAAATTGAAATGCATTTTTTTTGTTTATTTCCCCCGAAATTGTAAGGCAAAGTCGCCAAAATCTCAAGACGGGGTAGTTTAGGCCTGGATCTGCTAGTGTATACTGTCCCCCTCTCCCATAAAAAAATACGAGGCAACGCTCCTGCTTAGATCCAAAGCAGAGCCATCGACCAAAGCGAACACAAACTTTCAGTGCGTGTATGTTACATTTCACTTCAAAATCGCCAAGCTGGTCACACGTTACAGTGTCACATCATTGTTCCGACATACCGGATTGTGGAGTGACTTTTCGAATCCAGCAGGAAATGGTGCGTGCTCGCAGTGTCCAACAATAATGGCTCCTCTGCTTGGCGTCTTTGCAGCCGTGACCGAAAAAACTGCGGCTGTCGGCCCGGGTGGCTTCAGAAACATGAACACGTGACGTGATCCAGAGAGCGGGTGAGACTCAGTTTCTATTTCCAGCAGCCGACCCGCCACGGGCCTCAGCTTGAATAAGCCGCGCACTGTCCCAGATTTTCGCTGGGAGAGCTGCCAATATCTGACACCAACGACTTGGAGCCCCAGATGAACACCCAGTGGCTTAGCCGAAGGAACAAAGCCATGCCTAAGAGACCCTTGGCCCTTACTTCTAACAACAGATCCATGGCGGCACATGAAAATAATTTCCCCTAAATCTACTAGTACATTCCTTCGCCTTTGCCGGCTTTCCGGCAATTGCCCGGCGGGCCATCTCCGTCATCAGAAATCCGCCCTGAATCTCAGAAATCCAGCCCGACAGGCGAAGTGGCGCCGGACTGTGTGGCTCGATCTTCCTTCTCCGCGCTGGCAGATTTTATCCGTTAATCTCCGAGGATGGTCCGCGTCGTAACTGTCCGGCTCGCGGGATGCGAGATCTCCAGACGTTTCTGCGCGAGTGGAAAATCCGGACGGCGTGAGTTGCGGGCCGGACGGCGTGAGTCTAAGGCCGGTTTGGCGTGAGTCTGGGTCCTGACGGCGTGAGCCTGGGTCCAGACGGCGTGAGTCTGAGTCCGGTTGGCATCGCAGGGGACGCCGCACGCAGGCCGTCGCCGGCGACGGTGACCGCCTGCGTGTTTTGGCCCGTGCCAGTTTTGAATTGGCGCAAGGCGAGGTGGCGCTGTCTGGAGCTGCGCCCCACTGGCAGAGACGGCAGCCGACTCTGTCTGATGGCTGAGGGCGGCGGCTTACTTGAAATGAACCTGCGTTGGCGGGACCAGAAGGAATATTAAGCAATGAACCAGTGCAGAGATACGTTTACGCAAAAAGTCAGTTTTAGAGGAAAATAAATGACGCTTCAAATCGATGTCAATGTTCTGCAATATTGCCACAACTGCATATCGATCAGATTCGATGCATTTGTCATATAGTATACCAGTACGGTCAGAAATGGCATTTGCACCTCATCCAGTTTCCAACTAACCGAAAAATCTGAACATCGTAATAACCCGAAAATGAGTTGTATCAAAAGTTACAAATTATGCTGGTGCAAGGCTTATACAATTACGATGAGTTCCTGTAAGTTTCATGTTATGTCCGTTTTGGCTTAAATTTGCCGACATTTTCTTGCTGAGAATGCTTTGATTTTCATTTGCAAACTGGACACGATATCTTTATTTCGTATGATTCTTAAGACACTTGCAATGCCGTCACGTTTTCACAAACTGACGATGCCCGTGGTCATAAAGGATTTAAAATTGTTTCATGCAACTTGGTCTGGATCTGATGGTCTGCATTCAGGGCTTAAACAATTGGGTATTGGCTATCGCATGGCTAACGATCCTCGCAATACCACAGTCTCCTTATCTGCCCTTCAAGACCGTGACAATAGCGGTAATTCAATGATCTCCTCTGCCTCTCCCCCCCTTCCCCCAATAAAGCAACGTTTATCGTGGACACCAAAGTTCCCAAAATATAAAGAGCCACCAAGACGACGGAGGAGCCGCCTCGTGCCTCTAACGTCACGTAAAGCATCCCTCAGCGCCATCTGCCTCGGTGTCTGGGCAAAATTACTTATTAAGGGCCACCTGGGCCGCCTGATCGCTCTGGTTATTATGGAACTTCATCCCATGGCCGTCTTCCGCAAACGAATCAATAAAAATGAGTTTACGAATCGCCGACGCCGAAGTGGTCACCTCGTATCTGCGGCCAGTGCCCACAGGTGCACGTGAGGCGTGAAATATACGTCATCACGTCTGCGTGTAGTCTCTGGTCTGATCTACCTCGCGTTCGTCTGGGCGGGGCCGTGTCAGGTCAGAGCCCAGCGTTGTAACCGTGATGGTACCGCCGTGATGTGCCCAGAGCATGGCGGACAAGTCTGAGGATGTGCGCTCATGACGTTTAAAGGGGCTACCTTTAGCCGAACCAATGGCGAATATTACGTCTTCGTGGCGCTCAAATGTAGGTTAAGTGTGACCGTATCAAAGGACTATGAATATTCATTTCGACTACGCCATTCAATCCAATCAGTCCTAAGTGAACTACACTGCAGGAAATCGAAGACTAGAGTGCCCTCTAATTATCATCATATACTATTTATCCCATAGTAACATAGTAAACTGATAAATGTGGTAAAGATTAGGCGCGAAAGTCGCCTTCTTCATTTCCCCGTAAGGCAGCCGACGCCAACGAAAACGTCACCAACGTACTGCGAACATAACACACCGAGACGCGTACACCTGAGCCACTACATCACCATGGAAACCACTACTCGCGGTTGTAGCGAGCCCGACGCAGAGAGCATTGCTCGGCGACGGCCGCCGGCGGCGGAACGTCACTGGTGCGCCGGCCGTTGTCCGGCTCTCGCAGCGCCGCGGCTGCCGCCGAGACGTCCGAGGTGTGCTCGTTTGCTCGCCGTTTATGGACACACTCCGCGCTGGTTATGTGCGGTTTATTTCGGCCAAGAAGTAAACATGCGAACTAGGCGACGAACCACTCCTCTTGATTAAGGTTGGAGCTCCCCGGAGCCGAGACAGGCCAACTTGTCGACGGCCGCAGGCCGGCACGTGTCCGCGCGGCCGTTCAAAGCGCGCCGTCAAGAGCGAAGCGAATATCACAGAACACTCACGCTTACGTTCCGTCGCACTCCGATGGTGGGCCTCAACAGGCAACTGTCACGAAGTCGAGCTAGCCTAGTCGTGAGTTTGTGCAAACAGTGATACATGTGCCCACCGCCTAGAGCTTGGGCCTCTGAGATGTAAGCTAACGCTGCGCGATGCGCGTCGAGACCGTCAGAGGAAACAGGTCACGTCCACGCGGGACGGCTCGCCCCCGTGTCGGACACATCGGCAGTCTAAATATCGATTCCTGCCGCTCGTCTGAGTCAAAGTTCAGCTCCCCTCCGCAAACGGCTGCTACTACGCACTAGATCTACGTGCAAGCCCACTCACTTGGGACAGATTCGAGCGGCCGCTTCGCCGCGAGGTGTGACAGGGTTTTTCGTGTACTAAATACTCGTTAGCAAAGTGGAGTTGAGGAAAAGTATGGACTTATGATCCACTACATTGAGCGAATATGAGTAGGTTGTGACTTTGAATGCCGTGTTTGAAAAGGAAACCTTATCACACGGCATCACTAGCACCGCGTGAGTTTTAGTGCACATCAAAAGAAAATACGTTTGGTTTAATGCTACAGCAAGCGGTTCATGTTGTAACAACAGTTCATATTTTTAATTATTTCTGGTAAAAGCTCCAGCACTTAAAACTAATCGCACAGTTCATGGCGGAAAATACAGCTTGAAGACCACAAATCTCACAGCATCTCGACAACAGCGCTGAAGCGTTGCGGGATGGCAGGCCGCCACAACTGCCTATTTACAGGACGGGAACGCTGCAATGCCAGCATCGCACTCACTGCATCGGTTTCTCAGTTCACAGCATTGTAAGGAAATGCATACGCAAGTGGCTTACATCCTGTCAAGAGGAGCCAGCCGCTTGATAACCGATGATAGAGTATCAACACATACGTCGGCGAGCCATCCTTGTCCCGACATATCCGAGGCTTATCGATCTAGGTATCCATTGCTGTTATTCTAAATGTCATCGCACTTACCAGCAATTAAATATGTATTCTAATGGTGAGAAACTACTAGCAATATTGGTCATCATTCTATTAATGCGCAGAATAACCCTAATGTCATTTGCCTGAAATTGTTATGTCTGCTGCTTCCGTTATAGCGCCACGTCATATCAAAACATTTGAGAAAAAGCGGAACCTCTTGCCAGTAAATGGAGCACAGAAGTTCTTGTCAGTACCGGCCATGTTGGCAATATGTCTAAGAAAATATTTCGCAGTGCATTCTAATCAACAAAAATCAGTATCCAGCAAAAATTCCCTGACTTGAACTTACGGCAGGATAACAAAAATAACGTATCTCAGCATGGCGAAGGGTAAACTGAAATACCGCTGTAACTCATTCGAAGAAGATAGCTGAAAATGGACAACATTTTTTTTAATGCAATACCATGACATGCCATCGCGCGTCGCGATGCTGGAAAATCTGAGAAGTTAAAAAACCGCCGATGTCCATATATGAAACAGGCATTAGCAACTTACTGAGTGTTCAACGTGAATGTTTTCACGAGTTAAAAGCTAGCAGTCAGCACGAGTAGACGCTTGCGTTTTAACGCATATGGCTTGTGGAAAACGGAAAAAATTGTTCTATTGGCGTAAATTAACCCACCGAAACTGTGCAATCCAACAAGCCGGAACCAGCGATTGCATCACTTACATTGGCCGGGGTGAGGACCTACGTCGTTACATGTTACGGGTCGAGGGTGCCCCTGAAGCATATGCCGAGTGTGCGTCCATGAAACGTTTCCCAAACTCCTAGAGAACTCATGCATAAAATTCGTGATTGGGAAATGAGACCGCAACGTGATTAGTGCCCACTGCCTATGCCTCCTCTCGCACGCTCAAAGCTTGCAAGCGATATAGTCGCAAGTGCGTAACTTGAATATAATCATTTTGTATGATTCCGGGCATTAAAGAGCCCGCTTCATCTCATGCACCGGAACCAGAAGTCCCCGCGGCGCCACGCGATGAATCTAAAGTCATCACTGTCTCAAGTCCCAGGGTCCCACAAATCCTCTCAGAGAAACATGCGCCTTGGGAGCCTCCCGTTTTCCTGTGTAGTTCAAAGATGTTCCTCTGTCGCCTGTTCAGCGGCGCCTGAGCGATTGTGGCCAGTCCAGGCGGGCTGGAACGGCGCCTGAGCTGCCGCAGCTGGTCTAGGCGGGCTGAGACGGCGCCTGAAGAGCCGCAGCTGATCTAGACGGGCTGGGACGGCACCTAAGCTGCCGCAGCTGGTTCAGGCGGGCTGGAGCGGCGCCTGAGCTGCCGCAGCTGGTCTAGACAGGCTGGGACGGCACCTGAGCTGCCGCAGCTGGTCTAGGCGGGCTGGGGCGGCGCCGGCTCACGCTGCCCCTGCGCCTGCCGCGACGGGCTGCGGCCACTGCGGCCCTTCTGCCGGCCGAGGAGCAGGTACCAGTCGACGGCGTCCAGCCCGTACTGGGAGCGCGCCTGCGTCACCGTCACCCTCTTCTGGCTCAACTCCTGGCGCAGCTCCTTGACGTCCCGCTCTGCCTGCTTGCGAAGCTGCCGGAGAGGAGGTGGACGGGTCAGAGGGCCGTCAGGTGCTGATCAGAGGGATGACGGTGCTGTGTCGACAGAGGAGTAGGTGACTGTTGGCGAGAGACGGCAGTGGTTATGGGACAACCAGGAGCAGTGATGAGTGGCTGGGGTGGATAGGGATGTGTGAAGGTTGCAGGAAGTGTCAGATACTCGGGTTGCTAAAGATGCCGCGGATGTATGAAGAAGGAAGGTCGCAGAAATGCATGAAGGAAGTAGCGCGAGGACGAATGCTAGGTAAGCGGGCGGATAATGCAAATCGATGTGAAGTCTGGATACATCGCATTATGTAGAATGTCTAATAGGCCAAGTGGATTGGGATGCAACGGAGTGGCAAGAATTAGAAATTGGAAGGTCGTGTGGACTGATCAAGCAATGTTTGGGTTCAGAATCAGGAGGCTGAGACACTCCATTGACTTGTTTCGACTTAAGCCTTGGCAAATTTGGGTACGTTTGCCTAAGACAACATCACAGGGTCATTAAATCATCGAATAACGACGTGTGGCTAAACGAGGAAAATAAACGACTTGCAATCAATCGATAATGATACTAATCTAGAGTACTTCCTTTGCAGCACTGAATGCCAGTTGTACCGCCACAGTAACATCGAGACGAAAAATAATTTATACAGGCATGTAGCCAGGACGTTCCTCAGGAGAGTTGGGAGAAATCAATTGTCAAATTTTGTCATATGCTACTGGCATAGAACAAAATTTATAGGACAAAGCAACAGTTCTATGTACCTGACCTCATATTTAATGAACAGGGAAACATATAACGTTTGCTTTTGTAGTATACATGTGATCACCATCCTGTGTTCCTGCGAAATTGCTTAATACCTAGTGTAGACCGCTTAATTCAGAGCGCAAGGCTTCCCTTGGCTACGCCCTGAATTTATGCAGCGTGATGTCTAAAAAAAAGGGCCATCGAGAAACGTCAGTTGTGTTACAAGCCAGCGTTATATTCAATGCGCGCATAGTTGCGCGCTGAAACCAAAAATTAACAACCTGCCCACAAGACTACAGGCCACTGCCACTCTGCAAAAGAAGCGGACTACATCACCAAAACACATTCGGTAATCGGCACATCCAGGGTGACGGCAAAAGTTCTCAGGTCTCCCCGCATTCAATCAGAATTCACACCAGCTGGACGCAGTTAAAAACGCAGCGCGAGGCATATCCCAGCGCGGTGGGTCTGCCATCTGTGCTGCAAAAAATGACAGCCAGATGCTGGCAAAGCTCGCAATTTACAGCCGCCCGAGCGCCGTATCCCAGTTGGCACCCGCTGTCCTGCCCCCCCCCCGCCTGGGCTCCGAGCCAACGCACACGTCGCGGCGGTCCGACAGCCAATGGAAAGGAAAACGTTCAGAGAATAGCTTTGGACGAAAGATAGTGTTTTAAGATATTGCTAAAAGGGCAATGGTGTTTTCTGGGCTACACGTCATAAAGGGAGTGTCGTAGCTGTTTAGACTTAATTTTCTTTCTCTCGCCCTCTTTCTGTCTCTCTCTCTCTCACTCACTCTCTCTCCCTCTCTCTCGTTTGCGAATCCGATGCCTCTTTGCTATCTGTTCAACAAAAGGCGACGTAACGGTGGAGAGGAGTACTTCGAGCAAACTCATTACGTAAGTACAACAGATTACTGTACAACCAGCAGTCCCCGAATACCTATGATATATACATTTCATCTCTTCTAGAATGAACGTCTTGAGTGTTGTTTGATGAGCTATGTCAGGGCTGAAGATGTCTAGAAAGTTGGACTTGTCATCCATTCAAAGCGCAAGTTGGCTTCCAATGCCGTCGTCATTTCTGTGAACTATTTCCAAGCACGGAAAAGTTGTTCGCAGAGTGGCCAGCCTGCATGACCAATGCTCGAGAAAGCACTTCCATTGACTTGGGATACAAATTGGAGAATAGATACGGTACATTTAATTGATGCTGCAAGGCAGCAAAGTAAATAAGGGGACGAGGAAAAATGCGGGACGGTAGAAAGAGGCCGAATGGCACAATAAAGTAAAGGGGTAAAGTAGAGCTAAATCAAACGAAATGAACACAGACCAACAGGCACGACAGACAAAAAGTAGGACGGACTGGTGGGCGGGCGCATTGCAGACGTTTTCGCTTCACAATATGCTTTACGAGCGCAAAATGCCTGTAAATATTTTCGAAGCTACCTGTTCTTACTCTAGCACTATAACAGCCAATCCTGCGTACTTCTGAGCTCACATAGTGCAGCTCACGATTGATACCACTTTCTTGCCAGTTAGTATTTCCCGCTTCGCTGGCGTCACGTGCGACAGAATGAGACCGACTGTCGCCAAAGGTTGTGTGATACGCCGATCCGCTCCTTACCTTGGTCTCCGTGTCGAGAACCATCTGCGTCGAGCGCACGCGCCTCTGCCAGTCCTCGATGTCCGAGTTCAGCCGCTTACAGTTGATCTTCATCGTCAGCTGTGGGACCGACAGAGGTCAGCTCCGGAGGACAGGGGCTCTGCGTACCCCCCCCCCCCGGGCTGCACGTCCCTGGCCTCTCCGATCCCTCCAACAACAACTCTCGGTTATGAGAAATCTTTGTACCGTCTCTTCAATACTGTCATGTTGAATAATTTGTGCGCCAGATCTACTTTGCTTCTGGAGCGATGTTTGTCTTCTTGATTGCCGGTGCGAGAATACAGAGAAGATAACTGCTTTGAGCTTCTCCCTGGGGAGGATCTAAAATTAATCTATCATCTTTCTGCAAATGGAGCATAATAATGATTCTGCCGACGATGTCCCATTAAGGCATGTAAAAAAATGTATGACGCCTTGAGGGGCGCTTAACGAGCAAAACCTATTTCGTTGCTGCTAGCATTATTATTTTTCCTTTATGCGTTTTGCAGTACAAAACGACGTTTGTCGATCTACCTTAGGAATTTTCGTCCGCAAAATTGCAAGTTTAAACCTCAAACATGTCCGTGACATTGTTTGCTGTCATTAGTGGGCGGTTCAAAAATACGTGTAGGAAAATAATTCCCAGAGCGAAGATAGTACTCCCGAAATAGTTATGTGGAAGAAAGACCTTGGAAACTAACACGCTAGAAACGCGGTGAATTATCTTTAAATAACTGAGTAACCTTTGATTGAAAACTTCATGATTTGGTGATAAGTGGTTGCGAAGTTATTAGCTTCCAAGAAGCGTAATGAGCTGGCCGGGTCGGATCTGACGGCTGGCCGTATAACTTGATTTTTCTGCTGGTTGAAGTAAGACTTACTTGTCCTTCAGCCTCGCCCTTAAATAGCTTGTCGTTCACAGATGGATTCAAACAGGCACAAGATATTACTATGAGACGTCTTGCGGAAGCGCATGACAAGCGACTTGCGCTTTATTACTGATTGTGTTATTCTAACTGACATTACATCATTATCTCCAATATTCCACTTTTTGCGTTTCGCAGTACAGAAGGATATTTGTTGGCCTGTTTCAGCATTTTACACCCGAAGATTGTAAATCTGAACGTCAAACACTCCATTGATATTTTCCTTGATATTACAGAGTGGCTCAAAAACACCCATGAAAAATATGCGTGACAATATTTCTTCCGGGATGGTTATGTAGAAAAGCGCTTGCAGGCTAACGCATTGCAAATGGTAGTACATAAAACGTTAATAATTCAATTATCCTCCTAAGAAAATTTCATAATTCGTTCTCTTGTGGTCGCGACGCATTACCATCACTATCCAGGGAAGGTTTGTACGGCCAGTCGCTCGATTAGTTTTTTTTCTGCCAGTTAAAGTGAGACTCGTTAGGCCTACGGCCTTGCTCGTAAAACCGACAACTTGAAACAAAATGATAGATTAAAAAAGTGAACATTAAAGTATGTTGCGAAGTAAAAACTCAAGGCTGGTAAATTCATGGTGTTTTTGTTTTCGCAGTTCCCACTATCCATAACGAATTTGTGCATACTGGTCATTGCAGATGCATTTATGCCAGGTAAATGGACCAGCTTACCTTCCTTGAAGGTCCCTCCTTGCTCGTGCCCTTATGCCTGGTTTCTACTCTCTGAAGTAGTTTCTTGTGCATTTTGTCAATATCTCTCCTGAGGGATGAGCACGTTTCCTCCAGCGGGCCTGTGAGTTTTCGTTCTTGCAAATACAGATCTCTCCATCTCTGCATATCCTGTTGGTTTGAGGGAATTTCTTCTCATTACAATTACGGAAAATTAAAGCCGAATCGCAAACTAGCTACTCTGCGTCCATCTTTGATTGCATTCTCATTGCCAAACGAATATCACTGTTGCGGAGAGGTGTTTCATAATGCTTCCGTGTTGCGGCTCCGAAGACAACAGTGTCAAATGCGTAAATCTCAAACGTTTGCGCCACCAAAAGGATGGCTTCCCATGAAGTATTACGAAATTATCGTTTTTGTCCTATGGTGTAATGGTATGTGTATGATATAAACATACATATGTACAATGTTATAATCCTATGGTAAAGCACCAACGCTCAGGCACAGCAGTCAAGACACGAGGGATTGCTGTGGCCGAACCTCATCTCTTTTTATGCTGAGCTGCTCCTGCAGGTTCCTGGAGAGGAGAACAAGCTCGTCCCTCTTCCTCTCGTTTTCCGCTCGTCGCCTCCTGACCGCCGTCAGCTTCTTTCGCAGATTGAGAACTGAAACGGCCCCATCATAACGCGGTCACCAGAGGCGGTGAAATGGCGCCTTAATTCGGCCGCGCCGGCCGGAGGCGAAAAGGCCGCACTTGTCTCTGTCACCGCAGTCATCGCGACCGAAGCGAGGCGCCTGCTAGGACGAGGTAAGCGAGCCGGGCGAGAAAGACGAGACTGGCGAAAGTCCCCCACCCCCGAGGTCTGTAAACACCGTTGAATTGTCAACAGGGCCGCTGACGTTTAATGCATGCCAAGCAGCCCATCATGGCGTGTCCATCACTCTCTCGTATTACACGCTGTACACGCGTGAGTGCGGTTTGTGGTCATTGCACTGACAGTCATGCAGAAGGCGGTTTCGTCATGCGTCATGCAAAGAACATTGCGTGTGGCTCGTCGTGCGTAGTGACAATGTAATGCAGCATCTGGTCGTCGCTGTCATTATCATCCCCATTCAGCAAACCACCCAAAATTGTTCGTCATGCAGAATCTCATCCACAGAAAAGCATTCCTCACCAAAAAGTTGCCTGGCCCTACTGATAACGACTTCAGTTTCTACTCGATGTGACGAAGAGGTGTTTCATAGTCCACCAAAGCCTTACCGCATATAGACAATAACTCATAGACCGAACTATTGCGGGACCGTGATATGAAATCTCGACGAGCAATTAAAGGGAGTTAGTTCCTGACACAGACGCAAAAATACTGCTTTAGATATCACTTTAGCTGTTTGTGAAACTCTTGAAAGTTTCTTTTTGCACGACAAATGAACCAAAAAGCAAGCTGTTTGTTCCAATACTGTTATCATATCGGAACAAACAACTTTCTTTTTGTTGTTTTGAGCAGTATGCGAGCACTCTATGATTCCCACGGTAAAACTTTTTTTTTTGAATGGCACTGAATGGTGCTGTACACGCCATTAGGCTCCTGATATCACGCCTTGATCAGTAAACACCTTCACGGCACCACACCATTACACACGCTTGCATTGAGTGCCTTGTGATAACAGACCCACACACCATGCAGTCTCACGTTCTTCCTCTGAATGTTTCTTTGATGTCCCGTTTTCGCTCTCCTTGCGAGAACGGCTTTCGGTGGCCTCGTTCCCCTTTTCTTCACTTGGTTTACGTTTTTCCTCCCGCACCCGAGACCCGTCTCTGCCGCCTTTCGTCTTTCCTTTTGACTTGTCTCTGCGTTTAGACTTTTTCTTCTCATCTTTAGACTTGTCTGCCTTCAAATTGTCTCCGCTCTCCGACTTGTCATGCTTGTCTTTGAGCGCCTTTTCATCTTTGTCAAATCCTTTATGTCCCTTCTCCTTGCTGCTCGCATTATCAGTTGCATCCTTACCTCTGTCAGAGGAAGGATCTTTTGTTTCACCTTTCCCCGCAGCAGCTTGTGAACTTCCTTCCGCGTCCTTGGCCTTTTCGTCGCTCGCCTCTTTGCCTGAGCGTCCCTCCGCGTCGTCGTGTGCCCCTTTTCCCGCTCTTTCCACGTCGTCTCGCGCCTCTTTGCCCTCGCGTCCCTCCGCGTCCGCGAACTCGTCCGGGTCGTTCCGCTGCGACTGCCTCCGCAGGCCGTGGCCTCCGTCGTCGAACTCGCCCTTGTAGGCGAGCAAGCTGCCCGGCCTGGCGTTCTCCCTATGCCGGTACTCGTCGTCCGAATGCGAGACGTACTGCGTCAGGTAGCTGGTGTCCTTCTCGAACACGTCCCGGTCGTAGATCTCGGCGTCGGCCTGCACCAGCTTGTCGGGTCGGCTGCCCTCCTTCTTCTTGAACATCTCGCGGTACTCGGTGCTGTACGGGTCGTCCTCGGGATCGATGCGGCTCAGCAGGAAGCCCATCTGGTCCTGCTGCACGTACTGCGACTTGCGCCGCCGCGGTATGTAGCGGGTGCCGGCCGCCTCACCCGGCGCGGGCGACGCCGCGCCGGCCGGCGACGCCCTGCCCGAGTTGCCGCCGCCGCCGCCGCCGCCGCCGCCGGCGCCCACGTCGGCGACCCGGGCGGAGGCGTCGGCGACCACCAGCGGCGCCGGGCCCGGGTTGCCGGCCGTGTTCTCCACGTCGGCCGGCTGCTCGATGACCAGCACGTCCGTGATGGTGTCGCCGGCGGCCGGCGGCGGGCGCCGGCGCCGCGTCGCCAGCGGGATGCGTGACGGCCCGCCGCGGCGCGGCTCCGGCCCGCTGGCGCGCCGCCGCCGGCGCGGGTGGTTCGTGCTCGGCCGCCTCGGCCGCTCCATCCGCGCGTACTCGAGCACGGCCCGGCTGGGCGCCGGCGGCGGCGGCGGCGGCAGCAGCCCGGTCCCGATCGATTCGGCGTGGTCCGGCTCCTCGGCTGGCCCGGCCACCGCCGGCGTCGGCGGACCAAAATCAACAAGCCGGCCGTTGTCAATGAACACCACGCCGGAGCTGGCGCTGGCGTCCGACGGCGGCGAGCGGCGTCCGTCCGAGGCCGGCCGGCGGCGGCGCGCCGCGCTGCGCCGCGCCCGCCGCTCGCGCCGCGCCTCGACCGCCTCGCCGGCGCTCCATTCGTCCGAGGAGGCGGCCGGCCGGGCGTGCGGCGAGCGCGAGCGCCGCTGCCGGCGGCCGCGCGCCGCGCGCCGCCCGCCGCCGTGGCTGTCGTAGTCGCCGTGCGTGTCGCGGTCGCCGTCGGGCCCGTCGTCGCTCTGGCCGCTGTAGTAGCGCGGCGAGGGTGCCGCCGGCGCCGACAGCGCGCCCAGCGAATCGGTGCGCCGGCGGTCGGCCGGCGGCCAGCCGGTCAGATAGGCGTCCCGATCGACCACCAGCAGCCGGCCGGTCTCGTCTAAAACGAATCGCGTCGGCGAGAGGCGGCGGTATTGTTTCTTCATGTGCAGCTCGCCGGGCCAACGGCGCCCGGCTTCCAGGTCGGGCTCGGCTGAAACACACGGGCCGAGTGAAACCGACCGTCCGGCCGGCCGCGCCCATACGTATGCATAGCGTGAGCCGGGCCGGCCAGCCGCCGGTCTGAGGCATAGCGCTACGACTGCTCTTTAGTTACCCGGGCATCGGTCATGCATTTTAAAGTGCGGAGATTGTATGCTGATTCCGGGCCAAACGAGTGGGATTCCGGTTTGAGTTAATGTTTCGGTGAGAAATATGTCGGTTGTATGTTTACCCGGGTCTGTGCTAACTGGAACGTGCAAATTGAATTTAATATCTAGTTGGTATGTATGGTATAAACCACATGTTATGTATCTGGGAGATCATCCAGGCATTGAAAAGCTAGGTATGCTTGAGCAAATTCATGTGTTTCTTTCCGATCAAACAGTATTTTCATTTCGATAATTTATCGTAGCACATAAGCGTCACCAATGCGAAGGCAGTCAGGTTAAGTTGTGCCTAGATATTCGTATTGACTTGAAATAAGTAGCTGAAACGTTTTTGTGTTGGTCAAGGAAGCATCGCGACAGATTTTCCATTTGGTGGTATTTTACGGAAACTCGACATTTTGGCCAAACAACGGCAGTGTGAAAGTAACTTGTCCTTATTCCACATGCGGTATAAAATACTCAAATTTGTACACCGTACGCCTCATCTCCAAGTAGTTTAGTGTAACTCTGTTGTGGTGTGTTGTGTGGGAATTACGGCATTTTCGAATTACGATAGTTATTTAGCTAAACATGCTCACGTTAACCGAGGTTGATCGCGCGAACAAAGCAGACTAGGGAGCAGGCATTGTAGACATCAGAAGCGACAGCTGTCATGAGCAGCGTCTGACTGCGCCGCCCGTGGCCCTCCACCGTCACGGCAACAGCGTCGCGTCACTGCCGCTCTCTGGGCCGCCGGACTGCCCACCGCTGCTCCATGTTTACACACAGACAGCGCTCTAACACAGCCCTCCGCAGCCGCCGGCGGGTCGGACCCGGTCTGCACTCACCGGCCGCGCCGGGCCGTCTCACTGGCCACCGAGAGCTCGCCACAGCGAGAGCCCCGACCTCTGCCCCCGGGCGGGTGCACCGTGCTCCACGGAGCCGGCGGCGACTCACAGGTGTTCCGTACGAGCGGGTAGTCCCTGTCGAAACGATAGGCCCGGTCCCAGCCGCGCCAGTAGGCGGCGTCGTCCAGCTCGTCCAGGGGGTCGTGCGGCAGCATCCGCAGCAGGTGGATCTCCGGGTCGGAGGTGTACGGCGGCATGAAGTTGCGCGCCTTCAGGTGGCTCTCCTGTTTTGCCTTCACCTGGGAAAGCGGGGTAGGCAGGTGTTACGTGGGGAGCGTCATAAAATGGTGTGCATGTAATTGCGTCGATCGTTATCTCTTTGAGGTTCTCTTTTTTCTTCCAGCGTGCACTGGGAAGTTGGAAACCTTTTTTGTTCTGTTTGTTTCGACAACAAACAAACAAAACAAAATATAGTTTTGGTTTGTTTCCATCCCTTTTCGAAACTACTTCCGAGTTCCTGGAGTAAACTACCGTGCCGTTTGATGTCTGTGGTCCGAGAAAAGCTCTAATAACAGCGTCAGTCGCGTCGTCACCGCCACCTGCCCAGCAACCTCCGAAACCTCTGCAACAGCATCATCCCGCTCGCTACACCGCGCAGCAGCATCGCTCCGACAATGGATCCGCCCTTTATTCGTGTCAGAACGCCGCGTCCCGAACGGAGCATACATCACGGCCAGGTCAGGACAGCACATTTCCCGGCGGACGCCGCCTCCCCGGCGGCCGCGCGCCGGTGTCCCGGCCAATCGGCCCAGGTCGGCCGGTTATTCCGCGCGCGGCCCCGCGCTCCCGCGCGTGTTCCGCCCAGATAGCCTGCGGCCTCCCTCGGGGCTACGTGCGGGTCGACCTGGCGCCACCGTATCGCTTCCCGGCCAACAGAAAAACGCACTGGTAAGCACTGGGAGTGACGGTGGACCAGCACCGTTAAAACGGTGGTTGTGGGAAGTCAGGTATGTGTGTGTGTGTGTGTACACACACACACACACACACACACACACACACATATATATATATATATATATATATATATATATATATATAATTATACTATACGACGTATCATGATATATAATCATGTGATGATATATGATATATATATATATATATATATATATATATATATATATATATATATATATGCGCATAGCTTGTTGGTGGTTAACATTTGGTAACGCATCGTGATATATAATCATGTGATGATATATGATTTATGTATATATATATATATATGCATAGCTTGTTGGTGGTTAACATTTGGCAATGACTCAGAGTATGCTCGAGTTCTCTAATGCGCAAATAATTTTGTCAGCTAACGAATGTAAAACAACTTTTCTTACAAAATGAATTATGATTGGAATCTTTGGAGCCATCCTTACAATGCAAGTCGTTTTATTATTTATTGTTGTATTTTCAACGGCCTGAAGCAGTCCCTAATGCCGGGGCAAGGTTTGCTGCGACTCGAGTCACGTCTGCGCTGGCCACGCTACTTCCTTTTCCCAATGAGGAGCCGCTGCCACAATTCCAAATCAATTCAATGCAATTTGCCGGAAAACGGATGAGAGCCGCTCTTAATAGGACATTGGAACGCCGACTGATAAACACCCAGAAGTTCCCAGACGTAACTACAAAAAGAAGACGGTTGCGTAGAAAAAGGAATCAAGTCCTCCAAATATTCCAACGAGCGACCTACCTAAACCATCTCATCGTCTCCGGGACGAAGAACCCATCTCTTTTCAATGACCTTAGAACGCTTACTCGAAACTTCACGCGAGAACGAAAACAACTCGTTCCAGAATTGAACAACGCCGCGCCGGCGGCAAACAGCAGCTTGCCGGAATGGCGTCGCCCTCGGCGTACGGGGACGGGCGAGAGAAAGGCAAATCACCCTCAGTCAACTGCGCCACGTTAGTCACCCACTGAACCGCCGGCGCTGCTCATAGTCTTTCCGGAGGACGGTGCCGGAGGCATTTGACTCAATAGGCGGACTCTGTCCCGGCAGTGGGGAAACGGGCAGTCAGCAAGGAAACCAGACAGCTTGACGGAGAGAGTGATGTACTTTTTGAAGGCGGACTCCGAAGATGACATCGCCGATGTCGTGATGTCCTGCAAATAGTAACTAGCCCATCTCATAAACGTGTACGCCAAAATCGAAATTACTTCAATTTATACTTGAATGTGGTCTCAAGCGATCAAACTGCAAGTCGCCGTATCTGAGTTAGTTCGTAAATTCATGTCCATAATCGTTAGTCGGAGTATAAACAGAATGGAGCTGGCTGAAGTAATCAGGGTGTATTAAATAAGCGTGCTTGATAGGAAGAATCCGTTGCGTCAAAGTTAATGCAACGTCGTTTCCAAATCTTTTTAAGTACTTCTCTTTGCCTAAGACCACAATGTTTTTTGCTTTTAAGGCACCTGACCTGCTAAGACTCTGTAAAACGTCGTGCAAAAAGCGTTGAAATAACTTTATCACACAGGACTTCTGTGCGCTTCTCGGAAACTGCATCGTCTCGTTAAATGTTTTATTAAGTAGGATGGTGTAGAGCATCAGTCATGATAGCCAAAGATCGATTTACACCTATGTTAAAACAAGGCTGACAGCGACTGCAACCGTTCAATGTGAACTGACTACAGAAAAAAACTCGGGGCAAACGCAGCTCACTCAGCAACAATGCAGGGTGACAGACGATACCAGGTGGGATCTCGCATATGCATCTCGCGCGAAGACGAGGCTAGCCAAATCGGTTGTCCCAAAACCTGGCCGTGTTTCATCTGTTTCATGCCTCGTTTCACTTCCGCACGGTGCTGTCCCGGCTGATGGAAGCTCTGGGAGGAACGAGGATTCATCCCCGTGTCGTGATACCGAGTGGGGATAAGGCCGGCGGAGCAAAGGAACGAAAACGACGTGAACCCAGAGGCCGCCACGGCAAAGGAGAGAAGGCAAGATGGAACAGGTGATTTCGCGGAGAGCGATTCTGACAGGGCGGCGGCGCCCGGGGCGGAGGGAGGCGACGTCCTCGTGACGCGGCGCGACGCGCGCCGCGCCCTAAACGTCGACAGGCGACTCGGCCGCCGTTCGGAGAAAATCCCCCAACTGAGGCCCTGCTCCCGGTATTGATTGGACTCGAATCAGGCGCGGCCCGCCCGGCTGACGGCCGCCGCAGTCGGCCCCGGTGGCCGTGCCCCGACGTCCCGGCCCCGGGCGGGTAACGTAACGGCCGAGTAACGTAACGGGCCGGCCCCTGTCGCGGATGGACGCGCGTAGACTGATGGCCCCGAGGCGCCGGAGAAGGCACGGGACAGGCGTCTCGTGTTTTGGCGCTTTGGATTCACAGGGCCGACGACCGTAGGTGCGATGAAAACGGTTAAAACGTCTGGGGGCGTGAAGGTTTTTTTATGCAGCTATGCGTTAAACTTCCTAGACGGGATGTCTTCGAGTGCGGAAAAGAGGCGTTGTGCGATCGAGACACAACAGAGTCGCGGCTTGTTCGCGTCTGAGGACACACCAGTTTCTGAGATCACCGTGGCACAACGTGTCCGAAAGGCTTCCTCGCCGCGCGAAATGCCTTTGTACGAGCACACACGTGCGGCCACGGGAACACAAAAGTCGTAATGGTTTTCTGGCTCCGAGTAACGCACGGACGAGCGGGCCGTCCGGCGGCACGCGGTCATTGTTGGCCGGCCGGCGGTGCGCAGTTGGGCCCATTACTCGGCCCATTAGGGCTCCCTACGCACGCCGCGGCCGGCCGCCGCGACCGGACCATCCCCAAGCCGACCGGCCGCCGACTGACGCCTGCGTGCACACGCAGAGTGCACAGCCGTGCACGCCCGGCCAACTGCGGGCGTGCACGGCGAGTGGTTGTTGGAGTGTCGGGCCAGCCTCCAAGGTCGTCGTCTGGCTGCGTTGTCGGCCAGGAGGGGTCGGCGCGCGCAGGAGGCCTGGCCGCCACCCTGCAATCAATAGCCGCCGCCGGCCGGGTCTCGGTCACAGCGGATCTGCACGTCAACCGGCTCACACGCGCACACCTGGGCCTATTGAGCGGCTATTGAACTAACAAAACTGCCGCTCTTCTCCGGCGCTCCAACAGCTTCGAGTGGTTCTGACTCGCACAGGAAGATGCGATCGGCTGCGGCTTCCTCTGTTTTTGTTTCGCTCTCTTTTCCTTGGTTCTAAAAGTGTATGGGCTCCACGATGCAGCTTTGAGGCCAAGAATAGAGAAGAGCTTTTTGTCGTTGGTAAGAATTATGTTGGTGACGCACCGCAAAGTTCTGCTGGATGGTTTGGTTTCTTAAGTTGCACTGCATCTCAGGAGACCATCACATCCATAAGAATTATCTACTTCTGATCTGATGGTGAACCAGATTTCGGTGACGAATTAAACAGACGCGCTCATTACGTACTGGCATTACGACAGCCTTTGTTTCGATTTTGGTTCGACACACATTCGAACGGCAGCACCCATGAGTGAACGTTCCAAAAAAAATCCTAGTTTAGAGTTCCTTCAATCCGAATTTGACCCGCATTGCTGAATATCTACCCCGTACCTGGTAGTCCAGTTTTCATGCTTTACTTATCATTGCGCGTATTTCATTTCTCCGCTGGTTTCAAATACCGGACATCCTAGCATAGCTCTGACATCACGTCTTCTCTTCCTCTTCCGTGATGCTGGGACCGACACAAAGGCATCAGCTAATACGTCGTGCTAAGTACTCCCCTGCAGTCGTTTATTTCCTTACCTACGCTGTTGCCGACAAGCACGACTCTTTAACGCTGAAAATCAAGACTTCCTTCGGATTCCATCGTGCCATGGAAATGGAAGTAACTATTTCGCACTTCAACCGTGAGAACAGTTCATGGGAAAGCGTTAAACTCATGGGACGGTAAAGCTTACCAGCAGCGGAATCACATACAGGAAAGGGTAGAGTCACGCCCCTGTTTTGATTTCTTTCCATGTCAACATTTATAGTTCTTTAAGATGCAGCCAGGGCTGGTGAAGAGGCCCACGTCCCCTTATTTTCACATTACGCCATATCAACCGCATCTCTCTTCGGGAACCGCAAGCGCACTGCCAACATTACGTTTCCCCAAAGCAAGACAATACAAACGAATTCTTGTATTGGAAAAGAAGGATTCCAGTTGTCCCGGGTGGCATGCTACGCAGTGAAAATAGCTTTTTCTGTTTCTAAAGCGCTCCAAATACCTACCCTATCCTATCGTATTATATATCCCATGCCATCAAATACACATCAGCCCGTTGGTTCTTTCTCATGAGACGTGTCACAGATGCCTTTCACTCCATCGAAAAGAACGCTACCTACCACGAGCATCTGGAATAAACGCTCAGGCGGCGTGAAAGACGTTTCCGATCTTTTTCGACATTACATATTGGACTGGACCAGAAGGCTGCGAACCTCTTCAGGTAAAACAAAATTTATCAGAAATACTGTTGAAAGATGAAAAAGGTGTTAACGCACCAATAGGACGTTACCAAGCAATGCCAGGGAACGCTAGGGTCCTAAGTCGCTATCCATGTTCGGCTTTCGTTATGTTCAAGCCTGTTAAGGTACTTTTGACATCATTTTCTTTCCGTGCGCGGATTAGTCTCACTGCGATGTGGATGCATGTGTGTATGTACAATACGGCGTAAAGGGCCGAAGGTTAACATAGATGTTTTTCCTGTGCTACACTCTGTTCAGTGCATTCTAGACCGACTGGCATATCTTACACCATTCTGGTCTATTGGAATTCTGTAGCGTCTAGAGAGTTCGAAGACACACAAACATGTTTGGTACCGGGATTTTGTACCAAACGGAACGGAGCACGAAAAGTAACTGGATGCTGCTATCGGTATGTAGCATTCTTTGCTACGCTTTCGATACCATGCATAATACCTTACATTTATATTGTACAAAGGATTTATAGTGCCTGGAAGATCGCAATCTCACCACTGTTGTTTGTAGTGTGCTTAGATATAAGGAGACAAAAGGTGAACAGAGGGCTTAATTACTCGGTAACATTATTTTCGATGTATTCCACTGGGTGTCATACGGCCCAGTAGTCGGGGCGCCCTAAGGTCTCAATCAACAACAATGCGTTCTTTACCACATGTAACAGCAGTCTCTCTGTCCCTGGCAGGTCTTTATTCGTCGCGCATTAATGGATGACAGACACACCGGTAACGCGGCCAAGAAAGCACCACGAACGTGACCATGTTTGGTCTCTGTAAAAGCGACTCTGTTCGGCATGCGTCCTACGGGTCCTGTTTTGGCCCGGTAAAACGCCAAGCAATGCCATCAGTCTTCCCGGGTATCGGCAGTCTCCCAGCGCTGGCCGAAAGGCAGGATAAAGGATGACGAAGAATGCTCATTTATCAAGGAATCTAATCTCGGCACCGAAAACATCGCAACACTCGATTATAATGCAGCTATCACGTCAAACCTTCGCCAGAAAGTGCTATCGCGAAGACATTAATATCAGTGCTCTTATTTCGTCATTACTCTTACATTACTTACAGCAACTGACAAAAAAGACAGGCATGCGGATTTTCGTTCAGATTTGAGAACGTGACATGTCAATCATACCGTCAGGCAAAACAACATATTTTTTGCATCGCCTGTGCGGTGAAAGAGACACCATTCTTTCCTCAGCCGTGACAAAAAGTACCACTGTGTGTGGAAAATCTCTGATTCTGGATTTCCGTCACTTAGGAAAAAGTCATTTGGACACAGCGGTACAAGCCAGCCGGGACTTCTGATCGGACTTAGGTAGGCTTACGTGGTACCAGGTATTGGGATTCAAAATATGGTAACATCCACCATACCGTGTTTTTCAATATGGCCGCCTGACTAACTGACAAGCCTGGGACAAGAGGCGCCAAAGCAGACTCCACCAAGGAAATCATATAGTAAAAATGTAAATAAAAAAGACAGAACGAAACGGGACGATCAATGCAAGCCATGGTTCCGTGTCATTTCGTGTATGACGGACATAAATGAGGATAATTTTCCCACTAATTCCTCTCCGGAGCCCCAGCACAGCAAACGTTCCGCAAATAGTAGATCGTGTCTATTTCGGAATAACTGCCGTTTTCTTGAAGTGACTGTCACACGTCTTCAGCGAATCTTCGCCATCTTCACCTACCAACGCGCCAGTTAATGTGGACTCATTTAAACTGGGGTGCGGCTGGCACAAAATCAGTCTGAACTGAATGAAGGCAACCTGTGTACGCACAGATAGATTTTGTGGAGTATCGGAAAATGGACCATTACTATCAATTAAACAACAAACACTGGTGCATAAATAATGTCGTCCCTTGTTACCCGGGTTACCAAAACACAGTCAGAACGATGTATCTTTCGGAAATACCGCAGTGCAACTGGCTCAGTATTTTGACATTTGAAACATCATGTGACGACACTAAGGCAACACTAGTTTTAGCGGCTGAATGCAAAGCTACACCTCTTGTGCCTCAGGCCTCCCCAATGTGCTGACGAGAGAGTGGAGGCGGTGACACACTTCCAGCCCAGCTTATCGCCGCCCAAGAAATACTGCCTCATTGCCGATTCTGGAAAGCAGTCAGGAGGGCCGGGTTTTCCAAAACTATCACCAGACGTGACGTCATCAAAATTCAACACATTTTCTGCGGTTCTGAAGGCCTGTGGACGACGAGGAAGCTGCTCGTGCCCAGATTAGACATCTCAGCGGACTTCACTTGTGCTTCTGACAGCCTAACAATGTTGACGGCTTCCTCAACCAGACAGCCCCGCCTCGAATAAAAAGCAGAGAACGTTTCCACATATTGTTGTTGCTATATGCAACGCCCAGCTGTCACTCGCCCTACGCTGGCAGCTGTTGCAGACTTTACTGAGAAACGCTTAAAACCGCGGGCGCATTCAGATTAAATTTAGGCGGCTCGTGTTCGGCTCCGGGAAACTGCTGCATGCACCTCTTGTGGTCGTGGCATGTGCTGTGTTTTGATTCTGTATCGGAAGATTGAAAATAACAGGCTGAAAAACCAATGTGAAATCTACTGGATAATCATCACAAGAAAAAACGGGTTGATTGACAGTTGGTTGAATTTCGTCTTTTTCGCAAGAAAGTAACAATGGCTTCAAAAACATTGCTTTCGACGGTATCGCAAAGCCATGTTGTCATCAACTGACGGTAGAAGAATGTAATGAATGCTCTTTAGAAATAATAACCTACTCTAATGATGTGATTTTTTGTTTTGGCTGAGCAAGGTCGTCATTGTCTGGGAATGACAAATATGGGAGGTATTCGAAAACATGCCAATCCAAACACATCTGCAGTATCTTTGGCATGCCCCCCAAAATGTTTAAAGTTCCGCGACCAACATGGAAAAAGCTTGGAGAAAGAAATACATGAACGAAGTGTCTGTCCGGCAAAGCACGTCAAGAACCTACCCGATAAACTAAACGATCCAGTCCAATGTACAACAGTTGTTGACAAAATTACACGCATAAGACTATACGCCTGCACGTTATGAAACACTGCAGCCATAATTTAACAAAACGTCTTGGACGCTTGAATATTTCAGGTGCTTCGGTGAGATGCTTGAAGCAGCCGCAGACTCTTGTGATCATCCAGCCACCGCTCTCTTTGATACTCCCTCATTGTCACGGACACTCAAAGCCCAGCATTTCTCGCAAGCGGTATCGGCCGGCGCGCTCTGCCTCCTCCCGCCCTCTCTCCCGGCACATCCGCGCCTCTGGGGGCGGTGGCCGAGACCGGAGCAAGTCCGCTCTATCCAGGCCGGAGCCGTCCCTCATTATCTCCAATGGTGTGAGTTATTTGTCATCGTCGGGACGATGTCATCGGGAGGAGGCTGGCCGCCCGGCCGAGGGGGACTAAATGATCAATCGACCCCAGGTCGGCGGTGGCCGGCCGCGGCGGGCGGCGGCGAGGCCGTCCGCGGCAGCCGGCGCCCGGCCCTGTACACGGGATCCCGGCCCTGTACACGGGAGCCGGATCTTGTACACGGGAGCCTGCGCTAGGTCCTGTACACGAGAGCCGGATCCTGTACGCGGGAGCCTGCGCTGCGTCCTGTACCCGGAAGCCGGCACCAGATCCTGTACACGGGAGCCGGATCCTGTACGTGGGAGCCGGCGTCGGGTCCTGTCCACGGGAGCCAGCACCAGATCCTGTATCCAGGAACCGGGTTGTGTACACGAGAGTCGGATCCTGTACGCGGGAGCCGGGTGCCGCGGTGCGGGAGAGGCCGGAGGCTGCGGACCGCCACCGGAGCGGGCCTCCGGCTACAGAGGCGTCTCATCAGACGTAGGCACGTGCGGCGTAGTAGGCCCCGTCGGCTCGTAACCGGGCAGCCAATCTCTGACGTGGACCCAGCGACCCGACACACATCAAACACGTGCTGATGGAAGAACGGGGCCGGCCGGGGGCGGGCCGCCGGGCCGACGCCAGCAGAATACAACGCCAGATGCTTTGTGTCATGCCGCAGCGGCGGTACATTAAGTGTCCGGACGGAAATGTGGCCGTTATCCCGACATCAAAGCTGCTAAACGCGTTCGACGAAACTCTGACGGGCTTAAGATGGGGCGATTCAGCGACGTCAATTAAAAGAGTATTTTCGGCAGTATGCCAGGAACATGATCCAATATTGTCACGATATGTTGCATGACGTGTTTGGTAGTGCTGGCAAAAAAAGCAGGCCATGGACACCTTCGTGGAAATTGATTCCAGATTTTGAGCGAAACCCAGTGTTCAGCTTCACACAAAGCTCAGAAGCCTTATCTCTTGGGAGACTCAAGCTCAGATCCTAAATAATAAACCACCGGCAGCGTCGCACTCACCTTCACAACTCTGGCCGGAATGACCCTAACGATTCTCACCGTCCTGCCGGCGCCTCGCACCACTCTAACCGGCTCTCGACTGGGGAACGAAGCCACCGTGCCCATGGCGTCCAGCATGCTGCGAGGCCGCTGCGAGGCGAGGCCGCCGGCGAGGGGCGCGAGATTCACGACCTCGGCCGCGCCGTGATTACACGGCGCCGAGGCGGAGCCGCGCACAGTCGGACCGATTCTGGTAGCCCAGGGCGCGGCCGTTCGCCGCAGCCATCGGCCGGCGGGCGGCAGCGAGCGCCGGCGTCTGCCGTCGGCCGGCGCCGCCTGCATCATTGAACGGCCGCCGGCGGCTTTTCCACGCAACACCAGGGCGAGGCGAGACTCGAAATTCAGAGGAGAGGCCGCGGGGACGCGGCCAGCTGACGAGTTCTGACGCCGCGAGAAATCAGCCGGGAAAAGGTGGAGCGAACGTGACGCATGCGTGAGATTGTGGGAAGATGTCCTCTGTTAGACGGATGCAGATTTGATTGACAGGTTATTATGAGCAGCAGTGGGGAAGTACATGGTGGGTGGGCATGGTGATCTGTGACAACCTACGTAACATAAAAATCGTTTAAAGGTGGTAGGTCCAAGAGCGTCGGTTTATGTCGCACTGAGTTCCATTGTACAACCGTATCAGATGTTCGATTCAGTTTGGTGGAGGGCCAGTATGACATTTGGACTGTGCACAAGTTTTCAAACATCAAACCATTTGCAGTCAGAATTGTTACGAATTTGATGCACAAGTCTTAAAATTGCGATGAATCGAAGATGATGGCCATTGTACGGAAATGTTTGAGATAATGATGTTTTGCGTATCTTCACCAGTACATTAATAAGGATTGCCAGAACATACAAAGTAATAAGTTGTTTTTTTCTCATCCACTGTGTACCAGTTTTTTTGCATTCAATTCATGGACACACGGGATCCCGATGGGAAAGCGCTTTCTTTTCTATCTCCCTCTCCCTCTCCATATCTCCCTTTTTCTTTCTTCGTCTATTTCCCTCTTTCCCCTCCCCTCGTTCTCTCCTTCTTTCTCTCTTCTCTCCCTCCCTCTCTCCCTCTCTCTCCTTTTCTCTCACTCCCTTCCTCCTTCTCTCTTTCTCTCCAGATGTCAAGCTCACAGTCAGTTCCCTACCAGGCTAAGCATCTTCTCTGTTCAAACAGTCAAACAGTGGAGTTATGTTTTTATTGGTGGGGGACGGTTAAGAATGGTGCAGGTCTCCACCTTCGCTACATTCATCGTTTGGACACTGCATTCACACCACCATGACTTGCGGAGATGGGCGTGATATTTCAAATAACGAGAGGACAAACGCCTCCGCTGCTGCAGTATTCCGTGGCCCGAGATAGCGCTGACAAAGTGCAGCAGCGTTCCGTTGTGGCACGGCAGCCTGAAACTGGCACTGCCGCGCCAAAATGCCAACGAAACGCGTAGATCGGGCAGCCGGCTCGCTGGTTACATAACAATCGGCTCGGGCCGGGCGGCCCGGGCCTCGGAAAGGTCAGCGGAACAAGGGCACTGCAAGGCAGCTGCCGGCGAGCGGCCGAACTTTGTCTTCGTCGGTAATAGGGCGGGTAAGGGTCGGCGTTACCGGGGACCTGGATAATGTTCTAATTATATAAGGTTTTGATATATATATATATATATATATATATATATATATATATATCAAAACTAATTCATGATGATTAAGTTTTTTGTCACATAACTTCGAGTTTCGGAGCAGCTGTAGAATCCCGCTTGTGGTGGCCAATGTCTTTTCCGCATAATAAACTCTGGCCATGGATTCGTATCATATCACTCTAGACGAATCTGTCTCGGCTTACCTTCCTATATCCTTTACGGATTGCACATTGTAAGGTTTGCATGAAGTACTTAGCACAATTTTCACGGATTCCGATTATTTGGGAGCAAGAGTAATCTCGTTTTTCAGATCTACTTGTGTTAGCTGCGCACTAAAAGCGCTATGGCTTACCTCACCGCAATACTATTCTGGTATGGATTTTGTTTAAGATTCCACCTAAGGAAAACTAAGATCGTATTTCATTTGCCTCATAATAAATATAAAATTACTTTCCAAAAAGGCATACGGTAATGTGCTTCCACTTTGACTGCATGCTTGTATTACAAACCACATTGTTTAGGCAAATATCGTGGACTTTCGGCTCATTGCTATGGCTATAAGGGAGAAATGTGAAAATAGGCGCAGTATCGCATATCTTCTATACACGAATTTAGGAGTAATTAAGTTTGTTTTGTTTTTCCAAACAAAGACTAACTTTGTTTTGCCTGGATGGATGATCTACCTTTTGTGTTCTGCCAAGGACACTGGACGGGAATTTTTCCCCAGTTACATCCTTAGGAACATTTTGAAATTTGCCCGTAGCCCATTTCGTGTCGGCGGTTAATTCTTGCGCAACGCTATCGGATGCCTGGAAAATGTAAAGCACTGGCGCGAGGTTATGTGTAAATTCGCACCACGCGAAGAATATTCTATTCTGCGTGGCGTCACGTAGAATCTTTTCCGGACATGTTCGCAGCGCGACAGTTTTTTATACAATTTTATCAGATTGATGACAATAACAGTGAATACAAGACATCTCTGTGTCTGTCAATAACTGACACCGGACAACGAACATTGTGAATCAGCATTGAATTGGTTACGAACCTGCTGTATTTCATGAGTTCGGATAAAGAAAGAACTCAAAGACTTCACATTTTCCAATCGCAGTTACTGGCTGCCAGCGAGATAATGTTATAATTTGTGTCCTCTTCGGTTCCTGTTTTCCCTTGGCAGGTCCCTTCAGACACTGGCAACGTCATCCACACAGTAACCAATTACCCCAGTAGTCACTGCCACTCCTTGACCAGCACGTTTCTTTATTAGCCTTGGTCCGCTCGTACTTTGCATGAGCGGTAACCATAGAAACTGCGTATAAACTAACCAGTTTATAAATGAACCTGTTGCGCCATTTCTGTCCAACTTTGACCAAACAACTGAAAAATATTCTGCGCGTCCGACAAAGATTCTTTGTGACGTCACAAAAACCATTGTCCGGGCCGCTGTGAGCACCAAAACGCGCGGAATCTTTGGGGTATGACGTCACAGATGACATCGGCGACAGATTCGACGTCGACCGAGTCGCTGCGAATACACCTTATATTCATGTTATGCTGTACCGCATGCCGCTTTGTTTAGCGGGACAGCCTACCCACACAGAGGATTTACCGCGGAGCTCGGAGCTCCGTTCCGCCACGGTTCGGAGGGCGTTCTATTGCGTAGTTCTTACGGATTCGGCGCCCTGACCCCTCGTAATTGGACACTGAGCGGTGCGGCCTCTGTGTATGCGGTCCGGATTTGGTCCGTTGTCTTGTTTGCTTATCAGCGGCGTCTATACCACAGCCATGGGCGCAAAAAGTCCCAGCGACTGACGAAGAGAGCTACGGCAGAGCCACACAGAAAGGGCCGCAGCAGTCAAGGAGGGTTCGGTATGGTGCGATGGTGTGTTAAACTTGTACGGAGCACAAACGAAACAATTTTAGTTACGGATTAGGCCGGAAAAACTGTTTGCCCAATAGTCTTTGGGGTAGGAGATGAATGCATCAACCGTATGATGCATTTTGGTCCAGTGAAAACCCATACGTAAAAAGGTCAATGGAAAGGTCAGGGTCGTTGCTGATAGGCTTTACTCTCAATGAACTCTCAATATCTAACGCGTCCTTTTCTTGCCCTAATCCCTTTATCTCCTGTGCCTCTTGTTCTCATTTCCTCTTCTTCCCTTCTTGCAGCGTGCTATCGTCCCGGTTTAAAAATATGCAAAATAACAACACTGCAGAAATGCTGAATAGCTCCATTTGAATTGCTGACTAATTGGGAATAACACTGCGGCTTCTGGTTACTGTCGCTTGACAAGCCTTTCATCGACGCTCAGATCTCGCCGTCACCTGTACGGATTACTTTATGGTGGGATGCGGAGGGAGGCTTTTATGCCTCGTAAGTTCTGATGAGTTGAAAATAAAGGCAAAATATAGGGCTGCGGAGCCAGGTGCTACATTGGACAGCTTGAAATGCTCACGAATTCTCTCAGCAGTTCCGCGTGGGATAATCGCATCGGAAAACGTCATACCAGTCGTTGATCAATAAAATGCATTAGCGAATGTCTGCTCAAGGAAATAGGACCCGAGACACAAACAGTTTGATGAAATCTGCTGCGCAAAACACAGCAGAAATGACGGAAAAAGAATTATTCAAAAATCATGAGAATTCTTGTAGCTGCTGGCCCACGAACCGTTTACAAACAGAATGGCATTGCAGCTGATGGCGTGTTACAGCTTTACATTTTGTACAAGGATTACAAACAAAATTTGAACCATGCGACTTAAATTGTCGCAAATTTTGGTGTTTTGTGTTAAACCGAACTAAAACGTCTTTTCCATTGCTGATTCCATTAAATCTCAGCTACTGTAAAAGTCAGCAGGCTAGCATTTTTAGTTAGCTAGCACATTTTACCTATCCATCTCTGAAGTCATAAGCGTAGCCAGGATTTCCCCATGGAGGGACTGCGGCAAACCTTATCTCCTTCAAAACTGAAATCTCCTCGGATTCCGGTCACCTTGATTTTGCGAGTTCTGGACACGCTTAACTATTTTGTTGTAGACCACATAAAGAAAATGTCAAATTGCTAAGGTCAAGCAGGGGGGACATGGCCTTTTGCCCCCAGTGTTTTGCTTAAGAAATGATTTGAAACATCTAAACAAAACACGCGGATCACGTTTCTTGTAAGTGTTGCTATAACGTCACATCCACTCTGGTTATGATTTTCCTCACAGTTCCATTGCACTTCCACAGTTGGTTCGACTCTCTGATCAACAGCATCAGCACGCGCAGTTGGGAGGAGCCTTTTGCCGGCGTAGTACCGCCTTGATTTCTATCTGAATGGGTGGCGAATATGGTGTGACGCGGTAAGGCTTGTTTTTGGGCTAACTTCCGTTGCGCATCTTTCTGATCTGTAGGACTCCTTTCGAAAACTGACCAAAATGCCATAAAAACGCGCAATTTTTCATGAGTCTTCTACATGCATTGTATATTTTGCCAAAATGCATATTTTCGTTATCTACGATAGTGACTGAGAGAGAATAAAGTAAGACTAAGTAAGTGTGTGGGAGACTGAGAAGGATAGAGAAACCATAACGGACACTGAGAGAGACCAAGGGAAAACGACGGACACAGTGAGACAGACGGAGACTGACGAAGACCGTGACAGCTGACGGTGATGGAATATGTATAAAAAACGCTTTGTAACCGTCCAACCTGAGAAGGCGAAAGTACACGAGAATGTGTAAGTGGCGGCTTGGTAATAACGGTGGAAAAGAATCCCGATTAAAGCGTGCGGCGACATCTTAAATATCATGATACACCGTTCTGAAAGCGATCGCGCTTACAAGCAAAGCGCGAAGACATAGATGCAGATCAAATGGCCGAAGGCGGTCTGTTTCCATGTGAGCGCGCAGCGCGACTGCAGAGCAGTGTCGGGGGAAGCTCGATCAGCTGTTAAACTGGAGCCGGACTGAAGCGCACAGCGCGGTTGTTGAACGGTGCTGCGGGGCTGGCGTGAGAGCTTTGCCGGAGATCAGACCGCGAACGCTTGGATCATCGGAGCAGAAGCTGTTCGTTGGCAGTGAAGCGTGCAATGCTATCTTGGGACGGTCCCGGGGTCAATTCGATCAGCTCGTCTGCCAAGGCTTGATTCGAACGCAAAACTCGAAGACGCTGAGATATAAATGCGCGGCGGCGCAAACGGCCTAAAAAGCGGCCGGAGTGGCGCACATTCTCTTCGTGGCGTACATGGGGGAACGAGGACGCTTTTTACTGGGGCACATGAGCGCAGGCCGCGACAACTTCGTGGGAACAAGACGGCCAAAGGCCGGCGGCTCCCGCTAGTCGTTACCTAAAAAAGCAAATCACCTCACCGAGTACATCAAATATTTGTCCGTTTAATTTTATTTGTTTTTTTTTATTCCGGCTGCATGATGTTTGTATTCATATCTCAGTCACTGGTCATTTAATTCCCAGAAACACATTATTCAAAGCATGTGAATGTATCCGTTTTTATTTCTATCAGACATTTAGATTACAAGGAAATGAAGGAAAGTATCTCAGACATGCGTAGTTTTATTGAATATGCTTGTGGTTGTGCAAAACCGTCTAATATGTAAGTAATGACCACTTGACTGGCAGGGAACTCTTTTTGTCGATACTTCTGCATAGGCCATACAAATTGCGACTCCAAATAGCCTTTCATTTCCAGTTATGAAGGTAGTTATATCTCTAGTCCCAGGAACATTCCAACTCCGGTTTCTGAGAAGGCCCACCATATGATGACGTGAAAAGTAACCTTACGTGAAGCGGACAAATTAGGCGAAAAGTCGGCCAGAGATCTGCTGTTTTCTGAGTGTTTTTTCACCAATTTCATAAAGTTCTTCATAATGCTATGTATTGTTAGTGTATTGTCATATTGTATGATGTTCGTCGTTCCATCATTTACTATAATATCAGACGTGCGTAAATCATGTTATCCCATGTTTGGATTACAGTCGCGTTTCTAAGGGACAAACTGATCCGGTCCAAACATGCATGGATCAGATCTGCGCCAGAGATCCAGAGGAATGCTCAGAGACGCTTGGACGTCGCGCCGAGGACTACAGCCATGAATCAACGTTCACGGTGCCTCTTCCAGTTAACTGGTTTTTCAGATGGTTGAACCCATGACATTCTATCTCGACGGTGAAAATATAAATATGCAAAATGCATCTTTAATGGTTTATATTCTGCACCTGTTGAACAACGGTTCCTTGCCTGCAGAGATTTGTCTCGGATAAACCGAGGTGATGACCGAAGAAGCTTACCGTTGCAATATGTGCCACTGAGAGATGGAAAAACACATTAAGCGAATAGTCCCAAGCAAATGGGGCGAGCAACCGTAACTGTGGTCTCTTTTCTTAGTAAGTGATGGAGTGGAATCCTTCTGCGATCCCGATGTTCGAGCATAGGAGAGACACATCAGTATAACGCTATCCCAAAAATCGTTCTGAGTCCAGACCGCTGAGAAATATTCAAAGGTCTTCCCTAGTGGTCACCAGTAAAAGCACCGACTAAAGACACCTTTCTTTTGCACGCCATTTTCCGGGAAAACGGCACAGTCTGTTTCATTGTCATAGCTAATGCTATCGTGGATTCAGGACTAGTCTCATAGCTCGTCGGATAGTCTAGTTACTATGGCAATTGGGATACGATTCGCCTCTTCCTAGACGATAGGTTCGGACCGCCTGCCATATGCTTGGAATTAATGCAATTCGTCAGCTGTTCTTGTCAATTCTGCCACCTGCCGCTACATTCAAACGCTCGTATAGGAAGCCCCCTACAGCTGTGCGTTGTTTTGTCCAAGGGCGATTTTAACGTGATAAAGTCGGGGCGCAGCCGTCGGTGCGGAGACTCGCAACGTAAAAACCGGTATAATCAAGAGAAATTAGGGCGCACTGACTTGCGTGAAATGTTTTCCCACGGGCCGGACGAACTTGTAGTGGCGCAGCGCCAGCTCGTTGCCGAGCAGCTGGGCGGAGATCTCCCGACGTAGAAGGTTCAACGTAGACTCGGGGTGCACCCTGGCGGACAAAACGTGAACTTCAGCTTCTCACGGTAGCCGCTCCGGGACGATGGACGGACATCGTTGATTCATTGCGACCAACTTTCCGGAAAATACTGTTGGTGAATAAGACATATATCACGACCAGGTACATAAGTCACCATGTTACGGCGGCGGAACCACCTGCGGTCGTATCGGAACGTTAGGTGCCTTTACGCACGGGGCACGTATAGTGCGGCAAAGCGTCTCTCGATGTGAAAGTGCGAGTAACGCGCAAAGCGCGGTCCAGGGGACATCCTCCTCTATGAGCCTGTGGTGCATGCGATAGAAAATACGGAGCTCTGTGGACATACTTTTGATTATGTAAGTGAAGTTGAATGAAGTTTAGTGACAGATTTAACGCAAGGCATGCAATTTTCTGACAGGCCAGCTGTACTGACGTGCCTGTTTTTCAAGGTTTCGCGGCACGGAATTACTAGGAATAACTATGTTGGGAAATGTTAGGAAATAAGAAAATTAGAAAAACGAATAATTAGGAACCAAACGGGTAAGATGTAGGGACAACATATCTTTTTCTGACGTAAGGGAAAAACACCACACTGGGGTCATTTCATGTCACATTCAGACCTTTCATACATATCCCACAGTTCTACTCTTTCATAGTGAGGATATTTTTGTTTTCGCACGCGTCAGCACTCACCGTAGACATATATCGCAAGTTGGCCTTTTAATGGTATAGTGCGACAGGACATATGGAGGATCCCTTTCGTTCTGAAACTATTTGCAGCATTTAAACATTTCCATTGTTCTACTGTCATGGCCCTGACCCAATTTGAATGACTGAAAGTTTATCCATTCCATAGTCGTTTCACGGAAGGCAATGTCCGAATGCTGATCATAATACTTGATGGCTTCTGTTGTTTGCAAGGTACTGCTGTGTTTGTTTGGTCGAATCGCCTAACTCACCAAACTCATTGGCTGGACGGGGATAGTGCCAGCTACCAGAACGGCGCCGCTGGAGCCACTGAATGGGTCGGCAGCAGCGTGCATGGCACTTCTGTAGGAGGGAGTAATGGAAGCTCTGTATCCCTGTGCTCAAATTCTAAGATCCAGGAGTTCGGGCGTCAATGAGACCAAAAATTTATGCTATTACGTCCGGTATTTAAGCGTGCCAACCGCAACCCAACGGACATCCAGAAGATGCCCCGTCCTCCCCGGCCTCTCGCCTGGGTGCGCCCCCGGCCGTGCTCCCGGACGGCTGGCACGGTGGACGGCACGAACCGCTCATGGACACATTATTGCGAGGCCGCGAGGCCGACACCAATGAATTTCCGGCGAAAAAAACGTCCGCAAAAACGCGCCAATGGCCGGCCGGCGACCAGCCGGTGCGAGCTTGCATGCTGGAGGGTGGTGATCGGGCCCTGGCGGAAATTGGCAACCGCGGTAGATGGCAGAAGATGTATATGTAAGCAGGGTTTTGATTGACCGGAATCCGATGGCTGAAGGAGCGAAGATTCGCGGTAAAAAACTTTCGATAAGCAAACCGATGAATGTGCATGTTGCGATGAATATGAGATGGAGGATATAAGGCCTGCTTTTATTTTAATTTATCTTCCTCTTCCATTAAATCTCTGCTCCGATAAAAGCCGAAGGTAATCTGCACATGAGAGGGACGATGAAGGATAATCATGTATCTGATCTGGACGATAAAGAATGATCTAATAACCATCGAACCCCGTACTGCATATAATATTCATAACGTCCGTTATGGTTCCGTAAACACATTTCATGATGTACGTGACGATGCTGCACGTCCAATTCAATTTCTGCGCGGACAACCATTGATATGCGCAGGGGAAGGGACCCTATTAATTCACATCCAAGACTAAAACAATGATTACGCCTAAACTTCCGCATTCATAACTCGAGGAGCAGCAAGCTTATTCCATTGCTTACAAAGCGTACAGACTCGAAGGACATTAAGAAAACTATGTAAGTGATACATTTGCTATAATGGAATCAATCAAATGTGCGGAATTGGGAGCCCTGTGCTATAATGCTGCACAGCAAGACTTCCTAAAAACGCGCACTTTGAAAGGATGTCGTGATTGTTAAAGTACTGGTCAGCAGTATATCCAGGACGTTGAAAAGGGAGGGCCATGTTGACAATAACGGTTAAGGAGACGGAACCGTATAACCTCAAAGTGTTCCATGAAATGAAACTGTTCCCTGAAAGTGTCCGGGCTAAATTCGTAAAAAAATAAATAAATGAAGGGCATTTACCTCTACTGCCTCGATCGACCTTGGAGGGGTCACGATGTAAACGGAAACTATGATTTGCATGCAGATAGTAGTTTGAATCCTTATTCACCGCCAGGAGTCGTTTCAGTTTCCTTCAAAGCACCCTTTATGTTATCTCTCATAGGATCCAATGGAAACCGAAATGCACCGACACCACCTTCTTTGAGTCGCACACAATATTTTCCTTTCAGAGAAACATTGATTGGAACAGGGATGAATGAGATACGCTTCAGCGTTTCCCACATTCTGATGAAGCATGCAAGGAGCTATGGAACGATTTCACCATTGCTGTAGATAAATCATCCGATGCAAACAAGTTGTTACAACTTAGTCGTACGTCCAAAGTTTGCAAAATAAAGACTGAAGGATGTATAACCGTGACATGCAGCACAAAACGTTGCAACAAATGCGGGACCCGGAACCGGTGACACACCATAAATGCAGAAGTTAAATATGTGGAAACTAGAATGTTCCCGATCAACCCTGACAGGTAAGTTTATGATAACAGTGACAATTTGACTTCACAAGACAAACAAGTATTGAATATGCCGTCATCGCAACATAATAGTTCACTGTGGAAACCTTCATATCGCCGCCTGGGGATCGGCGTATTTTTCTCATTGCCACCACTGAAAAGCCAACAAGAAGGCACACACACACACATGCATGTAACAGGGAACAGCGATTCACTTGACAGTTCAAGTCGCTTCATATATGACCCACATCTCTGTTTTCATAGGTCCAGCTTTCGGTATGCGTCCTCACCTTGCAGAAATGGAAAGCAATGTGCGAACGTTTAGACGGCAGACTGAACACCTTTCTGAGTACCTGCGTCGATGCTCGCTCAGTCGAATCATCCTGTCAGACAGCGTCGGAGTCGACGTGTCGCGTGCGCTCGCTGCCCGACTCAACCGGCCATTGATTTAGCCACATTCCAACTTGGCCGAGGGCTCGGCACCTCCTCGGCAACAAGGTCAAGACAAACCTGCCTTCGGCAGCGCATCGGCAACAAGGTCAAGACAAAGCCGCCCTCGGCAGCTCATCGGTGTTAATGTGCCGGTATCGTGACTTCACGTTATCCTGGCCCGCCTTGACACGATGTGTCCAGTGCATTCATTGCACGGCAAGGGCGAGGGCGGTACTGCTCGTTGCGCTGCAGGCTGTAGCGAGCGCTGCAAAGTGGAATCAAGTTGCAGCCGCTAAAATCGCCTGGGTTTTCTCAGTCAGTCAATTCTGTCAAGTGGAACAACACATTGCTGCTGTCATTTGCAATAAAAAAAAGCGATAAAACGTAGAAACCACAAATCCAAAATGAAGGTAAAAAGGTCAAGGTAAAAGGCATTAAACATGGCGAAATTTAGGAAAATGTCCTCGAATACATGGACTACCACCGTTCAGCTGCCCACGCCCAAATGCATACATGGATTAGGTTTTGGAATTGATTTGAAAGCATTGCAAGGGGGCCTTTTTAGGAAGGTTTCATAATGCAAAGGACGAATTTGGTGCGCATTGTCAGATATTGCTAAAACTTTGGTAGAATTGGAAGTCTCCATATTTCATTTGTATTTTACGCATTGCGTTTTGGTCTGAGATTTACGTCATATAAATCAAGCTTGAAACTGATTACACTTAAGATCCATACACTCACTTGAACCTAAAAGCGTTTTTTTATTTATAAATTGTGGTATTTACCGAAACATATTTCAACCCCGTCGTTATTTCTGGTAATTTGGTGAAGAAAATGATAGCTGTTGCTTTGATGGCATTTCTTTCAGAGTGTTTGCTACGATCATGGAAACTAATCCAATTTTGTTATTTTTAAATCGGTTCTTGAAAAAAGGGACCAGTCATGCCTTGTCATGTCAGCTTGAAACTTAAGGTAAAAAAAATGGCTGAATCTAGTTTGTCTGGTAATCTTAACTCCGATAGTCGAGGACTTGTGAAGACCCGAGACAGAAAAAGATTAATTTTTAGAGTGAGCTTTGCTTGATTTCCTTGGTTCTGTACGAGCAGCGACATGTCTCCATAACAACGGCAGTCGGAGACCTGCATGAAGTGCTCAGATCACCCTATGACGTGCGCCCACTTTTTCCCCATTCGTGTCGGACGAAAGAAAGGCCGGCGAGACGGCTGTGTGCTGACATGCCGCCGACTGGCCGTTATTGACCGCCCGCTCGGCTGATGAGGCTGTTTCTGAGACGTCATTGTCCGCGTTTCCATGAAGGGTCCGCGCCGTGCGCGACTGTGTTTGGCCATTTCTTTGTTTGGGGGGGGGGCTAAGTAAGTGGCACAGTTGCTTAGACGATTGGCTCAGGACTGCAGGATTGCGCAAAGTTTGGGTTCAAGCTGCAACCGTATCGCGGGACTCACTGAATAGAACGAGACCATCCACATGAGCGTTCGTGCCAGACATTACGACCAATAACGCTACCACGCCCTTCAGTAATATAAAATCATGAAATACTTTGTATTATCCTGTGGTTCTTTTGGTATGCTTTCGAAACAATGGCGGCCCTATTTTAGATTAGTTTGAATTGTGATTTCTGATGCGTTGCCAGGCTGTGGAAAGGATAGTATCGAAGCTTTCGTTGGAGCTGTAATACTGATTTGTATCGCTGTAAGTACCAGCGTTGAATAATGTCAACGAGGCTCCTGGCTATGAGATGCGTATAGAAACCAACAGTAAATTCATGGATAAAACGGCTCCAAATATAATCGTATGGAATGCAGTCATCGTATATCTTTTTAAAGCACTGGAGAAAATTGAATCTCGTGTGCTTTTCTCGACCTTGGTGAGACGGCTGCCGGTCATTCGTCATTCCTGCCGTCAGCCGGAAATGGCCAGTTCCGCCGCGCCGTCACACCGGATGTCGGCCGGACACGGCGTGCCGGCGGCACCAAACAGGATCATAACGAACCGGCCCCGCAGCCGTCACGGCGGTGACACGTGACGAACGGTGTAAGGGGACGGAAACGAACGTGACGTACCCGCAAATCCGGGAACTCCTGATCCGACTGGATCCGATTTGGAAGTGCGGTGTGCTGCTGAAAACCCGGAACGACCGTGGTACAGGGAGACATCATTAAAAGAGATAACCGTCCTGCATTGCGGTAGCCCGTGGCATTAAACGGGGCCTTAGCCTCGCCGCAGCGTCCCGAAAGAAACTGATGCTCCACATCATGTTTCTGGCTCAGGCCTCGTTCTTTGGGGTATGTTGCAATGAGGCAACATCCGCGGTTGCCTGCGGCATTCTGCCTCAGGGCTTTTATGCTGTTGATTGATGACTGCAACCCTTGCCCGGATGCCCTCGTAGACGACATTAACTCGCAGGATGCTCAGTCTTCCAGTGAGTGACTTCAGCATCGTATTAAGCCCATTGGAGATGAGAGTTAAATCCTAGTATCTGCCGTCTATCGCCAACACAACACATTGACATTAGCCGTACGAAAATCATTTAGTAGTCTTTAAACGATCCTAAATGGCCGTGGTTCCAGTGCAGGTCAGCCGAGACTTACTCAGCAGCCTTCTCTGCGACGGTGCGTATCTCTCTGAGACAGAAGGTGGAAAATCTGTGGAAAAAGCTCTCGTTCCGTATCTAAAAAACAGCTCTCAAAATGGGTGCAAAATGACCTCAGTAGTCGGCGCGCCCGAAAACACCAATAAACAACAGCAGCAGCTCTCAAAAGCGGGGTTCTGCCACGTCCCATGTGTGAATCTCACGGACATAGCGCCATTTCCGGCTCCAAATGACGAAAGATCCACGCATTCTTCCTAGAAACTGCATTGGAATGCAACTGCGCTCGTGGGAGAAGATGGTCGTATTCCCCTCTCTCTGCGATGAATGAGGTTCGACAATTATTTTAAGAGATAAAAAATGACGTGTTCCAACCACAAGTTTCCCTGCTCGTCAGATACAGAGTAGTAAGTATATAAATGAATATGGAATATGTGCTTAGTTCATGCCACATTTCTTAAACGTATGAAAACCCTCGCACGATTCCACCCGTCTTGTCAAGTGACCTGGCCTAACCCACGATAGCTGGCCGGTCCCTGCCCTCTCGAAATGCCTCTGACCTCAGAAGGCTATCTAACGAGTTTCGGTGAAACGTCGTCACTCCGGGGTGACGGGAACACTAATCCCTCCCGCCGTGACGGGATGTGACCATTCGAAATCATGCCTGACGCATCAGCGACTCCGTCGTTCCTCTCCTCACCTACAACCACAGAGGACGGCACTGTTCCAGGCCCTACCTGACAAAGCCCAGAGAGATTGTGTCGTTGCGGGACGTCCTCTCTGCCAGCCTCCGAGGCGCCGACCACTTCTCCCGAGGCACCAGGTACACGTGCAGGTCCCCCATCTGCAACACACCGCATTCTTGTTTTGCCAGTGTTAAACTTCTTCTCTTCTCTCGCGGTACCAGATCCAAGTGCAGACCTCCCACCTGCAACACGTCGCGTTCATGCATTGCCAGTGTTCAGAAACGCAGGCAAACGTTGTGGTGTAGATCATAACTTCAAGCACATCCCCATATACTGTGGCCCTATGTTGTTATTCAGTCTCTGAATGTATGTTGCAATCGGCATGTTTTGCGTGTTGATGGTGTTAATGTGTCTCAAAATTACTATAACATATACAGTGTGCAAGTTCTTCAAGATGTCAGTATAAGCGAATATTAATAAAATGGTTACAGCGAAACAAAAATACATTGAAACACAAGATGATTCAAAGGAATATTTTGATGTCCATATCATGTAACCGTGGCAATGGTCATTTCCCTTACTAAATTTCAGCTTCACATTATTTTTGTGCCATGAATAAGCCTGACAGGCCATCTGACAGCTTGACGTATTTTCCCAACGATATCGCACCATGTCGTTTATCATACCCTTTTCATTTCTAAAGGCCTTTTCATGGTGGTGTTTACGTTATGTTCTTCACATCGACGCGGACCAGCATGTAAAAACTCTGCACCTTTTCGGGCGTAACTGTCGTCACCATCATGTGATGTGCCGTCACTGAGCGCAGGTTGGCACATTCTTTTCACGTGTCCTGCTGATGGATGAATCAGCTGGATACTGCCTTTACTCAAGGCGAGTGACTAGTAATTGTAACCTACCCGTGTCATAGCGCCTTGCAACGTGAAGTAAATCTGATCATAAAGCATACCATGCCATGCGGATCTAATGATATGAGTTACGTAAGCTTTGAAACCTCTTAAAAGGACGAACGTTCCGATTTAGTTCTTACCCTGGTTAGGTAATGACGTGCGCATATTTTTTTACTTAACGATTTTGCCTAAAATTGTCTTGTTAAAACAAGGCGTCTCACGTACAGCAGCAGTTTAGCGGTTTAAATAGGACAAATAAAATAAAATGTTTACAGAACACACGTATAGTACATACCCCTGCACCCTGAAACGACTGCACATTTGCTGTTTTAAAGAATAATATTGCTTAGGCGTTGTTTACACGCAGTGAGGTAAAAAAATCCTGCGTTCCACGAAACCGGGCGTGTCGTCACCCTGCGCCGCCCGGGCTGGGTCGATTGCAATTGATTTTCGTGTTGTTCCGGTCTCCATGGTGTACGCAGCTGAGTGCTGCGAGGGCGACCCAACGTACCGGGAACAGTTTTGACCAAGCTGAGCTTGGGCCAATTTCACGCGGCTCCTGGCACCGATTGCCGGCAGCTGCGCCAAAGCATAGTGATGGGACAGTATCCAGAAGAACGAAGGCGAATGCAATAGTGCGGAGAATCGGCCGACGCGTAAAACACGGACTCGAGATGCTGTTGCGCCCAAATTCCCATTGGCGCCTGTAGCGTCAAGCATGACATGTTTTTGGGATGCATGTTCACGATAAACTATAATAATTTATGTTATCTGCCGATGCCTCAAACCTGACGTAAACCTCCGGCAATGGCAGCAGTTTCCGGCGGCGGAGGCTGAATGTGGGCCACCGTCGGCCGAGTGCTCCGCAGTTGTGACGGAAATAGCGCGGAGCACGCAAGGAGAGGTCGATTGCTAATATCTCTCCCGCGGCGGCGCCGTCACGAGACGTATTTGCATTATGGCTGCAGCGATAGGGAATGTAACGCGCTGACCAATGTGGGAAAGTCAGCGCGATCTACAGTCAGACGAGTGGTGCATCCCGAAGCCGAGATAGCTTTTCCGGTTCATGAGCTGATGGTATGCTTTCGTTTACTTCTTGGCCGGGAGCAAACGTGATAATTATCGTCAGGCCCGATGTCGGCACAGATGGAGCCAGCATTGTAGAGCATTCAGATAACTCAGCCTTCAAAAGCTTTCTGCGACTTATGCGCGAATCATCCGCGCTATATGACGGTGTAACCGTAAGTAATGCGCTAGGGCGAGGGCAAGAAAGCAATCTTGCGCTCGTGTGACTGCTTGAAGGTCAAATCCAATCATTCGTCAGGCACGTCTCGAGGCCAAGTGCCAATGGGTGGCTCACTGTGATGCTGATCGACCCGCATGGAAACCTCAGATGATGCATTGTTTTCGATGGCATAAAAAGCGGCTTATGGGTCTCATCGAATGGCATACCATAATCTGAATCGAAGTTGGAGAATATCAACCTCCAACGTTATGTGAATCTCATTCGTGTATGAAATTCATACCATTCACAAAAAATCACATTTTCGTAATAGCACAATATTAACAATATTTAAATCATTTATAACACATTAACATCATATTCCTACTATCGATAACAAATTTACTGAGTTCATAATAGGTACTTCTAAAGAAAGTCAAAAAATTTGGAAGAAGTGAGCCGAAGATTTTTTGCGGCTTATTTCCAAACCTCCCCCTGTTTTCCGGCATCTCAACTAGAATAAAACAACATCATATGTCTCGTCTTGAACCCGCGACTCGCTCGGGGAGGGGGCGTCAGACGACCTTATTCTTGTTTTTTTTCTGCCGTATAATTCTATGATCAAACGTGGTAGCGTCGTCAAATTATCAGTATCATTCGTCATCGTCAAATTATCAGTATCATTCGTCATCGTCAAATTATCAGTATCATTCGGCACATCAGTTCTACACATCATAGTGGAAAAAATGAATGCGAAGGCATTAGGAGCGAGTGAACTTCTCCACAGCTGGGAGGCAAAGAAACATTTTGGACCAATTCTTTCCAGTCAAAGCCAATAGGGTCAATGTTAAATTTCAAAAAGCTGGGGGCCGCTGCCCCCCCCCCCCTTCCCGCCTCCTCTTTGCTTTCCGCACCCTTGGAAGGCTTCCAAGATCACTCCAAAATGGCGTCATGAACACCGTTATGTTTTGTGATTTTGCCGTTCTTCGAGTTTTCTTCATCACCATTGATATAGTGGTGGTGGGAGATAGCCGATGATGTGCTTTTGAGTTACAACATCATGAGAGGTTAATGCAGACCACCAAAGTCCTCACGCAGGGTCAGATTTACAAAACTGGAGATTTTTTATATAGTGCCAGTCTAAGGGACACATGGCTGGCAATCCCGGGGGGTTTGAGGGTTCGGACCGCCTACCCCTCCCCCAATATGCAGCGATTTTAACATAAGGCCTATGGCGATGACTGGAAAAAAACAGTCTGAAATTCTACGTGGACCTCCCCCAACAACTTTCGGAAATCTCCAGCCAGGAAACCAGTTATGACGGCTTAGAGGTACTTCATGAAGCTTAATAGAGTTCAGGAAGCTTCCTTACGCTTTATCTGGCACTCTTTGAACCAACATGTAATTGAGCTATTAATATTACATGACTTTGGTCTGTGCCACAATTAATTTCCATTAGACGTGCATTAGTATTTTATGCATATTTTTACACGTATTGCGGCTTTAGTATGTTTCTATTTGTACGCGATGACATTCCCCAAATACTTCAGAAACTGTTGACCTTTGACATGACATGTGACCTGAGAGATAATCACGAGGTTCGCAAATCCGGCATTCAGGGGATAACAGGGCATTCAATTACTGTTTGAATCAGCTAAATCGGTGCATTGGTAATGGATTTACTGAGAAGGCAACGTCTGACAAGCATCTTAGTCCCAAAGTTCTCTATATTTTTCTTGTTAAGAAAAAGAGGTGTAATCGTCATCACTGCCAGATCAAAATATTTGCTAAGGTGAGGCCAAGACTATGGCTAAGGTTGATTCGTCCGTGTAGTCTAACCTTAGGCAAATACTGAGTTTCTTCGGATTTCGGTCATTCTGTTCGATTATTTTTGAAAACCAGCATTAATGTAACCATGTTCGTATTTCTAAAATGATTTTTTTTAATCCCCTTCGAGAAACAAGGCACCAAAAAGACATGTTTACCCCGGGCTTTCTCAACGTAACTGGGGCCTTGGCCTCGATGGCCCCTCCCTGGATCCACCAGTGAGCATGATCTGCGTGTGCATTGCCCGTAAACTTCTTTAACCAGCACCGAACGCGTGGGCTGACACCTCCGTCAGGCGTAGTCGCCAGCGGGCGGTTCAGACGAGGTGGCGCGCGACTCGGGCGATAGCCTGACCTCGGCCCAATGACCACCGCTGACCGGGGTCCCCTGGGGAGGCGATGGATGTCGGTGGCGCCAGGCACCGGTCGGCCGGCCGCGCGCCGTCTCGGGCCAATCGCCACCCCCTCCGGCCGACCTTGGGGCGGGGTGATTACGCCCCGAGGCAGGACGGTCGGGCGTCACCGTAGCACTCCGCCGGCGCCCTGAACACCCGCCGGTGCTAATGCCCAATTAAATGCACGTGGCCGGCGGTATAAAGTCGGCGAGACGGCCAAATGGTCCGAGCTTAGCGCGGCGCGGACTGATACAGCGCCAATAAACGGCCAACTTCTTCTTGGCATTAGGGCCGCTGCGGCTAATGGGGCCAGGCGTCTGGGCCACAACAGATGTAGGTCAAACACGGCACGATTACCTAATCAACTGCTTTGTCCCGATAGCAAACAAAAAGGTTCCGATGCTGTTTCCAGTAACTTTATTGACAGGTAACAAACTGACACCTCAGTTTTAGAGGCATGCAAGCCAGTGCTATACCATCAAGTTAGCTGAAATGCACAAAACGAAATTTAGGTTTTAACTCCAGTGCAAAAAACCGTTGCAAAATGACTATTTCACATGGACCTCTAGAGCCAGCCATGATGCACATCCAGTTGGCTCGTAAATGTCATAGATTCGTCAAATGAAGACCTCTGCAGCAGGCCCGATCACGTTCCAAAATCGCCCGATATATCGCACCTCGTAAATGGGGTTTTCATGTATGCAGTACATTCCAACTCGTAACGGCCAAAATACATCCATTTTACGCTCGCGATTTACATCTTTTTTATGCATTTTGATCTCAAGAAGACAAAGAGAAACCGCGTGATAGTGCAGGTTCTAGTCTCAAGCATCACGCTGGCAAATTATTCCGATGAAATGAAAATGGGAGGATGCGTTTTATAGAGCTAATGCCGGCTCGACGGCCTGCGGAAGGTGATCAGTGGTCGGGCGGTTATACATCACAATCCCAAGCGATCACGATCACAGCTGAGCCGAGAAACTCACCACGGATCTGTGCATGCTAGATACGGTGCGGCTGCACCTTCATGAGTTGGCAAACAAGCCGCAGTAAAATGATATGACGCGAACTCGACAGCAATCAGTTCGTTTACATCCTGGTCTATGTCTTGCATATGGGATGAGTTAAAATCTTGTCAGACTACATCATTATGAACAAACCATGCGGTTGTTAATTTTGATCAGTCCATCTGTTCGGACACCATTAGAAACACACAGAAATCATGTTTTTTTAAGGTAAATGCAGATCACGTGTCGCTTTCCACTTTTAACGTCAGATATCAAATAGATAAATTTAATGACGAATTGCAAGAAAGATGCAACTCCTGAAAAAATTTTAATTTCACTTTACAGGCACGTTTCACGGCTTCATTGTTTCGTTGTTTCAGAGTCCATCTTTTTAATTATTACTTTTTTACGTGGATGCAACAGTTATGCGGGTGCAAAATACTGCAATAGACTGACAAAAGGACTTTTGTATTATGCATGCTGGAAGATAGGCAAAGAAACACGTAAAAACATCAACGAAGAGAGCGTCGCTAGTCATGCGCCCCAGAGGCCGTTTCATTGATAAACTTCTTGAAACCTAATGATTCACTGCGTCAGATTTGAACGTTGTGCCTCCTTAAAGTCACCAGCAAATATGAGCACACCCAAGGGAATCCATGGGTTTTTCCTTTACGCAGTCGCCCGAAAGATGAAAAACATTCCTGTGTTTAAGATATGTATGAAAGAAAAGGGATGGAACTCAGCACATATTTCCGAAAATCATCTGTTAATAGCTTACTTAAATATAACACTGTCCAGTTACATAGGGTGGCGATCGGGCCCGGCTAGCATAACTACAACACCCGACCACTATGCGCCCCTCCGTGCAACAAACGAAATTGAACTCCCGTGTGGTGAACGTGGAATCTTGAAATCATTGGACAACAGTCTTGATGACATTATCCCTCCTTCAGTGTCGTAGCCAAGCCGTCGCCGATCGCTCGAATAGTCGAGAACGAGGAAAAGGGGGAAAACATACACGCACATGAGATGGTATCGGAGAGAACCATCATTATAGGACCATTTAATACGGTACTGAACAGATGTGTTCCATAATAACAGTGAGATAATCGGGTACAGTCAACATTCGCGTATGCGACTGGCACCCGTAAGTATGGCGCGATCCGTAAAAACAGCGCCAAACATAGTGGCCGCTTGCATCAGCATGGCAGAGCGACCATTTATGTATGGAGGTTAAAAGACGACCTTGATCCATACGGGGAGATAAATCCTAAATCGAACTAGACCGCATTTAACAGGTAATAATTTTGCAGTTCCTTGTTCTCCGGCACTAGCAACCGTGGTCATGTCTCTCCCGCCCTGACTGTACGTTTGTTATTAAGCATGCGAATAGCCTGTCCGTTTCATGAACAAGACCTTCCTTTCGTTCTATGGAATGCATCAAGGGAAATTAATCAGGCAAGTGCTATTTAACCCGTCCCCGACTGGGGGGGCAGTTGACGCCCCCCCATGAGGTTTTTCAGGGATTGCGAGAGAACCAACAAACACAGAGTTACGAAACTTTGTGTACCTTTTTCTCCATCAATTTTACATCTCGTGTCAAAATTTTGACCTCAGGTCACGTCAGGTGCCTGACCTAGGTCAGGTCAAACAGGCCTATGTCAAAAAAAGTTTAGCGCCCTCTAACTTTTTCGCAAAACAAGATATCTCAATAATACTTTCAGGGATTAGTGATCGTGATAGATGCAACAAACCTGCTTTCTCAGATTTTTTGGAATTTGCCGGGTCATTGATCTAAGGTCAAGCCCATTTTTAAGAACATATCACCGTTTTTTCGGAAATTGACGGAATATTCCATAACATTTTTAGTGTGGAGTGAAGCAGACATCTAGTTACCGTCATTGGACAAAGTATCCGTGACTTCCAGCCATTGACCTGAGGTCAGGTCACGAATAACTGTAGTGGGCCAAAATGTACCACCGTCAAAATCGACGATGAATTACACATAATGGGTAGAAAATGGCAGAACTAGCTTGCACAGACGTAATTAATATCAGGAACCTCAAAAACTTCCAAAAAGTAGCATGTTTTGGAAATAAACGGGCTCTCGCAAAGATCTCATGATTCTGTGCCCAGCAGTTGCAAGTCATTAGCCTTCAAAAACCGTAATGGCCGGGCCTGGTCGGGCGGGGCTGCTCAGTTTATTTTTCTACTAGCTAAAGCAAGACCCGCTCGGCCTTTGGCCTCGTTCGTAATAACCTAAGAAAGGCGATGGCACCAGTTGGAAATACTTCCCCAGAATTTTGATACACCAATGGTTAGATCAGCTAAGATAACTGAAATGAATGAATGAAAGTGTTCCTTGTTTTTATTCATAGTGTGATCTTTGACGTCCTTTGGAAAGATCAGCAATGGGGAATAGTGACTTCGTACTGCAGCATCTGTTCCGCAAACGTAGAATCATACAGTCGCTTTGCCTGCGATAACCATCTACAAGGCAAAACGTTGTCGCTACCCGTTCGCAAATGAGGATAATATCCCGGTGACCTGGAGCCAGTGTTTGCCCACAGCCCGGACTTCCTCCAATCCCTCGTTAGTGGCTCGGGCGGAAGAGCCAGCGTCTGGCCACCGTCCCTGCATCCGGCATCAGCCCTGTCAGCCCGCACGCCAAGTTGACACAGGGTATTAGCCGACGTCTGTCCGCAAAATGGCTCTATCCGGGGCGGCACGTGACGTCCTTAAATCACGTTTTTCGCGTACAGCGGAGCTTTGGCCGGTTGCCAGGGAGCGTGACGCTTCCAACTAGCGTTTGCCGTCTACTTACCAAGGCTGATGGATTTCTCGGAATACTGACGAGTGACGTGCTCTTCTGCAGTACGATGTCTTCGTTTGCAGAGTGCCGAGTTGCCATGTCACCGTTGCTGTTTTGGCTCAGGCCGGCGCGCAAATCCTCCTGGCTGCGCGCGATGGGTTTTGACCTGGGAATTTTGGTTGGTTTTCTGCTCGCCCTGGAGCTGTCCCTCTCCTTTGCCTTTTTTGAGTCTGATTTTGCAGTGCCGTTTGGCTTAGCGTGGGTTTGAGGAGCATGGTGCTCTTTTTCAGAGTCATTGCGCCTCAGTTTCGGAGGGGGTGCCTTGCCTTTGTGCTTGTCAGCTTCGTGGTTGTGACTGTCTTCGTTAGCTCCCTTGTGTATGGTCGGAATCTGAGACTTCAGCATCCTTTTATCAGCCAACTTCTCGTAATCTGTGCCGTTGTCGTCTGAGCCGTCCATAAGCGCGGGCTCATCTCCGTTCGCATGGTGCGCATCCGTGTCCTTGTCCATCTCCGGCTCGCCCTCATACTTCTCGATCAGCACGCGCTCCAGGGAGACGGTGCGGGCCTCGCCGTCCGCCGCAGCTCTGCCCTCCAGCGCCAGCTCCTCGCCGGCTCGCAGCACCTCCATGTCGCCGGACATCGGCCGCGGCGCCTCGCGCTCGTCTGTCGGAGCTTCGCCGGGGCCCGCGGCGGCCCTGTCCGGCTCCTCGGCTGCCGGTGTCTGAGGCGGGCGCTGGTCGGAGCCGCTTGAACCGACGGCGCCGTCGGCCTCGACGGTGGCGGCGGTCGGCTCGGCGTCGACGGCCTGAAGGTCGGCCGCGGGCGCGTCGGCGTCGGCCGCGTCGTCGCCGGTCAGGCTGTGGTTGCCCGAGTCCCGGGGCGACGGCGTGGCGCCACCTTCCTCCCTCGGGGACGACTCGCCCGCCGCGCCGGCCGCCGTCGCCGACGCGGCCGAGTGCTCCCTGATGGCCGACAGCTCGCGCGGCGCCGTTTTCTCGTCCGGCGGCGACTCGTCGTGCTCGGTGACGGGCGTCAGGTCGGCGCGAGGCTGCTTCCCGGCGGGCGACGGCCGGCGCGCGCGCTGCCTCGTCGCCGGCTTCCTGGCGTCGCCGGGCTGGCGGCGCTGTTCGAACTGCTGGCGGACGCGGCCTCCCGACTCGGCCTCGGCCCGTGCCGCCCGGCTCGCGCCCCCGGCCATGGCCAGTCACGCCGGATCACGCGCCGCACGCCACGCGGCCGCTTACCGGCCAATCAGGCGGTGGTCACGGACGCGCCGCGCGCCGCGCTCGCGCAACACGCGCCGCCGGCCGCGGCCGCCGCGCGCCCGCAAGTGGGCCGGCTGTTTGATCAATCCGGCGGCAAATATCGACGCTGATGAGGCGGCGGCGAGTGACACCTGCCAGCGGTGCTCGTCCTGCACTGGGCTGCCGTGGCCGCCTGGCTCGCGCCGTCACCGCTCCGACCGGCCGCTGCCGCTGGCGGGCCGGGGCCGACTGCCGGCCGCGTCGCACTGTCCCCGGAACGCGACCCTGCCCTGCCCGTCACGGCAATCACCAGGTCGGCAATGGGTCGCGGCGGCGGCGGTAGGAGCGCTAGCGTCGCAGCCGCACGCCCCGGCCGACCCCGCACGAATGCCCGGCCATGAATTGGTAATGGCGCACGACCCGGCGTAAACACGTCGTTGCTATAGGCGCGCTCGATGCCCGGAGGCGGCGTCACGCCGCGTGACCGGGCCGGGGGGGGAGGGCGCGGTAACAGGTGAATGGCTGCGGCCTTGCGGGGTCGTCCACTTACCTGCGCGCGAGGAGTTGGGGAGCAGTAGAGTAGTGGATTGGGGTATTTTCCTTTACAGTCATAAGCATGCAAAAACAGAAAAGAGCAATTAGTGCAAGGGTGCTTTAAGCGCTTGCATCAAAGCACCGCTCACAAACATATGCGTAGCAGCAAAATGTTCCGCCGCCAGCAGGCCACGGTTACCCGTCACTGTCACAACTTACGAGCCGTTAATCGCACCGTAAGCTGCACCGCAAACGTAGAGTCAAATAGACGAGGAACAGGAAGACAAGGGTAAGCGAAGAGCTGAATGAAGGCAATGATAATTATCCGAGGAAAGGACTATGGAAAAGAACGCTTTGTATAGCTGCAACCGCCACAGGAACTGTCCTATGTACACTGTACCGCAATACTTCTGTGTTATGCGGAACAGCCTAAAAATCGAAAACGCCTGAACGAACAACAGTGGGGTTAAAGTCTCAAAACCAAGGGCGACGGTATTGGGAGGGGACATGGGAACAGCTCCCCCCCCCATTGCGATGGGTCCGGGGCAAGACTATGTTTCTGCTCCCCCATTTATGATCTTGGGGGGCCTCGTAAGAAACTGAAACAAAAAAGAAAATGGGAATAAAAGCGACGAACACGCTAAAAAAAAGAAAAAAAGCAACTATGCAGGCAAAGAAGTGGGCATATGGCGTGCGTTTTCTTTCAGGTCCTTATTTTGTTAGGGGCCTCAGCTTTCTTCTAGAAGGGGCCTCGAACATGATGGTACCCAAAACTGGCCAGAGACCGCGAACTCACAATTTTTAAGGGCCTCGCGGAATGGGCTCGGCTGATCTACCCCGACATACAGTTCGGGAACCTGCTAGGGGGTCCCGGTTCAGGTCCGAAAGAGAGCCTCGTACCGATTACCATTCAAAAGGAAAACAGGGCTCGAGAACCTACAGTTTTTTGAGAGGCCTCATATAATGGATCCAGAGGGCCTTCGTTAAGGTCTCGAAGGCGAAGACCCAGGGGGCCTTCGCCTGCGCTTCGGGTTTCGGAGGGCGTCCCAGCATCCGTCCGTAAGAGGGTCTCTTGTCGGTTATGCTCAGAAGAGGCCTAGAGACCAGTAACTGACAGTTTTTAGAGGGCCTCACAGAATGGACTTGGGTTGCCTGCGCTCAAGCAAGGTTCGGATCTTGGAGGGTGTCCCAGCTCGCGTCCGTAAGAGGGCCTCGCGCCAAGTTCAAGACCTGTCGTTTGTTCGGAATTCGATGGAATTTTTGTAGCATTTTTAGTGTGAGATGATGCAAAAATCTTTTTACCGTCGATGGACAGAGTATCAATGGCTTCCAGCCATTGACCTAAGGTCAAGTCACGGATAACTGTTATGAGCCAAAATGCACCGCCGTCAAAATCGGTGATGAATTATTCGGAACGGGTAGAAAAATGGCAGCACTGGCTCGCACACTTGCGAGTAATACCAAAAAGTTCAAAAAGCCCCAAAAATTGCACATTCTGGGCTATCATATAGCTATAATATAGCTATAATAGCTATAATATAGGCTAGCAAATAAAACCCAGTCAGTTGTGTAGATTAATAACTAATGGATTTTCCCAGTTAAGTACGGAATCTTTCCAGAATTTAAGCATGAGAAACCATCACACACAAAAAAAACACTAGGGTTGAGAAATGTTGCGTGGGAAGGCCTATTTTGCGAAAATAAAGATACGTTAAAGTTAGTCGCCGGTAATTTCACATCGCGTTCGGCTACGGCGCCCGCCGGCAGTCGGCGCGAAAAATCACAATGTCTTTAGCTCAACGTTTTGACGTGCGTATTAAACAAATAAGAGAAATTAGGCGTTTATAGGCATCTGCGGACTTTTACCTGTTCATTTGTGCTTTTACCCAGACTTAATCACGGCCTTTGTGATCGAGGCATAGGAGTAGCCAAAGGGGGACCCCCCCCCTCCCCCAGGCCCGAGTTTTTTGTGAAAACCATTGCACATCGTCTTCCCAGCGGGCGGTTTTCATATGATTTCGGTTCACACTGAGCTCCCCCTCCCCTCAGAAAATCCTGGCTGCGTCCCTGGATCTAGGCCGCTTCTCGGTTTCGGCTCTGAAAAAACATATATATGGCGTCGATGGCTTACAGATTATCCGAAACTAAAAATGAGACTAGTTTCGAGCCCTACTTGTAGCGAGTTTTCCAACGGCGTGTTTATTTTTATCGTGCGACCAGCCATTCGTGAGTTTGAGGGGGACGGTCAACCGCCCTCCACCTTCCCAGTCGAACGTGATTGACGCCGACTGCCAGTCGGGCGCGGGTTGAGTTATTAGCGCACCATTACATATCTGGTCTTGGGACGAAGTTTCCTGGCTGCGCCGTCTTTCCATGAGTAACTGCCACCAAGCAGAAGTTTTAACCTCCATACGAGCGCATACTCTGAACTCCAACCTTTAACCACCACCAATAATCAAATGTAAATGTTTTCACGTTAATTTCTCAAGCCTCTTAAAAAAAATGCTGAAGTGGCTCAGCACAAAGGTACCCATTTGTTCACATTTGAGTTTCCGGTTTTCTTATATTTTTCTTCACTCACTGACGGATCTAAGGGGAGACCAACAGGGGCCATGACTCGCCCTGTAGTTGGAAAAGGGGGCAATATGTCCTTTGCCTCCCCTTGCGGACGAAAAAGGCCATTTTTCGTTTTTGAAAACTTTTTAAATGCATGCTAGTTTTCGCGGATGGCAAAACAAAATAGCCGAAATCCGAGGAGAAATCAACAATTCAGGGAAAGGTTAAATAACACGAACAGAGACACTCCATCCCTCCCTCCCTTAGCATATACTCTGGACCCGCCCTTGACTTCATGTTGTTATTCAAAATATCACGATAAGGTCCAGAAACATCGTGAGCTCCGTTTCTTCAGTTTAAAGGCGTTTTCGAGCCGGGTCGCGCGTTTCCTATCTTGTGCCCCTAGCATACGGTTTCGCCCACTAGCGCCAGCAGCCAGAGGACGCAGCCAAGACTTTCTTAAGGGGGGGGGTGCCGGAGCTCAGTGTCAACTGAGATACGAAATCATACAAATACCGCCTGCCGAAAAGACGATGTGCAATGGTTTTCACGAAAATGCCGGCCTAAGGAGGGGGGACGGCCCCCTCGGCCCCCTGGGCTGCGCCTATGCCAGCAGCTGACAACCGGCAGTAATGCTTTCTGCCCGCAGGCGAGTACCGTGGTTGCCAGACACGTGATGTGGAAAATGTTCCGAGATTTGTAGGTAAAAACCTTGATGTTTGGTTTAAACCTCGTCAAATTTGGACGCGCATGGTATCTTTTAACATTCTTCGAAGAGTTTACGACATTTGAAACAAATGATGGGAGTTTTTTATTGTCATGCTTGTTCCCCATTTCACGGAGTCGCAAATGCGCCTCAAACCTCCATGACCATTGCGTAGTTGAGAGACACATGAAATATGACATTAAATTTACCTTCAGGTTGGTGGGAGCAAACGCAACTGTATGCACCCAGGTACTTTGGCCTATAGGCCACACTCATGTGATTATGTTGAACGACATTTTGACAGTCTGGCGCACAACATCGTCATTTTTCAAATTTGTCGTAGTTTAAAATTAGTTTACCAGAAACATTCGAACTTTGACACGTATCCACCATATCAGTCGTGATAAGAATCACTAAACTGCTGAATGTGGCCTTAAATACTACTATAAACCTGATTGGAACTTTTCAATCTGCGCAGTCAAATTGTTCTTGTTTTCTGATGAGGACCTAGGCTGCACCTAATGAAACAACGCTCCACGTGGGCAAAGTACCATTAAGAGCGAACTGTAAGCCATTAAACGTTATAGATGGCGCTTGTTGCATCGTTGGGCTCGGAACAGCGGCCACAGACGGAGTGTACAGAATGAGTAGGCCTCACAGTGGTCGTTCTGCTCCTTCCGTAGATAACTCATGGGCTCATTTGGCAGCAGTTAAGCTTAGTCGTGGGCTTCGGCGGCTTTAATCGGCAAACATCGGCAGCACTGTTATTGAGTAAACCAGTCCTATGTTACGGGCATTTGTACCCGACCCATTTTAATCAGTGCAGACATGGCTGTTAGGAACACGACCGCACCGGGGTCGTCGCTATACAAACCTGAATTAACTCCATGCTTCACACTCTGAGTGAAGACTGATTTCAGCATTGCTCCTGGTTTAACTGGGACTAGCTCTGAACAATTTTGCGTGCATTACTGTTGCTCTACACAAACCAAGCTACTTTCATTTTGTCATCAAATGCATATAAATGTAACATTTCCGTTCCCATTGTCTTTGTGGCTCTTCGTATGTATTCTGTCAGACTGGCAGACTATGTCAAAAGTGCAAAGAATCACTCCCATGAAGCCCTGCTACGTTACACAGGACGCTGTGAGTAATGAACTATTCATGTACGTGGTGTATGGAACACGGTTTCGAGTCCACGTCGAGGTTTTCCAAAAATTCATTTGGTGAAGAACGATAAAAAACCGTGGAATGTCTGCCTATCACTTGGAATGAGTATGTTGGCCGCACGTGGAAGTGGGTCCATAATTAGTCGTAGGACTCAGTGCAGAAGTACCAATACACGTCTATGGCATCGAATATTCCGGCCCGCATTCCTTGCAAGCGTCGAGTAGCCTAACTCTGCGAGGGTCCCGTATGACGGATGTCGAAGACCACGCTTTTAGCCAGACATGAAACGCTGAATAAAAAATTAAAAACGCGGGCGGTGATTGCGTGGCCAGCGAGCGATTTTAAACACCAGCCGGCTCTGGCGGCTTTGACGCCGCGCGTGCTCAAGCCGTGTGTACACAGCGATCTGTATCTAGGACAGCTGTGCGTGCCAGTGGAACATCAGTCACTGCCACGCGTCATCACCATGAAAAGGCTCCGACCTCGTTAGAGTTGGCCATGGGAGTACGCTGCCGTGACCTGTCCGTAATGAACGGTCAAGAATATGGCGTCCCAGTTTCGCGAAGGTTCGACGAGTTACTCCGGGCGCAACTGACCAGGCTGTTTTCGTCTGTCGTCGTTTCACGAAGCTCTGTTGCTGCTCAAATGGCAGATTGTTTCCACTCCGAAGTCCTTTGATCTGACGAAGAAATGGTTCAATGGATGGCTTGTTGAGCCTCCGCAGCTCACGACTGGTGTGAGTCGGAGTCCTTCCTTGTTCACGTCGGGAAGCAGGAGCGAAGGAGCATTCAGAAAAGGTGGTGACAAAAACCTTTTTTCCGTAGGGTTAGTGCTAAATTTCCCACAAAGTTGGCCCCCTAGTTGGCGTTCCTACATCTATGGTGGAAAGCCCTTACATGTGTTTGTGGAGCCTTGCTGTGGTGCTGGTTCCACTGTTTGTACTGGGCATTCGTCATGATCCCTATACCGTTGTTGGTTTTGGGGACTTTGGTCAACGAATGCCTGCGTTTGGGTCATCCTTGGTCTCCTCATAGTTGCCTTCGTTCACTACGCTCTCGAGCTGTTGTTGGTATGTACCATTTTCCAAGACCACGGTAGTGTTGCCCATGTGAGCTTGTAGTATGACGATGTTGTTGTGACTCTTGAAGGTCTTAATGGCACTTTGTTCTTCTATTGTTACGTTTCGCGTCGGTGGCTTCGCCTTTTCTTTGGGCTCCCTCACCTTCCGTCTCAAATCGTCGTCCTATTCTCGTCCGATACTTGCTGTTGCTTTCTCGATTCGGGCCATGATGTCCAGGTAGAGGATTCGCTGGTTGGCCATAGCAAAGAAAAGTAATTTGTTACGGCTCTATAACATTCTAGTCTCAAGAAAGGGCAGTTTTCTTCGTGGAGACGTTTTAGCTTGCGAATGTGAGCATCTTTTACCTTTTGTTGTTCTCTTCGAACGTTGTTCGTAGGACCTCTTGGATGTTTTCATTGTCTTAAATGTCATGACCGCAAGCCATCCTTTGCACGGTGGGAGCATGTCATACAAGGCTTGCCTCGTTCTTTTCTCCACGAGTTTTGCCTCCTTACTATTGACGCTGGTTTTCAGTCTCGGTCCTTTTGGAATGATAACCTCACCTAACCTACTCCCTGTTTCGGCACAGGAACGGTAGGTGGCAGGGGCGCGGGAACCATGGGGCCAGGCCAGCTTCAGCCCCCCACCCCCCAGCTTTTTGGAATTTAACCCCGAGGAATTTGATTCTATGGACGTTGGCTGGAAAGAATTGACCCAGAAATGCTTCTCGGCCCCTCGAGCTGAAGAGGAGTTCCCGTGCGCCTATTAGATGGTTTTCCTCACTCCTAAGTTTGATGTTCATCTTCGCATGCTTCCTCCAGCTGTCATCGCTCCGAGTCCGCACCGAATGGTGCTACGGAATTGTGCTGACGAGGTGAGGTTGACGTTCTCACAAGTCCGTCTTATTTACCTCTCCATAGCTGAATTCCACAGATCAGAGACCACGTGATGATTTTGATCGTAGCAATGCCGCTCACATTGGACGAATAGGTCCTTCTCAAGACCAAACAACCACGCCACCTGAGGACGGCTAGAGACCATGCCGGTCGAAACATGGCGTCAATAACCACGCACCTCACGAGGACGGTAGTTCGGGAAACACTAACATCAGAAATGCTGGCGTTAGTTAAGAGCTAGTTTGACTTCGTGACTAGGACAACTATGAATCACGATTGTGAAGGTGTGAACACCACCTCTGTCTCTCCAAAGGCTTACAAGAAGTGGTAGAGTTCAGTCACCAGCAGATGTCAATCCTTCTCGGATTTCCCTTCTCGACCGCCGACCGCCCGCAAAACACCTGCTATTGATCTAGATGTCTTTAATCGAATGATGGTTATTTACAAAATAAATTCATACAAACACGTCCTCGGATTCCATAGCGCAGTTCCACAATCGAAATCACAATGGCTGACAATATTGGCACAGAGTCACCCGTCCTGCCCCTCCCTCTCCACCTGCCACGGGTCTGCCCCACAAGACGGTGGCCCAAATTACCGGCCAAATTACTAGGAAGCACCGGAAGTGTTTGAATCAAGGCCTCCTTATCTAGCGCGTTTTAGCTCTAACACAAACGCCCTCGGTTTACAGAAGCATCAGCCGTGAACTAAGGGCATAAATTACTCTTGGAACTCTCACAAGGACAACGTTCTTGTACAATTATGCCTTCAGACGGTGCGGTTGATTTAGTCCAGCAATCTTGGCACAATTAAAGCTGCTGCTCTGCTTTATACGAAATCATAGCGCAAACGGTCAGCCAAGTGCGCCGCGTTCGCCGTCCACGAATCCTCTATCCTCGCACGGAGGCAGATGTCACACACAAACGCACTCTCACAACACGTCCGGCACATTAAACAACTCCGAACGCCCCCGCCACCCCCGCACGTGCCTCCGCTAGGCGCAAGTGCGGGCAGGGAGCGGCGTCGCAACCTCCACACAGTGAGCGGCCGAAACAAGTCGGATAATGCGTTCTGACACGCGTGCGCGGGTGTGTACAGACAGTGGTGTCCCAGCTCGGACGGCAGGGCCTCGGCTCGTGGCGGGGCGGCCCGAGCGCCGGCGGCCCTGTGTTGGGACGGTGGGCGGTCGTCGGCGCGCGCGCGCGGGTCGGCGCGCGCCGCCGCGGCCCCGCAGAGGGACGGCTCGTGGGCGCTGCGTTCCCCGGACGCGGCGGCGGGAGGCGGCGGCGTCCCCGCGCGCGGCTCACTCCTGTCGTCCTCCCGCCGGGCGGTCCTCCCGTCCTCCCGCGTCCTCGCGGCGGGTCGGCAGAAGTCCGGCTCTACCGCGCCGGGCTGCGCGCCTGCACCGTCAGGCGCTTCAGCGACTTCTCAATGTTGAGCCGGTGGCCCATGCGCTTGACGCCCAGCTCGGCCATGCCGGGCCCGTCGAGGCGCAGCAGCCGCTGGCCGTCCACGGCCGCCTCCGCGAAGCGCGCCTTGTACTCGGGCATGAAGAGGCTCTCCAGCCAGTCGCACGTGTCCTCCACCGTCCACTGGGCCACGGCCAGGCTGCGGAACCTGTTCTTGACGTGCGCCGGCGCCGCCGGCTGCGGCAGGCCGGCCGGCCGGGCGCGCAGCACGCCCGGGATCTTACTGGGGCTGCCAGCCGACGGCCGCCGGGCGCCGCCCACGCAGCGCGGAATGCCCGAGCCGCGAGGCGACGTCACACCGCCCGGTGACGTCACACTGGCCGGTGACGTCAGGCCGGCGGGCGAAGCCGCGGCGGTCGGTGACGTCGGCGAGGCGGCGCCGGGCGACGCCGGCGAGCGGCTCCGCAGGCCCAGAGTCTTGGGCTTCACCAGGCGCGACCCGCCCATGGCCGCGGCGGCGGCGGCGGCGGCGGTAGCGTCGGCGGTGGGCTTGGGCGGCGGTTTCGGCGCCGGCGGCTTGGCCGCCACCTCGGCGGCTGGGTCGCTGAACTCGGGCGGCGGCGCGATCAGCAGGCCGTCGCCGCCGAAGCCGGGCGGCGGCGGCACGACCGCCGGAGCCGCCGCCGCCGCCGCCGCCGCCGCGACGCCGGTCAGCTGACTGGCGTGCTTCTCGATCTGCTGCAGGCTGCGCTCGATGCTCTGCTCGGCGGGCGGCTCCGGCTCCGACTCCGGCTCCGGCGAGCCGCCGCCCGTGATCACCACCGTCGTGGTGCCGCCGAAGCGCAGCTGGCGACCGTCGCGCGCCGGCCGCCCGCCCGGCACTGTGATCGAGACCGGCTTGGCGACGCCGCTCTTGGCGCTGAGGCTGGACGGCGGCGCGGCGGCCGGCGGCGCGGCCCGGCCGGCGCGGCCCGACAGGCACGGGATGCTGCTGGCCTTGCGCGGCTCGGCGGCGGCGGTCGGCCGCGCCGGTTTCCCCGCCTGTCGTGCGCGTTCCGAGCTCAGGATCCAGGTGCGGTCGCTGGTGTCGTCCGAGCTCTCAGACTCCTCGCTCTCGTCCTGGCGGCGCGTGTACGGCGCGCCCTCGGTCGGGATGAACGTCACGTACTTGGGCTGCGCCTGGTCGTGGTCCGAGCTCACGCCCGACGACGAGTTGTCGCCCTCCTCGGCGTCGCGCGTCGGCGGCGGCAGCTTGGCGCTGCGCAGCTTTGAGCGCGCGGCGCGCAGGTCGTCGCCGCTCAGGCTGCCGATCGTGTGCGACTTGGTCATGCCCTGGCTGGGCGCCTTGGTAGGGCTGGGTATGCCTGATGGCGGCGGCTTCTTACCGAGCTGTATCCGCGTCACCTGCTCCACGCAGTCGGCCTCCTCGGCCGCCTCCGCCGGCGGCGCCGACCGCAGGGCTGGCTCGCTGCCCACGTCGCCCAGACTGAGCCGGCGCCGGCGCTCCGCCACCTTCTCCGCCAGCATCGCCTGCAGGTTCGACCCACCGGGGGGGCTCGTCGGACTGGTCGGCGCTGCGGCGGGGGCGGGGGCGGGGGCGGGGGCGGGCGGCGCCGCCGGGCAGCGCGAACGCGGCGACGGCGGCGGCTTGAGCTCGAGCAGCGCCGGCGGTGGCGGCGGCAGCTCGTCGTCGGGAGTCGCCGGCGGCCGGCGCAGGGGCCGCGCGTAAAGCTCGGCCAGCGCGGCGCCAGCCGGCGGCACGCCGTTGGTCGGCGTCGTCTCGTCCGAGGTGGGCGTGGGCGTGGCCGGCTCGGAGGGCGGGCCGTCACCGCGCGCCGCCGGCGGGACGCTCCGCGAGCGCGCCTGCAGCCGACGCCGCAGCGTGGATGCGTCGCCTTCCTGGAAGGCCAGCGTGCGCAGCTCGGCCGGCGAGGCATACAGCTTGGCGTCGGCCGACGGCCGGAAGGTGGACGGCACGCGGCGGCCGTCGCCCAGCGGCGGCGGCACGGCGTACTCGCCAGCCGCCAGCAGCGGCACGGCCGGCCCGCCGGCGCGGCCGCGCGCCTTCAGGTGGCGCGCCCGGCGGGCGGCGCCGCCGCGCCCGATGCTGGGCTCCTCGCTGGCCTCGCTGCTGGTCTCGGCGCTGGGCCGGCGCGCCCGGCCGTACAGGTGCTCCGTGCTGGACCAGAAGGCGTGCGGGCCGAGCCGCGCGCCCGGCCCGTGCCGCAGCGCGTGCAGGTCCTCCTGCGAGTGGCTGCGGCGCCGCTCCATCCACGAAGCGGCGTTCTGCAGGTCCGGAGTGCTGTGGAAGTCCTTGCGCAAGCTGCCCGTGTCGCCGACGTACACCGATTCCAGCGGCACGCCCTTTGGCTTTTTGCCCTGCAATCGAACGTGAGGCAATGAATCGTCTGAGGAGGGGTGCCAACAGACACTTTTCACCGTGAGCGTTACAAAATGTGTACACGCCTTGATTTCAATCGCACTCGTATACACATGCTCACGGCTCGCCTTGCAACTCAGACCACGAAGTGAACAACACTGCTCACAGCGCTCAGCCACACAGCCACGTCGCCGAAGGACGGGGGAGTCCGCCGCCGACGCCTCACCTTGTGCCGCTTCATCTCGGCGACGCTGGCGTAGACGCGCGGCCCGCCCTGGCCTGCCGTCGGCGGGTAGCGGGGCGCCGAGCCCTGGCGGGCGAACATCTCCTCGAGCTCGCGCGACGTCAGCCGCGAGCTGGTTGGCCGCGTCCGGATCGAGGCGACCTTCACGGCCGGCACCTTGTACGTCTCCGAGTCGACCGAGCTGCTGTTGGTGCTGCGCCCCTCCGAGTCGTAGTCGTGGATGGCGCGGTCCAGCGCCTCTGCGGGGCGGGGGCGGCGGTGAGCGGCGCTGGCGCTGGCGCTGGCGATGGCGCGCCGGACCCACACAGCCGCTACCCGCCGCCTGACCGAGCATCAGGCGGTGGACGCGCGAGCCCACCGCGTGCCTCGACCGGCCGGACCCGACGAGAGGACTGGCGCGCCGCGGACGGCAGGGGAGGCGCGCGCACGGTCGACGTGCATTATTAGCTGCAGTCACCCCGGGTAAGCTGCCGGCGCAGGCGTAAGCCGGGCTTACCGAGGCATTATGCCGCCGGCCGGCCACCGTGCGGTTTCAGCGTTTGCTTTTAACCGTACCCAGACATGAATGCACCTGCGCCAGTCGTGTTATGCTCTTCGGTTTGACCGATAAATGCGCCAGATAAGGGCCGCGACCACCAGGGACGCGGAGGCCGCACAGGACTTAGAACCGGTCCCGGCCGGCTTTCACCGCGCTCGAAATCAACCGTAACAGTCACGACCGCCACCAGAAGCAGCGTTACCAGGTGATGTCACTGCCAGCGGCAGGCCTTCCATCTGCTCAGGCGCTTGGCCGGAAACCACAGGAGCCGCAACATGACCGGCGCAGTCGTCCAAAGCCCCAGACCGGACGCCTTAGAACTGGAAATGTGCCTGGACCGCCATGGAATGCAGGTTACCACCGGTCCGTTTTGTATTAAGTCTTTCGTTGGCCTGGGTGCGTCACTGCGTCATCTCGGGAAGATCGTGTCCCGCCACGGCAAAGCGGTGCCGAGATGATGAGCTTAAATCAGACGCAAAACGAGGATAAATTGCATTCCATGGCCCGGGCACACGTCCGTTCAGAAGTGGCGCCGCCACCCACCGATCTCGGGGTAGTTGCCGAACATGGAGCGGGCCCGGGCGCGGCCCACGCTCAGGGTCGTCTTCGGGTCGCGCTTGGGCGGCAGCGGCGGGATCGGCGGCCGGCCGCCGACCGACGCGGCCGACAGCTTGCGCGGCAGCGTCGAGAAGGAGCGCGCCTGGTCGCCGCCGTCGGCCGGCTCCGGCAGCGAGACGACGGTCATGGCCACCAGGTCGCCGGCCTGGCAGATCTGCTGCACCACCACCTCGTGCGACGCCTGGCTCACGTCGGCGCCGTTGATCTGCGGCGGCAGGGGCGACGCGGTCACGCGGGCCGACGGAGGGAGACAAAGGCGCAGACCAGCGGAGAGAAATTATGTCGCATGGCGGTAGAGGACGACACCCTGATACATAGGACTTGAAGCTTCTGACAGCTGCTGATAGCGATCTCATCAAAACCACAATACCCCCACAGAAAGAAATGAAATGAAGAGAAAAGAACACAACCCTACGCAAAGGACTGTTACGCTGGTGCATGCCGTATAAATATCTACACTCAAACTTCTCAATCAGCCGTTTTCACCACACTGTCTCGCCCCACCCCGGCCACGACCCCTGCGAGCTCGTCGCGCTGCTGCCCGCTCACCGCCAGTATGAAGTCCCACTTCTTGAGGCCGGCGCGCTCCGCCACGCCGCCCGGGTCCACGTCGTCCAGGTACTGGAGCGCCGGGCAGCGCTCGGTCGGGCCGCAGCTCCATCAGCGGCGAGCTCGACTTGGCGCCGCGCAGCACGAACCCGAAGCCGCGCGCGCTGCGGTGCAGCACGACCGTGCGCGGCTGCAGCGGCTGCGCCGGCGGCCGACGGTGGCGCGGCGTCGTGCCGTAGGGCGTGCTCAGCGCGTCCAGACGGCCGTACTGCGGCTCGGCCGGCGGCGGCGCGGCCGGCGGCAGCGCCTTGCGCAGGCGCACCTCCTGCACGCAGCGCGCCGGGAACAGGCCCATCTGGCCGGCCAGACAGCCCTCCAGCAGGCCGCTGTCCGTGGAGGCAGACACTGCGAGGGAGGCACACCAGCCGCTGTTAGTGTGGACACTCCACGAACCACATAGCGCCGTAGGAACTAAGGCTGTGCTGTAAAACCCGGACATAGATCCATGCCCAGGTTCCAATCGGACGGACAAACGATGGGGCACGCCGGGATGTTAAGCCTCTACCTTGAGGAACCACAGGCGTGAGACCAAGCATTTCATTATGCTCGGCAAAACAGGTACTTTAAATATACTAATATGTATATGGTACACGCTAACTGTAGGTGAAAAACTGTCTGCCCATACTAATGTTCTTCTGAAACAAGGCGGTAAAAATAGAAACTCTCAAGATATGGAAATCTCGTCCCACTCAGAGATATGTAATGCCAGGTCGGATGCCCTTCCCAACGACGTCATTCTGCATTATCAAGTGCCTCGGGAATATGCTATCATGAGCCTCCGCCGTCCGTGAACCTGCTCTCGAAAATGTCACCGTGTATCAAGCCGAGCAATCCCGGGCCGACCGCCCTTTAATCCCTTGACGTCACCAGTCAGCAGCGCCACCGCGCCGGACTCTGAGACCGCCACCTAAACGGGAACCCATGTTATCACGCCAGCTGCCCCGTCTATGCAAAATCCGTCCGGTCCAGACATAAGCCGACACACAGACCTTGTAATCAGCGCAGCCACCCGAGACTTACCCTCGATAATGTCGCCCTGCATGAGGCTCAGGTGTCCGGACAGGCTGCTGGTGTAGGCCTCCATGCAGACGACCGTGGTACCGGCGCCTGGCAGCAGCAGGCCCGTCTCCGGGTTGGTGTCGCAGCTCTCGCCCGAGCCGGAGCCGTTGCTGGTGCCCACGCCGGAGCTCTCCGACACCACGTCGAACAGGTCCTTGCCTGCGGGCATGAAGGCGTCCGGTCGGGACCGGTGGACGCAGCATTTCTGTGCTTTCTTCGGTCTGATGGACAGCTACGGAGATAATCCTCTGGGATGGTATACCTGGCGAGACTAGTTTTGGGTCTTTTTCAAGTGAAGCTGGTGACTCATTGATAAAATCGACAGCACAAATGAAAACATTGGAAGGGCCGTATTTAAGTAACAGATGTGTCAGGTCCAGATCGATCGGCTTATTCAAGCTTTACCTTGAAACAGTGGAACCATCTTCCTTTTAACAGCTTATGCACGATAAAACTACACAAGTGCAGCAAAGTACAAAATCACGCGAGTTCACGTTAAGCGCCCGAAAGCCATGGACTAAGCCCAAGCAGTAAAGCAGCGCGCGGAGATCTGGTTGAAAGCACTATGCAGAAGGACGTAATGATGCAATGAAAAATAGAGATAAAAGTAAACAAAACTTGCTCAAATTCCGCAGACAAATGGATAATTTAGAGCGAGATTTGCTAGGTGCCGATACCTCCAGCACGCAGAAAACGAAAACTAGCGGTTCAAAACGCTTGCAAGGACGAAACATTTAATCCAAAGCCGGTCCAGGTCCACGTCCTGGTCGGGACCGGGCCGAGGCCGGCCGCTGTCCGCTGTGCTCCTGGGCACCCACCCTGCAGCAGGGCCGGGTCGGCCTCGCTGGTCGGCTGCGTGCAGGTGCCGCTGCTGCCCGTGCTCGCCTCGCTCAGGCTCGAGGCCGACGAGAACGGCGGCAGCGACCGGTTCGACGGCGACGGCGACGGCGGCTTGGGGAGCGGCGAGCTCAGGCGCGACTCGGAGTGGGTACGTGGCAGCACGATGCCCGAACGGCGCCGCGGGTTGTACTTGGGCGCCTCCTTGAACGGCACTGGCGACGCAAGCGACGGCGGTGAGGTCCGGAGCAAAGTACTGCCCCAACGCCGCCTGAGATGAGCCCTTTCCCAGGCCGTGGTAACGGGCGGAGTGTTACCGTCATCGCCAAGAGCGGTTGCTACGTCATTCAGATGCAAGCGACCTAGGTCCTCTCTCCAAAGGAGCCTCTCAGTATAAAAAAGCTGGATGCATATTCTTCATAAGGGCACAAAGATATGCACCAAAAACTGAACATCAACGACTAAGCAATTCAACTGGAAGAGTTGGCACCGTATCGCGTGTTGACTTTTACAGCCACACGCACGCGTTTTCCCAGCTCAGGCCCCTGCCTGCCCGCCTGCCGACGTCGTACTGACCGACGTCCTCGGGCTGGTGTCTCTGGATGACCTCAGCCAGCTCCAGGTTGCCGGCGATCACGGCCACCTGGTACGGCGTCTGGTTCGCGAAGTTGAGCGCCTCGCGGTCGGCGCCGCGGAACAGCAGCACGCGTGCGCACGCCTCCTCCCCGTTGATGGCGCACACGTGCAGGGGCGTGTTGCCCGAGGCGTTCTGTGCGTTCAGCTCGGCGCCGTAGAAGAGCAGGTGTTCCAGGTGCTGGGTCATCGACCGCCGCGCCGCCTGTCGTCAGAAGAAGCCGGCTGTTATGGTGACGGCTTGACGTAGGCGAGACTCCAGTAAAAGACGTGGCATTAATGATACTCAGATACCAAGAAATGGCTTACGCCTCTGCCAAGCACTGAAGGAAATTCCTACCGTCGTGCCGGCGGGTGACAAAAATCAAAGCATGCTTGCGTTAGGTATTGCGAGAATGCGACTCCAAGAAAGCTGTATCATGTTACAAATTGCAACAACCTTTGCATGTTGCACGATACAATGCCGCGAAACAAAGGAAGTACATGTATTGTTAACAAAATACGAGATTTTCACAGTGAACACGAAAGCGATCGCCAGAATCTGACGACACCGGTGCGTCACCTTTCCCGACAAGTCCTCAAACACCCCACGCATGCCTCCTCCGTAAAGTCACGTAAACAACCCTGCGCGCCTCATCGCCACTGCTCCGTGCGCGATGCCCCGACAGACCTGGTGGACCTCGGCCCAGCCCTGCGAGTCCTGGGCGCCGATTGTGGCGTGGTCGTGCAGCAGCGCCTGCGTGATGCTGGCGTTGGCGTTGTACAGGATTGAGTAGTAGAGCGGTGTCAGGCCCTTGGCGTCCTGGTAGTTGGGTGATGCGCCCAGGTCTGCCGGCGGACGGCGCCGCGTCACGGCCGAGCACAGACGGAGACGACGCAGAACACCGGCCGTGGTTAATGTTCCCGCCCCGTTTTCGTTCTCAGAGCATCAACGTTTTAAGAGCGTCTTTGTCAACACGCTATTATGATTTAACGATGTGACTGACAACGGTATTGGATAGATGATTGTGTTTCCACGGGAAGCCATGAATTACACGCTGGTAAACTAAACCACCGGCTGTCATACATCCACCAGTTCCATCCTGAAACAAAGAGCTCATTTACAATGAGTTACGCGGCAAAACTTGCAAGACAAAAGGAAAACGAGGGTGGAAAGAATGCAGCAATTTTGTGGTGGAAAGACAACTAAGGAACATTTGCGGTCAACAGCGTAACGGAGAGCGGATTTTTAACCCACACAGTCGGCGGAGACACGTGCGCCACAAAACGCTGCGCTTACCGAGCAGGGTCTTGAGCGCCTCAAAGTTGTTCCTCTCGACAGCCTTGTGCAGGGCGGTGGCGCCCTCCACAGTGCGGTAGTCGACGATGGCGCCGCCGTTCACCAGCGTCAGGATCACCCTCGACGGGCTTTTCAGCTTCGCCGTCAGCGTCAGCGGCGTCTCTGCGGGGCGAGCGCAGACGTCAGCATCGACATCACCGTCAACGATGTCATTCAGACCGCCGGCAAATGTACACCGGAGAGCGGCCACGACGCGTCAGTGGCGGAGGCAGCGGGGGCAGCGGAGACGGAGGGGGCGTCAATACCAGCACCGTGAGAGCGTCCGGGCAGACGACGTTTCTGGGGCGGGGTAGGGGGGGGGGGGGGGGCGGCCGGCTGCGGCGGCGGCGGCGGCAGGACGGCGGGAGGCCGACACCTCTCCACACAGACGGCAGACAGCCGTCCGTCAGCGGCGGCCGAGTCAACACCGGGCGGCGGCCCCGCTCCAGTGCCTGCAGCCGGCCGCCGCCGACGGCGCCGCGCCGCCGGCTAACAGCTTCCGGCAGCTCGGCCCTGCTCGTCTCGGCCGGGCAGCCGCCGCCGGCGGCGGCGGCTGCAGATTGGGTGGCCGGCTGGCCGGTTGGCGGCCCTGTGCGCTACCAGAGCGAACTGATCAGCTGCCTTCGAAGCCGGGTCTGGCTTGTTTCAGGAGGTGGGAATGCTTGCGTTTTAAGGAGGGACTTTGACGTTGCCGTCAAAGTGCTTCTCAACCAGTTAACGTGCTGTCTCTTCCCCTGGATTTAATATCGCGCAGCCCTGGTACATGAGATGACCGCCAGTCGGGTCTCAGTAACGGAAGCATGAAAGCTTGGAAGTAGACAACGTCTCAGCAGTTTTGGCGATAAACATGCGCATGCAAGTAGGCTCGGACATCTGGAAAGAGCCACCGAACTAAAAAGGAAGTGTTACCTTCTTGCCAAGCGCTGAATTAACGCAGCGCATACAGGATTAAGCCTATTTTAAAACAGCACCAGGCACCAATCCACCTGGAATCTCAACAAAGGTCCTTGGAGCGTTCATAACTAGGTATAAAGCTCACTGCCAGAAATGTCGGGGCACGCACAACAACGATTTCGTTGGTGAACGGTGCGCACGTCAACATCGCATCCAGGACCACGACAGCCGCATGCTAGGCGCCTGATCAACAGAGACTGGACTGAGTATGCTCAACAAACAAGACATCCATCATCGACGGCAATTCATTATCATTTAACGAGTGGAGCTCCTCGTCGGCGTCTTTATTGACAGCCAATCCTAAAAAGCCGCCAGCCGTTGAAATTCGGTACGGGCCGTCGGCCTTGAAGTCTTCACCCGGTGGCGGCATCTTTATCGCGGTAGATCGGATCCTTATTGCCCTTTAAATCTGACAGGCGGCAATCCTGCCAGTCGTAGTCAATATGGTCCCGATTTAGTTCATCGTCCACGACGTAATCGTACGACCGGTACGGTGCAGGAAAGCCGTATGCAAACACATCTAATTTAAGCTGTTGAGGATGACAGTCCACATATCGCTGGAGCCTTTGGTTGTTTTAAGTCATGCTCTTGCACACGGGATTTCACACATAGTTTGGGGACGTGAATGAGTATCGGTAAGGCTGAGACGTAACGACGATTTTTCACCGGGTATTTGGAAGAGACCCAGACAAATGATAATGAATATTTTTACCCGTTGCTCTTAAAACAGCTCGCGCCACTTTTTTCGAGCTCTGTCATGCATCGCCTTTTAATCGTTTGCTAGTTTCTCCCTTTTAATAGCATTTTTAATTCACCCAAGTCTTCAACGCAGGCCCTGCCATTAATAACAGGCCGGAGTTGTTTAACCGGCGAACAATTTCGGCGTCCCCTGCGGGCCGATTTGTTATTGCGCCGCCGGCTCGCTCGCTCTGGAACTCAGAAACAGCCGTCTAAAAACACAACGTCCCTGCTCGCTCTCGGCCGCCACGGAGCGGCGAGCTGGGCAGAGGCTGGCCGAGGTTCCCGGCTGCCTCGCGCTCGAATGCCGCCAGGGCCCTGTTTGTCACGAGCGCTCCTTCATGGGGTGTTAAGGCTTGAGATAATAAATCTCTCGCACTCAGTTCGTATCGAGATAGGCAGCTGACAGGACGAGTGCAGAGATAGTATCGAGAGTACACAGGATCAACGACAATCCAGGGATTGTCGGAAAAATGCGGGCAAGGCGAACCAAGAGGAAGGCCCCTTCAACAGGAACGGTCACTGTTCATCTCATGCTGAACACCTCTCTTAAGAGTACAAAGAAACACAACATCAAGGACGGTGGATGTCTTATTTGGAATGCCCGTCTAGCCCACCAGTCTTCCAAAGGAGATGGGTTCCTCCCAAGACCATTGGCGGGATCCGCTCCTGGCAGCTGGGGCCCCGTCAAGTCCAGCTGATTGCTTTAATCCACGGTCAGTGACATACCGTGGACTGTTGATAGGAACCAGCTAGAGGAACCGACACGAGGCTGTGTGCCACCGTGGGGGGAGCAGGAGCCGCCGAGGAACGGTCAGACGTGCCAGGACCAATGCCGGTAGGACTTAATAAACTCATCCGTTCACCCACCATCCCCGTCCCCCCCCCTTCCCCCGCAGATGATGTTCGGTCGGCCGGCCCCGACTATCGATTTTCCCCGTCGGAGAGGCTTTTCAGAAAGAGGAAAGACGGCCGGTCGTAAGTCTTCCGACGGGAGTTTTCAGCTGACAGGCACTGAATAGGGAACTTATGGCGGAGCAGCGCATTCTTTGGACGACGTGCGCTCCAGTGTTCTCACTGGTAACAGTTCCTCAGTGCTTGACTTATGATGTGGCACAGATTGAAAACCAGTGTATGACAGATATATAATCAAAATGAAGAACACTGCACCCCTTCATGCAACTATGCTTGCCTGATCTCCCCAACATATCCGATGACTAAAATGAATAAAACACCAGAAAATTTATTACTAATCCTTTTGAGTAATCCGGACTTCCACGCCTCCTTTGTCCAAAGGTCTCTCCACAAGCCTCTCTCCCTCTTCCCTTCCCAGCTCCGGAGCCTCCACGCAGCCCTCTCTGTCCACCCGGCTAGCGTGTCGCCCACCTTCGCCCAGTTCACTCGGCTATCGTCTCTGAACACTCCTCTATCGTCCCACCTCTGCTCCATTCACGCAGCTCGTCCGTCACCCACCTCCTGTGTCGGTGCAGTGGAAGTTGGGGTCGAGCCCCTTGGCGCACAGCTTGGCCACCTTGTCGGCGTTGCCGGCAGCCACGTACTCGAGCAGGCGGCGCAGGTTGGCGCGGCTGTGGGCCGCCTTCAGCTGCCTCTTCGTCCAGCTTCAGCATCTTGTAGACGCGCCGCTTGTACTTGAGCTGCGGCAACCATGCACGGCGTCAGACGGCATGCCCAACGGGCGCCACGCGGACCAAACCCCGTACAATAAAGCGTATACTGTGTTCGGTGTCTTGGCACAGGTACCAATGTATCCATAGGTGAATACAATGCAAGCATCATGAAGGTGATAAATAGTTCTGGGAACAGAGAAACACTGACTGCCCCTGGTACTCAGTACACCACATAATAAATTATATACGCACACACATGCACACATATATATAAATATATATATACATATATTTATATATATATATATATATATAACCTAAACTAACCTATATATATATATATATATATATATATATATATATATATATATATATATATATATGGACAAGTAAAAATAACAAAAAAGTGTACAATTTGCTTTCCTTTAAGGGTTCAACGCACCCTGCTGTAGGCTGCGTTACAAAATACTTCGCATTCATCAAATGGAGAAAACATGTTTGCGAACGGAGGTTTATTAGAGCCAGCCAAAACACCAGACGAGAGAAGACGCTTTCCTCCGCGGGGACGTCAAGAAACGCCACGCCCTTTGCGCCGACCAACGAACTACGAAAATGATGCCAGTCACTTGCGACTGAGATGAGAATGAATCTTCACTTCGCGTCACAAGAAGAAATGATCCCGCGCGTGAAAATATGGAACGCAAACCTCAGGGAACCTCTATTGCTCTCATGTTGGGGTTACGAACTGTCACTAGGTAATGTAGTTCATTTGGTGAAAACGGCTAGCATTGGAGGCGAGCAATGGCTCCAACAAAACCGTCAAAGAAGGGACGAAATGTCCCGTAATTTCACCCCAGTACTGGTAAAAGGATTCCGCAACTCGTCTAATGAACCGTTCACGGCCAGGGTGTTTTGCACGCTCATCATGGACACCATAACCATGAGATGATATCAGCAGAGGCCGAAGGTCTGCACAGAACGCCCGAGTCTGCCGATCATCCGATCGCACCCTGCATCATACACAGCTCTGCAGCGCACAGGGCACCGTCGTGGCCTTCACAGACACTACGGCCGTGAAGGATATCAACTTTCATAAATCCAACAACGGCATGATCAGAAACGACACGCATCGCTTTATTAGACAACCAATAGCACACGCTTGCCATAAACTGTAAGTTATGCAACTGATAAGAACACTGCAGAAGGCTGTCGACTCGTCAAAATCCAATGTCAAAATCCCTAAACAGGTTAGCCCTCTAGTCAATGATCCAGACATGCTGCCTTCGAGGGAACGGCGACCACTGATCGCCAATCAAGGACACCAGGAAATGCCGTAGAATGCTGCAGCATCCGGCGGGACACTATTCTCTCGCCGAACGAAGAGGAGCCCCATCCAATTTCACCACGGAACGTACCGACTGACCCGGATGATCCAATCCCGCCCACGTCGGCACATCGCGAATTTGCATTGCTGTTTTCCGAAGTCTGACAGCACGTTTCCGCTCGCCGTCCCCGATAACGCTCCAAGCCCGGGGAACCGGGAAAGTCCATTTGCTGGGAAATGGCGCTGCATAGGGCGTCGCCGGGAAGCGGTGTCCTGTCAGTCCGGCCGGGCCTGGGGACGGGCGGCGCGGCCCGGCTGTCCGGGCGCCATTACCGTCCGGAACATCGAGTCAAACGCGGCGCTGACTGGCGGAAACGGCACCGGCACCAACCCCCGACCGCCCACGGCCAGAAGAAACGACCCAAAGACCTCGTGTTGGGAGGAGCGGCTAGCAGTCGGTACCACCCCGCACGCTTCGCCGTGCCGCCCGATATGGATCAGCTCAGAGTGCAGATCGTTTCCAGGCTGGAAGGCTGTCATCAGACCTTCGGTCTCGGCCTGCCGAGCCGTATGTGTCGCGTTTTCAGGCCAGCAGTCTGACGCCATGCAGCAGGCTTAAACACGGTCTTTCCCCGCTCACCGCTCTACCAATCGTATGGTAGCTCACCAGACTTTTCCCAAACGTCTGCGACACTTTTCTTCAGTGCTGCTGTCTTCGTGCATGCAGCATGCGACTATTGGAGATCTCTGACAGCCTTGAAGGGGCACAGGAAGATAGCGAAAGCTTTTGATGGCCTCAAGGGACAAATTGCACAAAAAACTGCCCCTCTCGTGATTCAAAGGGACAGTACGTGACAACAGACGCCGTCCGGCGTCCCCCTGCACCAGATGACAGCAGCAGCCTTGTGGTTTTCTATGTGGTGCGTAGACGACAGCAGCAGTCTAACGACCTGGGGCGCCAGGACACGACAGAAGCCGCCAGGAGATCGCAAGAACCGCCCGGAAACGACAAGAGCTGCGGGAGTCCGTAGGAGCCGCCAGCAGACGGCGGGAGCCGCCAGAGGACCGCAGGAGACGCAGGCAGGAGACAGCAGGACTCGCCAGGAGACGGCAGGGGACGGCAGGAACCGCCGGCAGACCTCTGGCGGCCGCGCCCGGACCGGCGGCGGCGGCGGCCCTGTGACCGCCGTCTGACCGACGAGATGGCCGCCGGGGGAGGGCGCCGCTCCGTCACGGCGGCCGGCTGGGCGCGACACCGGGCCTCCGACCGGACGCCAGACGCCTTTCACATGCAGATCGGCGCGGAGGGACGACGGCGGCGGCGGCCGTGTAGGCCGACAGCCCGTCCCGGGATCCGCACGCTTCCTCAGGCCGCACTGCGTCCGTCAACCGGTGTCTAACAAAACGCCTTACTGGTCATCCTGAACGCCCAGTATCTTTCAAACTTGAGGCCAGCAGCTCTGAGCTCTCCCTATTACTGGAGACTCTTATTCGTCTAATTTATCCCCTTCCAGGGGGCTGGGGGTGCAACGGCTCAAACAGCAGGCAAGCAGACCGTTCCACCCCTTCATCAGCAGCCTCCAGCAGGCACACGTAATGCGCCACTCCTTCATCGATAGCCTCCCCCCCTCCCGATGCCGGTTCCGGGAGGGTTGCGGGCCGATAATCAGTCAAAGCAGGCATGTCCGGTTCGGTCCAGCCGGTTCCCTCCACCCCTCCATTTGTACTACAGAAGACGCCGTCCCTGACGCGTCTCCAGACGGCCTCCCGTGGTCCCCGGCGTCCCTTGGACGTCCTATAGGGCCCTTGGAGGTCGTCTTTGGTCACCGGAGGCCATCTATGGTTCCCAGATGTCCTCTGCGGTCCCCGGAGGCCCTCTGTTGTCCCTGGATGTCCTCTGTGGTCTCGTGCTGTTCCCAGCGGCCGGGCCCCGCGCGTGATCGGGTCGACCACCGCGCACGGTACGCGGGGTCGCTTCCCTCACGAGGCCCCGACGGCGTGATGTTTTGGTCTGCGAGGCCGGCGGCGTCCGAGGCCCAGCCACGCGGCGAGCGGCACCAACTACAGATTCGCCCGCACGACGCGCGCCAGTGTCCGGGCTGCCTGCGACCATCAGTCGGTCACAGCACGCACAAGTGTTGCGCAAAGCTTTAGTCCATTTTTCCATCTAGCACTTTCCCCATGCACTCTAGCATCACGGCGTTTCGGCTTAATTCCATTCCACGCCGCGATGCAAAAAGCATGGGAGCGGAACAAAGACTCCCAGCGCACCGCCGCACTGCCGCGCGTCCTTCAACTCCTCAGAAGTGGCACAAAGTCGGCGCAGTTCCCTGAAATCGCGGCCGCCGCGCTGCGGCGAAGGGCCGTAATCGGATCAGGCGCTGCAGAACGGGTGCCGCCCCTGCCGCCCACCTGGGCCGGAGGCGGCCTCCCCGGCGGGCCGTCCGGCCGGCCGGCCGGCGCCGGGCCGGGCCGGGCCGGGCCGGGCCGGGCCGCGGTCAGCGGGCCACGGTCGGGAAAGCCCGGCTCGGGCGCCGCGGCGCCCGGCTCCGGGCCGGGTCCAGGCCGTCGTCTCGGGCGCGTCAGCGCGCAACTCCGGGTCCGCCACTCGCTTCGCCAGGCGATGGTTCGACGCGGACGAATGTGGACTGACTATCAGCTCACGTTACCCAACGGCCCATATCAGCTCTATCGTCAACGTTATTAGCGACCGTTCAACTTGACCTTCGAGCACCCAGGAATTCACCACTAATGAAATAGCTGCCAAACTAATATTAGCTCTGCCACGACTTCGTAAATCAATATTTTTCATCCTTGGCAGGTCATTACATCATGTTTTAAACATGTCACACAATCATCCACCGCCATTCCAAGACGAATCAGTGTTTCCCAACTCCTCCCAATACCGCCTCTGCCAACAATCGGAGGCCCAACACGAGTCGTCGCCACCATCCGCCCGCTGACCCCGCCGGTCGTGACCCCGTCCAGGCACCAGTCAGCCGCCGCCTGGTCCCACTCGGCCCCTCTCGGTTGCGCTCAGCTCTGCTCGGCCCCGTCCGGCTCCGCTCGGTCCCGCTCGGCCCCGTTCGGCCACCAATCGGCCCCGCTCGGCCCCGCTCGGCCCCGCTCGGCCCCGCTCGGCCCCGCTCGGCCCCGCTCGGCCCGCTCGGCCCCGTTCGGCCACCACTCGGTCCCGCTCGGCCCGCTCGGCCCCGCTCGGCCCCGCTCGGCCCCGCCCGGCCCCGCTCGACCCCGCCCGGCCCCTCTCTGCCCGCTCGGCCGCCGCTCGGCCGTCGCTCCAAGGCCGGCTGCGGCCCTCGGGTCGGCCCCGGCGCCGCATCGGTCACCACCGGTCCAGTCCCAAACCGGATTGCCTTGATTGATTCTTAGCGGGCCGGCCGGCCGGTGGCGGCGACGCGACGCGCACATCCAGAGCTGGCGTCACGAGCGTGGCCGATCCGGGGCCGCCAGGTGCGCTGAGTGACGCGATCCGCCGCGGCTGACGTCCAGCAACGTCGCACGTCAGCGGGACTGACGTCTACAGCAGGCGACGTCCAGGGGATGACGTGCACCGTATTCCGGGCGTCCAACACGTCGTGTCGGACAGCTTCCAGTAAAGCCGGGATGTCCAGCCAGGGAACAAGCAAAAAAGCAGCATCTCGCGGTCAGGCTATCTCACTGACATCCCAGGTAAGTCCTCAATCACCTACGGCTGCAGTTTTTAGGACATTTGCAACCTGCTGGTGCCGTTTTCATCCCGCACTGGGTTCTTAGGAAACTGGCGCATGTTGCTACAGAATTCTGAATCTTCACAGTGATCTACGCGCAAATCTTCTCACGGCGTCGGCCGATCGGTCCCAATCGCACGCCCACGCCATCCATCGCGGCTAGTTGAGATGCAGTCAACTCCAACCTGGCCGGCACCGGCGCGTCAGGGAGCCAGCGGCCCTCGGCTATCTGGCGTCCATCGGACCTGATTTCAATACCCCCGGCCGGCCGGGTGCCGCTCCGTTACGTGACCTGAGCGCGCCGGACCGGCTGCCGTTCCGGCCGGGGCGCAGCACTGCGGGCCGCGCCGCCGGCCCGGGTACGGCCGCCCGGTCCGTGGAAGCCGTGGCCGGGAACGGCCAACCGTTGGCGGAAGGCTGCAGGCGAGCACGCGGCCGTCCAGCGGAGAGGAGACCATAACGCCGACTGCTGATGTTGACCAGCTGTGAGGATGACGAGCCGAACGCAAGTAGAACTGACGGCATGAGTTTTTCTAAGGAAGGCGACTGCGAGAGCACTCCTCGGAGCCCCGCCATTGTCCAGGACGCGCAGCTAACGAAATCTCCAGGCTGCAGCACCTCAAACCACCGCTGGAGAGATCTCATGAAATCCTGGCCACGCCGTCGAACGCCACCGTTATAAACCACCGGGGAGTGGCACACTTCCGACATCCCAGTCACCCCGGACCTCCCGCCGACCGCTCCACCACGTGCCTCAGCCCGGAGAGGTGTCCGCAGGCACGACGTGCGGCGGCGGGGTCCGAATACCCGCCGGATACCAGGCATCTCTTGGCACCGTCGGCGCTGATCGAGATCGCAGAGTGACGCATCCGTCCGTCTCGGGTGATCGAACGCTGCCCTACCGCCCGCGCTCGGTGGGTAACACCGGGTCAGCCGGCGTTCCGGAAAAGATTTCGGCGGATTAACGCCACAGTGGACCCCTTTCCTTCATCCTCCTTGGACGAGCACCGAAGAGTGCCTGATGCGTCTGCAAGCGTCCCCAGTGGGCGCTCCAAAACCGGCAACGAATCGTCCCAGTGGGTCCCGTCACGGGTCAGCTGTCCGTCCTGTTCCTGATCTGCCCCTGTGCTCGTTATATGTTTAAACCAGCGAAGGTCAGGGTACATGGGGGCCGCGCAACGGAACCCTTGCGACCCCGGAGGAGGGGGTCAGGGCTGGTCAGCGCAGATGGCGCTGTCTTCGCCGCCGCCTGGCTGGAGCCGGTCGGTGCAAGGCACACAATGGCCCCGTGTTTGTGGGCTTTTCGAGGCATTCCAGTCGTCTCTCCGGCACAGAAAGTCAGCGCTCCTCTATGCGAATCATCGCCGATGTTCGGGGAGAAATGAGCTCCAAACGTACGCAGACGGCGTCGGCACTCGGCCCATGGAAGCATTCGGAAACAAAAAAGGGTGTCGGATACCAGTGCCTCACGTCAGATATTCATTCAGAAATTGCACGCTTGACCTTATATGGGACTGCAGAGGATTCGATGACCCTCGTCCGTCCCGGTCTTTCGTGGAGACGTTCCGGCGGAGACAGCGCGTACAATTCGGCGTCCCTCAGCGCGAGGCGACAGCTGACTTACCACGACATCGGTCATGGTGGCCACGGAGTGGGACCGGCGGGCCCTCTGGGCGTCCCTCGGCGCCGGCAGGCGGGACCTGGAGGCTCTCTCCTCCACGGAGAACATGGCGATCACTAGCAGTCGCCCCTCAGCGGCGCAAAGAACCACCCACTGCTCACTGCTCGCCGCTCACTGCTCACCGCTCACCGCTCACTGTTCGCTATTCACTGTTGACCGCTGACTGGCAGCTACTCCTCGCCCTGACGCAGCGGCGCCGCCCGAGCTGGGCGGACTCGGCGTCGGCGGGCCGCACCCGCCAGGCCGCGGACGATGGCCGCACCAGCGCCGCTGCCGACACCGGCCGCCTCTTGCACGGCGCGCCGGACTGCCGGCCGGCCGGCCGGACGGGCCGTGTAGCGCCGGCCGCCGTATTTTTAGTGTCGACGCCGCGCGGCCCGGCGCTGCCTGCAGCGAGCGAGCCCACCCTGCGCCGGCGGCGGCGCGCGCGGCTGCAGTGGCCGGCCGGCCGCCGGCCGCCTGCACCGGCCACAGCCCGTTCGCCTTGAGTCCGCGCTAAAAACGAGGCCCCCGCACACAACAAACACGGCCGCCAAGCGGGCCGGAGCGGCCCGAGGAACGCCGGCTGGCGGTCCGCCGTTCGCCTGCCGTTCCGGGACCGGCCCGGGCGCGCCGTGGCGGCTGAAGGGGCGTCTCCCCCCCCCCCCCCCCCAGAAGCGGCGGCGTCCGCGGTGGACTGACCAGTGCCCCGGGACTGCGCCCCCTGGCCAAAGTCCGGGAATTTGAGTCGCCTTTTGCTGATGACCCGAAGGAACGGAAAAGGCCCAGGCCTGCAGCCCGTAGGCCGTGCCGTCCCGTCCCGGCCAGCGCCGGCTGACCCGCGCCGCGTCCGCCGCACCTGGCCGCGTTTTTGCCGCGGCGTCCTCGCGCCGTGACGTCACCGGTTAAAGTTCCAGGAGCGGCGCGCGGCGGCCGCCGTCGCCCGACCGGTTCCAGGACGAGCATGTAAATGGCGGGGCCGCGAGCTCGGCCGGCCGGCCGCCGAGCGCGCCCTCGGCCGGCGCCGGCGGGGCGCCGGATTCGCCGCGGCTGCGTCACGACACGGCCGCCGCCGGCGCGCTCCGTCACGCCGCTGAAGAACACGCTCAGCCTAACGAGACGTCGCCGAAAGAGGGCCGGCTCCGGCGCCCGAAAGGCGGGAGGAAGTCTGCACGACCCGGCGCGCTCTTCGGCGGCGCTTGCTGACGCCTATAGCTAACCACTGACCATTCCGAACGTGACGCGTTGGGTAACGTGTCTCCTTGACCCGCGCGCGGCGGGTTGCTGCAACGGCCGCGGTGGCGCCAGGCCGTGGCCTCCTTCGGTCGGCTTGACCGGCCGCCAGCTGAGGGCTGGGTTCGCGCTCCACGGGCCGACCACAGGCCGGGTGCGGTCGCCGTCGGGCGGGCAATGGACACCGAGGCCCCGTCCGAGAACTGACTTACTCGACTTACTCGGTCTGCTCCCGTTTAAAAATCAGACGAGTTTCTAGTGTGACCGACAGGAGGAACACACGTCCTTTCGGCGTGGCCGTCGCGAGTGCCACCCGAGTCGGCGCTGGACGGATGAGAGTCGGGTGGACCGGCTCCCCACTGGCGGCACACGACATATCTTGTAACAGTTCTGCAAACCGACGTCAAGGCACTGGAGGACGACGTTTCGAACGGCGACCACCAGGCTTGCTCGTTCTTGGACGTCCGAGCCTCAACATCACGGCTGAGTCGGACGGCAGCCCGACATTTGGAGGCGACACCTCGCCTGCACTTGGACAGCATGATTACGATCATCTAACACAGATGTCTACCCTGACTGAAAAGCCGCCCGGTGTCTCGGAGTCATGCATATATTGATAGATAAATAATATACATTATATGTCGATGCACCTTCTCGAAACTAAATGAGGTTGGACCCGGACACCGACGCCTCTGGTCTGCAAACGAAACAGCTGGAAGACGAGGCGACAGGGTACGACGTTCTCATGCAGCGCGAGCCATGAAGACCCGCTACCGGCACGTACTGATGGAACAAACAAGGCCCGACGGTTCCATTAGACGCCTCCAGACAGTGCATTACCCCCTCAGACGGCTGTGCCTCCCGATTTATTCGGGTAGCTCAGAAGGCGGTACGGAAATCTTAGGCAACCTCGCCGTTTTGCAACGAACATCCAAATCAATGGTGATGTAAAAGTGCGTCCCATTGCCTTTCGTTGATCGGAGCGTGCTGTAATTTTTGTTATTGTTCCGGTGAGTTTCAAAGGAAAGTCGGAAATGCCAGAAAAGTGTTATGGCTTGCAAACTTTACGGCATCGATAAACTATCAAACTTGTTTGCTGAAGACGATCCAGAGGCGGAAAAACGCGGAAAACGATAATCGCGTCGCATCGCGCCAAACAACAGAATCCCTGAAGCCGTCGAAAATGACGATGCATCCAAAGGCTTGCTAGGCTTTGCTAGGCTGATATCCAAATGCTTGCCTCCAGACGATGAATAATTCACGAAACTTATTCCTTCCGCCACCAAAACAAAACCCAAGATGCCTGTTCAACGTATGTAAAGCTCTTGTCAAAGCGCGCCCACTCCTACGGGTCACTCAGTACGAGCAGTGCTGTGCGACGAGCAGGCGAGAACTCACCTCGAGATAGCCGACTTGTTCCGGGAACGGGTAGTCGGCTATGGGCCGAGCCTCATCAAGAAACTTCCCGGCCTTGCCATTCTGAGGCGGGTAGAACAGGCCGTAGTTGAATCCCTCTTTCAGCTCCTGGAAGGCAGACCGAGTGTGGTCAGAAGTCAGATACACCGAACCTGGATGGCGGGCTTATGGGCCAATGTTGGAGTGTTCAGGGCTAACCGGCTGAAGTAAATAAATCGGCAGCAACTTAACAGAATAAAACTGACTGCTCGCAGGAGCACGGGATACTTTTGAGTGCCGGAAGCGCAAGTCAGCTTCGTAAGGAAGGACGCATACACAGAAAAACTACTATGGAACAATACTTTTACATGGGAAACCACGCCATGTGTCGCGCAATTATACAAAGTCTGGCACGAAAAAAAACGTCTTTCACACAGATCGCACAAGCCATATGCGTTACAGCTGATGTGATAAGCGCTCAGTGCCAGTGGTAATATTGCAGCTATGAACATCTTCCCAGAACCAACGATGTCTGCTTCTGGTGGCCTCTGCAGCCGTTCTTTAAACATTGCTTACTTACTTCAGCATCGCCTGTCCCCACGCATTTAAGCATCGCCTCTCCCTACGCATCCATACCACAGCATCTGCCAACATGCCACTGAGACAAGATTTCTCGTTCCGAACACCGAAACAGCGGCATTCAAACGCCAAAGATACCGATAGTCACCAGCAGGCTCCGGCGGCCCTCTTCCTCGCGCTTCCAAACAACTCTCGCCCGTCGCCGTCGACGAGTCTCGCTGTTGTCCCCGCCGCTCTCGCCGAGCTCGCTACTTATCGCCGCGAGCGCGCCAGCTCACGCCGCCGCCGGGCTGGCGTCGCGCTCCGGGCGGCCGGCGAAAATCAATGCTCGTCACCGTCGCGCCGTCGGTCGCCGCGGATTCGGCTCCGCGTCGGGATCGGCGGCGCCGGCCGGGCCGCGACGGCGGGCGCGCCGAGCGGGAGCCGGCCGCCGGCGACCCTCGGCGCTGCGTGGTCCGTAGAGACGAGCCGCGCGGTGCCCCGGGCGACTGTCCGTCGGCCGAGCGGTGACGGCGACCGACTACGACGGAAGTCCGCACGTTCTTAGTCGCGCGAGCCGTCCCCGCCGGCGCGGCGCCTCCCGAACAGTACCGACAGCCACCCTCGACATCGTACCGACCTCCGAGCGAGCTCCGGCGCGTCTCGGTGCTCTGCGTCGAGCTGCGGAGGCTCGTCGACGAACAGCCGTCGGCCGGCGCGGGCCGGGAGCTCTCACCCTCGCCGACGCCGCCGCCGAACTCCGGGCGACACTCGGCAGCGGAAGCCCCGCACGAGCCGCCGACACAGCCTCCGGCCTGCCGCCGCCGGGCGTCGTCAGGCAGCAGTGTCGGGCCGGCGCCGGCGCCCCCGCGGCCGCCACGCACCCGCCGGCCGGGTTTCTACGGCAGGCGGAACTAATGGCGGTCGGCGACCGGCGAGTGGCCGCAGCTTGCTCAACTGGGTGACGGCCGCCGCCTCAGCGGGCAATGGGCTCGACCGAGCGACCGTCTGGTTTGGACTCCACCGAGGCGTGGCCGACCGCAAGACAGCCGATCGGGTCGCGGAGACACGGGGCGAACGCTGATCGATCAGCGCGCAACCGACTGAACCAACGGAAAGAAACGACAGAAAACGCGGATACTTCTAACGCAACCCGTCTTAAAGCAGACACGATCGATGATCAGGGCCGTTAATTGGCAGAGTCGAGGTGATCACCGACGTCGGCCAGCCAATCGTCGGAAGGTCGGAGCTCTCCCAGCCAGTCGGCGGCAGAATCTCATCTGATTCTGCAGGCTGATGAGATTCACGCTATCTCTGCGGACGGCCCTGCCCATCCAATTTGTCAGATTAGCGTGTGGCAGTCCCATGCATGAAGCCAGGGACGCCTCGTGATGATTTTCAGAGCTCGTTTAACACGGGAGTGTCGGGAAGCAAGCGGAAGAGAGCGGATCAAGGTCACGCGGCGGCTTAGTCCAATGTCCTGTAACGGAGGGAATTAGCGTACGAATGGTTGGTGCGCCGCCTTTGAAACTTCCTACGCCCGCGATGTGATTATAAAACCTCCCAAGTGGCCAATGCAAATGATGGGACTGAAAACAATGTTGCCGGCGCGCCATGAAGTCAGACGATTGCATAAAAAGGAAAGCTGCGTCATGCAACCATGTCCTCGAGTTAACAATCACCTGACTGGAGCAGATATTTCGCAGAAATGGTCCGCGACAGCTTTGTCCGCAACTCCGATAAAGCTGCCTGTATGTATCAACCACAAGTATCGAAACGCAGAGCGACACTGTCAAGCTGACTGCGACTATCTAGGCAGCGCGTTAGTGCCGACCACGCAAGGTCTATTAGTGTTCGGGCTTTGTGATTCCTCCAACACGCACGCAGAGAGCGTTAGAGGAACAGAAATGTGATTCCTCTGACGCAACTGCCAGTCGCCAGTGTTTCCCAGAACCAACCCCAGCCGGGCACTGGACCCCTGATGGTCTAGCGCGGAGCAGAAACATGGCATTTTGGCAGGCGGAACTCAGCAGGTCTCGACTTCAGTCTCCCGACTTCTCAACAACAACAGACAACAGCGCCACACCAGCAGCAGACTCCTCGGCAGCGACGACGGGCCCCTGCGCCCTGCCGCCGCCGGCGCGGCCTGCAGACGCCGCCGGGGGCGGCCGGCGGCGCCGAATCGATGTCCAGACGCCTGCCTCCGGCAGCTGACACGGCCCCCGGCGCCGCCGGCGCGCAGCGCAGCGCGGAGGATGGGAACGTCGCGCCCGGCGGCGACCACGCTCGGCCGGCCATCCGCAGGCGCTGAGGGGCGGCGGGCCGCGGGGCCGACTCGGCGCACCGCGCTCCCGCTCCGCTTCCGGGGTAGTTCGGCACGGCAGAGCTGTCGGGCTCGGAGGTCGAAGGTGACCCCCGCCGCCCCCCGATCACGACGCTGACTTTTGTCGCTGGCCGGGCTCCTGCAACCGGTTTTGCGTGGCTGGTTCGTCGTAGCTTCGTGCTCGGCAGCTTCCGTTGCGGTTCGCTGTGTCATGCAGTGCCGCTGGTCTCAGATATTTGGTTCTGTCGAAATCCGTCACGATTCCGACGAGACCACGTCATTTCCTGTCGTTCCGAGGTCGCTACAGGCGCTCTGTTCCGCTGCGGCTCTTCCGGCTCTTCCACTTCCCAAACAACCTCCCCATGGCGCCGCTGTCTCTGCCCCTGTCGCTTGCCTGCCTCGGCGCCGCTGAATCCCGAGTTCAGCTTCACCTTCCCGCCGCCGCCGGCCGCCGTCGGTCCCGGCCGCCCTCCAGCGTCCCGGTGTGCGGTCCTCCACACGGCGCACCGCCCGCCGCCGCCGCCGCCGGCCGCCGCCGTGGTATGCGGGCCGAGATCGGCCGCGTGTTCCGCGCCTGTTGTTCGCCTCGCCGCGCCAATTATAGTCGCATTTGTGGTCCTGCCAAACATCGGAATCCCCAGGAAATGGGCTAAACGCCGGAGTTTTGGAGGCAGGTAATCGCCTGTCGGCAGTTGTTAAATATCTGGGCCGGCACGGGCGGCGAAGTAGGGCCCCGCTCGAGCTCTCCACGCCGTCCGGAACCGGAATCCGAGTTGATAAGGATGCCGCCAGGTTTCACGTGAAGCGGGTTTATTGGAAGACTGTTAGCGAAACTTAAAACCGGTTGGATGAGCCTTAAATTGTCTTTACAGCACCGAACCAAAGGAATGCAATTTCGGATCTCTCCCGTGACTATCACAATTTAAAGGCACGTGGCATGTCGTGTCAGCCGACCCAGGAATTAGCGCCGGACATCCGCACACAGATGGTGGATATGCGTGAGCCCCGATGACAAGCCCAGCTGATGGATTACAGGCCGCGACCGCCTCGACTACATAATCATCATAAACGAGCCTGTAAAACGCATGAGAAAACCTGCGGCTCGGCGGCACCGTTTCCAATAACTCTGTTTGACAGCACCTCCCCAAATGGAGCCATCTCGGAATTGATGGTTCATCTCCTCGCAGTGGTATATCCCGTGGCCTAGTCTCGGTCGGCCGTTCCAGCTCGAGCGGAAGCGGCCGCCAACGCCGCCAACGGCGCCGGTCCAGTCTCAAAGCCGGTCAATAGTGCCATGTCGACGCAAGAGCAAGCGTCCCAAAGAACGGGCAACCGACGAAGCCGGTGTGTATCCAGGCAACAGAAGAGCACTACAGTCTGATGAGGTATATCTCTGCCCAGGTAACAGATGGCGCGCTACACTCCGGCGAGGTATACATCCGCTCAGGTGACAGAGGGCGCACCACAGTCCGGCACAGCACGACTCCGGCGGCAGGACAGGGAACAGGGAGAAAGGGGAACAGAAGGGAGCCATGCAGGGTCGGGCGTGCGGCTCCGCATAAGGCGGGGCGGACGGCAGGTCCACGCCATTGGGACAATCGCCAACGACAGCGATGAGCTAACACGGTTAGCACGAACACTGAGCGAAACACTGCCACACCGGCGAGGTCGCTCGAAACATCATCGCATGTTTCGCAGCAGGGTTTTGCATCAAGGCAAGGAGCGCATCCACAAATCACGCAGCGTGGGGGAGTGCACATCAAGCGACAAGCGGCCACAGGCGTCTACTGAGCCACCGACTCCCACAGCGCTGCAGCGAGAGGCTTTCACAGTGCGACAGACAGCACATCCAGCGACATGTGCGGCGTGATGGGTCCCAGGCAGCGGCGCGCCAGGCCCTGAGAGCAGGCGCGCCAGCAGTACACGGCAGCCGGACGCACGGCACACGCGAGAGCACATACCCGGAACCAGAGCGCCACCTGTGCGCCGCCAAATGAAACACAGGGCACATGGTTAGTGGCGGCGGCGGCCGCCGCGCCGCGGCCCGGTCGGCCGGCCACGCGACAGCTCGTGAGCTGCGGGCTCCGGAGAGCTACCCAGCGTGGCGGATGCGGCGCGGGCGCGGCAAAAACGGCGCCTGCTGATGAGCGCCGCCCTGGCTTTTTGCCGGCGGTGAAAGTGATGCTGGCCACAAATGAACCTGACTGGTCGCGGACGGGCGCTGATTCAAGTTGAAACGATTTCAAGGAAGGAAGGCGGCCTGTGACTCTTGAATGGCTGAGTGAGTTTTAATGACGGCTTGAGATCTTTAAGTTGGACGTTTCGAAAACAGCTGAGGGTGAGCGGGTGCCGAACTCCTTCCGAATGAAATACGAAATGTTGGTTATGAAGAGTTTGCATTTACATGTAAGGAAATGACAGTGCTGAATACTTATTTGCTGGTTCTCAATTCCCCAAGTCAGGGAGATGAGAGAAGACCACAAAAGCATACGCAAGACAAATCGCCTGTCAGGCATGAGGCACGCGAAACATCTCAACAACCGCAGTCGTGCGACACAAGAGAAGCACGGTTCCGTCCCGTGTTGTTTGCGAAAACTCAATTTCCGACGTCTCGAAAGCTTAGGCACGATAGAGACTGACCAAACTCATTATTATCCACATCATCTCGACAAGCCACCTCTGTCTTGCTTTCTTGAAGGGAAAGTGAGTCTTAACAAAAGGCATCAATTACAACCAGCCAACCCACCATTCATTTTACCTCTCCCATCTCTAACTTATCGATTACGCCCTGATCAAACGCTTCCTTGAAACGAGGCCGCGACTCATCATTCTCAATACCCGATGCAACCTCAATCTCAATGCACGCAATGCAGCCACCGTGGCGGCACATCCCCTCTGACCGCGCAATCAGGCAGAGAGCACGCACGGTCAAGGTCCGGCCGGCGGCCGACCCCCGCCTCACGCTTCCTCTAACGAGCCCGGCCGTCCTCCTCCGTCCCGGACGGCGAACAGCACACGCCAATCACGCCGGCGTCGGAGTTTTTGCCGCCCGATCAATGGGCAGGAAGAGGGTCCCGGTATGACGCGTCGCGTTCGCAGCGTCGGCCGGAGCGGGCCGGCCGGCCGGCGACCGGGGCGCCATCTGGACCGGCCGCCGGTCGGCGGCCGCTGCTGCGTTCAGGGGGCGTCCACACCTGTGGCTTCTTCGGTCGGGGTTCGGAGGTTGATTGCGCTCCGCTGGTGTTCAGCGAGACCGATGGAGTGGCGTGGGATCTACAGACGGGAGGGGTGAAGGTGAGGCAACCTGATTGGAAGATGAAGAAGTGACAATGATGAAGGCGTCTGCTAATGGTCCCACCGACGGAAACCCAGCGCAAGCCTGACACAGACACCTGCAGTTTTCCACATCGCAGACGTTGAGAGCGTCGGATAACACGCACTCCATCTTCCCCATTGATGTCTGCTAGTCGTAGCTCACCCGTTTAACAAAATAAGTACACCACCGGCCCAAACTGCGGCGTGAGGAATCCCTCTGGCGGGCGCGTAATTGACCGAATGACGCCGCATCCCCGGCCTTCGTGCGTCACCACGCCGGCCACATATCGGCCTCCCTCGCTCCCCGGCCGGACCGCGCCCCCTGCCGCCGCGGCCGCGGCCGGGCCGGCAACAGCCGCCGGACGGTCCGGCGGCCCGGTCGCCGGCCGCGCCGCTCCGTCTCCATTCATCAGCGGCGGACGCGGCGCGCGGCGGCGCCGTTTTGGCGCGCGTCCCTCTCGGCGGGCGTCGGCCGGCCGCGCCGGCTAAACAGCCGCGGCCGACAATTGATTGGCCGACGTCGGATGCATGATTTAGCGGCCGCGATCGCCGCCGATCCGTCAGACGGGAACAAAAACCCGGCCCGCCGCTCGGCCGCTACGTGCCCGGCTCGTCCCGTCTGTCGGCGGACCGGACAGCGTCTGCCGGCGGACCGGCAGCCGCGCTGACCTCACGCGCTCCGGCCGGCCGGCGATTGGCCGGCCCCGCGTCGCCCTCCGGCGCGGTTACCACCAGGCGCGACGGGCACTCGATGGCGTGATTGGCGCGGCCGTCGGCCATTTCGGCGATTGGAAAGCGATGGTAATCGGACAACACGATTGGCGGTTTACCTCAGAGTGCCGACGCCCGACCCGTCCCGTCTCACCTTGGGAAGCGAGCCGAGGCACTGCTGCTTGATGTCCCAGACGAGCTCGCTGCGGCCGAACTGCAGGCATTTCTCCACGCTCAGTTCGGGAACGTTGATGCGGATGAAGATGAGCTCGTCGGAGGTCACGCTAAGGTCGTCCTCCATGGCTGTCGCGGGCGGTGTCTCAGGTCGGCTCGGGGGCGGTCATCTGGGAACGACGCGAGTGGAGAGTCAGCACGAGTCACGGTGCGCGAGCGGGCGAGATAGCGCAGTCCTCCGACGTTTTCAGCGGCACGTCACACGGCCACTCCACGGCCCCGATCTTATCGCGCTCTGGCCAGATCAGAGGCAATCAGAAACGCCCACCGACCGCTGGCGGCCTCACCGCCGTCCAGCCCTGCCGGTCCCGCTCGTCGCCGCCGGCCAAACTGGCCGCGGCCACGGGTCCGGCAGCCTACCAATCAGGACCGGGGAGCAGGCACGCCCAGGAGACAGGACCGCTGACGTCACGGGCCCGCCTCGGCCGGCGGCGACGGACCCCCCCCCCCTCTACCTTCACGTGACCGCTCACTCCCGCCGGGTCATGGGCGCCTCGCGCGGCCGGCCGGCGACTCGCGCCGTCCGATCGTCTCCAGCGCTGCTCTCTCTGGCGGACGGTAAATAGGCCAGCGGCCGCCGCGTACGCCGCTGACCCGGCCTCTCCGCCGGCTCGCGCGGCCGGCGGAGAGGCCGTGAAGACGCCCGGACAGCACGCCGCGGCCCGGCCCGGCTCGGCTCGGCAGGCGGCGGGCCAGGAGAAGGGAAATAACCTCCCAAATAGGGGTAGGCAGGAGGCGCTAACCATGCACGGTGACAACTGGTTGCCTCCTATCCATGCCTATCCTTCATAAGTCAGACGAACCGCAAACCCAGTCCCAAAAGCCATTCCTAACGTGGCAAGGCAAACCCGCACGTGACCTCAGAGGGACCTCGGTCACCGAAGCCACGCGCATTCTCACCAAAAGTACTGCAAAAACACGGTTGGGAAAGCTCGGATGACAGGGCCTGGTCAGACCCGCGTGCCAAGACGAGCACGGAGCCTGAGCCGCGGTGAAGCGGGGCTTCGCATCCTGCCACGACGTCTGACAAGCGAGACCAGACGGCCACCAGCGTCAGACACAGCCGACAGACACAGCGCCAGACACGGCCTCCAGCGTCAGCCAGTCCCGCCGCCTCGTCCGGGCCCGAACACCAGCAGTACCAAACACCAGCAGGACGGCTCCCTTCGCCGAGAAGACGACGGCACGCGGCCCGTGTGCCGGACACAGCGGACAGCCGTGTCCGACCACCCTGCGGCGTCCAGCTGACCCCCCCCCCCCGGCGGCCGACTCTCGACAGGGTGCGTACCGGCCGACGGTCGCAGCCTCCGGTATTGATCTGCGGCCGCAGCCTCGCACAAAGAGTGTCCAGACTGGAGTCGATTCATCGGCGACTGAACGGCCAGGCGGGGCTCGCGAGCGACTTCGTGCCGGCAGCGAAGACGCTCTGTTCGTTAGTCTTATGTAAAGTTCGCACTTTGTGCCGCGCAGAAAATGCTGATTAGAGCCAGCGCCAGGCTGGCATATAATTAAACGTCAAAGCCTCGTTGCGTACGATGCAAACTAAATTGCATCGTTCCCAGATCACCCTGCTATGTTCCTAAATAAACGTCCGTAATAAGACAGAACGCATGGTAATAGGCATCCGGGCCTTACATCCATTCAGGTCACTGACCTCGACCGCCGACTGCTCGGAAAGTGAACACGGAGTTCTCATGGAAGGTGCAAGAGGTTAACAATCTCTCGAGGTCGTTCGTAACCCACACTTCATATAATTCAATCCGTTTTTCTCCACTTCATGAATCATTCACCTACAATTCTGAAGAGCATTTCGACCACTGTGTTTCATAGCATGTCACTCATCCTCTCCTGATCGCGCTTCATATCCTCCTTCATTCCATGTCACTCATTCAGCCACTGCATCGCCTGCAGCCATTCCACGATTTCCCCGGAAGCCGCCTCCTCCACCTCAAATCGCTCCACTTTGCCACACTTCGCACCTCTTCATTCTACTCCTTCAACTCGCTCTTTCCGTCATCTTCGTTTCCTGGGTTCCGATTAACTCCAAATCACTAACAGACCGAGAACGAAACTGGGTCGCACGGCGGAAATTGTCCTCTGGCCTAACGTGGACGACGATTGAGTTATGGCGCTGGCTAACGTAATTACGGCCGTTAATGACGGCTAATACATTCGTCAAAACTACAATCGTGTACGGAACGGCTTAAACAATTCCAGTGGTTTCGGAGAAGTTAATGGTGCTCGTTGGCGACCGTCCACGAGCCGAGTTGTTCCAAATACTCATACCTCTTACGAAAACAGGCTTCCGCATCAAAACACCATCTTAAAACCCGCCGCCCGACAGAGGTGACGACGTCACCTAATTAGGCTCGTCTGTGCAGGAAATTACCCCATCTGGTGGCGCTCCGGGCCGCCGGCGCGGCGCTGCTGTAATCTAATCCGGCGCCGAGTTCGACCGCCGCCGCGGCACGGTCCGGAAGGCCTCCCCGACGGCCGACCGCCCGGCACGCCGCGGGGTCGCCAGGCGACCTAACCACCGGCGTCGGACGCGGCGGCGCGGCCGGCCGGCCGGTAAAACGTTTGAAACGGTTCGGATCGGCCGCGGCCGGCTGGGTGGTCCCTCGTGATCAGGGTCTTTAACCGGCGCCCTCGGCGCGCGGTCCGGCCGCCCGCGCCCGCCGGTCACGAGCGGCAGGAACACGGCGGCCGGCGCGGCCGGCGCGCGGCCCGCCCTCAAAAGTGGACCAGAGCCGACACATTACCGCCGGTCGGAATCCGGCGGCCGCGGCTGGCCCGGCGATCCGTCTTCGGCGCCGACCCCCAGCCCAATTTGGGCTCATCTCGGCGTCGAGACGGCGGTCAGCCGGGCCGCAGCCGCGGACGGCCGGCGGTTTTTCTGTCCCTCTCTCGGTGCAGCACCCTGCCTCTGCCGGCCGCGCGCCGGTCGGAGGCCGGGCCGGCGCGGTGCGGAGCAGATAATACAGGCCACGCCGCGCCGGCCATCCTGGTGACCTGATTCTGACACCGCCGGCGGCGGGTCGCCGAGCTAGCCGGTCGGCCGGCCCGCCGACTCCTCCTGTTGAAGTGCCGCAGGTGGCGCAGGTGCAGGAGATTCTTCGGCCTATCAGCTAGCCCAAGTCTGGGTTTAGTTTACTTTAAGCTTCTGTTTGTTCTGCCGGGCAACCGGATAACATTAGATCGCCAATCAGAGTTGCTATTTCAAAGGGTCAACGGCGCGGCGAAGTCATCGACAGTGGCAGCAGAAGCGGTCCTTCCAATGTCACATGCCACTTTGCACTGGCGTGCAAAATGCACCGGCAGGAGCGCACATTTGCCGACAAATAAACCGGCCCATACTGCACGACACATAAACCCAGTTTCCTCTCCCTGTAGCCAGGTGGAGTTGCGAACGACATGACACACCGCCGTGTCCCGCTGCCTGGCATTCATCGCTAACGAGCCGATCTGTAATCCTCTCTGGCGGGTAGGCCGCCGCCGCGGTCTCCGCCGGCCGCCGGTAGCCGCATTCCGTCACCCCTCCCCCTCCACGGGCGTGCACGCTGTCGGCAGAGCCCTCCACCTCGCTGTGCCGTCCCGATGTCTGCCGCACCGAGCTCCGCCCGCCGCCGCCGCCGCCGCCGCCAGTGCGCCAGTCAGCGGCGCCGAATCGTCGTCCCGCCTTGCCCGGCGGGGTCCGGGCCCGCGCCAGAGCAATAGCACGTGTAATTATCTCCACTTAACCAACAGCGCGCGCCGGCCGGCCCGCTCGACAGCGGAGGAGGGCGAGGGGAAGGGACCGACCGTCGGCGCCGCCGGAGACGGAGGGTTACCGATTGGACGCTCGGCAAAAGAACAGGGCGTTCCCACGGGACGTGCAACCTCGAATGCCTGCACGGCAGCCTGCGGTTCCCTCGTGATGGCGATAGGTTATTAGGAAATGTGGTTACATTGTACGATGTCCTATAACTGATAGCGATGCAAATAAAAATAAAAATAAAATAACGCCAAATTCCGCCCATAACCAAGGACCAGGCGAAAAGAAGGGCGTGGTCTTAGACCAGCTGCAGAAGCTGTACATCACACTATTGTCTGGCTGAAAACAATCGGTAGCAGCACCTTTGTCAGGGCCCTGTTTCCTTGGGTGCCAGTTGGAGCTCCGCACCTGGACGCATTCCAGGTCGTCTCTCAAAAGAAACACCTGGCGGGCGGCCTGCACATTTTGGAGGCATCCAGCTATATAAAACTACGCTCGTCAAATGCACAGAGGTAGGCAGTCGTCGAGGTCATCTACTTCGTGTTTGCAGTGGCCGGGCAATGCCATAACCTTGTGATCGCCACTCAGTGTTATGTTACATGTAAATTCCTAAACGGTGTGAACGTGGTCGACCGGGTAACAGGCTATACGCCAGCGACCACGCTGTGGAGAACAGAACGAGGAAGGTGAAAGAAACGGTTGAGGAGCGTCACTGGTTTGTCGTGTTTTACATGGTGCTTTTGGGAAATATAGCCGCATATCTTCGCCGAGGCCTAAGCACAGAGCTGCGACCAGAGACCACCACTCGAAAGTAGGTAAAATCGCCTTCTTCCCACGATCCGGCGGATAAGGTTGCGTGCCATCCAGAGCAGCAATCGCCTCCGATCTGCCCCTGGTTTTCCTTCCGGCAGAGGTAAAACTCGTGTCCGTTTCTACGCACTGACGGTTCGCCGCCACGCACCGTCGTCAGGCGCAGTTAAAAGCTGCCGTCCTGTGCGATCACGAGGCGCCGTCAGATAACGTCAGGAGCCGTGTCAGGTGTAGTCAGCAGGCGCCTTCCACAGCTGACAGATGCGGTCAGGAGCCGTCATCAGGTGCGGTCAGAAGCAGTCGGGAACCGTCGTCAGGCACGGTCAGGAGCTGCCGTCAGGTACTGTGAGGCGCCGCCGTCATGTACGGTCAGAAACCGTCATTAGGCACAGTCAGGAGCCGCCGCCAGGCGCTGTCAGGACCAGTCGGGAGCCGCCGTCAGGCGCTGGCAGGAGCAGTCAGGAGCCGCCGTCAGGCGCCGGAGCGTCTCGCCGTCCCGCCGATCGGCGGAGACGGCCGCGCTCCGCCGGCCGAACCAGACGGTCGCCGGCCGCGATTCCGATCAATAGCGGGGAGCGGGCCGGCCGGCCGGCCGCGGCGCCCCACGTGCCGGCACAGGGCGGCCGCCGCCGCCGCCGCCGGCCGCCGCGCTGCACGTGTCGGCGGCGGGGCGCGGCCGCGGAGCTGATCGCCGCCCGATAGCGCCGCCCTGACGTGACGGGGCCTGCAGGGATCCGGCAGCGGACCGGCCGAGCCGGGCCGGGAGAGCACCGTTCCGACGCTGGGGTCCCGTCCGGCCCCGGCGGGAGCGGGCGGGGGCGGCTCGACGCGGGTCCTCGACGGCGCTGGGCCCCGTGTGCGGGGCCCACGACCCCGGGCGACGCTGGGCCCCGGTTCCAGGACTCGCCGCGGCCGGACCTTCAGCCGCGTCCACTGAACCGTGAGCGGTGAGAAGGCCGCTGGCCGCAGGGGACGGACTTTCCAGCGAGCGGAGAGGGAATGCACGTGGCTCCACAGCAAGGCACGGGGTATGCACACTCACGGGTTAACGTCCAGACCCTGCAGGCGGGATCAATACCTTGGTTGCTCAGGGGATCTCGGAGCATGAGAGACCGTGCCAATAAAGGATTTTCTGGCTGCAGCCGCATTACCTTCCCAGGGTTCTCCAAATCCAATCTAAGCCACGAGAACCCAACGACAACCGTGAAACATCGCGCCAAATGGTGCGTCGTCTAAATCCCAGTAAGGCAAGGTGGGGAAAACACATCAAATATCGAAAGCGTCCTTCTCGCGCCCTTGAAACTCTCTCGTGCAACACGAGCCGTTCCCGCCACCCTCGGACTGGGGGCGCCGTCAAATCCGGTCCAGCACGCCGAAGCCTGCTTATCCGACCGGCACATGATAAATAAGGCCGGTCACCGCGGACGCCGCGTGGCAACCGGCCCATAAGTTGCCGCCAATCTCGCCATCGGCCGAAGACGCTGCAGAGCGCCGGGCGAGTGCACGCGAACCGGCCCGCCTGCGACGTGCCGACCACCGGCCGGGCCGTCACGGTCGGACGGCTAACCTTCAGCGCCGCCCGCCGGTCAGCCGGGTCGGCGAGATCGGCTCGGACGCCGCCTGGAGCCACCCCCGTCGTCCGGGGCCTCCCGGACGCGGCGCGACACGGGTGAACGCGCCGCACCGCCGCGCTGTTCAGAACGAGCGGCCGACAAGTCGAGCTCCGAGAGGAGAGCCATCCTGACAAGGCAATAGATCGTGGCTTGCATCGACGCCATCGACACTCGCTGGGGCCCGTGGACGGTTCGTTCGTCCGGCAGACGGCAGCGATCGCGGCGGTCCGCCCGGCAGCGTTCTGTCCGCGTCGCGGCAGCAAGGACGCCAAACCCACCAGGTTACCGTGTCAGCGCGAATCTGGGTTATTCCATAACGGGCAGGACATTTGGCGATCGCATGACAACCTTCTGCCCGGCGGAAAATACCCGCCACTAACGGGCCGACCAAACGGCAAGGCCTCGCTTTGTCACCGCTGGCCGGGGAGAATGACGCATGCATGCGACAGGCGACTGACCGGGCGTTTGCACGAGCCGGCGCGACCAAACAGCGCCAACAAAAGCCCCCGACGTGAGTCGGTGAGCTTAGCTCAGCGCCCGCGACTGACCGCGATCTCCGGAGTGCGAGGAGCGCCCGGCCGGCGCTGACGGGAGCTGCGAGTCGGGCCGGCCAGCGCACCACTGCTGACTGGCAATCCTGCCGGCCGGCCCAGCGCCGCTGACTGCAGCCCGGGCGACAGCGCAGACCAGGCCGGCGCAGCGCGTGCCGCCGGTCCGGCCGCGGCGTGCCGAGTGTGCCTGCCGTCGTCGACACGCACGGGCCCGACGGCCTCCAATCACATTAGCAAACAGCGGCGACACGGGCGCCCGGCTGGGGGCGCGAGGCCGGGCCGCGGCGCGCCGCCTTCCTGACCCAGATGGGCCGCCGGTCACCACCTGGCGCTCTGCGCGCCGGCCGCTGCGTGCAGCGAAGCCCGGCGCGCGGCACGCGGCACGAGGCCGAGCCGCCGCCGGCCGCGCGCGCGGCACGCACGCAGGGCGCCACTCAACGCCGCCGACGACGCTAAATACTGCCCAATGCCGCTAAACAGCACCAAACGCTGTTAAACGTCCGGGGGTGGGTGTTTGGGTCGATCGGCAAGGGTGGGGCAGGCAGACAGCTGACCACGCAGCCGCCGTAACAGCGACTCGGCGCAAAGAGATCGACAAGTGTCGGCTGTGTGTGCCGTTATGCTTCCATCCCGTCCAGGCCCCAGACTGTCTGCATCGTAGGCCAGAGGTCAATCATGTACGTTCCCGGTGCTTCTTCAGGTGCGCGTTATTACGCCAAACGAGCGAGATTGCCGCATTTTGCGCACTTCACAGTGGCACTCGCCAGAGCTCATCAGACGCGCCGACGCTCTTAAGGCATCGTCTCATAAACCTACCGTTACCTGGGCCGCGCTGAGGACGGCGAGCGCCAGCCAGAGCCATCTGTGGGCCCTTTGTTAAGCTCGTTGCAGGCGGCGCGCTGACGGCCGGCGGTGGACCTGTTCGCCGCCAAGGCCGGGCTGGCCGCTCCTGCCGGCCGGCAGCGGCGCCGGCGCCTCCGCGCTTTCTCCGCGGTCAGCGCGCGACCTCCGCTGCAGCGGCGAGAGGCCTGCCGAACAAGGTCGGCCGGGCCGGCCAGGCCCGGCCGGACGCCGCTGCCGGGACACGCCGGCGGCCGTGGCCGGCCGTCCTTGCCGGCTCGGCCGCCGGACGCCGTCCCGACGGGCGTCGTCAGCTGCGGCGTTCCCGGGATCGCGCCGCGCGGCCGGCGGTCACCGCCTCTGGCCACGAGACACGGGACTCCCGGCTCGAAAGCCAGGCCAGGCTCGGGTCCACCGCCGGCGGTCGGGGACTCCGGTGCTCGGCCAGGATCCGACACATGCCGGGCGCCGGTGACGCATCGAGAGGGCACCGTTCGCCTGGAATCAGGTATCTCGGACCGTTCCCGGACGCACTGGCATGCTGGCGGCGTCTCGCTGCTTACATCCCTGCCATGTTCACAGACAATGGAATCGAGGGAATGCCTGTCTGAGCCTCATAACAAGCAGGCCAGTCGTGGCTCGAACGTCATGAGCGTATGCACGGCGCACGACCCGGCCCATTAGAATGCAGTCTGCGTTGCGTAAACGGGAGTGCAAGGTAACGGAGGAGAGAGAAAGAGAGATAGCGAGAGGCCGGGAGGTGGTCAACAGCGCCGCGGACAGTAACTGGATCCGACCAGGCCGCAGCAGGCGGCTGACTTGCACGTTCCTGGTCCTTGAAGCCTGCCCACTCTGCCCAGAAGAAGGCAAGAACGACAAACTCAGCGGCAAGCAACGCTCATAAGCCAACGCTGCCCGTCACAGGCGGACGTTCCCGAATGAACGCCGATATGAATGACAAAAGAAAAAACCGCATCGTCCCTCGCAAAGTCATTCATTCAGCCCAGTAGATGGGTTCTGCGGGCACGCCTCACCGGCCGGTAGCCAGTAAACGCCGCTCAGGAAATGCCCATTCCAGTTATTAACGTCAAGGTCAGTCCAACGCATTTTCGCGCTCACGGACTAGAAAGGGACGAGTCATGCACGCTCTCGTACAAATGCGCACTGCTTGCCACAGGAATGCTGGAACGCAATGTTTGTCGAGGCTCCAACTTACACGCGGGCTCAGTTTTTTGATGCAAGTTAATCCGTGATAGGTACACAGTAACGAAATGTTTTGTAATGCTTTACCGATACGTTGAACAAACGCTGTTTTACAACCCGTCCGAGCAGGTGCAATTTGACGTCAGAATCCATGCCATCGATAACTCTGGAGAAGTAATGATGCCTGTTCTTGGGCCTATCACGTCGCCTTTCAGACCAAATCATGGAAGCAGAGGCCTACCAGAGGGAGCCCATAGAAAGTCACCGACCGGGTCGCAGCCGACCTCAAATAAGGCTTCGACACGCCGTCAGCGGCCAGCTCCACTTCGACGAAACATGCGCGAATCAGGCCGATCTACTGCGCAACACGGCCGTTTCGACATCGGTCAGCCCGCCTCGTCCGCGCGACCGTCGAGCTTTCCGCCGCGATTTCATCTGACGGCGGGGCGGCGCAGGCGACGTCGGCCGGTCCGACCCCGCGGCCATGACGCGGCTAACGTCGGTCCCTCCGTGACTCTCAGGAGGCACGGACCGCCGTCAAACCCCGCCGCGGCGGCGGCGGCCGACCGACGGCGAGGTCATGACGAGCCACGCGGCGGCGGGGTAGCGCGGCCGGCCGAGCCGCGCTGTGTGGTCCTGTTTGCTCGGCGCCCGCGGCCGCCGCCGGCGCCGGAGTCACACACTCCCAAGGGCGGCGCGGACGCCGACGCCAAATAGGATTTCCTGAGTTGCTGCGCCGATGCCGTACCCGCGTGTCCGCCGGGCGCCGGGCTGCCGACGTACAGCGGGCGGACGAGGCGGCGCCGACGGCGGCGCGTCCTGACACGGCTGTCACGCGCCTCGCCGCGTCCCCGGCGGCGGCGGCGAGTGGCAGGTGGGAAGCCAGACCGTGCGGCCGGCCGTCATTTTTAGGCCCGTCCCCGGCCAGGCCGCGCCCGAGGCTTTTCTCTACCGCAGCGTTGTCCGTCACAGCGACGACGACCATTCCGTCACGGCTCGGCTGCCACCCCCGGCATCGGCCGGTGAACCGCCAACGAGCTGCTCCCGAGGAGGATGAGAGCGATTACGCGTCCATCGCCAGGCCCCAACAGCCTCGACCGCCCACCGCCGGCGGCAGCGCAGTTTGGTGAGTCAGACCGGGTTCGCCACCAGTGTCAACGGACGCGTCAGCGCCTCCGTCGCGGTCGTCCGTCACGTCACATCGCGTCACGTCCAGCGGGGTCGCCAGCACAGAGCCGTCACGCGCTGACAGCCGCCAGGGTCACGTGACACGGCCGGGCCGGCCGCCCGCTCGCCAAACAGCGCGCTCGCCTTTCGCCTGCGTTGCGTGCCCCCGCACCTATCGCGTCACGACGATTGAGCGGCAGATAACGAGCTGTCTGTCTGCCCAGAGCGCCCTGCAGACGTATTGGCGGGAGGCGATTGCGTTGGAGGCCGCCAGCGACGGGCATCGCCGGGCATGCTGCAAATTATCACGCAAAAGCGTTTGCAACCTGCAGCGCCCGAACTTTTCGCCCGCGCCCATGCCACCTGCCGGCGATGTCCAAACGATGGCTCAATCCGCACTTTTCTCACAGCGATTAAGGCCGCCGCCGGACGGCGCAGAAGCCGGGCATCCCACCGGCATTGCCTCACCGTTCGCGAGGACGTCGACCGCGGCGATCACAATCTGTCTCAGCGCTCCGTCACGCTCCGGGCCCGCCCTGGGCCGGCCGCCGCCGAATTCCGCGGCCGCGTGCAACACAGCTCCGCGGCCGCCGACCGCCGCCGCCGGCCGACCCGCGCGCGACCCGCGGGTCAGGTGCGGGCACGTCGACCGGCCGGACCGTTGCTGGCTGCGCACCGGTCGGGTAACTGTCCGTGTGAGCGGCGCGCGGCCGCCGCGCGGGGCGGGGTCGGACGCGGGTCACACCGCCCGGCCGACTGCCGCCGGACGGCCGGACAGATGGACGCACGGACAGACGGACGGAGCGACAGAAGGTGCGCGGACCGCTAACGCGCGGTCCGCCGGCCCGCGGCCGACTGGCGTGACGAACTGAGGAGAAGTGCCCGCCTCGTGACGCCGTGGCGTGCCTCCCGGTCACGAGCTAACAGGCGTACGTGACGAAACTGTCAGCACGAGCTGACGGTGGCTGCGCAAGCTCTCTATTGAAAGGACTGGGGTTTTCAAGTCTTGAGGCTAGGTTTACCTGTGCAGAGGTCGTCAACTGCTGCAGATTTGCAGAGGAAATGGGCACAACGTGAAAAACATAACCTGCCCAGCCATCCGGAATGTTGATGTAAGTTGCACGGCAAAGTCGGAACGGATATTGCGTCCGACAACAGCCAAAGAAGCACAATAGCGATGCGTGCTTGCACCGTACAACCTTAGGCAGCTGAGAGGGTGCAACGCCATTCCGGTTAGCGAAGCCATTAAACTGTACTGCAAACCGAGAGGTTCAACGGGCCAGCAAACACGATACAGCAAGGCAAAGCCCAAAATTCAATAGCCCTTTATGGAGACCTAGGACCTTGAAGCTCCTCGTTCACGTCTGAAAACGACCATTCATGTTTACCGTCCTAATCGGGCGTCTCGTCATCGCGGCGTCCGCGCCCCGCGCCGGGCCCGGCCGGAACCCGTTCGACGGCGCGGGTCAGAGTCCGACCGGAGCTCCGTGTCGGCGCGGAGCGCGCTCCGTGACGGCTCCGGTTGCGCCACGCGCCGGCGACCGGGTCCGCGGCCGGGCGGGCCGCGCTCGACACCCAACCCGGCGGCGGCCGGGCCCGCCCACCGCACGGCGGCCGGCGATCCGGCTCCGTTTACCTCCCCCCACGGCCGAGCCGGATCGGGTTCGGGCCGCCGCAGCCGGAGCGGACCGCGTGGCGGGACCGTGACGGATCGGACGCGACCCGCCGGCCCGTCACGGCGCTGCCGGACGAGTCGCGCCGGCGGCCGTTGATGTTTCAACATGGCGCCGTGTTGTGCTTTGATAACGGTCTGCAGGACGTCCTGCAGGCGCTGTGGGCTTCGGTAAAGCAAAATGCCGGGCCGACATCGAGTGCCGTCGATCGCGACAGAGAGGCGTCCTCCCGGGTCACCAAGGAGATCCGGATCCACCGCCGGCATCCCCCCCCCCCCGCAATGGCACTGCCGAGCCCGTGAGCGCCACCAGCCCGACCTCGGGGGCCGGAGTCGACCCCCCCCCCCTGTCGACTGATAGTGCCCTGGGGGCCGGCTGTCGCGTCCCGTCGGCCGGCGAGCTGCGTTGCTGCCGACGGGGCCGCCCGCCGGCCGACGGCCGCACGGACGCATTAATTGAATTCGTCGGCGCCGAATCCGCACAATGGCCGCCGTCCAGACCGGCCGACTCCCGCGGGACGGCGCGTCACGGCGGCTCGGGGACGTGCTCGGACAGGGGCGTGCTCGGACGGGGGGACGTGCTCGAACAGGGGCGTGCTCGGACAGGGGCGTGCTCGGACGGCGGGACGTACTCGGACAGAAGGCCGTGCCCGGGCAAGAGATGTGCTCGGACAGCGACGTCCTCGACGGAGAAACAGCACGACGTACTAGACAGAGAGATGCTCGACCTCCAGCCGAGGGCAAACAGTCGGATGGAGACCTTAAGAACGTAGTTGTTAGCGCAAAGTGGCCGCAAATAAATCATTCTGGAATCCCGAAGATATTAAGGACAGAACTGGTTTGTGGAATGGATGGACGGTTCAAAGTAAGTTAGCTAGAATATCACCAACCACTCAGTTGGCTTCGCAGGAAAGAAAGGTGGCAGTGTGCGAAATAATCCAGAATAATCGCACGCAGATCCCTCAGTGGGCGCGTCAGCCTCGCCGTGTCCCCACCAAACAGCCCGGCCCACAGCCCTGCAGATCTCCGGCGCCGGCGACAGGAGACCGATTCAGGCCGCCTGCTGAAAGCCAGCGGGCCGGCGATAGCGTCCAACAGGCCGGCTCTGTGGCGCCCGAGCCCGGCAGGCCGGCGGCGCGGCCCTGGTAACCAGCCAGCTCCTTATCGGGACCGTCCAAACAAACGGGACACGGGCGGCGTGCTGCGACGGGCCCGCTGGCCGACAGTGCCCGCTGGCGGCGCCTGGACCCGGCTGACGAGCCCACACGCCTGGGAACGGATAAGACGCCACCTGCGCGCCAGCGCGTCTGTAGGTCGTGTTTACGTTTGGACCGGAAGGCTTTCACTTCGCGGCCGTACTGGTAGTTTTCGATATCGCTGGGTTTATAAACGTTCTGCCCCCAGATCAAAGTTCGCTTTCGTCGCGATCTGCGATCGTTCACGAAACTGAACATTTCTCCGAGAGGGAATCAGCTTACGGGCTTAGTTTCATCATGATGGCACCGACCCGCCGTCATCAGCACTCACATCTCCCAGCTCGTAATCCACCCAACAATGCTCCCACAGTCGGCCTGACCACCAACCGTGACGTCACTCCCCCTGTGGCCTGCCGCTGACGTCACTGGGCCCGAGTTAACGAGAGCCCGCGCCGAGCCGCACAGTTCGCTCGGCCGGCCGGCCGTCCTCGCGGCAATAAAGAGCAGCGGACCGCACTGCGCCCCCGTCCGGCGGCACGGAAACGGCTCCAGACGGCCGCGGGAGACAGCCGAGATCGGAAGACAGTCGAGCTCCTGGGTAAAAACGCCGTCCTCGTCTTCAATGCAGCAACGCGTCATACGTTTAGGAGCTTGCTGGCAGCTCATCAGATTAGCGCGACCGAACAATGAACTCTGCCCTGTGACGTACTTCTCTGCCGGTGTGAATATCTCAAACGTCACTCGCACCGAGTCTCTCCATTCAGAGAAGATTGTGAATCAGGCATAATGGCATGTACGGCGGAACAGGCATGCTGCCTTATCGCTAGATGCAATGAAACGTCTGTCGTTTATCTAGGTCCGCCCTGTGGCGCAATCTCGCCCGCAAAGGCCGAGATTCCGACGTGCCATGGGGAGGCCAATATCCGCATACTTGGATATCATCAAGGTGTCATAAATACCAGAACAGAGGCAGCAAAGAGCACGACGACGCACCAGGATGACTCAGAAAGGCTAGCAGAGACTGAAGGCGCCTCTGATTAAATTTGATGGGGACATCAAAGAGCAGCCCGGGTCGAAAATTTCGAGTAATTGGAACGGGCGTTTCCACGACTTGCTATCCCGGAACTGGAACATGGAAAACGAAACACAACATCACAATTTTTATGAGTGAGAAGTGACCAGGAAATATAACTAGCACAGGAAAAAGAACAGAAGCGCAAGACTGCAATTTAGGAACTTCAAAAGGGGAAACAATACAGGAGCCACTTGTGGCTAAAAGACAGTCATGATTTTCAACGCAGGAATGTCTTAACGAGATAACGAACCTATGCGAGAATGTCTTAACGAGAGGACTTTAAGTGAAGCGATACTTTTCTTAACTCCAGATTACGAAAACTCCCTGGGCATCTGGAGTTTTGAACCACCATTTCCCAACAACCAAAAGTCACTAGCAACCTTTCAAAAGGAACCACTCCGGAACGGAGCCACCTGTGCTGCTCCTCCAAAACTGGTTCAGACCAGCTCTATTTGAACGTTTTTTTCTCCGCTCCATCAGCTTCCGGGATTGCAGACGTTCCCACTCCGCCGAAGGGCGCCGGCCTGACCATCCTCCCTCGACATGCACGCTACGTTGTGCAAGGCTCCGACTTTCTCTCGTTTTTAAGGCCCGGATGGTGGGCGCGTCCACGCCGGGGACTGCCGACGCCGGATCTCGACTCAGAGAGGAGGACCGCCGCCTCGCCCGCTGGCAGGGCGGACCACGGTAACGGCGCCACGACTGCACCCGGGGCCAGCTGGAGCCGACGGCGCGGCGCTCCGGCCAGTCAGTGGCAGCTGCGGGGGCTCAGGACCTCTGGCCAAGCGGTCAGGGTCACGGGCAACAGAGGCCATGGCTGACCCAACCAATCGCCACCACCTGCTCTCGAAACGGTTCACTGGGCCAAGTCCACATTAAAGCGCGCACGAGAAAGACCAGCGCCATTGTTACGAAATGCGGCGACGGGCTATCGATGAGGCCGCCCGACAAAGGATTTCTGAGGCTCTGTGCTTGACAGACCTTGCTGACGCACTGAGTCACCGGGAACAATGCATGCTATCTCTGAAACTGATCGTTCGGGCCAGTTCTGACGACGGCGGCGCGCTCCTGACTGGCACGTCGCACCGTTACCCCGGACCCGTGGCGGCCGTCACGACGAGGAAATCGGCGGCGACCCCGCTGAGTGGCGGCCTGCCGCGTCATCGGCAGCGTCTCCCACGACGGGACCGGCCGCCGCGCGCACCGTGGCGCCGCGCGTGCGTCAACAAAGGACGCGATCGCATGAAAGAAATATGAGGAGGCCATTGTACCGCAAGCAGAGAGAGAAAGAGGGGGAGAGCGCGCGGAAAACGAGAGAAGACAGAGGGGGAGGACGCGCACACATCGGCGCAAAGGGCCCGATCAAGAAGTCAACACCGCTCTGATATGCAAATGCGGAAAACAGGCAAACAAAAAGGAGACGGCGAACGGTCACGCGGTAGCGGGTCCGCACCCGCCGATGGCACGCCTCCAGACCTTGGCCGTAACGAGCCGGCGCGGAGAACGGCCGGCGGTCGGCGGGCGACTGTGCCGGCCGGGGCGGCGCCATGGGAGCGGCGGGGACGAGCCAATGTCATCGGCGAGCCGAGGCTGCCGAGGCCGCCGGCCGGCCGGCCGTCTGTCGGCACTGCCGCGTCCTCCCGAGACGACGGGCGGGGCGCGGCCGCTACCGCAGCCCCCCCCCCCCCCCTCCCACGGGAGGGAACGGCCGCCCGCGGCGCGCGCCCCGCCCGACCACACGCGACGACGGCGCGCATCGCCACCGACGCACGGCGGCGGCGGCAGCGGCGGGAGACCCTCGACGCACATCCAGTCCAGGCGGCTGACAACGGACGACGCCGACGAGCCGTGACAGCGCGCTGATAAGCGTCAGCGACGACCGGGATGTTTTCGAGTCGGATTAATCCGTCCCACGAGGAGGGTGCAAATCGAACGCAAACAAACACACCGGGCGATGTTTGTGTGCGGATGTGCAAATGACGCGACAGCGCTGCCCGGTCCGGACGGATCAGACGGGTTAGAGCGGGCTCGGTTGCACGGTTGGCCGCCTGGCACTGCTGACCGGCGGCTGCAGCCGGTGGACGGCGGTTGTTGATCCCAACAGACCGGCGCTGGGGCCACGACGGGGTACGAACGTGGTACTGACAAAAACTTGTTGAAGTCCGTCCGGACGTACGATTAATGAGAACCCTATCGCGCACGCACGTTCATTGACAATATCTGAGTGGAGTACATCTTCTCCATCACGAACCGAACCTCCGATAATACACCACTACTGGACGCGAGATCATAGTTCTATTTTATGTTGGGGTCAACGATTTTCTCTCGCCCGACACCATAAAGTCAGGGTTTCGCGAAATCGACAAAGCAACATTAACACGGGGTTCTGCGCGTTCGTTATTTTTCCACAGCACGCTTCCATGTTCACGCGCTGCCGTATGCCTGCGTCGGGCGCTCGCCGGCGGCCGGCGCCCCGTCCGGACCACGCCCACTCGCCGTCCTGCGAGCACGCACGCGCAGCGGGCGCAGCGGCGCTCTCGCCGGCGGCACCACGCAGCCGGAAAGTGAAACCGACGCCGCTTCCGGCCGGGCGGCGGCGCCGTCGGAGCGCCGTGAGAGGAGGCCGCGGCGTTCCCACGTCGGCCGGCCCCGGCGCGCATCGGCCGACGAAAAAGCCGCCCGGCCGGGTCGTCAGTCCGCCGCCGCCGCCGCCGCCGCCGCCGCCGCCGCCGCAGGACCGCATACGAGCCGAGATACGCGTCGGCCGACTCGTCCCGGCGGGGAGGGTTAGCCCGGGTCGCGCGGCCGCCGGGAAGACCGCAGAGGCCCGGTCGCTGGAGGTCGCGGCTTGACTCTCTTCCTCCTGGCGGCGGGTCTCGGCGCCGAGCGAGGCGTTACTTTCGGTCCGTCTCCGCCGCTTCTCGGCTTTCGATGTCTCTCCGTGGTGCTCTGAGGTCTTCGAGGGGCGGTCGTTTTGTCGGCGTCTGTGATACCGTACGCGGGAGGGGGCGGCGGAGACCCGGCCGGGTTCCGGCCGCCGCCGGCGGATCGGGTGACGGCGCCGGCACGGCCGCCCGGTAGCGACGCCGGCGTCGCCTCGGCTTATTTCCGTCACGTCGCCGCCGTCACTGCCCCTCCCGATCTCCGCTCCCTCCTAAATCATCGACGGCATCCGGCGGCGGCGGCGGCGGCTGCGGACGACGGACGCGCATCGGCGACGACGCGGCGTCGGTGGCGACGGGACGGAGGCGGGCCCTGAGGCGCTTCAACGTGGCGCCGCAGCAAACGTCCTGTCGGACCGGCGAGGTGGAGCTGGTTCCCCGTCCGACGGCGGCCGAGGCGTCAGCGATTTCTTCACGAAACAGCTCGGAGTGAATGACCGCAGACGTCCGTCCTTGTGCCTTTGATCGCCTCCGACAAAAGGCCAAGCCCGTGCTCGCCCCTCCGCCAGCAGACCCCCCCCCCCTTCCCCCTGTCCGGCAGCGGACTATGGGCGCGCCGCCGACAGCGGGCAGCCTTTCCGGCGGCGGCCGGGGGCGGGGACACGCGGCCGCTTTCAGCACCGGGCGCAAAAAGCCTCCCCCGCCAAGGCCGGCGATTACGGGGCGGCTGGCGGCGGCCGGCAGGAGCCCATCAGGCGACCGACGGGGCTCATTGCGACACGCGCCGCGGCCGCGTCGGAAGTCGGCTTCATTGATGGAGCGTTCGAAGGCGGACAGGAGCCGCTGAAGTCTTGAGGAGCCCGCCGGAGCAGGCAGGAGCCGCTGGGAGCTGGTTGGAGCTCGTCAAGAATGGCCGGGACCCGCTGGAAGCGGACTCTAGCCTCTGTGAGAAGGCTGGAGCCTCTGGCAATCGGCAGGAAGCTCAAAGAGCAAGCGGGAGCATCCGGAGCAGGCTGAAGCGCCGCCCGCCGGCGCTGTTTACCGGCGTCCGCGGCCGTTTTTGTGGCAGCGGCGGCGGCGGCGGCGGCGTTCCCTCGCCGTTCACACGCGCGTGCTGGACGGACGACGGTCCGGGCGGGGCCGGCCGGCGCCGGCTGACTTACGGCCGCATTAGCCCGCCCGGACGCGGCGTAAATAGCCGTGCGAGCACGGACCGGCGCTTTTTGGGCGCTGGGCTTCGCTCTCCTGACCGGCCGCCGCTGAGCTCGGGCGCCAGGACCGGCGTGGACGCCGCCCGGCGCTGGTCACGCTCTCTGGACCGGCCGCCCAGCTCCGGTCACCGAATGGCTGCTGGGTCGGCTGAGGGCAGGCGGCGACTGAGAATGGCCGCGTCCTATCGCCCACGTCCGTCTGACCGAATTCCGGCCGTAGGTTTTAAACGCGTCGGCCGAATCTGTCGCCTGCTGGTTCGTGTTTTCAAAGCGACGCCGCCGAGCTTCGTCCTAGATGACTTTTGGGCCGCTCGGATATAATTAGCCCGCTCGCCCCGCGGCCGCGCGAGCTAACCGGTTCTCGACGAGAGCCATCAGGCCGCGGCGGCATGTGGGACAAGGGAAGGCTCGGACCGCCCTCTACTTCCGGCGGGTGGCCGTCTCGCTCGCCAGGTACCGCTCCCATGTTCGGAATAGCGATCAGCCGGCGGTTGGCGGGTGGTCGACGGACGAGGCGGCGGCGGCGGCTGCGGCGCGGTCTCCGAGTCGCCGTCCGGCCTCTGTCTCGGCCCGGACCGGGTCCAGGTGTGGCGGCGACGCCGGCGGCGGCCCAGTCCGCTAGTCCGGCGGCGCCGCCGACAATGACCGGCCGCCGAGGCCCGGGAGGGGCCACGGCGGGCGCCCGGCCGCCTTTGAAGCCGCGTGCGACAGATGCGATCTGCCGCCGACGTCTCCGGTTGGCCCATTCAGACGGTTTAAAGGATCGTTCCTCTGAGAGGCCGCCTCCGCCGCCACCGCCACCGCCTGCAGGGCGCTTCCCACGTGATGCCGGCCGACCTACAGGTCCCATTACCGCGCTTCCTGCGCCACCAAGCGATCGTGAACGATGCCAGGCGACCGGAGCACGATGGGTAAGTTTCTTGACAGCAGCGAAACATTAGCACCTCACAGGAGTCACCTAAACTTTCCCAGATAATCTGACATACGACACAGGTCGTCTGCCTCTCAGCGACGCACCACAGCCCCGCTGGGCGTTGTACTCACATGACTGATCGCCGACGAACACCGCCACCGCCGGCGTCGCCCGGCGCAGCGCCTCTCCGCACCGCGGCCGGACCGTCACTCCCGGCGGAGTGGCCCCGCATCGGCCAGCGGCACCCGGCCGGCGCCTATCGCCCCCAATCGGCGAATTAAATCTCCGATACGGGCGCCGGGCGCGCGCGGGCCTCCGCCCGGCCGGGTGACTTCACACCTCGACGCCGCCGGGCGGACACTATCGCCGGCCGCCGGCAAACACGGTCAGCCTGCGTGACGGGCCGGCGGCGCCGATACGGCCGGCGCCCGGATTTTAAACCGCGCCGGCGCCGCTCGACCGTATATGGTCGGTGCAGGCTCGATTCGGCCGCTGATGGGCCGGCGAGGACCGGGGCTGACCTTGACGGCTCGGCCGTCCGGTCTCGTTCAACGGAGGCGGCTTCGACCGACGAAAATGTAGTTTGCTTTCGTAGGCGATTTTTAAACTTCGCAAGCTTCCGTTAACAAGGGAGAACTTTTACGACATTGCAGTGGACATTGGAGGTAGGCGCTGGACGGTGCTGTGGGTTGTATTATGTGCGGCACGAGGTCGCTCCAGGCCACACATGCCTCCGCACTACTGTACGACACACTGTCTTCGACGGCTACACAAAAGGGTCCACTACTAAAGTGAGTCCGTTAATGCGCTAAAGTGGCCCTTCTTTGTTGGGAATCGCGTGCCTCTGCCCACCGGGTCAAATCTCCGGTCTATCGCTCTGGACAAATGCCGAATAAAAACGGGTCATTCGCGCCGTCGGATTACAGACTCCCGAGACGAGAAGGCCAGCCCGGTGGGGCTCTCCTCCTCCGCGGTCTCGAGGCCCTGCCGGCGGCAGGATCCCGCGCGCCGGGCAGTGACCAGCCGGCGCCTCCCTTCCCGCCATTGTCCGCGGCGCGGCCGGCGCGGCGCGGCGGCCGGCCGGCAGCAGCGCCAATCTGCCGAGCGCAATTACATCCGCGCCGCCGTCAGCCGTAACGGAGCGCGCCGTCTCAAACCCGCCGGCCGCGTGTGACGCGCCGGCCGCCCGGCCCGGGGTCAGCGTGTCATCGCCGGGCCGGCGCTGCTGCTTTGTCGCCGGCGTCGGGCGGGCGCCGGTCGCACGCCCTCGCCGGCGGCGGCGGCGGCCGATCAGGCAACGCCGACGGCCGATGTACTCCCACTGATTGGCGCCGTCCGGCCGGGAATCGTCACGGCGCGCGCCGCCCGGCCGCGTCACGCGGCGGTCACGGACCCGCGTGACGGGCGGCCGGCGCGACGGCTTCGAGCGTCGCCGCGTCCGGCGCAGCGGCCGGGAAAAGGGCGCGGAAGGAAAGAGAAGCCCGACAGCACCGGGAAAAGGCCTCGGTGCGAGGGTCGGTGAAGGGTGAGATTCGCAGAAGCCAACGCGTCACGAGGCGCGCACAGCCGTTCGAACAAAGGCCGACGGTGGCCGCGGAATTGGCAGTTATTCCCGCGGTATTTCCAGAAGCCGTCCAGAGAGCAGACACCGAAAACTCGTTAAAGTTCCGGTCGCGACGCTGACAACACCCCAGAACACATTGTGCGCCCTGTAGCACAAAAGACGACGACGAACGTTTTTACGCGCGCCAACGTCGCCGCGCAAGTCCGGCGGGGTGGCACCAGGGCAGTTTTTTTCAGACGAGGTCGGGTGAATGACTTGATTACGCCCGCTGCCCAGGTTAACGGCCGGCCTGGGCTGCTGACCGGCGGCTGAGACGATCGCGGCGTCCAGCTCCGCTCATAAACGGCGCTAATGTCCGACGTCCGCGTCCCGACGGCAGACCGGAAGACGACAGCGGCCGTCGCATCTCACGGCTAGCGCTAATGGACAGCGGAGCAGCAGCGCGGCTCTCGAATAACGGCGCCGCGCGGTCGGGCCGGCCGCGGGAGGCAGGGAGCAGCGGCCGGACCGCCGAGCCCTCCTCGCCAGGTCGCCGGAGACGGCCGGTGAGGCAGCGGGCCGCGCGGACGGGAGGCGCTCCCGACGCGGAAGCGGCGAGGCGAGCGGCGTGACTCGCAGCTCCGCGGCAGCTCGCCGAGGCGACTGCCTCGTGACGCGGGAGGAACCGGCCTACCGCGTCAGGCAAACAGCTCGCCGAGCCGCGTCGAACGCAGCCGGGAAGGGGGGACGGCGTGATCCCGCGCGCGCGACCTTCACCGTATCTCGTCGATCGCCGGTAAACAGCCACCTAATGATCAGGATTACGGCTCCCATGCCCCGCTTATCTGAAGGGGCCGTCTGCACATCACCGCGCGCCGAAGAAGCGGGCCGTCCAAGGCCGCAACGCGGAACCCGCGCCCCGCAAAAAGCGCCCCGCGCCGGTGGAAAGTCCGCCGTGCGCAGATTGGATCTCGGCCGGTGACTGGCAATCGCCGGGGAAGAAAGATCGAGATCCGGGCACGGCTCCCGGCTCCAGCGAGGCACTTTGTTTGCTCGTGTCGCTGGGTATGCAGATGAGTGCCTCTGGGGACTGCTGAGAGTCCTAACGCTTGAGAAGCGGCTGCCGGGCGACGACAGCACTCCGTCTCGTGCGATTTGGCGAAGAAGACAAGGGTGCTATTGTCGGGTGAAGTCACTGACGACGCAGAAATGTATCACCCTGAGACAAGTGGTGCTAGATGTACGTTACATACCGGAGGAATTTGTTACGCAAAGTGACAACGTGCCCTCATTGTCGTTGATTTCTGACGCGTGACAATGCAGCATTGTTGCCCCTGATTTCAAACGTTTCCGCCAGGAATAAGAGGGGTGGCCCTGCCACGTTCGCCCCCTGAACCCCGAGAAACGCCGCCAACAAGTCTGAATGATCTCGCTTCCGACTTCAGAGACGTGTAAACAGGACAATGGCAGTGGCTGACAATGGTTTACCAATTCACGACTGGGTTAAGCTGATTTTGTTCCGCTTCATTCGAGATGATAATCGTGGCCCGTTTACCGTGACATTTGCAGCACGCGTGTTAGATTTTTCGTCGCGAATGCTGACTGATACCTCTGCGCGAAACACCAACGAAAACAAAAACAAAAAGGCACATGAAATGGGCCGGGTGCAAGGCGAAACTGTTACTGGCAGAATGCCCAGTACCGCTGTATTATCGCATCTCTGGCGCAACTATACGTAAGAGCCGCAGATTGGTTGAAACGTCAGGCAAGGCATACATACGCCGAGTACATTTCAGTCAACCCAATAATGAATCATAACAAAATGCTGATCGATGAGAAGCCCCGAAGTGTTTGACATTTCCCAAGAAATCTAAACGCAACTCTGGCTGATTGACTATCTCTGACAGAACAGGCAGACCTGTCGGAACATGTTGATCTGGCTGTCAAAGTTTGTTAGTGGAAACATACGTTGAACATGGTGCATCCGGCGCCGACGCGCCAACTCATCTCCCATCCCGACCCATCAGAACCCGCCATCGGGTCTGACCGCCGACCCCTTCCCCAAAACCTGCCGTCACGTCACCCCGTCCCCAGCCCATCCCGCGCGGGCCCTGCACCAGACGCCGAACACTGTCCGACACCTCCCTCGTCATCTGTTTACACCAGTCGGCACGGATTCACGCGGCCGCCGGCCGGCTCGCACCGCCCCGCCTGTAGGCCGGCTCCTCTGCTAACTGGCACACGCACGCCGCCGCCGCCGCCGGATCTGCATATGCATGCCGGCCAGCTGCGACCGGCGCCGCGTCCTAGCGGGACGGCGGGTCAGCCGGGTCGCCGCGGAGACGGTCGCGGCGCGCCGGCGACCTCCGCGGCGCGGTCGGCCGGCGGCGGCGGGTCACGGCACCTCGCGCCGCGCAACGCGCTGGCACAACAGACAATCGCAACACCGGCCCCCGGCGGAGCGCGCTGTTTGGCTGTCGTCCACGACGCGTGCGTTTTTTACGGCCGCAAGCAGCCTCGTCTTCTCCGAGAACGACGGAAGAGCGCGTGGACGCCAGCGGCTCGGCCGTGTGCCGTGCACGGAGGCATGACCGCAGCGGCGGCGGACGGGCATTCCAGGGCGGTTGTCGGCCGGCCGCTCGGCGTGCTCGCCGGCCGCGGCGGGAGCGGCCGGTCGCCCGCTGGGAGGCGCCGGCAGCACCGTGTAACGACGCCGGCGCCAGCCGCCAGATCTGGGTCGATGAGCCGAGACGGAGCGGCCGCCACGCCGTAAACAGCGCGAGAGGACCGACCGACGGCCGGACCGCGGACCCGCGGACCGGCGGACCGGCGGACCGGCGGACCGGCGGACCCGCAGACCCGCGGACCGCAGACAAGCAGACCGCGCGCAGGGGGAACTATCGGCCTGCGGACCGGCAGACAGGCGGACTACATTCAATAGAATGATAGACTCAGATCGGCATGACCGGATGGGGATCACCAGACCAGCAGGCCGACAGCCCCGTCTGAGATCAGGCGGCAGTCTGGTGATCACTACGCTGACCAACCACGACAGCAGAAGATAAGTGGAGCATCGAACCCGTGGTCTGAAACCTCGGAGTACTGGCGGAATCAAACGGGCAGACCGGTTCAGCAAGCGGAACCGATCGTAGACAACCGGCTCTCCGGCGACCAGCGGATCCAACGGATCGCAGAAACCACGCAGACCGCAGAGTTCACACAGACCACGCAGGCCAAACACTTCACATAGACCATGCAGAACACACAGACCACACCAAGCACGCTGGCCGCACATCACGCACACGTGTTCACCACACAAACCACAGATACTTTACACCATACATACCGCAGATCGCACTGGCCACAGACGGCGCAGATCACGCAGACCGGCAGGCGGCGGCCGGACGGCGGCCGGACGCCGGAGGAGTCGCCGGCCGCCTGTAAACACGGCGCGCCGGCCGGCGTGACCCGGTTGTAAACACCGCGCCAGCCCCGCCGGACCCGGACCGCCGGCAGACTGCGTGACCTGGATGTAAGCAGACTGCGGCGCGCCAGACTGCGCGCGCGCCGCCGGCGACGCTGGCGGAGGCGCCGCCGGGCGAAAACAGGACGGATTCGGCTCGTTTCCGCCGGAGCGGCGGCCGCCGCCCCATCGGCGCGGCCGCCGGAGGCGGGCATTCCGGCGCAGCCCCATCGACATTCCGGTCATGCCTGCGCTTCAGGGCCGGGCCGGACGGGCAGCAGCGGGCAGCGACGGGCAGCGGTGGGCAGCAACAGGCAGCAGCGGGCTGCAGCGGGCAGCAGCGGATAGCAGTAGGGAGCGACGGGCAGCGGCAGGCAGCAGCGGGCTGCAGCGGGCTGCAGCGGGCAGCAATAGGCAGCAGCAGGCAGCAGCGGGCAGCAGCGGATAGCAGTCGGGAGCGATGGACAGCAATAGGCAGAAGCGGACGGCCACCGACAGCAACAGACAGCGACGACGTGAGGGTGGAATCACTTCCGCGGATCCGACGACACCTGAGGCGGCAGCGGTGCCGCCAGCCGTTTTCTCGACCAGACGGTTATGGATGCAGCCAGTCAGACTGCGACCCCACTGTATTGGGTCTGGCACCGATTCGCCCAGTCTCCTCCGCCGCCGGCGGTCCCGGTGCGACCCCCCACCGCTCGGATACGACGCAGAGACCCGGCCCCTGCCGCCGACGCCGCCCGACCAAACAGAGGCGCCGCCACGGAACGCGGAAGAGCGCGGCGACCGACGCGGCGCGGCGGCGAACGCGGCGGGATGGGGAGCACGCCGCGGCGGCAGTTGTGGCGCGGCGGCGCCCCGCTCCCGGGACAGGTGTGCGCGGCCGAGAGATAGTGCCGTGGTACTGGGATGATCTCGGTGACGTTCTTGAGAGAGAGAATTTCGAAAGGTGTGCAAATAGTGCTAGCGAGGAGACGTCAAGACAGCTCGCACGAGGAGATAGGAGATAAGCGGTGCACTGTCAAGACGACCTCGAGATGTCAGGTCATCGAGACGACGAGCTCTCATCGCGACAACAAAAGGTCAAGATTACGACTCTTTCCAGCCAGCTAGGGGCGCGTGGGTTGAGTTTGCTCGGTGTTTGCAGACACCCAGGCGCCCGTGCGCGTGAAATCGGCACCCACAGAAGCTGCGAGATTCATCGTAAGCTACGTGAAGTTAAGGCGTAATCCGCTGACATTTTAAACGAACTTCACGACAGCATGACATTTAGGCTATTGCAAGCAGTGATTACGAATTTGGGATCAAAATGCTCAAACAAGTTGCGTGGCATTCCAGTCCGGTACCCAAAATACTTTTAAGTTTCCACGTTGGCGGGACATTGGTGGTCCCCGTTATTCCTGTCATCAGATATCTCATTTAGGAAGTGTACTGTGCGCTGATGATCTCGGCCTCGGATATGCTTCGTCCTAACGGCTCCGACAAGCCATGCATGTCGAGAACCGACGCGTCCTTCCCGGTTCCGTGTTCCGGTGGCGGTCGGCGCGGGCGCCTGAAAAATGACTCGGTAACACTCTGTCCGACGCCCCATGGACGCCGCGCCCGGCGACGCGCGTGGGCGCGTGCCTGACCAATTGTTCACCGCGGCGGCGCTATCGCTGACAGCACTGAGAGCCGCCCGCCACAGGAATGCTTGCCCCCCCCCCCGCTCCTGCTCTACAGAGGAGGCGGTGCCATGGCCCGCGCGTGCCGCGCGGCCGGCAGACCAGCACGTCCGCCGCCGCTGAGCTGGCGTGCCCTCATCTGGGCCTGATTCACCGCGGCCGGCCGGCGGCCGAGTTCCGGAGCACCTGCAGCGCCGGAACTCGGGCCGGGCCGCCTCCGAACGCCCCGGGCGGACGCGTTCAGCACGGCGCGGCTCCGGGGCAGCGCCTCCAGCCTGGGGTCGGCCGCCGCGGCTGTGTTTCGACAGCGGAGACTCGCCCGCCGGCCAGGCCGGAGCAGGGCGACTGGCGGGCCGGGCCCGGACCGGCCACGCTCCGCGCCCGCTCCCACGCTCGCCGATAGCCGGGCTAATTGGCGCGGCCGCTACGCGATCGGACGGCGAATGCCCGAGCGGCGGCCGCGCCGGACCCGCCGCAGCGCCGGCCGACCGCCGTTATCGCCAGCCGCAAACCGCCGACATCATCAGACGCAAGCCGGACCATACCGATACCAACGGCAAAAAACGTCGGTATCGCCGCCAGCGTCCATCGGCACCGCTGGCAGCGGACCGACGACGCCATCGGCGGCGGATCATCGCGTCGACGCCGACGGCGGGCGACGCGCCGTCAGGATCGGCGCCGTCGACGGGCGCATCTGTTCATGGATCAGCCGGCCGCCGTGGCCGCCGGGCGCCGGGGCTGCCGGCGTTGCCGCCGCCAGCTGCGCCGCCGCCGGCCGGCGCTGACCAGGGCCGGAGCCGGCCGGCGGCGGGCGTGCCGGCCGGCTGGCAGGAGCCGCCCGCCGGCCAGATCTTATCCGGGCCGGGCCGCTCCGCACGAGCACGTTGGGCCGTCCGAGGAGCCCCGCCGCCCGGTCCCGGGCCGGACCGGGCGGCGGGGTCCGCGGGGTACGGAGACGGCCGCCGGCCGGCCCGTGCGGATCCCTGCACGGACGGAGATCAGACCGGCAGACCGGCCGCGGCCTTGCACGACAAGTGTTCAAGGCGCCGTGGACCGCTCTCAGCGGAAGGGTGGTGCGCCGCCAGCAATCAAGCCAATCTGCATCCCTGGCCGTTACATTTGCATTCAATGCGTCGGGCCCGGAACAATGCGCTGTTTGTCTTCCAGAAGCCCAGAAGCCTCGAAAGACAAGCCATCCAAATACCCAGCACTAATAACCTCGGATAACCATCGATATTCATTTTTCATTTACGCAAATGAGCGCAGATGCCCTGAAACGATGTTCCCGATATCAGGACGAGCGGCGTGATGGGCGTTACGGCGTCTCTGTTAATTGTCGGGGCGATAGGCCTTGCCGCCGGGGGGCACACAGACGTGTCCAGCAGACCTGCTAACCTCCTCTGATATGGTCGGATGTACAAACGGAGCGGTGGCCTGAAATTCACGGGATAACGTTTGCTCCGACGCGGAGCGCGTGACGCTCTTTCCCCGAGCCGTGATGAGATCTTCCGGTGCCCAGTTCGTGGGGGAGTCGTGCAGAGGGCAGGGGCCCTCCCCTGAGGCGGAGGCGGGGGGGGGGGCGTCTCTCTGCGGTGCGGAAGAGCGTGGCGGGGATGCTCCCGCAGTTGGCGCCGACGCCGATGCATCACTCTCCGCTCGCGCTGACAGATCTGCGGCGGTCGGACCGGCCGCCGACCTGGTCTCACTGCACACTGACCTATATCTGCCGGCGAGAGGCCGGGCCGAGCCGGGCCGAGACGGGCCGAGCGGCAGCTGCACCGTCCCAGCCAATCGGCGGCCTAGCAGGATTATGCCTGACCGCAGGCGACTACACGCAACAACGTGAACTGCATTCAACTCCACAACTACGTGGGACTTCAGGTCACCACATGCAACAAGGCGTGACTGCAAGTGACTACACGTAGCTACGCACGACTGCAAGTGACCGCATGTAAGCACGCCTGACTACTCGTGACTACAAGAGACCGCATTTCACGTGACTTCATCCGGTCGGCCCGGCGGCTTTGCGGGTAACACGCACGGCCACGCTCTGCTCAGGAGCTGACCCGGTTAATCGCGCTATGCGGGCAATCCTGGCCGATACGAGAGTTTTCGGGTCAGCCGTTCAAGGCCGGCTGCCGGGCGTGCTGGCTCATTACGCGGCCGAGTTGCCCAAGCCGCAGCTGCTTCGGCGGCTGCCGGGCGTTCGGAGTTGACGCGGGCGGACGCATGACTCCGCCTGATGAGAATTGCCCGGAGGGAGTCGCCGTGACGGCCGCGCACGGCCGGCGCCACGGGATTACGCTCATCTGGGCGGAATTTTCCCACGCGTAATCAAAGACTTACACTAACGAGTGGGCGGGTCCCATTAGGCAGAGGCCGAGCGGCGATGGTAGGCGCCCGGGCGCCGGCGGTAGGTACGGACTCGGGACGCGGACGTCGCTGACGATACAGCGCACTGCGCGGGTCAGCACGGTCTATGACCTGGCTTCGGGAAGGCGCTAGAGAGCGATAACGCATCTCTCTTGGTTTTGGTGTGCACTAAACGACAACGAAAAGTTCAGCATTTCGCTGCACCAGTTAGCTGTCTTTCAAAGCAAAACCTTCCAGTCTACTTGACAGAAGAGCGGAATCCGCATGGATTTCATATAGCATACGCAATCAAAGCTGCTGACGCCAAGTGAACGGCGTATCCACGTCATGGCGTCGTCGCATACGCCCGGATGTCTTCAAACGTTCACCGACTGAACTTTTCTGACCCGGACCCGACGAGGGTGACCAACCTCGCCGTTTCACGCCCCCGGCCGACCCGTCCGGGCCGCCCTGCGTGTCCCGACCAGCTCCCGGCCGTCCGACTGGCGGCGGCTCCTCAGAACACCCGCCGGCAGTGCGGAGTACCGCGGGCCGGCCGCCGGCCGCCGCCAGCCCTGGATGCAGCGCCGCGGCCGGCGTCCATGATCGCCGCGACGCTGACGGCTCCGGCAGCCCGCCGGCCGGCCGGCACGACACGTCGACTCATCGCCGATCAGCGGCCAGGAATCGGCTGACGGCGCTGCCGAGAGTGGCTGATCGGATCCATCTGCCCGAGCTCACAATCCAGACCGAGCTCGGCGGCGGCCGGCCCACGCCTCGGCAACTGTTGGAGCCAGAGGCGGGAAAGACCAGCCGCAGGAGTCCACGTCGGCTTGTCATTTGAACGTCCTGGCACAGGAGGTTCTAAAAAAAATTGCACGCGCTTTTTGTTTCGACGGAAAATGCGGCGCTGCAAGCCGTGCGGATCTGCAGAAATCGCGGAGACATTTGGAAGGGAGCAAACAATGCCTGCTCTGACGGTAAATGAAAACTCGCAGACCGACAGAGCTGACCCAGGGGCAAACACGCGAAAATGTTACGCCACAATGCCGCAGTGGACGATCAAGATCCGTTTGCGCCGCAGCTGCAGCCCAGCGCCAGCGGAATTTTAACTTCGACCCCGCGCCGGTTCCACGATATCCAGCGGACGGCGACCGCAAATATTGCACCGCGCATTCGATAAAACCGGATGGTTCAGCTCTGGCGGCCGCCAGCAGCCAACCGGAACAACAGCGATGCCCGCGGGGCACGGGACGTTCGCTTTCTGCCGGCACCGGCGGCGGAAACGGCCACTTCCGGTCGGGGCCTGCCCGGTCGGCCTCGGTCCTCACAGGCGGCCAGCGGGCCCAGGTCAGCTGAGGCCAGCTGAGGTCGGCTGAGGTCAGCTGAGGTCAGCCAGGGCCAGCCCGTCACGTGGTGCGAGCCCTCATCGCAGTCGCCGGTGAACGTTCCGAGAGGAAAGCACGCAGAAGAACAGACGGAGCTGACGCTTGGGAATGGCTTTTGTGGCACGCTCAGAAGTCAAATGAACAAATAAATAAGCTTTGATTGGGGAAGTTTGTTTACAGAGCCGATGCGCGCCTGTGGATCAGTTTTCATATAAAGTTGGATGTGAGTCGAAACAAGGGTTGGCTAATCACCCGCTCCAATGACAATGGAATTCTACGAAGGAAACGGACAAAATGACACTTCCAGAACCGAAACGGTTTTCCGTTGACTTTCAGGGTACTTGACTCCGATTACCTCAGAGTTATTTTGAGAATGGACCGAACCTTGAGCAGCGCCATTCTGCTGCTTTGCTTCCCGACAACCGAGTCATAAAACCGCCGCCGTCAGAGTTTTTCACACGCACTGAAGCGGTGGTCACTGAATACTCTGCGTCAAGAACGGACTATTCGATTGCCGACAGCCAGCAACTCATGCGCCTCGCTCGGGTCTATTTGTTAGCGGGCGCAGCGGCCGCGGTCGGTAATGGCGCTCTCGCGCTGGGACCGTGACGTGATGGAAACTTCAACAACAGCGGCTAACGGTCAGCCAGATATTTAGGGCCGCTCGGAGGAAAGGCGGCCGCGTCGTGGCTCGCCGCCTCAGATAAGGGCGCCACGATCGTCGCGTCGGCCGAAAGTCGAGATCACCGCGTCCGCCGTGCCGACTGCCGAGTTAGGGAGACCCTTCAGAGGTCTGGTGTCGCACTTCAGGGGCGAGGTCGTGCGTGAGAGCAGCCGGAACGCTCATCGGATGCAGCCGGCATCTCCTCGTCTTCTGTGTTGGCAACACACCGCTCACGGGGCTTTGCTGGATCTTTTCAGTCGGTTTCTTCAAGCTTCCGAACCGAAAACCATGCATCCCATGAGCACGACTTAACCTTGTGAAAGCACTTCATGTCATTATCCTCTCGTTTTTTGGGGAGAAAGGTAACAGTATTAGCGAGTTCAGACAGAAACCCCATACCCCGCAAGCCCCGGGGGAAATTCGGCACAGCCCTGATACCCCTCCCACAACGTCCGCCTGCTTCGCAGCTCCCGTGGTCGCGGCGCCGCCGAGGATCCAGCGTCGACCGCCTTAGTGGCGCCACGCCACGACAGCGGTTATTTCGACGAGGCGGCGACGGCCAAACGGCCGCGTACGTCAGCCGCTCGTATCGTCGGCGGCGACGACCGGTCGCCCACTCCGACCAGCCGTCGGCGCCGGCGGCGGCGGGCGCCGCACCGGCGCGTCGTCGGCCGCTCGCTCAGAAGCGGAACCGACGCCGGCGGCGGCGCGGCGTCGCGGCGCGCGCGTGCGAAAACAAACAGTCGGCCCGGCGGGACGGGGCGGGGCCGGGGTCGGCCGGCTCGCCGGTTCCAGTGGCCAGGTGGGGCGTGTCCGCCGTCTCCCGCAGCAGGCGCTCGGCCGTCTCCGGCCCGGCCGAGATGGACCAGTCGATAGCGGCCGGCCGGCGGCGGCGGAACACGACCGGGCGGCCCGCCGCCGCCGCGGCATCGCGCCGACATCGCCTGCACGTGCACGGCTGCAGCCGGCGGCCGTCCCGCCGTGCAAATATATACACTTCTCCGCCCTGAGCAGCGGCCGGGGGTGGGGCGGGCGGCTGGTCGGTCGACGGTCGCTGGCGGGCGCCGCCGCCGACAGGTCACCATGGCCGCCCGCAGCCGTCCGGAGGGCCGACCTTGCGTCAGAAGCCGTAGCAGGGCGCGCGGGCTGCAGGACGGCGGCGCTGGGTCGGCGCGGCCGTGCCCCCACCCGGACCTGCACGCCTCAACTGCGACATGTCACGGGTGATTGTGATGTGTGACGCATGACATGCGACGTGGACTGTGACGCAATGTGTGATATCTGACGTGTCATGTGGGACGCGTGATATGTAACGGTTAAGTATGAAGTTCGATGCGTGACGCGTAATGTGTGTGGTTCGATGCGTGTAGGGCATTTCGCATAGCACGCTTGGCATGGTCCGCGAGATCAGCGCGTGACCTGAGGGGTGACCCGGGACATCCGGCCGGAGTGACCATTGACCGCGATCCGTCTGACGTCAGATCAGTTGCCGCGAAGGCCTCGAAAACCTGCAACCGGAAACGGTCAAGTTGCAGCTGATGACATCACTGATAGTGCAACTCGGCCCAGACCGTGCGATATCGTCGGCGATTGCTGCAGCTGCCCGAAACTCCGGCAGGCGACGAGGATAGCCGCGCCCGACGAATTCCATCGGCGAGATAACGCGGCGGACAAAATCAGGTTGGCACAGCTCGAGCGTCCGACGTCGCTGGCAGCGAAAAGCGGTCCATTCGCGGTATAATGGACGGCTTTCTTCACCTGCCGACATGTGATGTTATCGGGGGTATGACGTATGCTGTTGCCGCATCAGAAGATGACGGGTGGTGTTTTGGTTTGGTCAGAGGCCAACAGAATTAGTTGGCTTCTTTCATTCCGCCGGATCGGCCTAGAAGTCCGCCAGGGGACCTGGATGTTCCGGTGGATGAGACGTCGGCCAGGTCAAATGCTGCTCACCATGAAGTCCATGACTCGTCAACCACGCAACAAACATGCCACCCAGACATGTCTCGTCATGAGAGGTCGAGCGTTTGCGACTTTTCGTAACGCTAGGCACGTTAACGCGTCGAGACGCCGCATGCTCCGAACCGAATGACGTAACGACGCCCGTCACAAAAACCTGTCCCATGTAGCTGTCTCGGTACAAAACTTGCGCTAGCAAAACATCGAGCAATTTGTCGGCTGCTTCGTAAGACGATCGGCTCGGCCGGTGTTTGCCTGAGGGCGCTCTGGGCCGGTGGGGGGGGGGGGGCGTCGACCGCCTGCTGCCAGCTTGCGGACACCACCTGGAACCCGCGGCCGGCCGCGAGTGCCGCGGGGCGCAGACGAAGGACGCGCCAGCTGGACGCGCGACACGGCCGGAAGACGCGCCGCGGCTCGTCTCTCGCGCGCCATTAGCGCCGCCAGCTGGCCTGCCAGTCGGCGGCCGCCGGCCGTACGGACCTCAGGCCGACGGAGTCAGCCCGCTGACGTTAGCTGAAACCAGCTGACGCCCATCGCGTCAGCTGAAGCTCGCCGACATCGGCTGACACTCGTCGGCATTAGCTGAAGCTTGCTGACGTCAGCTGTTGCCGATGTCATTTGGGCAGAGTTCAAACCACTGAGGGAGAAGGCGGCAGATATGTCTTTCAATAGACCGAATGGATCTGACTTCGGTAGTGTTCTGCTTTTAAATCACTTTTCGGCGGACGTCACAGGAATACGGAGGCAAACAACACACAAACGAACGGTGCTTGTGCAGGATACCAGGTGGGGAACTCAGGGCATGGAGCTTCAACGCATCTGTTGCTCTGGATATGGGAAATCCTGTGGATGTTTCTCTACGGGCCCCACGCCAAACAGAAAAAAGCTCTGCACGGGCAGGATACTGAGCCAACAGAGCCTCTGCATTAGCACACTGGTTGCATGATGCTCCGGTCCCATACCGAAGCACATGGGCATAGACACGGGGGGGGGGGGCAGGGGGCCATGCCCCGTCTTTCGGGAAATTTAACATACGCCGTAAGGAAAAAAACGTAAGATCCCAAGCTGCCGAGGACCACGATCTAAAAGGTCAGCCGGTCCGCCGGATTTAATATCAGGGTATTTGTTCAAAACACCAGTCGAACGTTCAGCCTTCTCCGAGAGGAGGCTCGGACTTCCAGTACACTGGAGACTGCGACTGGCGCTGCCTCTGAGCCGGCCCATTACGCCCGTATGTGGCTATCTTTCCACAGATATCACGGCGGGGCCCAGCCGAAATTGGTTCCCGTTTGAAAAGCGACAGAACAATAACGTCCCTCGAGCGTCTCTTGTTCAGAATTGCCCCATTTGATTTGGAAATGTATGGTTCCGGCCTTCACAGCCGGTCTCGTGATGCGCAATATATCGCCGTTTCCGACCAGACCGGGTAGGCATGGAGAGTTTTTCCTGGCAGTTTCCGATAACGGAAACACCAATATTTTATTGTCTTCAGCGGCCTTATCGGTATGTGACCACAAACGGGCTACGAAAATGGAAGCAATGCACGGGAAAATAATGTCAAGCTACGAATACAATGAAATTTCGACGTGCATTTCAAGCCCAAATGTGCAACTTCTGCTGTACGCAGCTCGTGAAACACGGCTTGGGAGAATGCTTGAACTGTCATGCCGCGCTTATTACAAGCCCTCAACATAAAAAGTCACGGGCACGCACGCAGCCGCATGACTTCATAGCTTCGGCAGAAGTTCCCAATGCATTCTGGGCTCCCACGTTGACGAAACGTGTGGTGCTCTATTCCACATGAAGAACTATCGAGGAAGCCCGCTGTGAAAATGAGCCACACTTCGCACGTCCGGATGTCCAACGACCGAGCTCCTAGGTCACCACATCTTCATCTTCGTGTCCTGAACAGGAGTAACAACGGTAGCGCAAAACGCAAACAGCGCGTGTCGATTTACTCGATCGGCGGCTTTACTCACACAAGTCGACATCTGCTCCCAGCTCACGCCTTTGGCATTCCGGGATCTGGCGAGGACGCTAGCATTCCTGTTGCGCCACAGCCGTGATTCTGCGTACGTCCCGTTCACGAGTGCGCGAGGACACCTTGGCTGGCTCAGTGGGTCAACAGAGGTTGCCACATCGCCAGAGGCTCATCGGCAGCTGACGGCCGCGTCCCACGGGTGCGACGCGCCCTTTCGCAACCAGGACAGCGCTTACGCTGCATAAGAGGACCAGTTTTTAGCACTGGCATCTGGGTTGCATGCGTGGCTTAACCACTGCAATGTATCCCATACCACTTACCTAGTGTTCCTGAGCGCAAACGCGTGACAGCGCTATCACGCGAACGTAAACGGTACCCGCGCACGCCGGGTCGGCGCGACCGTCCCCGACTCGGCCGTGTTCAATACTGGACACTGACCTCTGACACCGGGCGAAGTCCGTCCCACGGGGTCGACCCCGGGCGGTGTCCGACGTTTGCGCCGACCCCCGGCCGGGGTCACTGATCGGTGCTGGTCTCGGGCGTCTGGGGACCGAACAGGGTCACTGTCGGTCACCGCCAGCCGCCGCCAGAACGGTCAGCAGGCAGCGCGAGTGTGAGACGTCCAAAACTGGCGGTGGCGCCACCCGACGACAGGTCAAACACCCCGTCGATCTGCGCCCGAACGATGCTATCTCAGATGAGGGCTTACAACACTGCCGGTCTTACCGCAATGGAACGGTGGCAGGGGTGTTTTGTCACCGTTTTTCCGTCATCGACAAACCTGTCGCCGCGCGTCGAGACGTGACCGGAATACGTCACACGCCGAGCTCCCGCCCTCCGAGCTGAGGGTGCGTGCGCACCTGTGCCACGAGCGCACCCTCTATCTCCCCTTTGCGCCCCTGGCTCTACACCTGTCAGCCTCCCCCGCGATCAATATCGGCGTGAGTAACGGCTGCCAAAGCCGCGCGCCAAACCGTTCGGCAACACAACAGTGCGGAAAATTGGGGCGCGGTGAACGGACCAAGAGCGCGGCCGCCGGCGCCGGGATGTGGCAACCCCCTTCCGACGACAGGGAGCAGCCGTGACGTCATTGGGCGTTTCTGCGTCCGGGAAAGTGTGCCGCCTATCGAACGATCAGTTGCACCTAACCACGGACCCATGCGACTCATGGGCCCATCAGATCAATGGGCCGCTGATTTCCTTCATCACACGGCGCGTACTGCGAGCTGGCTCTCCGTGAAGGAAGCTCGCCCGGCCTGGCCGAACGAAACGCGATGAAGCAGACGAAACAAAACAGTGTGGACGGCATGAGACACGGACGGAAATGCAACAAGCGAGACCGTGATCATGACTGCCCGTCATCCATGTGATGCCAGTCAGAACGTGTGTTTTAACAAATTATGCACGCGGGAAAATTGTTATCGATCAAATCAAACGTTCGACTCGTACAGCGCCAGCGCACCCTCTCATAAGTTAAAAGGCAAATGTTGTTTGATCATAGCGTACTGCATGATACACGTCACGCTAGCAAATAACGTCACGAACTGCTTAGAATGAAACGGGCTTGGGCCACCGCATGATCCTCCAGAGATAAATCGATGCGATGCATGAGCGACGGCACATGATCCGTTTGAGCTGTCGTGTAGGGCTCCTGGCAGGTGTAAGCCAGATCATGACGCCGAAATACCACTACACCAATGGCGGACAGGCGATGAAGACTTTTAAAGTGGAGTGCCGCTGACGCCAGAAGAGGACTCACCTTTCATTGTCCGCTCTCATCATCAACAGCATCTTGCGTCAATAACCGGACGAAATGGTCCGTGCAACGTCCGTGTCCGCGTTCGTCATTTTCGCATCCTCACCGTCCTTGAGACCACAAACACGCCACTTTGACCTGTACCTTAACGCGCGGGGATACTCGGATTGGTCCCGGACCCTGCACAGAGCGACAATCGAGTCTGGCAGGCGCCGTGTCAAGTCTCAGAAGATCTGGTGCATCACATCCAGTCCCGTCAGCCCTCACGACACGCAAACATGCACAACCTTCGCGGTTAACCGACAATGGAGTACAGAGCTTCCACGCTGCATCGCGCTCAGAAGCCCTCCCCGAGGCAAATATTCCCTCGGCACAGCTGCGGCCTCTCGCGGACTGACGGGTGCCAGGCTCACGAGCTGCAAAAACAGCGGAGCGACCGGTCCGAATACCAGCCTCAGCCCGCCGACCGGCACACGCCGGCGCTCACCTGGTCAGATCCAGTCCACGAACGGCGGGTCGTCTCCGCCGGCCAGCCGGCCGAGGAGGCGGATCGCGCGGCACGTCGCCGTGAGCTCGCGGCGCGCACACAGGTCCGGACGCTGGGCACAGCACGGTCCGCGGCTCTGAGCACGCACGCTGTCGCCGCACGCGTGTCCCTCCCTCGTCGAGCGCCGACTCTCCGACCACGGCGGCCGGCAGTTCCGCGGACGGCCGTGGGTCTGAGCAGAACGCCCGCGGGCCGGCGCAACTTGGACGGATCTTATGTTGGCGACGTGGTCGCAGCTCGAAAAAGAACAAGACTCATGTAAAACGAAGATTGCCTTTAAGACATAACTATGCCACTTTAGTGCAAAGACCGTGGATTGCTTTGTTGACGCACTGCTGCGTGCGTTTAAAAATCGCCGGACTCGGAGATGAGATAGTTGCAGTTTTCGCCGGTAGATGGCGGCAGCGTTGCCGGTCGCTGAGCCCGCTCGATATGCCCGCGCTCTGCCGCGGGGTCAATGCATTTCGCGCTTGCAGGGAGGAATGCACCGCGTCCCGACGGCGTGTCAGCTCTCGGGGCGACCGGCGGCGGCGGCAGAGGCTCTCCGCTTGTTGCCCGACTCGGCCGGCTCACAATCAACCGCGCGGGATGGTGTCGGCAGGCCGGAGAGCAACGACCACCCGGCGGGGCTGGTCTCGGAGCTCCGCGCTGCGGCGCGCTGACCAGGCTCGGCGCTCGCGTCCCCGGGGGTCGCGGTCGGCAGCGGCGGCCGGCCGTCTCTCGCGGCTGGCAAAGCTCGGCCCGCAGCTGGCGAAGCTCGGCGCGAGTTACGACCTGGCAGTGTCCCGGCGGGTCCGTCGGACAAGCTCGCTCTCCGACCGACTCCGTCGCCCGATCAATGGTTTATTGCTGGGAGGGCTTAGCGCCCGGTCTCGGTCTGGTCCCATCTCGCTCCGATGAACGTGAATGCCGACTCTGTGAAGCACGAAATTGGTCTGGATGAAGTATCGCGCTTTGACGGCTTTTCCTCGCGCGTGAGAGGTCTCCTTGCACACCCTTTGCACAAAGGCTGTGCTGAGGTCGTTTGTTAGAGAGAGACGTCAGGCCTTTTTCTTTTCATGCAACGTTCATACGCGTAACGCGCACCTACCTCGCTGCTACTCTTGTTGGCGTCACTAACACTTTTGCGGCAAAGTTTTCTCGAAAACATTGACAGGTATGCAAAAGTTTACAGTATTTCACGTGGCGATTTGCCCCCTCTTTCCTAAACAGCTAAATTTAGCGTCTAAAGCCAACAGCATGCCGTGTGTCAGGTTATCCCGTGTACCCTCGACCGTCTTCCGTTTCATGTGCTTCCCCGACTGTGCTGGTTCGTCTGACGTCCGTGTGCTGTTGACCTCTCGCGTGCATCAGCGTCGGACGCAGTCATGCCTGCCGTGCAGGACCTGAACGGCTCGCCCCGCCGGCCGACCGCAGACTGTGAGAACGAGTCTTCACCGTCGAAAACTACCCGGTCAGGATGCCGACGGCGAGACCCGAGAGAGAGAGAGCACGTGGAGGTGCTGCTGCACCCGACTGTGGACGATACGGGCATGTCACATTTAGTGCACGGAGTGCATCGTGGAAAAAATAACAAAGGATGATGCATAACAACGAAATTACAAGCAGCATTTCTTTGCGAGAGGAACATTCCGCTATGCGAACCTTGGACGGCTTGTATTTAATCCCGACTTTTTGTGATTTACCTGACTGATCGCAATGGGCCATTTCGTGCTGGTCCTTTGCAAAACGACCTAGTTCAAAAACGTGCAGAACAAAATATGAGCGTGCAGTGGCTGCAAATTCTTGCGGAATTGGAGATATCTCGAAGTGGCTATCAACATCAGGCTACATCATACATTGCTACATGCATCCGCACATAGGAAAAGTTTAGGAGCAAAAGGTTACGCCGTTGGACTTCGTGCATTTATCGGTGATTGAGTTATGTGTTCCCATAGTAACAACGATCAAGTTTCTTCCCTTTTGCTGGGCTTATATCAAGCATGAAAACGATATTGTTATTGCCCAATGCCAGCTGCGGTGTGCAGCGAGGGGAGGGCGATGAAATTTCACGCAGTTCCCCTCGTCCAGGCGGGGAAGGGAAGCGATAAATTTGAAAAAAGCAATTTTGCTGGCAACCAAATCTGCCAATAGCACTTTGATTTTCAGGACGTATATGCAGGAGCGTAGGAGCATTCAAAAAAGTGGGGGGTCAAAAACGTTTTATTCCCACAAGGCTAAATTTCCAAAAAGTGGAGGTCATAGCCAGCTGGCCCAGCGTTCTTACGTCTATGCGTATATACTACATGAAACACAACTTCTGAAGCTGTACTGATTTCACTGCGAGTGGTAGAGTTAAGGGCGGAATTTTTTCCGAATTTATTCGGGACGCAAATGTTATTTTAAGTCCATTCTTTCTATGCAGTGCCATGTAATACGCATAACATTCTTCCGTTTCGCTAAGCTTTCTTCAGCTTTGCCCAGAGGTAGCGTCGATCGGAAACAAAATCCAACTGAAAACATTAACGGGCGTTTCTGTGGGGCTAGTTTACGAGCTTCGATGCGCAGTTTACGTTCTTTTCACACACTTTTCAAGGCTACAGCCTTGACTTTCAGTTCGCTCCTGCAATTTTGGTCCGGAGGGTAAGGTTCTCACCGCTGCCGGCCGATGGCGACGGGTTGACCGCTCCGCGTTTCTCACCGAGCGTGAACGATGAATGAGCAGCGTGCCTTCCTGCGGTGGCGCCACTAACCGGCGAGCGTCTCCCACGAAAGAGCCGGCGTGCTCGAGCTGGCGGCGCCGGCACGACCGGCGTGCCTGCCGTGAGCTCCGGCCCCGATCGTCCCCGATCGGCCGTGACGCTGACCTGCCGCCGCCGCCAGCCGGACGGGCGGACGGCGGGACAGCGACGGCGGCGCGGCCGGAGGCCGGGACGGCGGAAAAGCGGAACAGCAGGACAGCATGGGCAAGGACTAGTGACTTGACGGTCGACTTTGGTAAACGCCATGCGATAAGCACCAGCCGTTGGATATCCTTTGCCGATGCATCGGCAGAGACAAGGAGTAACCATGGCATTACATTTCGTACATTTACTGATAACGTTTGGTTCTGCGTGATCAAAACTAGCGGTCACGGGACGTATCTGCGTCTGCGTTAGTTTAGCGAAACCCCGCAGACAGCAAGGCACACCTTTGGTATGTGGTATAATACTTTGGATTTTAATCCTGATAAATTCCAGTTTTCAGAATGTGTCAGTGCCTGCACAACAGGGAGAAGCTTAAACATAGGCCAAACCGAGCACTAATTTCATGCAAGATAAAGCTGAAAACCACCAGGGTTAATCTGAAACGGCTGACGGGCTTAGCCTCGTTGACAGATCCGCCTTAATCCACCAAAATATTTTCAGATCCCGTCCCCAAGAATGCGATGATGAAAGTGTTGCTGGCGAAGGTTGTCGACACCACGGGTCTTGGTGACATTAATACATTACTAGTGACGGTAAGCCATCGCTCCACAGGCTGGGCAGCAATATGATCACCTAGCGAAACAAATGTCTTTGTTGGGGGGGGGGGGAGCTCGCTGCCTTCTGGACGGTGGACGGTGACCGACAGCATTGTGTCTGACAAATGGAACTCACACTCCTATGGCCAGGTTAATTACTTTACTTACAATACCTTGGCACCTGGATCGGACTGGTTCGATGCTGTTCACGTCACGGCCCTGTTCATCTGAACTGGTTCGATGCTGTTCACGTCACGGCCCTGTTCATCTGAACTGGTTCGATGCTGTGCACGCCACGGCCCTGTTCATCTGAACTGGTTTGATGCTGTTCACGTCACCTTGCAAACGGCCCTGTCCATCTGAACCGTCATGTCACACCCTGTGCGGCCCCCTAGCTGCGCACATAGTCCTTAAGTACGGGAGACAGTGCATGGCCCGTTCACCTGCGCTCCAGCACAAATACGGCGTGCTGACAGCAGCGCTGTTGTCAACACGTAAATATGGCGGCGGAGGCGGCGATGGCATCTCGTCCAATAATGTAATGCTGTTGCTGCAGAAGTGCCCACACGGAGGAATGTTGTCGCAGCGGGCCGCTCCGCAGAAGCGGATTCTTTTTTTTGGCATATATTCATTGCATTCGTTGCCAGGTCAGGATAACGCCTTGTATAGCAGATACAGCATGTAGCCAAACACTGTGTTGTAACTGTTCCGTCAAGCATGGCATCCCTGGAATCTCGCCAACATTTTTCATTGCTCATTGTGTACCTTTTCAACTTTGCAGAAGCAGATTCTATCATGTCCAGGATGGCAGAATCGGGCGATATCAAAAGAAGTCTGCCGCTCCCCGCTCGGATCAGAGTCTGTCGCGGCCAGAATCAAGAGTCCCGCTGGAGCAGATTCCGCCGCCATAAGGTGTGCGGGTCGTCAGACGTGGAGAGGGAGAGTGTGTCGCTGCTGGGGGCATACGCTGTCGCTACCAAGCACCAGGTGCCTGGGCCAGCAGATGCAGAGAGGAGACAGAGAACAGAGACTGCTGTGAGCAGAATCTGCCGACGGCCAGACCGACAGTGGCCGACAGAAGCCCTCTCGGGATAAAGCCTGGTACTGCGATGATTACTGCGGTTCCCAAATACTGGGTACTGCGGGGTACTGCGTACTGCGGTATCCAAATCTCGCCGCCGAGATTTGGAAAGACGCGCTGTTTACGAAAGAGCGCTGCGGCACAGCGCTGTACGGTACAGTGCGCTGTGCGTCGGACCGCCGCACAGCCGGGCACCACAGATCCTGTCGCGTGCTGGGTGAAGCAGCGTATGATGCAGGCAGGACTTCCAACTGGGAAGGAGTAACGTCTGTTGCCAGTTATTGACAGGAACCTTAGGAGAACCCCCTCACGGTAACAGAACCGTGGCTGGCTCCTTTCCGGCAGACTAAATCTAATTCGGAGCCCGCGCCTGGCTTCAATGGCCTGATGCACGCAGCGCGACGAAATGGGCGCTGCGAACTTCTCGCCAACCACGACTTTGATCAACTCCCTCGAGGCCCGGTCACCGGGAACTCGATCAAGTCATCTCGGGTCCAGGACCTGCCTCGAAGTCCCGTCAGTCTCGCTTCAGAATGTGCCGGAAACGAGCGCCGAATGACGCCATCAACGCCACATTGAATGCCCGCTGCGAGATAGCCGCCATTCACACCCTGACCACCTGTCCCGGCGGCGGGGAGAGGCAGCCTGGGCGCCGACCGGCGCTGGCTGCAGACCGCCAGATGGCCGGGACCCGCCGGGGTCATTACCACCGGAGACAGCCGCCGCCGAGCCGCAGCCTGTGCCACGTGCGGCGTGTCACGATAGTGACAACGTCCGGAGCCGGCGCCGAACCGCGGCACCCGTGTCACGTGCGGCGTGTCACGACAGTGAGAACGCCCGGAGCCGGCGCCGAGCCGCGGCGCCCGCGTCACGTGCGGCGTGTCACGACAGTGACAACGTCCGGAGCCGGCGCCGCGCCGCCACACCTGACGCCGAGCCGTGGCCCGTGTCACGTGCGGTGTGTCACGACAGTGACACTGGCCGGACCCGGTGCCGGGCCACGGAGCCAGTGACAAGTGCAGCGTGTCACAGTGACACCGGACGGAGCCAGCGTCGGCCTGCTGCCGGTGCCGATCTGACAGGCTCCGCGACCAGCGAGCGCGCGGACCGCGGGCGCAGTTGTGTGTCCTCTGCAGACGCGGCGGCTGGCGGCCGGACCCGTCTCCGGGGTTACGGCTGTTGAAGTGACAAAGGGCTGTGCGGCTGTCCGCCGAAAGCTGTGCTGCAGATGGCAGCTGCCGCTGTCGACAAGAGGCTTTCTTCAGAAGTTGTGGTGACGTGACTAGCGGCGGCAAAAGGAGTTTGTCTGGCAGACGGCTTTAAAGTTCTGGGATCCCGAGATCGTCGTCAGGTCTTAGAAGGGTTATTTGGTCTATCAACTCAGCTGCGAAGAAAGCGCCTTCAGCCAATCAATGTATTTTACGAATCATAGCAGAGTAGGAATTAATATTTGGCTCCAGGAAAAGGTATGGTTAAAACAAATTAACGAAAACACTGAGTCCAGTAAAGACGGATCGAGCAGGTGAAACACAAGCAGAGAGAGAGAGAGAGAGAGAGAGAGAGAGAGAGAGAGAAGGAGGGAGGGGGAGAGTCGCACTTACAACAAACCTCGGTTGAGATGTGAAGTGACGTGCAGGCGGTTCCATTTTATTTAATTCCATTGGCTGCCCTAAGGCTCTCACAACATCTTACGTTGCACTGAACGACGCATTTCCAACGTAAACCAGCTGGGTAGTACGAAAACAGAACACTGACAAATGGCCATGAATCTGTCTACAAGTTTCTCCGTCGGATGCTCCATTCCCACGCTTTTCGTTTCTCCCAGGCGGGCGGCTCGCGCGCGGGGCCGGCCGGCGCCGCGCTCTCAAATCAGAGCAGAAACCACTCCGTCACGTCTGCTGATGATCCGGCTTTGTGCGGCGCGCCGATCTGGTCGGTCTCGTTTCGCGCGGCCGGCGGCCGGTCCAGCTGGTCGTCACGGCCGGCCATCTGGCCCGCCGCGCCGGCCGGAGGGACGCCGGCGTCCGACGCGGCCGCGGGGCCCGGCTGACTGGACTGTGGCCGCCGCCGATGACGGACCGTGAAGGTCCCGCCAGCCGCGGACCTTCGCCGGCGCCGGGCGTGTCGATGGAAATCCGCCGAGAAGCTCGTTGTGTGGTCCTGAGAGTTTCCGTGGCGCTCTGATGGCCGCTTGCGCCGGACTCCGTCGAGCTGGCGCATGCGGCCATCATCGGCGCATGGCTGATGATGGCGCCGTTGGTGGTGTAGTTTCTGTTGGTGGTGTAGTCACAGAAACTACACCGCTGTTGGTGGTGTAGTTTCCTCTTCTTTTGTGGTCGCCTCAGCAAATTGTGCAGCACAGCAGCACAATTTGTGAACTAAACATGGAGCCCTGTGACACGACTGTTCACATTGATTTTGAGTCCCCAGCACGATGCATGTGCGGGCACCCCCAATCGATTTACGAGTTACATTTCCGGCCACCGCTCACCGCTCGGAGCGCACAGCTCGTCTGCAATCGGTGCTGCGATGAAGCTTGACTTTCAAGTGATTTATGGTTTGAAGGTCTTGGCCAGTTCCCGCCGTTACGACCCTCATCTCGACACTATCGAAATTTATACATCGTTGAAGTGACATGACTATTTATGATCTCGGGATCTTGCAACCGGCAGTCTAGAAAAACTGGACAATCGCGGCACGGACCTCGTCACTTCCGTCCTCGCCGACGATCGCAGGGCAAATACGAAGCTGCGATTCTGCAGCCGAAGGCAAACAAGCACGCAGATGCAGCCGACGGAAAGATTGCAGTCACAGCTGCGCAGTTCCCATCGTTACATAGATCGTGTCGATTGCTGTCGGGCTTTTTGGCACTGATGTGATTTGGCAAATCAGATCGGCTTATTCATCCGACAGGACCCTGGTAGCACTGACTGCGCTAAAAAAGATCCAGAAATTTCTCTGATTTCTGATTTCGCTCAAGTGCAGAGATACAGCGGGGACTGCGCAGGTCATCACAGGTCATAATGTGCCGCGATAGACTGGGCCAAGGCCGTGTCGTCGGGTCGGCCGTCACCACCAGTGGCTCCTGAACCATGCCGAAACTTTGGTCCGCGTCAAACCACGGCCAGCTCAAGGCTCCTGCCCCCTCGAAGCCAGAGATGGTCGGCCGCAGACCTGGACACGGCTGTGGCGCGAGTGGCAATCCCAGCTGCGCGCTATGGTGCCCTAGCGGCTGAGACATATTTTCAAATGCGGCGTCCGACTGAGTCGCGAGACCGGTATTCGGTGGCGTGCCGATGGACTAACCAAACTGCTGGCCCCGTTCTGTCAAGGAAATGTGCACCGATCTGATAGCTTCACAGCTCACACCGTAACACATGAAAGACACGTAAGTAGTCAACTTCGCCAATGCCCTTGGCTCGAAAGCAATCGAACAATCGTCTTGCATCTAATGCTGTTTTGTGTACCACCCAGTCAATGCCGCTGTTCAAATTTAAGTCGTTTGGTTAAGAAATTGATTGTTGCAATTTTGCGCAAACGCTACCAGTCTCAGAAAAACCTGACTGCAGTAATGATTTCGTAGTTGGATCACGTAGCACGTTTAGGTCTCAATGTGCAACCCAATCAAGTGCACTGAATTTCATGCATTATATGTTTCCATGAAATGGCAACGCTGGCAGACATGACATCGGTGATCCCCAATTAGCAAACAGTCGGACTGCTCAAAACACTGACTTGATACGATTGCTCCATGCTGGGTTTTTAAGGGTTACTCGTTACTGCACGGCAGGTGAGCATGACACCGAGGTGTTTTGGTCGACTGCCTCATGCCCCCGCAAAGGGAAAGACCGATAAGTGTCTGGCGTGACGTCTCCGACCCATGAAAAAAGCCTCACACTCCAGTTCAAAGGTGCAAAATTTATGGTCATGCCCAAAAACTGAACAAAATTCATCTAGCGGCAAGACATCGAATTCGAATCTGGACTTCGATCGCAGACCTAGAAAAAATGTCGCATGAAAAGTAAAAAATGAGCCCGGAACCATTAGGAGCGACAATCTTTACTGCCCTTAAAGCAGAGTATCCACCAAAATATACATTTGGCGTTTACATGTACATAGCATTGCAGCTTGCAGCTTGTCATGCACGTCATGGAGTCGCTGGTCAAATCATCTGATGCTGAACAGTAAGCGCCAGCAGTAAAACATGTCTACCTACATGCAACAATGCGACTTGTTGCAGATCGCTCTGAGCTAAACAGAGTTATACATACCCTTATGCAGAGGCAATCGAAACGATCCCCGTTTTAAATTCCATGACGCCCTTGCTTGCGCTCTCCGGCATGTTCATGACTACCCAATGTACTGGGAAAGACTTGGCTGCACATGCAAATACAGATCTCATCGCGCCCTTGACCTTGGCCGGAGACCGTCCGCGCCGTATGGACCACAGCCGCGCCGAGCAGCCGCGTGACACTGGAACTGCTCCGTATGCTGACCGCCCTTGACACATGCGGAATTCATCGGAGTGCTTCGCCGAAATCTGGACCGGAGCGCATTGATTATGCAGCAGCCGGTTCAAGATGGCAGTGCCGGTAAGAAGGCAAGCGTCGTTCAAAACGGTAGGGGAAACCCTATCCGGATATTCTGTTGAATTTGCACCGTCATTTGTTATATTACATTACATTATATGTATGATATATTTACGATATATGTTTTGCTAGATGTTTTTACTATATTTCATTATATTTATATTTTGTTACATTACATTGCATTGTATTTATCGTGTCACATTTATTTTCGCATTTATCATATCACATGTATATTGTTTGTTTACCATGTATAATACATGCGCACGCAGTGGGTATTACAGTTACAAGTGGGTACAAATTACAGAATGTTTGCAGGCTCGGAAAGTTGGTAAAGCTCAGCAGTAATTGTGTTTTCTTGGCGTATACTGAATGTAATGAGAACGTCATGATCTTATGCATTTCTTTCCGTAAACGGTATGCCGGTGTCGTCCTTTATGTATTAACCCGCCATTCACGTCGACAATTTTGCCCTTTGATTTCAACGCATCTCTTTTAAGGATGGGCTCCGAAGTTGACTTGTTGCTTTAAAAAGAGAAATGGGATTAATCGAACATAACAACGCTACAACACAGAAAATGCAATTAACACGTTGCAACAGGCAACAGGCTCCAAGTTCTCTAAGATAGAACATTTCAAAACTTTTTAGTCCAAAGACGTCCAAAGACGCAGATAAGATCTTTCACGAACACTTCACATGCTTTAAATGTTGAAAAGCATCTGTAACCGTTTTTGTGTGCTGATTCCAGGTCTGACATTTCTGGGATGTTTTCTCCATTTTCAACGACAAAAAGAAAATCTAGCCCTTTGTTTGTTGACAAAAAATCGCCCGTGGATGATTTACCAAACCCGATCTGCCAGTGTGAGTTTTATCATTGAGTTAAGCCTGCCTGCTTGGTTAATCAAGGTAATGCGCAGTAAATCATGATCAAACAGCCATGGGAATATGGAAAGCTTTTCGGGATGCATCATACTTCAGCCTCTGTACGTCAGCTAAAACCGCAGGTGCTCCATTAAATCCACGATAGAATAAGAGGCATAGTCGTCGAGAATGTTCCTCTTTCCGCAACCAGATCATAAACGTCCGATGCTGTTTGTACTGGTGTTTGCCACACGACACTTATGGCCTAGTTTGTTCATGACAAAAAAACAGGCTGCCTCTGCAGTGAGCATCGTATCTCCAACCACGGCTGCCCCTGCTACACACCGTACGAGCCAAGCTTCTTGCGGTCAATCCTCAAACATGCGGGGAAAAACACTACCAGCCTTTCACCACGCATTACGCGTGATTAAACTATCGCACGCTCATTAAACCCGCCGCTTGCACCACTTAATCTGGGGTCATTGTCTAATGGCCGTACAGTTTCAGCCGCGGCAAATGACGGCCGTTTGGGAGAGCACGGTAGGTAGGCGGCTTTCCTCGCTCAGTGTCCGCCCACAGACGTGCCGCGGTGACGCGCGGTCGGTCGGCCTGAGCCGTATCACGTGTCCAGCGGCCCGCCCACGGCCGGCACGGGGGCTGCGTGTGACGTGGCCGCGCGGGAGGCGGCTTACCGTCCGACGCTCGGTCCCCGGCGGCGGCGGCCCCGAGGTACTCCGCGTCCGGTCCGGATCCACAGTAGCGCAGAAGATGGATTTGCAGGACCCGAGTAGATCTGAGTAGAATCGAATCTTGCCAATCCTCGAACCCTGAAAACGAGGATTCGAATTCTGAAAATCAGGAGTCAGATCCTAAGAACCACATTAAAATCCTGAATGCCATCACTCCAAAATGCAGATAAATGTAGTGAAACATGTTCCAGGCTCCAATTATCTTCAAATAAGTTAAATGTGACAAGCATATGCCAGAATCGAACTGAGTCGCTCTTACCTCGTTTTGTTGCATTGCATTAAATGTTCCTGGACCCTATTGCTGTGGTTACTGATTGCACTCCACCACCACCATGTTTTTAGTTTTTGACCGAGTTGCAAATGTGCCAGTGGCAGAAGAGCTGAGAACAGGCAGCCAAAAAGCAACCAGATCGGTTTAAAAGTGGGAACTAAACAATGTTACAAATGTAAAGATTTCGACATAAAGATTTGAATCCATTCAAATCCGTTCGAATCTCGAATCTGAATCCACCTACCCTAGCATTCCAGTCCCAAAATGCATGCGAATCCCCACCTCTAGTCCATAATGAACTGAGGAGGTGGCACTGCAGCCATCGCATGCGGCGGATGAAAATAGCCCCGAATGACACGGCCATGCAGTGCCATGACCAGGCTGACCTGTTAATCCTTACCAGGCTGGCCCGCGGATACTCGTGAAATGACGGGAGTGCTCTGATGTGAGGCCGATCCCGGCTACAGAAATATGCTGCTTTGTTAGTGATACGTAAGTGTGCATTCACGAAGCATCATACGGGCGAACTGCATTATCCACGGCCAAAAATGCATAGTGATTGCATTGCCTTGCTTCTGCCGCGCATTTAATCGTGCGTGGAACTCGGATGCAAGCTGCGGATAGAGTTTGGTACAATTCTCTTACGAAGCAGTGGCATATGGCGTTGCTTGAAAAAGCTGGCTGCAGAGGCTTTTACATCCTAAACAATGATGGCCAAGGTCTTTTAATCCGCGTGGCTTATGTGCCAGTCTATGATTTTGATGAACCCTTATCCTATTTGCGCCATCAGTCCGAGTATCCCTCGCCTTCCCATGCATGAGTTGTATGTACTAAGCTAACGTTTGGCAGCAGTAGAACTAGCTATCATAGAACTGCCTCTTACAGCTTATCGGTTAGGAGAACGAGGTTCCGTTGGAACGTTGCTTGCATCACTCCATTTCTTTAGAAGTGTTCAGTGGGTCACGAAATTTGCACCTGCTTCATATATGCTTCACCAGCTTCGTCATCTTTGGCAATCGCGGAGCACGATTCCGATACGATAACAATGAATCGCGGGGAGACCTATTATGTCCCGGTGAGATTAGCGTCCCACTGAGAAACTAACACAATGGCAAGACAAACGGTTTCCCACGAATCAAATTATCCAACTTTATGCACAGCCCACGTAAGTGCAGAAGTCCATGGCACGGCTCGCTCGCGTCATGAGCCGTGCCCAGGCGGCGCCTGGCGTGCCGGGTCCGTTTCCTCGCGTGCCCGGGCCAATGTCCATATCAGCCGCCGCACGGGCGACGTGACAATCACCTTTGAAACGTCGCGGCGATTTGCGGCGATGCGCGCCGCGCTCCGGACGAGACCGCGACGCGCCGGCCGCCGCTGTCCGGCAGCGGGAGCGGCAGGCCGCCGCCGACCGTCGCCGGGCAAAGGTCATAAGCCGGTCAAGCCGCGGCAAAAACCGGCCGGCCGAGCGGCGGCGGAGGGCGTCGCTGATTGGCCGAGCGCCGCGTGACGTCGCAGCCGCCCTCTCCAGCGCCCGGACCGATAAAAAGCCTGAAAAACAGTCGGCGTAACCCTGTCTACCGGCGAGTTATTGTTTCTTATGGGCCTGTTCATCGCCGGTGTCGCAATCGCCGTCGCTTTCCAGCGGTCCGGGCGTGCGCTGGGAGAGCACACTGTGCCCGGCCGGGCGCCGACTGCGGGGAGGTCCCCGAGTTGTTTACGCCCGCCGTGCCGTGGCTCCGCACCTGGGAGGCCTGTCGGGTCGGGATCGTCAGCTGATCGACGCGTCCCATGCGTGGTCGAGCCGGCAGGTGAAGACGAGCCTCTCTAAGACTGGAAACTGTCGGAGACCGGAGAACTGAACCGAGGCTAGCCGGGGACTAGTCAGTGGCGGTGGTGTTAGCTACCACGCTATACGACCACAGACTAGAACAAGTCGGGAGTAGTAAATATTCCATTTCGTCTGCTTTCTTAGTAGAGCTTGCAGCTGTCTCATAGCGTGGCGTCTAAAAGGGAGGCCTAGCCTTGCTTAAAACAACATTATTACACTAATATTACGGAATATAAAAGGCAAGAATTCCACACAAAATCGGATCTCACGACCAAAGCCTGTTCTTAGCGTGCGCGCTCACCTCCTGTTCCATGATCCTTTCCGTGAGCCATTCTGGAGAATAAGTCGCCCATCGGAGACGACATGCCAGCCCGCGGCACGCGTCCCCGAGGAGCGGCGGCACGCCACACGGACCGCGGACCGCAGGTATGCGCCGCGCCGCGGCCCGCGGTCAGCCGGGGTCACAGAGGTCACCGTGCCGCGCGGGCCGGCGGCAAAACTGCGCCAGAGCGGGCCGCGCCAGCGGGGAAAGACCCACGGCGGCGGGAGGTCCGCCGCCCCGCTGAACCGCCCGCAGGCGCCGCCGAGGGCGTGTGACGTCACTGGGGAGACGCTGCGTCATGGGACGAACGGACGGGGAAATGCCGTCAGCCGATCGCGAGCGAGTGCTGAGCGCTGGCCGCTGGATAGTGCATCTCAGGGAACAGACCGCACCGGACACTGGCGATGTCGAACATACCTGGAGATTGTTTGGTGCACTGGACCATCGACGGCCTTGGTTTTGGAAATATCGGACACCTTTATTTATTTCATTATATTATTTATTATGGCTACTGAATGGGTGAATAGCTGGCTTTGGGCACTGCACCTGTGGCATGTTCGCTGTACGTCGGTATACGGACGGAGGGCGAGGAAGGTCTGAAACATGTTATCGATCAGGGTGGTGTTTTTAAAAGCTGCCGCGGCATCCGACAGAATTCAGGTCGTTTTTTCTAGTCAACGTTCACAGGCTGCAAAGTTTCGTGCTCGGGGTGCAGGCCCGTCTCCTGGTAATTATTCGTCCGCTTAACACCAAAACTCTGCTCAGTGGAAACTTTACGCCGCCAGCGGGCTCAGGTGTGAGAACAACGGACGTTCAGGGCATTGAATAGATAATAAATAGGTGTAAAGACTCCATAGAAACCAGACGTGGACAGTGGTATCGGTGTGCAAGGCACAGTGAACCCATGAATACGGTGTTGGGTATCGAATACTAGGTACAGGATTCAGAACGGAAAAGCGACTTAGAACCACTAAAAACGCAGGACGATACACGCGAGACAGTGGGCACTGGACTGTGCACGTACCACCGAATAGGCACGGTGCATGACAGCAGGCGCCGGTTAGTCGGCGCATTAAACACACGTCACTTGATGCAGCAGGACGTGGATTCTCAACAATGGTGGCTTTCACTGTAGCCGATGGCTGGGTCCGGGTCGGATTTGAAACGCTCGACACAGCCACGTGACGAGACGCGTCAAGAGACATAACGGCTGTGTTTCTGGCATGTTCACGAAACACCGCGATAACATCACCATTCCGAGCCGCCGGGGGTCGGATGTCGGAAGTCGAGAAGTTTTTGATTTCCCGACTCCAGTGTTCTGCCCGGCACCGGAAAATTGCCGGACATGTATTCACCGAAAACTGAGCAATCTTCCCATTGGCTGTAGCGACTAAAATACTTCTTTCATTCACTTGCAGCCAGAAACTGCGCATGCAGCGGTCTGTTTTTCTCGGGAGACACCAGGAACATTCTGCGTTTTCCTCGTGGGAAGTCATCCGTCGCATGTTGGACAATGCTTACAAAGTGGACTGTCAGATAAAACATCAGGGAAATCGGAAAACGAAGTGGGTAAAAGTGTTCATGACCTTCAACCTCACGCCACTGTGTTCACTGACAACTAGCAATACATGAACTTCCTCTCGAACGCAGCAAAATGCGAAGGTCACCAATCTGTTGATAAACTGGCCTCTAGTTTTTCGTGGAGACAGATGTGTCTTACTTTCCTAGTAAGCGTACACATTCTTCTGAGGCTTTACTCGCCTGAACCTTGTCGTGCCATTAAACGATGCAGGGATAGCATTGATGCACGCTGTATTCTGCACGGCTCCGCAGTGGCACTGACACAGATCCTCGAATTACGCCGCGGACGACATTGGAGAAGAATGGGCGGAATGTGACCATCAAAATAGCGTGTAATCCCTCCGCCAAAAACCTTCCACTCGTTCGCCGCGACCGACCGCTGCCAGCGGATCGGCTGCGGCGTTCCCGGCGGCCGCCACCGCGGCGGTCACCGCGGCGGTTCGACCGCCACCGCGCCGGCCAGCCGCCGGCGGCGGGAGGCACCCGCACGGGACGGCCGGCGACGAGCTGGGGTGATGTGGAGTCGAACACGGTGTTGAGGCCGCAGATGCCCCGACAGCTGACGTGATCGCCAGGCAGTCGCGAAATGTCGGAGAAGAGGGTGGTTGATGTGACGATCAGGATGGCGTTTTGCGTGACGTCTGAGATGGCCCATTTGTCTCGTGATCCCGTGAGGTTGCAGGTCTCATAGCTCTAAAGAACGACGTATTTTCAGCATCCACCCGGTGGCAAGATCTACCTGTAATGGCGACATTGGCTGGCAAAGCTGTGTGTGTTGGGGGGAGGGGGATCTGGCTTAGACCGCGTCAAACCAGAACGAATCTCGCTGTAATTACACCGTCAGGCATTGTTCATCAGCTTCCAGATGAGCCCTTGTTTACGAAACCGCACCGAAGATTGCAAGAGTTCCGGGTACAGATTGCTGCAACCTTGTGTTCCACGACAGATCTGAGGCCAAAGGCCTGACGTCCGATTTCAAGGAAACCATCCCATGAGCCCCGACAATAACTCATGCTTTTGAAATCCGCATGGTTCTGCGACGAAATGCGGCACTTTCACACTGCGTCACGCATTGGATACTTGTCGCCATAGAACCTGAGTGGCTGGCAATGTGTCGGTAGCACAAGAACGACGCGACTTTACACCAACGGTCAGCTCGATGCCAAAACATTATCTCGTGCCCTTATAAGCGCCTTGATTCATTTCAAGGGCACTCTTACGATGTCCGCTAGGGACACGTTATCCTTTTGTCGGATCTCACGTGGCCCGCAGTCAGAGCCACGCCATCGAGCAAAGTCGCTGATAAGGCTGCTTTGTCGGCTTCCTCAGCTTTTGCCCGGCGAGAGGTCCGTGCTGGCTTACAGCGTCAGCAGCGCGCGATAGCCGCGGCAGGGCGCACCGCTGCCATCTAGCGGGCTGACTGGCAACTAACCGAGCCGGCGACCCGCCGCTGCTCGCGAAACGGGACCGTTGACTCGGTGCGAGCGGGCCGACAGTTGTGCCGCCGTACGGCACGTGTTCCAGGAGAGGCGACGGGGCGACTGAGACGGAACAGCCACGGCACGAGGACCCAGAGCTGCACGATATACATCGATGAAACAGTTCGGCGCTCGGCGACTTCCAGCTGGTCCCCGCAGAACGCGGTCGGGACGACATTGACGCCCCACCCTGTTCGGGCTCCTGACATCACCCGTGCTCCATCCCATTTGATCCAGTCTTCCGGAACGCTTTGCTGTTCCTCACGCGGTTTCCATCCCGAACAAAGTTCGTGACTCCTGACATCCTCACGGTACGTGCTTTCCGGAGCAGCGTTTCACGAGAGCTGCGACGTCTGGTAAAGGTATTTATTTCCTTACGAGTCGCACACAACTGTCAATATTACCACAAACGAGCGTGGCGGCCGTCAACAGTGACCGGAGCCAAGGACGAAGAAGGCCCCGTGCACGCGCCGCGAGACCGGACGCGTCACCCCACCCAGCGCAATGCCCTCGGTCAGCGCCCCGGGGCGGCCCGGCCCGGCCCGCGCCCTCCAACAAAGCGTGCCGGGCCGCCGAGGCGGTCCCGCGCGCCGCGCCAGTGGAATGGTGAGAGCGCTCCGCGGCCTCCGCCCCGCGCGGCCGGCCGCCGCCGCGCGCCCGCCGCCCGCCGCCGCGGCGAACGCGCGTCGCCGCCGACGGCCGGACGCCGTCCGTGCCCGCGCGCGTGACATGCCGACGGCTCTGGACGATCGCTTGTGTACGGGGCGGCCGCCGTCGCCCCGGGCGCCGGGGGGCGCGCGCACCGGTGCCGCTGGCGTCACGTCGTAAATCGGTACAAAGGCTGGCGCGCCGTCGGCCTCGCGGCTATCAGTCAGGTGTGAAAGACAACAAAAGACATGGAACCGAATGAAGAGTACAAGTTACACTGCGCCGGGGCCGGCCGGCCGGGGGCCGCCCGCCCGCCGGCCTGCCGGGCGCGGCCGCCGCCGGGTGCGTCCCGCCCGCCGGCCTACAGCACAAAGAACGCCTCGCCAGTTCGCATGCCTGTGCCTGCCGCGTCTGGTCCGTGTCGGTGGCTGCGGCGCGCCGGGGCGGCGCGCGGCAGAGAAGGGGTGCGCGGCGGCGGCCGCTGCTACTACTGCCGCACCGGGCCGCCCCGGCCGCCGCGCGGCGCCCCCCGGCCGCCGCCGCTGCCGCCACGGCCGCCGCGGTACGGCCGCTCGCCGCCGGCGGCGCCGCGCCGCGCCTCGGGCCGTTCGCGCCGCTCCTCGCCGTAGCCGCCGCCGTAGCCGCCGCGGCCGGTGCGCGGCGGCCGCTCGTAGCCGCCCCGGCCGCGGCCGCCGAAGCCGTTGGAGGGGCCGCGACTCCGGCCGCTGCCGCGGCCCCGGTACCCGCCGCGACGACCTGCCGGCAGCGGGGCAACCTTCACAGCAGGCGCACACACGGTCAGACAGGTGTCAGGGGCCCACGCGGCCACCTCTCCACACGGGACTGTTAGGCTCAGGGAACGGATGAGAGGGCGGGGGTCGCGCCAGGTCTGGGTGTCCCGCACAGACGGACCCTCCTCTGCAGACCCACCTCTACCCACTGTCAGTTCACAGGAATGAACAGTGCGACGGTATCCACAGTTCTTGTTCATCCTTTCACATGGGTGGTGTATCGTCGGTACCACACGGAACGCAGTGCTTATCAATCCGTACCGCACACAACAGGCACAAAGCATTTATCATCATGATATCCAGTGCAAAAAAAAACGAAGCTGTGCCACGCATGTGACACGGTTTCAGTCCTTAGTCTATCAGAAAACTTATGATGTCATCATATGACCAACATGGTTTGGTGACAAACGTCCTATTTCGAGAAGCACAGCACCTCGTTTACTCCCAAACAAAACGTGCTGCGAAAGAAGCCAGTCCCTATTGGCAGAGCCACGTCATTTGGGACGGCAAATGGACAAACGGAAATGTCAGCCAGAATGACCTTCGGTACCCAATATCAACGCGACGCCTCGCCGATCTAGGCCGTGAACTCTCCCCACTTGAAGTCAAACCTGAAAATCCATTCCCGCGCTGCAGAATGTTCCTGATCTAGTTCAACTCCTGAATAAAGCAGCCTGGACCTTTGAACTAACATCAGGCACGTAACCAGGGGACCATGCCCTCCCCTCCCTGAGCTAAGAGGTCTACAGCAGAACATTATATATTTTCCCGTGCGTTAAATATGAGGTCAGTTACATAAAATTGCTGCTTTTTCCCATGTATTTGTCATACGCCAGTGGCATGTGACAAAAATGGTTATTTACCCCCCCCCCCCAAAAAAAAATCCTGGCTACGTGCCTAACACACAAAAAAATCAAGAACCACACCGGTAACGCCGGCGGGCCGCTGCCTCCGCCCTGCCACCGGCTGGTCAGCGCACTCACCGTCCGTGCCGTTCCAGTGATTGTCGCCGCCGTTCTCCCAGGCGTCCTTGCCGCCGTTGTCCCAGGCCTTGGCGCTGCCGCCGTCCCACTGCCCGATCTCGGTGTCGCCCTCGCCGTCGCCCCAGGCGGCGCCGCTGCCGCTGCCGGCGGCGGCCGGCGCTGGGGCCGACTCGGCGGCGGCGGCAGGGGCGGCGGGAGCAGGGACGGGAGCGGCGGCCGCCGCCGGCGCGGCCGCCTGCCGCGTCGCCCACGCGTTCGTCTCGGCCGGCGCCGGCTCGGGGACGGGCGGCGCCGGCGCGGCGGGCGCGGCGGCCGGCGTAGGCGGCGGCGCCGGCTCGTGGTTGGGCAGCGGGATGGGCGGCGGCGGGTTGGGCGTCGTGTCGACCACGCCGCCGGCCGACGGGTACACAACGCCGGCGGCCACGTATTCGGACAGGCTGGCCGTCACCGGCAGGCCGGCGAAGTTGGTGTTGGTGAACGTCTGCGACGGAATCGAGTGGTAGTCGCCGGGCGCCGCCGGCGAGAAGCGCACCACGGCTGGGTCCATGACGGCCGGGTCGGCGCGCAGCAGCTCAGACTCCTGCAGGAAGTTGATGCTCGGCTGCTGCGGCACCGGCACCGGCAGCGGCACCGGCACCGGCACCATGGCGGGCGCGGCGGCCGGCAGCTGCTGGTGCAGCTGCGACGGCGCCAGCATCACCTGCTGTGGGTAGGGCGGCGTGTCGCCAGCCGAGCCGGGCGCCGGGCCGGGCACCAGCAGCGCCGCCGGCTCCTCCTCGGCCGGCGCCGCCTCCTCGGCCGCCGGCGCCGCCTCCGCCGCCACCGGCGCCGCCTCGGCCGGCTCAGCCTCGTCGGCGGCGGCCGCCGGCGCCGGCTCCTCGGCGTGCTCGGCGCCGTCCAGGCCGTTCTCGGCAGCCGCCGGCGCCGGCGAGAGCACGCCGCTCTCGAAGATGGCCTCCAGCTGCTTGGTGACGTTCTCGTACGTGGTGCCGGCCACCTTCTTCTGCGAGCGGTCGGCCAGGCGTAGCAGGTGCTCGGCCGCCGTCGCCATCTGGTCCTGCGCGGCCACAAAGTGCACACGCGTTACAACCCGCGACACCGAGTCCGCACAATGCGTGCAGACCGCAGAGCGCAAGGACGGTGGTGTGCAACTGATGGCACACCAGTGTAGAGTTGTGCAACAGTCAGGAATATCAGCCGCGCAATGTACGTTTCTATTCGGTCTACCTTGCTCACGCAATATTACACGGCAAATCACAAAGGCCACGCTTTAACCCTATTCCCAGCAGGGGGGCTGAATCCGCCCCCCTCGGGTTTTTTGATTGGCAATTCCAGGCTTTTTAACGCAGCTTCACGAAACTTGGTCACTTTTCCTAGCTTTTCTTTCAACGCGCTGTGACAAAATTTCGCAATTCTACTTTGATCAGGAGCGGAGTCAGGCAACGTTTTTGGGCGGCACCTCAGGCCACTTTTGGCCATGTTGAGGGTAAAAGAAAAATGTCTGCCAAAAACAGAGTTTTTAAGATAGAACTTAAAACTTTATATCGGTGTAAAGCTAAATAGTTGGGCAATGTGCACCCAAAATTTTGTTTATCTGAGGTCACTCTACAAGGTCAGGTCAAGGTCAAAAGTCAAAATTTGTTTTCTCTGCAATAATTTCGGCGCCGTTTTTTCAAATGCCAAACCCGGACTATATATGACGTAGAAGGGTGCCTTCTACTTGTGTACCAAGTTTCAGCTTGATATCAGGTCGAGTCACGGATCTATGACCTAAAATGTCCGTGCGCGTACCCTATGTCGTAATAACCATAAAATGAAATTTTTGAAATAGAGTGAATTCAAATGATTGAAAACGTTTACAGATAATATTAAATGCACACGAGATCATTCCAAGTGACCCCAAGGTTACTGGAGGTCATTTAAGGTCAAAGGTCACAAGGTGATCTGAGAAACATGTGACCATGACAGGTCCCAATTTTCCATGTCCCTGGCACCGCCTATGCTAACATTATACAAACATTGTAATGCGATTTGTACTTCTTTAGTATAACATGACTAGCAGAAGCCAAAAAAAGTGTTTTTACCTTTCTTGTTCATTCAGTTGTTAGAAAACTCATCCTCCTATTTATGAAACCCTGTGAACACCCATGAATTTTATCAAAATTTCATATTTGTGGACCCATGGTAAAAGCCCTATCCATAATCTCTCGATTCATGTCAGTTTCACTGAAATCGGTCCATAAACAACGGAGTTATAAGAAGTCCAAAAGTACCCCTCATTTTGACATTTTTGCCCACCTGCATCCACAAATTTCTAAATTTTGAAAATTTCTTTTTATAAAAATGTAGTTCACGTGACGGGAAATCGATTGCCGTTTGTTGCGATGAAATCGGACGAGTTCTCGAGATCTGGGGGGGGGGGGCGCGAATCTCTCCCTGCCGGGAATCGACCATACCGTCTAGCCCTCCGGGAATAGGGTTAAAGATCGTCTGTGAGCTGCTATCCCAGCCAGTGATACGGAAATCCATCTACATGTAAAACCCAGCTTAGTTTTGACTGTAAACAGCATCCAAACGACCTACTCAAAATACGTACCAGCTAGCAACAAAAACTACGTTCTATGAAAGAACCGATGCCCATCCAAGCCCTCAGTTCTTTCCATCAGCTGACAGCAGGAACCGCTATCACTTCCCTACAGCCATAAACATCCTCTCACCCCTCGTGTTCCCCCCCCCCTCCGGCAGGCGCGCCCACCTTGATGGGCACGTCTTCGTCGTCCCTGGAGGGCGTCACCAGCCGGAAGATGTTGTCCAGCTGCTCCAGGCCGGCCTCGGTCAGCTGCGGCGCGCCCCGCTGCCCGGCCAGCAGGTCGGCCCGCACCCGCTCGTCGATGTTGTTCAGCACGTCCTGGCGGTGCGGCCGAGCCGTCAGGGTGGCGTCCGGTGACGCCGCTTCGGGCCGCGAGAACGCGGGGAGGCAGGCATCGCGTGTCGCGACAAACCTTACGTCAACTTTCTGTCGAATATGTTCCGATACAGGCAAGGCTCGAATGCCTGAAAAGCACTGCCTCTTTCTGTGCTTTAAATTTACGCAACAATAAAAATACGACGGAGGGCATATTGCAGAACCATTATAATTAAGGCTTAAGTCTCGATCACCCCCAGCCGCCGGATGTCGCAACGCATGAGAGCAGAACTCTGCTCTCGACAGTCGATAAGGGGTACATGTTATCCGTACTAAGAGGACTATCGAACACCGTTAATCAGCGGGGTCCCGTGATTCAGCCACGTATCGAGCGGTCGTCAAGCCGGCGAGTGACGGGTGCACGGCGGCGGCCGGCGAGGCGGCGGGTCCACGCCAGACACACACTCTGACCGGCTTTGAAACGGCGCCAGAATTATTCATCAACGGCTCGGCATCGCAACAGCACTGATTTCCTCGAGAGTGGGAGAGAGAGGCAAGAGTGGGAATGCAGAAGAAAGAGCTTCACACCACCAGAAAGGCAGATATACGACCAGCGACGCTCATGGACACAAAAGGCTACCAATACTCGAATGATTCATTAAACTCGGAAACAGCTGCCACCAAAGACAGCGCAAAACCACTTGGCAAGACGGCAGCACTGCGAAATGGGGTGGGCCTACAACCAGCGTGCTGACGCGTCGTTCAGCGAAGGAAGCTTCCAACTGCGAACGAGAGACGGTCTTTTTTACGCTACTGTTCATCCTTGCTATTCCGCGATGAAAGATCCCACCAATGCGCGGACGCCCACCACTACACTCCGACTCGATCAAGCATAACGCGATGCCTTTAACAATGGCCGATTATTGGAGACCAGAGACGCACTGATCGTGAAGCTGTATGGGCCCAGCCATACACAATGAGTTCCTAATGTTAACATACCCTCGATCAACTTCAAACGTTCGTATTGTCCAAGTGAAGCTGATAATGAAAGCAGGCTACGTCACTGTATACACAAGCACATCGTTAACTTCGCCGTATTACCTCATTAAATGCCCTCGATATGCAAGACCAGTGGGCACATGACATCCTACGACATGGCAACACTTGGCCAGAAGCCAAGGTCACCTTGACGTTGCGTCATTTGCAAACAACGGGCCCGACGGCACACAAGCGCTACGATGATGCAATCACGCAGCCGGAACCGTGTAAAACAGTCCCCTCAAAACGCCGACAGCCCCATTTAACCTCGTTCGGTTCACCATCTGATATTGACCAGACATTCAACCTTCCTGCTCCCTCCAAAAAAATCCCTCACGGGACAAATAAAGCAGACATTCCAATCCAACCACCCAACTGCAGCACATGGCCTGGCATCTGAAAGGGTATGGAAGAGTGCCAACACGCAGCAGACACCCCTCGCCAGCTCCGGGATCCGTCGTTTCGCCATACTGTCCCCAAACCCTCCACAGTGGAACGCCGCTTCCGACAAAGGACTGAGCCGCCGTCGCCACCACCCACCTGGATCACGAGCACGCGCCGCAGGCGCTCCAGGTCCTGCTGGACGCGTTCCAGCTTGGCCTGCTGCTTGCGCGCCCGTTCCTGCTTGGCGTGCTCGTCGTGGTGCGTCTGCAGCCGGTTGAGAGTCTGCTCCAAGAAACTTATGTTGCTGGAGACCTCGGGCAGCTTCGAGGCGGCGTGCACCTGAGCGATCTCCAGCTCCTTCTCCAGGCCTGCATCCAGTTTCTCCTGGATGGCCTCCAGGTTTTTCTGCATGGTGGAGGTGCCCAATCAATCACAGTGGCACAGTGGGGTCAAATTTTGGTGCTCGCCATAATACGTTTAGTTCATGGGGCTTCTCTTACTGAATATGTTAAAAATTGTACCCATCCAAAAACAAAACCTAAGACAAAGCTCTTTCCTCATTACATACAAACAAAATACAAATACAACATATTTTTCAACATACAATGAATGATCTGATTGTAGCACATCTATGCATACCACACACAATACTATCCAAATTTTTCCCAAGCTTCATAATTAATTTATTTTGATACCTATTTAACTTTGCATTAAAAACCACTGGTATATATGACAAACATAAAAAGAAGATGCAAATGGATATACTCAACCTACAATGAGATCTCACATTTATGAAATATGGGGACAGTGAACTTCAAACCAGTTTATATGTTCCTCTGGGCATAAAAAACATCAACTTGAAGTCATCTAGAACATTGTGCAACAGGTGACATATGGAAAATATGATTTTATGCATATTCTAGTCAGTCACACAGCATGCAATCAACCTAGAAACAGTGACCTCAACAATTAATATTTTGAGTCAAGGTGTGAAACATGGGAGTGGGAGGTGTGGGGTGGGGACAGGGCTTGAGCCCATCAAAATACTTTTCTGCCTTTCCCCAATGTTTTTTTGGCCAAAATTCATGTTGTATCTACAACTCCAGCTTTGTTACCAAAACTAATCCTCATGTAGTCCATGACACTATGCAGAGGCACCCAACACATTAATATTTTTCCTGCCCCATCACTCATTTCTGAGAGGAAGAGATCATGCAGGGGAAATGAAGCAGCTTTTGACACATGAATTAGATCCAGGACATCAACTCCCCAGCAAGGTATGAAACACACCTTTGTTTCCTGGCATGCAGCACAGCATTTCTCAGATGCAATAAGATAGTTTTGACATTTCACTTGGAAGGATCAAATCAGTAAAGCATTCATTGCAATCTTGGTGGAAAATTCATGCAGAATGGTTTTGCGATTTAATTCTGCCTTTAACTTTGTGGAATAAAAAATTCCACAAAAAATCTTTAAGTTTGACAGACCAAACAGCAGCAGTACTACAAATATGCCACACTAGGAACAAACATGGGTAGGGGATGGGGCAGTAAACAACAGCTATAAGTAGTTTCTTCATATACATCCCCAAAGTGATGCAAAATTTTCCCAAGATACATGCTGCTTCTGGTGCCATTGCCCCTGGTGGCAATGCTACTGTCTAGGAAACTTCTAACATAAGGTCTCCTTTAATTGTTTAGCATGTGCTAGAAATATGCATGCAAAGGTCATATAATGCTCATAAAGACCACCCACTCTTTATCAAATACTTGCCCAACATAAGATTTAAAAATATGACTGCCTGGCTCTTTTCTGGTGGTCATTTAACAGCAGAACCAATTCAACTCTTTTTGTTGCAAATAAGACAGAATGGTGATACTCAGTGATGTTGCCATACATTCTAAGAAAGAATGTATGAAAGAAATTAGTTATTTAATTAGAAATAAGAAATTAGTTATTTAATTAGAAAGTAAGAAAGAAATCTCCCTCAAAGAAAGCTGACAATTTAAATCAAATGATGAAACAGATAAGGTGAATTCAACAACTGAAATTATGCCCAAAACCAAACCCATGCAGGTCTAGCTCAAGACATGGTGCAAACAAGCATCCCATCTATGGGATGCTTATTACTTTCTTTTTGGTTTTCATTTGTGTACTCCATTAAGGGAGCATGCCAACTGGCATGTTTCACCCCTATTTGTGTTACCATTCCTCTAAGCAGCCAAAAAAGGACATTTCCCTAGCCCTGTAGTCAACTTTCACAAGGCTTTTTCAGCTTACCAATACTACTTTTTGAGTTTTCCTTCTCTGTTGCAAGTACATGGTATTTCATTTAATGAGCACAAAAAATGCTGAAGATAATTATTCAAATTTGCCCATATCCCTTGCAGACTCATTAAATTTGAAATACAAAGCATGCATACAGTATGAGGCCCAGGCTTTGCAATCAATTAAGACCAAGATCAGTTTTAACACAGTATACATACTGCCCCAATGGCAAAGGGCAATAACACCTCTGATGTGTTATTATGTCATAAATATTAAGTGTAATTTATTGCAATACATTCTTTCATGTATAACTGATAGGATCATGGAAAATCTCTTCCATCCTGCATTAACAAAATATGGCAGGGAGAATGCATGTTGACGAATCCGGAATGCAATAACACGTGCCCAGGGCAATGACAAAGGCGCAATAAGAGACAAATGATGCGCACCCTCAACGGGCACTGGCCGGCAGAAACCCTCGAAACCTACCTTACGCTGGTCCATATTCTTGATTTTGAATTTCAGATATGTTATGGCTTTCTGGAATGGATCCACTGTCTCGTTGGACGCCATAGTTTCTTGCTTAACGTCCGCTGAAGGCATAATTCGAAGACAAGACGGCAAGCACAGCAGCGCCCCCACGCGGCAACGGAAACGAAAGTAGGTGCTGCCATATTGCAGTAAAAGGAAGTCATCCCTAGAGATCTCTGAGAATATCGAGGAAATCATCCTTGGGTCGTAAAGAAAGCCGCGGAGAAGCGGATTGTCATGGCAAAAGCAAAAGGACCTAAGCACCTATATTTCTAGTTAACTCTGTATGGGCAAACATGTGCTGTATTTCACTTCAAGATATACGTAGCAAACACATACATATTTAATGAAGTTCAAAGTTCAGGCGTGGATCCAGACAACCGTTCCGAAACTAGCAATCTTCGAATTAGTGTCAAACCGCACGGATCTTCGTTAAAGTGAAGAAGATTGTTGATACGCTGCAGTTAAGACTGTTCCTCTGCCTTTTTATTTGACTAACAGGTTCCTCGACAGACATGCCTATGATAACTTGAAACGCAGTAATATAAAGTTTACTTTTATTTCATTACATTAAGTCCGTTAATTTTAGGTAGAAGACATGTTGCTTATGATGGTTCAAAAATGCTGGGAATTATGTCCCGAAATTTCGGACAAGTGAATAGCCAGTTGACCAGCGACTTCTCCAAACCATACATTTGCTGCCATATTGTTGATCATTGAGAAGCTAAAATCTTTAATCCTTGATAACTGGTTTCATCGTTTTCGATTCGGGAATTTCTCGTGTGAATAGCCAGTGTTCTACATCGATCAATACATCAGTGAAACGTTACTGGTTGTCATTTGTCAGAAACTGAACCGTGAGGTAAACCAAACCAGGCCAGAGTGGGGAAGTAGTTGAAGTTTGGAACTAGGTGTTTTCCTCTGGACTGAATTGTGCGACTGGTACCTTAAAGAAACATGATACGTTGTGCATGTTTTCGTTCGCACCATGCGTCTGTTAATTGTTTCAGGTCATGTGGAATGAAACATGACATCATTGAGGCAGTTATTTTTGTAGTGCATTTCAGCTTGACAGAAAGAGAGAATTGGTGATTTGCACTGCAATTGGTTGTTCTGGGTTGAATTTGCATGGTGGTATTTTGCTGAGCAGTTTCTCTCATGAGCAGTAATGTAGCACAGAGAGGAGTGGCTAGGGAGCTGCACCCCTTAGCACGTGATTTGTTTTTTGGATGTATTGTCCTCTAGGTAATATAATACATGTCTACCTTTTGACAGACCACTCCTGTATACATTATGCAGAAGAGCACAGGAATTTTTGTACAAAAACAAATGGTAACACTACCTGTATTATTTCCAAAGGAAATGGTGTTATACTTTGCTGTAAACAGTTGCAACTGGAATTCATGTTGCCAGCTTGTTTACAGTGCCTTTGCTTCAAGGATGCCCTTTGTATTGCATAATATTTGATGATGTCATTGATTTAGGATACTATAGGCTGCAAGCCAATAAAGGGACAGTCATGGGGCATAATGTTGCTGCCAAGATATGTCCCCATGCCAGAGGTTTGGCATAGGAAAACAGAGGCTGCAAGCCAATTAAGGGTGCAACCAGACTTGGCTCTGTCCAGCAGAGGTTTTGTCACATGTCTAAAGAGATTAAGTTAGGTTAAGTTAGGTTGAGTATGGCTAAGTATCTTGTTTATCTTGTTTATTATTTACTAAATTTGATAAGGCTGAAGATGTCATATGGTCCAAAACACCCTGGCTGTGGAAACTGACCTTATTGAACTTATTTTTGGAGACTTCCAGAAGAAACCAAACAGATTTGTAGTGTAGTGGTCTGCAGGGAATGGAGTGATGATATCCTGTAATTTTTGGACATTCTTCATCTTAGAATGGTATTATGGAGTGCGGTATTGCAAGTATTTGTTGTAAAGCTGTGCTGCATAGTATTTACACCATTTATATTATTTTTGTCCAAAAATAAGCACTTGGTGGAAATATGTTGCTTGGCCATCCTCTACACTTTTTGGGCCCTTTTGCACTTGGCAAGGCCTGTTTGGCATACCTCTCCCTGAGCACAGTTGGTTCTTGTTATGATGCTTGCACATTTTTATATTTTTGGGTAGGCCAACTAAGAAGACTTGGTATGGTTATTGATTATTCACAATTTTTGACAAATCCACATTTGTGAGGATGTGCAAAAAATTATCACTAGTATATTGCATTCCTGAAGGTTTTTTGTGGTGTATTTGTATCCTTCAAAAACATGTTCTGCTAAAAGTTTATGGTTCTGGATAGCTTTGGCAGGAAATGTCCAGAGGGAAATTTCTGGAGAAAGGTTGAAAAGGTCAGGTGGTGCTTTGAATGAATTGCGTGTCATCACAATTTATTATGCTCGTTTTCCCCAACAATCTAACCGCACTATTTGGCTAATCTTTTGACCATGCCAATTGCTAACCATGGTCCAGAATAGTTAATGGTATCTGGCTTTCTTGGTTCATAGTCCTATCTCAGTGCTGCAATAAACCTGTCATCATTGTCCAGCACTGAGTATATCTCTGAACTCAGCTATATCAGCTATTCTTTTTTATGTGAGATGTGAAGTTTTGAACCATTTCTTTTAGCCTTAGTGTGGTGCAACAGCTGACTACTGTTGTGATCAACTTTGCCTGAATGAAATAATTTGTTATGTGCTCCCAGTTGCAACAGTGGAAAGTAAATGTCCCTGTGTTTACTGCATCAGCATCATTTATTTTTTCATGCTATATATTTGTTCTGCAAGCAGTCATCAGTCAGCTCTTTGTGCATATTAGGCTGATGTAAAATGGTGGAATCTTCATAGAATGATACTTTTCTCAGTAGTTCTACCCATTTCTGTGGTGCATTACATGCTATTTTTCATGTACTCAGTGGCTTTCCCCTTATTTTTTAAAGTTATGATTATCTGCAGTATCAGGTCATTGCCAGAATCTAAGCATGCAAATGGCAAGAATCCTCATCAGTTTCTGTGATCTGTCAGTTGCCATTTTTCATGTACTCAGTGGTTTTCTCCTTGTTTTTTGGAGTTATGATTATTGGCAGTGTCATTTCATTGCCAGAATCAAGCATGCTAGTGGCAGGAATCTTTATTGCTCCATAGAAGTCAGTGCAGAACCCTGAGTTACAATGAAGTAAATGTACTTATCCTCTAGAAAAACTCCAACCAGATGCCTGCAGCCCCTAATAAATTCACTCACAGTTTTAAAATTCCCATGGTTTTGTTGCCTTGTGCCCACAGTACCACCCCTTTTATGGTTTGGGGTCGCCTATCTCCAACACTGAGCCGTTCAGCAGTCCTGTTGTACTTGGTTGCATGCACGGCTCAGTTCCCCACAGTAACGTGCTGCCCTGTGACAGCCGCGGCGATGTCGAAGCAGCCGCTGTCGTCGCCGTGCCAGAGCCGGTGCGGCCACGTGGGCCGGATCGGCGCCGACCTCACGCCGGCCGACGTGGAGGCGCGGCGCCGGGACGGCCGCTGCCACTGGTGCGGCCGGCGCGACCCCAACCTCTGGCTCTGCCTGCACGACGGCTGCACGCTGCTCGGCTGCGGCGACCAGGCCGACCACAGCACGGAGCACCACCAGCAGATGCCGCACCACTGCCTGGTGCTCAACGTCACCACGCTGCGCGTCTGGTGCTACCTGTGCGAGGCCGAGGTGTTCCTCGAGAACAACGTGCCGGCCGTGGGCCAGTCGGGCGCCGCCATCTGCGCTGACCGCGTCGACGTGGTGGCCGCGCCCGGCGACAGCGACGACGACGACGACGAGGACGACGACGACCGCAGCGAGGACGAGCCGCCGTGCGGCCTGACGGGGCTGCGCAACATCGGCAACACGTGCTACATGAACGCGGCGCTGCAGTCGCTGTCGAACCTGCCGCCGCTGACGCGCTACTTCCTCGACTGCGGCCGCCTGGTGCCGACCGAGCGCAAGCCGGGCCTGGCGCGCGCCTACGCGCGGCTGGTGGAGCAGATGTGGAGCCGGCGGCGCGCCAGCTGCCTGGCGCCGACCTCGGTGCTGCAGGCGCTGCGCTCGGCGCACCCGCAGTTCCGCGGCTTCCAGCAGCACGACAGCCAGGAGTTCCTGCGCTGCTTCATGGATGTCATGCACGACGAGCTGCGCCAGCCGGCCGGCCGGCCCGACGCCGACGACGAGGACGAGCTGGAGCGCGACGAGGCGGCCGCCGCGCGCGACGACCCGCCCTCCGACTCGGCGGCGTCCGACGACGCCGACTACGAGACGGCCGACTCGGGCGTGAGCGACCGCTCGACCGAGAGTGGCTCAGCGGCGAGCGGCACGCGCGCGCCGCGCCGCCGCCGCCGCCGGCGCCAGGTGCACACGCAGCGGCCGCCACCGCCGCCGCCGCCGCCGCCGCCGCCGCCGGTCGACACGCCGTCCAGCGGGCCCGATGACACGTCTGGCGTCGATGTCGAGTTCGCCGACGCCGAGTCGGAGGCGCTGCTGCCAGCGGAGGCGGGTCGCGCGCCGGCCGCCCCCCTGGAGCCGCCGCCGAGCCCGGTGCGCTCGCCGCCGCCGTCACCGAAGCCGGCACCGCGGCCCGGCCGCCGCCTGCGCTACCGCAGCGTCATCTCAGACGTGTTCGACGGCCGCATCCTGTCGTCGGTGCAGTGCCTCACCTGCAACGGCGTGTCGGCCACGCGCGAGACGTTCCAGGACCTGTCGCTGCCGATCCCTAGCCGGGAGCACCTGTCGGTGCTGCACGCACAGCAGGCGGGCGCCGGCCGGCCGGCCGCCTGCGCCCAGCTGTACGCCCAGCAGGGCTGGGTGCCCTGGCTCTGGTCGTGGCTGGCTTCGTGGTTCTCGGGGCCGACCGTGTCGCTGCACGACTGCCTGGCCTCGTTCTTCTCCTCGGACGAGCTGAAAGGCGACAACATGTACAGCTGCGGCCGCTGCAAGATGCTGCGCAACGGGCTCAAGTTCTGCCGCGTGCTCGAGCTGCCCGAGGTGCTCACCATCCACCTGAAGCGCTTCCGGCACGAGCTGGTCTTCTCGGCCAAGCTGAGCACGCAGGTGGAGTTTCCGCTGGAGGGACTCGACATGTCCGGCTACCTGCACAAGCAGAGCAGCAGCCAGGTGACCTCGTACGACCTAGCGGCGGTCATCTGCCACCACGGCACGGCCGGCGCCGGCCACTACACGGCGTACGCGCTCAACCACAGCTCTGGCACCTGGTACGAGTACGACGACCAGTACGTGACGGCCGTCAGCGCCGAGACGGTGGCCGCCTGCCAGGCGTACGTCCTCTTCTACAGGTCAGTGGCCGCCTGCCAGGCGCACGTCTTCTTTTGCAGGTCAGCGGCCGCCGCCAGGGGCATGTGAGAGGGAGCGGTAGAGAGGGATGTGGGTCGAGCGCGCCCGGTGTGGGCCTGTATGCGGTGAGAAGGCTTCAAGGTCTGGTCTTGTTTTGTGACCAGCATAACCAACAGGGTGTAAAAACTGGGATCACGGCTGTAATTTTGTCGCATGTTTAACGTGATGCCTCATTGTACATTGTACATAAATTACATTGCTGTTATTTCTCGCACAAAACGAATAGCCTGTTTTAAATGGCGTGGTTGGTGCGGACGACCTGTCTTCAGAAGTTCGTGCTTTGTACATATTTTCCAAGAGATGAAAGACACATGGCTTGAAAAATAATACGTTGTAATGGCAGACGTGAATGCGGATTTCCCTTCATGTGACTCTTTCGGTGAGTTCGTCGTCAGAATTCAATATGTCGCCAAAATTGCCTCAGCTTTCATGTGTTTTTATTCGAGGCATTGCCCTCGCAGTAGACATGCAGTTTCACTGTAACACACGCGTCGCTGACTGCGCAGGAAGTCGTGCGAGGCGGCCAACCAGCGCCGTCAGCGGGCCACCGAGCTGATCCACCGGGCGCGCGCCGACCCGTCGCTGCTTTCCTACTACGTCTCGCGCCAGTGGATCAACAAGTTCAACACGTTCGCCGAGCCGGGCCCGATCGACAACACGGACTTCCTGTGCCGCCACGGCGGCGTGCTGCCCGGCCTGCGCGTGCCGCTGGAGGCGGCCTGCGTGCGCCTGCCGGAGGCCGGCTGGGAGTACCTGCACGGCTCGCTGGGCGGCGGCCCGGTGGCCAACGCGCTGTTCGAGTGCGGCCCGTGCCGCGCCGAGTGGGACGCGCTGCAGGCGCGCCAGCGGCGCGAGCTGGCCGAGTTCCGGCGGCTGCGCGAGACGGGCGCGCCGCCGGCGGCCGCCCTCTCGGCCGCCTGGTTCCGCCGCTGGGAGGCGTTCGCGCGCGGCCGCGAGATGGAGCCGCCCGGCCGCATCGACAACGCCAACATCGTGACCAGCCGCGGCGGCGTGGTGCAGGTCGGTGGACCCCGCGCCGCGTCCGCTCGGCGTGGTGCTCGGGCATGCGCCTGCATCCCGCTGAAATGCAGGTTATCCCCGTTTTGTAAAGAACCATTCCCTGACGTGGGTATGTGACTGCGTCAGATCAGAAAGGTTGCATCCTGACCAGAGCGAAGGGATCCCGAGGCGACGTAATATTTGCCGTGGCCAACTTAGAATCGGACGCAAAACCGGTATAAGACGCATTCCATTGCGATCCAGGCGCGTGTTCAGTGGAATTACACATGATTCTCAGGGGACAGGGGACATGAATCATGTCCCTATTCCCTGAGACCCGCGTCATGTCACATGACATGAGTGACGTTAGACGCCCATCAGTGGATGTGACGCTGTCGCTGTGGGTATTATTATTTTCAGGGGACAGCCGTGTTACCTTGGACATTGGCAAAGGTTGGGCACAGGATGTTGGGATGTTACTGTAGCCAAGGCCATTTTCCATTTCCATTCCATTCCATTGCCATTGCCATTTTCCAACCCGACGTTACTATGACGGCGCCGTATTTGGCGTTACACATCGATCTCATAAGGAAGGGACGTTAACACAGTAAGGGACCGTAAGAGCGCCGTCCTGTAGACCTCGTGTTCCGGTGGGCCGGCGGCGGGTGAACCGATCTGGAGGGCCACGGCCATTGTGTGTGACCGGGCTGTCTGCCGCCGCCAGGTCCGGCCCGGCTCCGACCACGTCCAGCTGCCGGCCGAGCTCTGGGCCTACCTGAAGGGCATCTACGGCGGCGGACCGGACCTGCCGCTGGTGCCGCCGCCGGCGCGACACGAACACCCGGTGAGTGACCGCGCGGTCGCGGACGGGCGCGGGCCCGCCCGGCGTGGGCGGCGTGGGGCCAGCGTGTTATGCCCGAACGGTGGCTAGTGATTGGCCCGTGCATCGGTCGCGTTCTGCTGACAGGAGTCAGTGGCTGTGGATTTGGAAAATCTGTTCGGCGTTTTCAGACCATTTTTCCGTCCGTCAGCGCCGCGAATCGTGTGTAAAAAACGAAGTTTCCGTACATCCCGCAGCAGTGCGATGGGGCATATGGAGCCCAGAAGTCAGGGCGACTCGCATTAAATGAGATACAATTCCGGCGCTTGGGCATGTGATTCATGATTGCTCGGAACAGTGTTCGCCCGCGGTGCCCGTTGCGCTGGTTTGCGAGCTTCGGTTATCTCTTGTTGGTCATTATTCAACAAGGCTTTTGCTTGTCATGCAGGAGCCCTCCCGTGCCAGGGAGTCGTCGTCGTCACCCATTCCGGAGGTGCACCGGCGCGTGCGGTCTTCGCCAGTGCAGTCTGGCGATGCGCCCATGGAAGAAAGCTAACCGCCGCGTGGTGGTGGCCTGCTAACTTGAAGTTGTGGTGGCGGCCGGTAGGTGGCAAGTGGTCGCCGGAGATGGATATGAAGAATGAAGACGGGACTTTCCTCCGATATTCCTGTTCCGATAGCCCAATCGGCTTGTTTTGGCGCCATCTAAAGCTATGTGAAGGAAGTGTTATAATGTTGTCATCTTTGAAGAGATAATTCAGTCTGTTGAATCTGACTAACGCAACCGAGCGTGGGATGGCATTTAGCCAAAATTTGGCATGGCTTTGTCCGTTGATCCAGTTACCTACCCGTTCGTTAAGCAATGAGAATGTGATTTTGCATTGTGTCTGTTCTGTGAACAGGCCTTGTGTTACGACCCGAGTAGCCGTTTTATTGGACGACCATGTGACTCGTCCGGTATTTCAGTTCGCTGATTGTCAAAAGTGGGTCAGTTTGGAATCGGCGAGAAGAGTACATATCAGCTGAAAGAACACGGTAATTCAGTTTGGTGTTGATCAAGTCTCCTAGCATTACGGAATCATAGCTGTGAACAGATCGCCCTTTGGGTGTTGAATTAGCGCGGGGGCTTCCGCGTTTTTCGCCGAAGTATCTATCCGATATTGAATGAACGGTTGTGTCTTTTTAGCCAGCTGGGCGGCCCCTTTTGGGCATTCCACTTCGGAAAACAACATTATACTGATCTCATTTTGATTCTGGCAGGAATTTACCGGTGTCTCTTTCTGGGTGGTCGAGCGCAGGCATTTTTGCGACATAAACTTCATTGTTGTGGCACCTGAGCACATCTTGGTCCAGTCAACTTTGCACGCACGACAAATGTACCCCGTCTGTGTGACCCCTGCGGTGAACTGCCGTTGATCCCTGGTATGACTACGTGTTGCGACCGACATCTGTGCGACCGATTACCATTTGGCACTATATCCAGCGTGACGAATGACGCGAATGTGTCTGAACGGCGGCGGTTCGTTTCGATTCATCCCAGCACTCTGTGACCTGGCAATGCTGCTTGGTGAACGGTGGTCGACTCGGCCTCCCGTGCCGGCGTGGTGGTCCACTCTGGGGACGCTGTTGCTGCGAACTGCCCCTCGTCACCGGGACGGCGCTGTGCGAAGGCGTTCTCGCGGTCCGGCACGCCCGTTTCGCCCGAGTGAACGCTCCCGGTCCGTCTTGTGCGGCGACCCGCACCCGCGTGGTCTTCAAATACATGGAACGCGAATGGTTGGCGTGAAGACTGGACGGGACTTCCGCGACGAGGCCGGGCTTCCGTGCGGTGCTCCCCGGGCCTGCGTCCTTTCAGAATGAATCGATCGCCTAGTACTGTTTTGGTCCATTCCAAAGGCCGTGCTGTTCGTCAACAAGAACGGTCAGCCACGGTTTGGAGGCGACTCCAGTTTTGTCTACCAAACCAACACCAGTAAACTCATGATGCAGGGCCCAGTGACGTCAGCGGCCTGGTCAGTCAGTCAGTCATGTCATGTCAGTCAGTGTCATGGCCTGCCCGGCGGGGCCGGGCAGGCCACACCCCTACATGTTAGTTCCTTTTCCCCCACCACGGGATCTGGGATATTTTTCCTTTCAAACGCTTCGTTGTATGGAAGACTGCATATCGTCCTTCAGACATTCTGCCAGTTTCCAGACACTGACAGCATCTCCCGGCGTCGCGTCTTCCATTTTGGCGACTCCCCTGACTAGTCCTGTGGTAATGCATGGGAAGCATAAACCTGAACGGATCCGTTTCCGGCTTTCGGGGGTCTGCGTCTGCGAAGAATCCCTCCGGGCTTGATCAAGATTTCAAGATCTGGGTAGTTAAGCCGCGGTCAAATCGCCGTGCGAATCGCGGAAGACACCGCAACCGACGTGAGCGTCTACGGTGGCGAAACAACCAGACCAGACACCCATTCATGCCTTTTCGGTGGTTAGGGGACTTCCTGACGCTGTGAATGCCGACGTCTGGACGAGATGGCACCGCACACCGTGTCGGCGCCGCTCAAGCCTCCCACCGGCCGCCACGGACCATCCCGGACGATGATAACGTGTATTCTGCGCACATAACGCCTGGCCACGCGAGACGCCGGAACACGCGTCCACGGTCGATGAGATGAGTGGCGGCGACGAGTCCTCCTACCAGCCGCCCGGGAGCGCTCTCCCGCACATTCTGAACGTCGGCGCCGTCACCGAACCCGCGACGACCCACGTACCCCGCGGCGGCCACCGCCCGGGTCCGCCCCGCCCCCGCCGCCGCTGGGACGGTCGGCGTAAAGCGCCGAACAACGGGGCGACCGGGCGTCGAATCGCTCCACGGCTCAGTGGGCCTCACGGCCCAGACTCTGGACTTCAACGATACATCCTGCAGCAGACACAAGGTTGGACCAGATCGCTGGGACGCAAGAGGGCGGAAATACCGCGGCTTCAGTACCAAAAAAGGACCCGAATGCCAGATTATGACCTGGGTGTCTCGTAACGTCGAGACAACTCATGACGTTGAAGCGAGCTGCCCCCGCACACTGCGACAGATACAGTGAGCAATTAACAAGTCACAGAGTAAAAAGGTCGCAACCCGTCCAGTGTTGGTTGCTTCGGCACGGATGTACAGCTGCCGATAGTCTGCAATGTCATTTAGACCGGAAGGCTCACGATCGTTCATCTCCGAGGTCCGGTTATCAAATCCACCTCGTGACACAACCTGCCACGATCCACCCAGACTTCAGCAGGCTTCGAGGTTCGTTCCAACAGCAGTTTCGCTCTTCTCGATCCTGGGACGCATGGTCACTCGGAGAGCGGTCGCGTGCTAGTCTCCTACCTCGCCACGTGATTCACAGCAACTCACACACGTAAAAAGTCGTTGGCAGCAGTCGACCTCCCCGGCGGTCCAGGCAGCAGCTTTGAGCTCATCAGTCTCGACGCCACGCGGGCGCGCATCACTGTTCCGGTCAGGGGCGCCGCGCAAACCGCCCGCGAGCCCGAACCCAGCCCGTCCGGCAGGCGGCGGGGCGCACGCGGACACGACCGCCGGCTGGCCGCCCGGCCCTGGGCCTGAGCGGCCGGCGCCGCTTCAGCCTCACGCGCCGCCAGTCTGCTCCTGGAAGACGTCGATCGAGTCGCCGTCCTCCATCGACAGGCCCTGCGGCGTGTCGGTCTCCGTGACGGGATCGCCGTCGAACCGGAACCGCACGGCGTGCAGCGACAAATTCTGCCGACGGACGCGGCGTCAGCGGGCGCCGGCAGGCAGCCGGCGGCGAGTTCGGCATGCAACAGTCGGTGGCGTGTTATTCCGTCTCCGCTGAAAAGCTTTCAGCCAAAGGTGTGATTGTGTGACAGTTCTGGAGGAAAATAGAACATCCGTCCACGTGAGACGTTGCGCCATACAATGAAAACAAGTCAACATTTGGCGCATGTGATTCTTCGAGAAAATGGTCAAACAGCAATCATTTTCATGCCACCACACATTCACATCGTACAACACGGCCATGGCTGGAGATTTCCGAAAAGCATTGGGGTGGGGAGGTTCACGTAGGATTTCAAACCGTTTCTTTTCAGCGATAGGCCTAATTTTAGATTCCGAATATTGGGAGTGCCACACCCCCCCCCCCCCCCCGATCGCCAGCCATGAACACAGCTATGCACTAGAGTACATGGACATCCAAAACTGATTAATTGCAGTTTTAAGTTAAAACTTACCGCACGATTGCAATATGCCGACATCAGCTTCCGGAAGGGAGTGTGCATCTTTATTTTGAAGAACACCGATGATCCATCTTGCCCCGTTACTTTCAAGTTAATGTGTTCATCCGAAGGTGCAGAGTCAGACTAAAAAGGAAATATATGACACGTTGTAAAACGTTACAGATTTGGGTAAGAAATTACCCGCAACAAGACAATGCATAGCAAGATTCCATACTGCCATCCCACATACTTCCTAAGACATGATGGGAACAAATCGGATGCCAATGATGATGCTGAATGGCAAACCATCATTGCAGTCCGGCGTATAAACCAGCAGGACATATATGAGTCATATTCCAGGTAAACTGGTCCCGCCATATCACTACATCATTCTGAAGATATGTATCAGTCCTCATCCAATGCCAGCAGTCTGCATTTATCTCACAGGCTGACAAATCATCTGCAAGGAAAGCCAACACATTTTACGAGTCGAAGCACAACCACCAAGAAAAAATACGCGCCAAAAATATTGTGCATAATGACCCGGCTCAAAAGACTAACCCTCGCCGGAACGGCCTCCGGAGTGCGGGTCCACCTTCGCCGGGCCCGGGGGAGGGGGTTCACGAAAGCCCCAAAATCTCGACAGCTGTCAGTCCCACGGAAAAAGGGCAACAACGTTTGAAAGCGCTTGCCAGAACTACAAGAACTCACTTACTTTTCAACACGTTAATAATACCACCCGGGGTCATCTTACGTCGAATTATTTTGACGGCATTTTTGGTAGAACACTGATAACCAAAGCCTGTAAGTGGTTCCAAAGGGGTTGGCACTTAAAAGAAAGCACAATTTACCTATGTGGAGCGGAAAAAAGGGAAATTCAGGCAAAATTTGAATACTTTAAGCAATGCTAAGAATGAAGGGAAAAACTGTTATTTTCTAGGAGCCTGAGTTGCGTTTTTCTGACTATACGAATGCGTTTTGGCTGGAATACGTCGGAAATATGCCCGACACACACAAAAGCAGTTTGCAACCACTATATTTAAGTAAACATGGTCAACCTAGGTCAGGGCGTTGACGCATGAGCACAGGGCGTTTCTGGTGGCTGTCAAATTATCTGCTATATTATCACTGATCAGGCTCAGTACAGCAAAGAATTCTTTAACATCGAATTTTGTCGTATCCCTTCTACATCATGAAACCCGCGCTCCAAAACATTTTTGACGTAAATCACTCAGATAACGGGCGGCGCGCACGGCTGCAATGCAAAAGCATAATATTTGGCGGGATGTTATTTTTGCGGTGTCAAGGGTTTCTATTTTGGCGGCCAAAAATAAGAGAACTGGACTATAGAAAGACAGCATGTATATGGTTCTTATTATTTACGGTCATACAAAGTGTGCTCGCACTGAATGCAAGTATACTATTTCAAAAGGTCAAATCAGGTCGGCCTGGGTTAAACGGGATTGGGTCGCCCTTGGTAAGTAAATTTTTCTCATATATTAAGGCCTCCGAAGCGCATATGGCTACCGTGTACCATTCCAACGCTGCAAAGAGACGAATTATATTCGGTCGCAGGTCTGAAGATTTGGTAACGAACATGGTCTAACCCTGGGTCACAGGTCGGGAGATACTGTTATGTGGGCCAGGGACGTGGGAACATCCAAAAAGGTGGGAGGGGGTGCACAAATGTTTCTCCTCATAGGCCCTATATTAAATAATGCAAAAAGGGGGTCATACCCCCTGCCCCTAGGCCCATGATGTGAGTAAGGGAAGCGAGAAGCACCAGGGCATATATTCAAGCTTCAAAACCACAGAATAAAACCTACAAGCTCAACAACAAACGTAAAAAGCTAAAAATTTACCTGACCTAACGTAAATGACCTGGGCACTTCCAAAAAAAATTACAAATCGGAATTGTTCCACTTGCCATGTTATATCAATATGACAAGTTTCACGTCCATCGATACATTTTACAAAATGTTGTCACTTTCATCTTTGAAACATGGTGCTATTCGACCTATCCTAGCCCAACGAATCGAGAAGGCTCAATGCTTAAAAAATTGGCACAAGGTATCCAAATGATGTCATGAAGAAGTAGCTCATGTTCCGTGCTTCTGCGCCTTTTCGTTTTTTGGCTAACCTCAGAAAACCGGAGGAAGGTTCTTATAAACTCCCGGCCCAGTAAAGGTTAAATAGACTGCCAGACATCTGTCTGGTGCATGGACGTAGTTAGAGCATTACATTAGTCAAACCCCAGTATTACGGCCACGGAAAATCGTGACTCCAACGACGTGTCATGTACGTACTTTGTCACTGGTTTCCGACGTCATAATAACGTCGCATTTTGTTCAGAATGCAATGGCTATGGAAATGATCCCAAAAATACCACTGCTTTCTTCGGTTTACTCCACATTTTTTACATCCTCAAATAAAAAAAATACATATATTGATGCATCAGTCACGTACACCATTAAAAAGCCCAAAAGGCATGGGTGCACATGCTTTACTAAAGCATCTGTGTGTCTTACACAACTTGTAAACAACAATTTCATGCAAAAGAAAACCAGAACATATCTTAATGTAACATAATCTAAGTAATAAATGAGAATTCATTATAACCTACAAATTCATCAGAATAAAATTTGATAACAAATTTGCCCCACTTCTCACCGCAATGCAAGATAATTTTTTAAAACCCAGGCCATCAAGCAAGCAGGCATTCACAAATCCAAATTGCCACACCCTGTAGGACTGCATCTGGTCACTAACTGCACTTGTTCCTCCAGTCCCCCAAAGAAATACCCCACACAAAGTTGCAGGCATATGATAAATTTTGCAACAAGCTGAGCAGCAGCCAGAAAAACTGTGGACAATCTGCAACCTGGTGGCCTTGCAGCCCTTATAATGTGGTTCCATTGTGGGAAATGGATGACATGGGTGCAAAGATTAGCTTAAACTGTAACTGAAGTGTGATGGACTACCACCAACAGGTTTTTATAACATGGAAATTTCTACCATTCCATAAATTGTAAAAATTCCCCTGTATGAAGTGAGGATGAACATGGTGGAGAAAACATAAACATATCATATTAAATCTTATTTATCCTCTGCCGACATTTTGTGAAAATTCTTCAAACCAAATTTTTGATGCTAGCAGTCTGCATCTGAATGCATAAGACACACACATAAGCTTATGCATCAGGCACAACAAAAATATTAATGATTGTCATGCCTGAAATGAGTACCCCAAATGCTTATTGCATTACTTTGAAATAAGTATGATATCATGCCTGAAGTACATTAAACAGGCAACAACATTTTCACCTACAGTTGGCAGTTAAACTTCCTAGCCAGAAATATATTACACATGTGACATGCAGGAAGTGGAGACAAACTATTTACCTTGTCTTTGGTATCTTTTGAATCCCCAGACTCAGCCATTTTGCCTGGAATGAAAAGAAAACATTATGAGCATCCAATCCACTGGGTCAGCATCTGCAATACAATTAGCAGATCTTGATTACATAGCATAGCATTAACTTACTAATGCAACAAGAAAAAATGTCATGCTAATACATTTTTCAGAATTAATAATTTTCCAAGGTAAGCAGTTTGGATGACAAAAGCCCAATTAATGACAATAACGTTCAGTGATTTAAGACCACCATAGACCCACAACATATACTGTATTTAACAATGCTTTAAATATGCAGTGTAATTAAATAAAACACACTGTATTTGTCAACTTTGTATAGATCACAATAAGAATAGCTTCCTTGTACTTACCATAACTAGACTTTACTTCATGAAGGCCAAAGTTACATATGCACTATGCTACATAACTCCTACAAGTAAAAAAACAACAAAACATGATGAAAACACTGAGAAACACAACCAGTTCACTAACACTTCAGTTCAAAGAGGATTCTGCAAGGCTCTCCAGTAAATATTTAAGCAGGTTATGAATCTGAGCAACCAGCTTATTATTTGCATAGAAACTGTTGCCAGCCTTTTACATATAGAACTAACCATCCAGTTCATGTACACTTACAACTATACATTTGAAACCATGACCTAACTGACTTTTGGACAGCTGTAAAATTACATGATCTCCATGGCATTAAAGAACATTTCTGATACCCTCATGCAGATGCAGCTGCATAACCTGCAGCTGCCAGCACATCTGCCCACAATGGACCAGGAGAGGAAGTTATTTAGAAAAACACACACAAAGTTTGCCTATTTCTCTTCTTTTTCTTGACACTTCAAGAGGACTCAACAGGCAATTCCTAGCTACTGCAAAAAGTTATATCACCACTCCATAGTAAGTCTGCCAGATTTCAGCTCAGCACAGGTGCAGACCCTGGGAAAAAAGATCCAGCTTTGCAATTCTGATGTGCCAAATTTAAAGCTGCTGGACTACCCATTCCAATAGAATTACATGTTAACATCCTGAACAAACCATTATACGAACACTTAACTGGAATCGTCGCAGAGCCACGTACCAAATATCTGCACTGCACACTACTCCAACTCTGTTGTCCCAAACACCTGTACTTCACATCCAAGTCACAGCTGATTCCGCTAATTTTCTGTTGATCACTCGAGTTGATCTCTTCCTTTTCGCGCTTCTCTCGTATTCCGAAATATCAACATCGTGGCGCACATTTCGTTTGATGCGGCGAAGCTTCAAGTAGCTAAATTGTCACTGCCCACTTGCAATGAGGACTTCGGGCCTAAGATGCTACGATAAATGATTTTTTCAGAATCTAGAAATAGAATCTAAGTGAACTAACAAACCAAAAGTAAAACTAAGAATCTAAAACTGGTGCAACTTAGGCAAAAGATGGAATATAAAATTTCCGAAACCAGCATACCCACGATTTGTTATTTACAGCTGGAGAAGCTTTTCAGCATGCAACGTGAATACTACATGAAATCGCGAATCCCGTAGAGGGCCATTAAGCTACGAAAATTAGAAGCAAGCAGTTATCGAGAATGTCTAATATCTACTGCCTGAATCGCAGAGTTCTTGAGCACGGAGTGTCATGTTCCGTTACATGTCAATCGCCATGCTCCTTTCGTCCAGTAATTAAATCCAGTTGTGTCGTCTTCGAACGGAGCAGGACGATCTGACCTGACCAAACATCTCCCCCCCCCCCCACAGCAGGGAACCTGGCCTCGCCGATGCGCTCCGGCTGGCGTGGTGTAACCGCTCCGCCCCGGCCACGGCTTGCCGGCTCAGTCGGCTCCCATTTCTGAGGCTTGCTACACCAGCGGGAACGGTGTCCGCTGTCGTCTGAAGCGCGTCCAACCAGCAGCCAACATGCCCGAGCTGCACGTGGTAGACCTGATCAAGAAGAAAGTGCTGGGACAGGAGCTGAGTCGAGAGGAGATTCAGTTCTTCGTTGACCAGGTCGCCGACAACAAGATTGATCATGTGCAACTGGGTAAGGTGATGACCGGTGTGAGAGCGATTAGAGCGCCCTGTGAACATGATGTCGGTGATGTCTATCTCGTTTGCATTTCACATTTTCAAACAAATCACCAGCAGGCTGTTGGTCATATCACCAGCAGGGTGTCAGGCTATCTATATATCCGACCGTCGTCTTGTGTAAATGATAGGAAGGCCGAGCTGAGTGCCCGACAATCTGACCGCTCCCCAAATATATGTTTCCGAGCGGATTAAGCCCGTTTTTTACCAACGGCAATTTTTCCAATTTGGCATCATTCATAAACTAATCATCTCTCTCTCTCTCTCTCTCTCTCTCTCTCTCTCTCTCTCTCTCTCTCTCTCTCTCTCTCTCTCTCTCTCTCTCTCTCTCTCCCTCTCTCTCTCTCTCTCTCTCTCCCCATTATTGAGTCATTTTATACTTTATTTCATATTCTGCATATGTTGTAATCACTACAAATATGGTGGTCAGTATTTTCGTAATTATTATCTGTTAGGCAGAAAACATTTGTGAGGTATATATATATATATATATATATGTCGCCATTATTATCTATTAGACAGAAAACATTTCTCAGGTATATATATTTACCTGAGGTATATATATATATATTCTGAGGTATATATATATATATATATATATATATATATATATATATATATATATATATATATATATACCTCAGAAACGTTTTCTGCCTAACAGATAATAATTACGAAAATATATAAATATATATAAACGATATTTCGATAGATACATCACTTCAGGCTTTATTCTTTATTTCCTGTCCGTTTCTTGTCTATTGCAGCCGTTTTACGGCTTCTTTTATTCATTTCCCTTTAAAAATGGCAGAAAATATTGGGTGGGCCCAAACCAACATTGGGTGGGCCCAAATCAACATTGGGTGGGCCAGGGTCCGCTCAAAAGAATACAAATCGACACCCCTGTCCCTGTATGATACAGGCAGTTATGCCAGTTTACGTCCTACGCATGCACACGAAAACGCCGTAAGTGGTGTTTACTTTTGTACTGAACAGAAAATGCTGAATACCAATACCTATTTATCAGTGTACTGCACGAATGTACCACATGCGGAACTTGCGAATCACAAATGAAATCTGTGCGCAAATACTCTTGCGCTTTGTCCTCGCCAGTGTCTCTTCGCTGCACTGGGGGAACATCCGCGCTTTACCGTGCCGCCCTCCGTAGGTGCCATGCTGATGGCCATCTACACGCGCGGCCTGGGCCAGGCGGAGATCACCCAGCTGACCTCCGCCATGACCCGGTCCGGTCACGTGCTCACCTGGCCCGACCACTGGCTGGTCGTGGACAAGCACAGCACGGGCGGCGTCGGCGACAAGGTGTCCCTGCCGCTGGCGCCGGCGCTGGCCGCCTGCGGCTTCAAGGTGCCCATGGTGTCCGGCCGTGGGCTGGGGCACACCGGCGGCACGCTGGACAAGCTGGAGGCCATACCAGGTAGACGAGAGCGTCGGTCGGGACGGAGACCCGCATCGTTTGAACCGGCCGCGTTCTGCGCGTGCCCGTGCCGCACGGCACGGAGTGTTGGTCCCGTTTCATTTTTTTTTTTCTCCGTGTTTTGCCATTTTGTCACTGACAATGAAGTTATTGCCAACCAGGGTTCATTGTGCTGTCCATGAACTTGCGTCCCACGTGATCTTCATTGGGGCACCAATGAATTTCATTGGTTTGACTGCGCTTCCGTTTGTTTTTTTTTTGTGTGTTTTGACATGGCACCTGCCATCGCTAAAAATAGGAATGACAGCAGTTGGACTCGATCGGCCAGCCACGGTGCCAATTAACGGATCCGAGATGTGCTGCAGATCACTTTGTTTTGATGGCCCTCTTTACGTTTCCGAATATTATTTCGATACTACTGTTCGGAAACTAATTTTGGTTCGTACCATGGAATGATTTCCCGCCTGAAGGCGATCTGCGAACAGATAACAACTTCTGTAAAAAGAAACGCGGTTTCCCCCCTCTTCCCGATCAGAGAGGCCACTCTGATATGAAGGCCGATGCTTGTTTTGGTGCCTCGTGAGCGCTGTGCGCAGCAGGTCGTGTCTGCGGCCCGACCCGTGCCATTGAGCCGTCTCTGAATGCGCCGGCCCCGGCAGGCTTCACCGTCAGCCTGCCGCCGGAGCGGATGCGCCTGTGCCTGGAGGAGGTCGGCTGCTGCATAGTGGGCCAGACCAAGGACCTGGTGCCCGCCGACCGGGTGCTGTACGCCAGTCGGGACATTACGCACACCGTGGACTCGCCGTCGCTTATTACCTGTGAGTGGCCGACAGGTGGCAGATGTGAATGGAGACTGAGTCACTGCTGACTGTCTTTCATTTTGTCAGAGATACGGAACAACAGCACTGCTTCCATGTCTGGAGATTTTCAAAATTTTCGGTGGCCCTGACTGGGACTGCAGACCGTTTCGTTCCAGCCGCTGCAATAGGCCTGCTGTTAAAATCTGTGAAAAGTAGGGGTCTGGATCCTCTCGCCAAGATTTCTAGCCATAAGTACCTCCTTCCAGTCATCGCGTCGTTTCTTGCCGATGACTTCCCAAACGAGATATTTGGTAAGGTCCCGGTCCTTGACTTTAATTAATGCTATACATATATATATATATATATATATATATATATATATATATATATATATGACACCCGGAAACTAACCACTTATACCACTTATTTGCGGAGTCACCATCCGGGTGCATGCATTTGTTGCAGTTGTTAGAGGCTCTGACCTCGGCATTGCGACGCCCCGGGCCCCGCGCGCGCGGGCGCATCACTGGCAGCAGTCACTACAGTCACGACAGCGTGTGAAATAGGATTGCGGTCGTCAGAGGAGCAGAACGGCTGCTGTTGCTTCTGGAAACTTAAGTGCTTCATGCCGAAATAATTACAGCTCACTGTTCAATGGTCAGTTCTGCCGCCCGACAAACAGGTGACTTCTTGCTCGAGGTCAACATTGTCCTGAGCGATACCAGTTTTTTTAAGATTTTCTTCCATTTTTATTTTTTCTAATGAGACGGTGAAAAAACACTATTGTATTAAAAAGGATTGGTTTCTTTTATTTCACAAGAAAGTAATATATATATATATATATGTGTATATATATTATATATATACATATATATATATATATATATATACTATATAACATATATATATATATAGTGTCATATATATTTATATATAGTGCTTTATATATATATCTATATATACATATTACTTGCTTTGGTTTTTTATACATTTGGTCCATTCAGATTCCACGGGGTTTGCAGAGTTGTTCTGTGTGCGTGGTGTAATAAATGTTAGCGGATGGGACGTTCAACACTGCACTCGTAATTCAATCACACAACAGCCTATGGGACATCCGCGCCGACAATCTTGGATCTTAGCAAGCTGAATGCTACCAAAACTTCGTAGATCCGCGAATGTGGGGCGTTCAGCGAAAGTGTCTGGTTAACCATTTTTCACTGGAGGTAGTTGTTTTTTGTTTTTAGTTTTGCTTTTTTTAAGAAAAAAACATCTAGCTCACATTTGGCAGCATCACATTACCAAAAACTACTTCATGGATGATAACCAAGTTTAAACAGTTTACATCGCAGATGTTATCCCTGACGCGGCCATTGACCGACGAAAGGCTTTACACAGCTAGGATTTTTGGGGCAGGCTTGACACCTGACACCTGACAGAATAATACATGATCTACTCAGGAAACTAGTTCTTCCATTATTGCGCCAGCTATGCAGCTTTGGGTACCTTGCTGTGCTGCTTCGTGAAACAAACGCGTGCGATCGTGTAACCATAATAAAAACTTAATGGCAATTAATTCTAATGATCAAATGATCCATTTGAGTGTGAGGCTGAGTAGATCTTGATCCACGTCTGGCGAGAAGCGAGATCCAAATTTGTGTGATATGACCAGAATTGGTAGGGGGGGGGGGGTTAAAATCGGTTATCGATCATTTCGGTTCGCTCAATCGGTGACGTTTGGACAAAACCAGGCGATCCTACGACTTGTTCCTCGTTTGATTTGCTCACTCATTAGTCGAAGCCTCGTTTGATGCGCTGGCTCAGTAGTCGAAGTCGCTCAAGAACACGCACAGTTTCAAAACGCTCCCCGTCAGGGAATCGAACCCTGGTCTCCCGCGTGACAGGCGGGGATACTCACCACTATACTAACGAGGAGTGGAATTACACTTTTGACGCATTGTCGACAATTCATCAGTAACATCTTGCAGTTCCGTATCCAGGACATGTCCAACAATGGTCTGATATCACGTCCATCGTCCTTGTAGCACGAAGGTGCTCTGTCCGTCTGGGGGCTTTACGTTCACTACTGGTTAGACTGTCCCGCACGACATGAATGTTATTGTCGGGTACTGCATCGTGGATAATACGAGGTATTAGGTGTCCAATGAGAAAGGCGTAGGTAGGGTGCCAGGGGTCTCATGCCCCTCCCCACAGGTTGAAAAATGAGGTTTTTTTGTTCAATGGAAATGAAAATGGATAAAAAAGTACCGAACAAGAAAATAAAGTAGCCGGCATCTCCAGTGTTTTCAGTTTTGAAGGGGACTCAGTTCGTCCTCGCCGTCTCTTTGGCCAATCTTGGCTATGTCCCTGTCCATTGATAACGTGGTATGACTTAATGACGAGTCTGTGACAGGCTGTAGCCAGAAATTTGAACTTTCGCTAGAGCTCTGCTAATTTTTTGTCTGAACTGCTAAGCAAAATGTGCTAAAACAAGACATTGGAAAAATGTAGTTATTGTCGACCATGAGCCAGGACAGCACTGAAGAGATCGTTCTGACGTACGTGCTGTGGTGAGTGTCGTACGTATTAATTGGCGCTCTTTATTTCTTATTAGAAACATCTACGAATGAGACGTTCAGAACCACGGCTAACACGCGAAAGCATTCCCGTCTGTTGACGAAGTAAGATTCAAGAAAATCTCATCCTTTTCCTTACTCACTACAGGTCGATTTCATTGGACCATATGAAATCGACCTTTACATCTGGTAGCAAATTTGGAAAAAAATTTATTGGCGTCATGTCGTATTTCTAAAGTATAATTCGCAGCCTGGGTTGAGTCGATCAGATATTCTCCTGTCATAATGTTCGAAATTGTATTGTTTTTTATATAGCTTGATAAGCGTGGGTTTCGCATTTTCAAAACGCTCCCCGTCAGGGAATCGAACCCTGGTCTCCCGCGTGACAGGCGGGGATACTCACCACTATACTAACGAGGAGTGATGAATAGTTTCGTGTGAGTTTTGAGCATTGTTCAAAATCAATCGTTGTCCCATTTTTGTGCCTGCATGCAGAGCAACTGAAAAGTTTTCTGTCGTCGTTGCAAGTGGCGCGACAACGATGACCATATCGGATCTATGTAAAGCTATTCCATCACGCAATACTTTGCAGGTAGACTGTCCCGCATGGCACGTTGTTAGCCCCGCTGTGCGATGTTATGGTACTACGATACGGTGCTAGAGCACCGAAAATGTGCAGCCTCTATGCCACCGATTGTTACGGTGATATGGCAGTCCAATGCGTAGAATTGGACCGCGAAACGGCATGAACTTGGTGGCTATAGCCATGACAGTGACAATGACAGCGACAATGGTAATTACTGACAATGACAATGACATTGACTATGAACTCGATACATGGGCGTAGTGCACAGGGGGCAAGAGAGCAGCTTCCCCGAACTTTTGGCAACATTGAACATTAACCCAACGCCGGTGGAAGGAAAGAAACGATGTAAGAATCGCGTTTGTCCCCATAGTCCCCATCTGTATCCCCATCTAACCCCCCAGAGGTGCAACGAAATAAAAATCACGTTTTCCCTTCCTCCTCTCCTCAGAGGTTCCAACGCTACTGCATCGACATTGCCAACATGCAAATGCATGTACATTCACATGCCCGAAATTTTCTCTTAACCCTATTCCCGGAGGGCTAGACGGTATGGCCGATTCCCGGCAGGGGGGGCGGATTCGGCCCCCCCCTGAGATCTCGAGAACTACTTGTCCGATTTTATCGCAACAAACGGCAATCGATTTGCCATCACGTGAACTGCACTTTTATAAAAAGAAATTTTCAAAATTTTGAAATTTGTGGATACAGGGGGGAAAAAATGTTAAAATGGGGGGTACTTTTGGACTTCTTATAACTCCGTTGTTTATGGACCGATTTCGATGAAACCGGCATGAATCGATAGAATATGAATAGGGCTCTTACCATGGGTCCGCAAATCTGAAATTTTGAGAAAATTCATGGGCGTTCACAGGGTTTCAAAAAAAGGAGGATTAGTTTTCTAACAACTGAATGAACAAAAGAGGCAAACACCCTTTTTTGGCTTCTGATAGTCATGTTATACTAAATAAGTACAAATCGCATTACAATGTTTGTATAATGTTACCATAGGCGGTGCCAGGGACATGAAAAAGGGGGAACTGTCATGGTCACACGTTTCTCAGATCAACATGTGACCTTTGACCTTAAATGACCTCCAGTGACCTTGGGGTTGCTTGGAATGATCTCGTGTGCATTTAATATTATCTGTAAACGTTTTCAATCATTTGAATTCACTCTATTTCAAAAATTTCATTTTATGGCCATTGCGATATAGGGTATGCGCACTGACATTTTAAGTCATAGCTCCGTGACCTGACCTGATATCAAGCTGAAACTTGGCACACAAGTAGAAGACACCCTTTTACGTCAATATATTCTGGGTTTGGCATTGAAAAAAACGGCGCCGAAATAATTGCGAAAAAACAAATTTTGATTTTTGACCTTGATCTGACCTTGTAAAATGACCTCAGATAAACAAAATTACATCTGCACATTGCCCAACTATTTAGCTATACATCCATATAAGGTTTTAAGTTCTAGCTTTCAAACTCTGTTTTTGGCAGACATTTTCATTTTACCCTCAACATGGCCAAAAATGGCATGAGTTGCCTCCCAAAAACGTTGCCTGGCTCCGCCCCTGAGCAAAATAAAATTGTGAAATTTTGTCACAGCGCGTAGAAAGAATAGCTAGGAAAAGTCATCAAGTTTCGTGGAGCTGCGTTAAAAAGCATGGAATTGGCAAGCAGAAAACCTGAGGGGGGGGCGGATTCCGTCCCCCCCTGCCGGGAATAGGGTTAAAGAAAGCAAACTGGGAAAATCAGGACGGAACGCTAAATTCGGTCAGGATTTTGATTAAACGTCTCAGATAGGCTGGGTTTATTGTTTTTTTCTCGAGCTTCAAACTCATTACCGTCAGATTTGTTCTTGATTCCATTTTGGAGAGAATCGATTCCGAATCCAACCGATGGCTTGATGATTCGATTTTAATTCTAATTTAAAGCGTTCCTCCAATGCTTAATCGACCGCCATTCGGATTTCAACCCCGGAGTTGATATAACTGAGATCCATTGCTTTGGATTACGCCATTAGAATCGATTCCAGTTCCGATTCCATAGACAGTCATGTGATTCAATACCGTCTTTGATTCCAGCCATTATCAATGCAATAGATTCTGATTCTGACTCAAGCCGGAACGGAATCGATTCGGGCGCCGGTTGTTATTCCGGTGGAATTCAACACAGTCTGCCTGTCATACCTGTCTTTTTACTCTTGTCGCCTTTTTTGGTTAACCTAACAAAAAACGACGCTGCGGAAGCCAACGCTTCTGCCATGAAGACTGGGACGTGCATGACATCACATGTTATCTCACGAGCTTGTCATTCGCCACAACTAGGTACATCATAGTTCTTTCTCAAAACGCTCCCCGTCAGGGAATCGAACCCTGGTCTCCCGCGTGACAGGCGGGAATACTCACCACTATACTAACGAGGAGTGCATTTTGACGTTTCCAAGCATTGTTCAGAATCAATCGTTGTCCCGATTTTGTGCTTGCATGCAGAGCAACTGAAAAGTTCTCCGTCGTCGTTGCAAATGGCGTGACAACGATGACCATATCGGACGTCCGAAAAGCTATCCCATCACTCAATGCTTTGCAGGTAGACTGTCCCGCATGACAGATGTGGGGCTATGCGATAGCATGAGCATTGCGGTGCGGCGCTAGAGCACCGGAAATGTGCAGCCTTTATGTCACTTATGCAGCAGTGATGTGGCAGTCCAACATGCATAAGACCGCGAGACGGCATGAACTTGGTGGCAATGGCCACGACAGTGACAATGACGACTGACAACGACAATGACGATGACATCGACACCTGGGGTTAGGTGTACCAAATTATTTCCCTAACCCTGAAATTCCTCGGTTGTAAAGTAGCTTGAAGTAAAATTCCAAGGAGTTCCTATAAATATCTCTATCTGAAGAACTACCACATTGTTCAGCCATTCAAGGCCGAGAACGGTGTACTGACAAAGACTTCTGTGATGCCCAAGGTCGTCTCATTTTCAACAATGGGAGTATTATGCTAAATGACATGCTCTATCAGTAATGTGACTTGATACTTCCCGTGAAATATCACTGTAAGCGACAAGCAATACAGATTAGCATCGGGTGTTTCTTAGAATCGCTAATAAGTACCGCCAACTCCTGATTGGTCTATAACTCATCACGCCACCGGTTTACGACCCTGGGTTGATTATGTTACCGCTTCTCATTAGGTTGGCATCACGTCATTTTTGCACGTCTTGGTCCGGATCATTTCCGTTTGTAGGGACTATAAATAGCGCACCACTCGTCAATGATGCTGTTGTGATTTTGACCGCATAGTGGAAGGGTCTCTGTATAGAGCAGGTGCCGGTGTAGATGTCTGGTGAATGAGTGTGAAGTGAATTGAAATTGAACTTAAGGATTTCCTGTTTGGTTGACTGGCGAGAAAGACTGGCACAAGCGAGGTGCTAGTTAATCGAATCAACGTGCAGGTCCCGAACACAGTCTGGCGGAACATGCATAGTGTTTTCGGCAGCAAAAAGGGCGATCACAGGGTGCAGTCGCATGTCTCTGGTGACGATATGAACCCATATTTCGTCTCAGTTGGACCGAGGACCGCGGCCAAGATCGCTGGGCAAGGATCAGTCCCTGATTTGGCTCGCCGTCTGCCCAGGGTCGGAACTTGTCGTTTTGCTGTCTCGCCCATCGATCTGTACACACTAATGCGTACTGTCGTCTGCATGCGTATTTTGGGCGCAGCTGGCTCTGATGGGCTTTGTATCCGCGTGACTAAAATCAGTTTTCCTGTTATCGGTGACATTGTTCTTCACATCATTAACACATGCCTTACCAGTTACCACTTTCCTCTGCCCTGGAAACACTCCGTTATTCACCCGATCCACAAAACCGGCGACCCATTCGAGCCATTCAGCTTCAGACCCATATCCATCATACCCGTCCTCTCCAAAGTGTTCGAGCAGGAAGTACAGCCAGCTGTACCATTATCCGTCCTCCAGCCGCCTCCTTCCCCGTCCCAGCACGGGTTCCGTCCTCACCATCCGACGGAAACCGCGCAGGTGACAGTCGCCGACCGTATCCCCTTCGCCACCGATAGTGGGCGATCTCTGTTATGTTTGCTTGACCTTAGCAAGTGTTTTGACACCATCAAACATGACATCCTCTTTCGTAAGCTCGAGCTGCACGGCGTTGGCACCAGCTGGTTCTTGTCTCACCTCTGTGGACTCACACAAAGTGTTGCTCCCAAAAACACTTCGGAGCACACAGTCACATCACCACCGATCGGAACAGGACAGGGGTATTTCAAGGCTCGGCTCTTGGACCCGCTTCTGTTCGCGGTTTTCTCCAACGACATGGCGTTCTTCTCGGCAGAAGCCAGTGCCGTTCAGTACGCTGATGACGCCCAGGTGTTAGTGTCAGGCAAAAAGAGCTAACTCCCAGCGCTCATATCCCAAAGCTGGGCAATCTCTCGCCTCTCTGGACTTGTGGGTTCTGCGCAGACGCTCTCAAGGTTAACGTGATAAAAATTGAACTCATCGCTTTCGGAAATCGCCAAAATTTACGCATTCTATCCAAAAACTGAAGTCACCTTCCGTGGTGTTTCCCACGAAACTTGTGACGAGGTGAAATATCTGGACATCATTTTCGCTAAAACTTTATCCTGGTACGCCGATGTGTCACTCGTCAGCCGTCGATGCATGGAAACATTAGCGGGACTCGCTCATGGCCGCCATTCTGTGCTTTAGAGCATTATCAAAATGTTAGTCACAGCTCTGGTACTTCCTCAGGTCCGTTACCGTCTATCCTTCCTTGACAATAGCACAAAAAAGAAACATGTACAAAATTCAGAAGATTTTGAACCCGGCAGCTTCAGTAATTTTTGGCCATCAAAAATATCTCAAATCAAAAATCAAAAACCTGACCTGCCTGAGAAACTTGAATGGTTCCCGTCCCAACAACTTACTGACTTGACCACACTGAGCCTGGCACACAGGGTAGTCTCTCTTGCAGCGAACCAGAGTTCCTTGCTGACTTCCTGTGCGCGAATAGAACAGTCAGAGAGCGAATCACCAGGCAGGACAACTTGCTGCATGTCTTAGGTTTAGGACGGAGGCAGGGAAGAAACGATTTTCCTCAAAAGCGTCAACATTGTACAACCAGCTCCTCAATGAGTTCACAGCGCTGCGATGTAAGAGTTTTACACGCGCCACGAGACAGTGATATCTCAACCGTGAGCGAGCACCCGACTCGGCTGGCACGACGCTCTGTGACATTGTGTCAACGCCGGTGTATTTTTTGTATGCAGTGTACATGTTTTGACTTCTTTTGCTTTTATACGTATGCCGCGATTGACTTCAAGCACAATAGCCACTAATGATTGTGGACCACCTGCAAAACGTGAATAAAGAATGAAGAATAAAAAGGTCGTCACTAATTGAAGTACCACGCAAGACAGTTAGAAATCCGCTTCAGTAGAAACAGGGAGAGGGGTGAGGGGCGTCAACGGGGCAGCTGCCCCCAACTTTTGGCAACATTCAACATTAACCCGTGCACGACCGTCGGTCAGTTACGGATCATACCCGACTGGGGGGGAGACAGTTGGCCGCCCCCCTCTAACTCACGAACGGCTGGTCGCACGATATAAATCAGCACACCGTTGAATAGCTTGTGACGAGTAGAGCTCGAAACTGTTCTCATTTTTGGTTTTAGATAATATGCAAGCAATTTACGTCCTATGTATGTTTTCTCATAGCCGACTGCATGAGACCGAGAAACGGCCTGAATCTCAAGGGCTGTGGCTAATAACGCTTAGGTAAAGTTACCAGCGCTTAAGTAAAGGTCCGCAAATGCCGATACACATCTAATTTCTCGCATTTGTTCAATATATATGCCGAAACGTTGAGGTAAAGACACAGCAATTTTCGCGCCGGCCGTCAGCGTGCGTCGCAGCCGTACGCAGTAAGAAATTAATGTGAACTAATTTTAGCGTGCCTTTATTTTTGCGACATAAGCCTATCCAATGTAAATTTTATTGATCTTAGTGGTTCCTGTGATGGTTTTCATGCTTAAATTTTGAAAAAATTCATTAATTACCAATCTACAAAATTGGCAGGGCTTTATTCACGAGAATCTGTTTATTTCCAAAATATGCAATTTTATCAAACTTTTTGAGGTTCCTGGTATTACTTCCGTCTGTGCAAGCCAGTTCTGCCAATATCTACCCATTCTGAGTAATTCATCGGTGATTTTGACGGTGGTACAGTTTAGCTTGGTACAGTTATTCGTGACTTGACCTCAGGTTAATGGCTGGAAGTCATTGATACTTTGCCCAATGGCGGTAACTAGATGTCTGCTTTACTCCACACTAAAAAATGTTGTGAAATATTCTGTCAATTTCCAAAAAACGACGACATGCTTAAAAATGGGTTTGACCTTAGGTCATTGACCCAGAAAATTCAAGAAAAAAATCTGAAATGGCGGATTTGTTGCAACATAAAGATAACTAATCCCTGAAAGTATTATTGTGATACCTTGTTTTGCAAAAAAGTTAGAGGGCGCTAAACTTTTTTGAACATTGGTCTGTTTGACCTGACCTAGGTCAAGCACCTGACCTGACCTGAGGTCAAAACTTGGACACAATGTGTAAAAATCATGAAGCAAAAGGTACACAAAGTTTTGTGGCTCTGTGTTTGTTCGTTCTCTCGCAACCCCAGAAAAGCCTCAGGGGGGGGGCGTTCAACTGCCCTCCCAGTCGGGGACGGGTTAACCCTATGACGGCGCATGGAAAGAAACGAGGTAAAAATCACGTTTGCCTCCCCCCATCTCCGCAGAGGTTCCAGCGCCACTGTATCGACATTGCCAACATGCAAATGCATGCGCATCCATATGTCCAAAATTTTCGCGTTAAAGAAAAACAAACTGGCAAAATTAGGAAGGAACGTTGAACTCAATGTTGAACTTAATTTAAGTTTCTTAGACTGGCTGGGTTTACTGTTTTTCTTCGAGATACAAACTCCTTACCGTCAGATCTGTGCTTGATTCAGCTTCAGAGGGAATCGATTCCGGATCCAACTGATGCTTGCTAAACTGATTCTGATTTTGATTCAACACGGTTTTCCAAAACTTAATCGATTCTAATTCAAACTTCGGCTCCGGAATCGAAATCACTGCGATCCATTGTTTTGATTTAAGCCATTGGAATCGATTCCAGTTCTGCTTCCGTAGACAATCATGTCATTCAGTTCCGACTTTGATTCCAGCTGTTATCAAAGGAATACATTCCGATTCAGACTTCTAGCCGGAACGCAGAATTGATTTCGAGGCCGATTCTTATTCCGATGAATTTCAGCAAAGTCTGCTTATCATACCTGTCTTTTTCACTTCCCGCCTCTTTTTGAACTAAAAAAAGCGTTCCGGAAGTTACCACTTCTGTCGTAAAGATCTTGGACGTGCATGACATCACGTCATTCCACAAGTTTGTCATTCGTCACAATTAGATGCGTCATAGCAGTTCTTTTTTCAAAACGCTCCCCGTCAGGGAATCGAACCCTGGTCTCCCGCGTGACAGGCGGGGATACTCACCACTATACTAACGAGGAGTTGTAGCATGTATTTTCCTGAAATGTTCGAAATCAGTCGATGACGTGCTGCAGGTCCGTGCGCAGTACATACAATGGCCCGATAACACTTCCATCATCCTCGTGCTAGCCGAAGGTGCTCGGTCCGCCTGGAGGCTTTCCTTCCGGGGCCTGTCGCCGTTGGTTAGACAGTCCCGCCGACATAAACGTCATGGCACTGCATCGGGAATATTGCAGCTAAAATATTGCTGCACGTGTGCAACCGTGCAACAATGGCGTGAGATTATTTTGTTTCGGGGATTTTATGAAAGCCTCTTGTTGGGAACTTCAGTTATCGCCGACGTCTGCCTAATATGTTTTCCATGAGTATCAGTGCGTGAGCGTTTTCAAAGTTGAGAGGACTATTGCTACTTTTCGGCATTTTCTTTCCATGGAACACCATGGATCTAATGTTAAAATCATTCAAAGCTAGTAGGGCGCCCTCCAGCTGATAGGGCCGCTGTCCTACCAGCCATCCCCTTAGGCTGTTATTTGCATCGCAAAGTTGTTCAGTGAAATAAGGCGTTAAAAAGACCAGTGCAAATAGTAGCAGACGGAACTCTTAATGTCACTTGATCACACTGAATCAAAAATCTCTTACAATTCAGTTTCCAAACACTCCGATGTAGGATATTGTTCTCACAAAGTGCAGTACATTCAGAGCTCAGAATCAACACAACTTTGAATCAACCTTTAGGGGTTCCCAGGAGGTTCGAACAGCTTTGCTGGACTTCAAACGTTGCTTTGCGAGCAGGATAACCTTCTTTTCCGACGGCACAGCATGGTCTGCATTTATTTATTTATTCCGGTATAAATTATACCGGAAGCTACTAGCCTGAGGGGAGGCATCGAAAGGTTTGAAGTCCATGCGCCATACCAGGCAGTGCATGGCTGAGCCGATCTCAGCGAAAGGCGTGTTCAGCATGTTAAACACGGTATGACGGGAATGCGAGAAGCCGCCGTCTATTCTTTGCCGTATAACACAGGAACGGTAGCGCACAGCGTCTTCAACATTTCAGTCTCTGCCGGGAAACTTATCTCGTTTCACAATGCCGCTTTAGACGATTGGACTGCGATCGCAACTATGCCTTGCGTTGTTCTTGTTGTCGCCTCTCACCATTTCTTGGCCGTGCCTCTGATGACAGACAAAAGGCTTCACACAACTAGGATTTTAATGATTTAGTGGCAGACTTGACGCATGACACCTGAAAAAATAGTACAGGGTTTACTCAGGAAAATAGTTATTCGTTGCGCCATCTACATAGCTTTGGGTAACTTTCTGCGCTGCATCGTGAAACAAGCGCAGGCCATCGTGAAATTATAGCGAAAAACTTCACGACGACTAATTCTAATGATCAAATGAGTTATTCCAATGAGGAATTGGGCAGATCTTGATCCACATCTAACTACAAAGGAAATCCAAATCCGTGGGATATGACCAGAACAGTGGAGGGGGACGAGGAAAATCAATCATCGATCATTCCGGCTGGCCCAATCGGCGACGTTTGAACAAAATCAGGTGACAGGATGACTTCTTCCTCGTTTATTTGCTCGCTCATTAGTCCAAGTCGCCACAGAGCAGGCACACTTCCAAAACGCTCCCCGTCAGGGAATCGAACCCTGGTCTCCCGCGTGACAGGCGGGGATACTCACCACTATACTAACGAGGAATCGTGTTACATGGCTTCGAGCATTGTTCAGAATCGATCGTTGTCCCAGTTTTGTGCTTGCATGCAGAGTATTCAAAAGCTTTTTTGTTGTCGTTAAAAGTGGCGTGACAACGATGACCATGTAGGATCTATGTACAGCTATTCCATCACGCAATGCTGTGCAGGTAGGTTGACCCGCATGTTGACATACTGTTAGCCCCCGCTGCGCGATGGCAGGTGCATTGCAATACGGCGCAAGAGCACCATAAATGTGCAGCCTTTATACCACTTATGCAGCAGTGATGTGGCAGTCCAACATGCATAAGACCGCGAGATGGCATGAACTCGGTGGCAATAGCCGTGGAAGTGAAAATGACAGCGACAATGGTAATGGATGACAATGACAATAATAATGACATCGATATTGCCAACACGTAAATGCATGCGTTGGCTATCTTTGTCCGAAATTTCACCGTTAAAGAAAAGGAAATGGGCTAAACCAGTACCAAACTGAATTCGGTGCTGGGTTTCGTTCGAATTTCTTAGTTGTACTTGGCTTACTGTTCTTCTCGTGGTACAGACTCCTTGCCGTCAGATTTGTGCTTTATTTCACTTCGGAGGAATCGATTCTGAATCCAACCAATGGTTTGCTGAATTGATTCTGATTCTGACTCGACACGGTTTATCAAAGCTTAATCGATTCCGATTTCGATTTCGATTCCGAATCGAATCGAATACGATCCATTGCTTTGGATGAAGCAGAATTTATTCCAGTTGCGATTCAGTAGACGATCTTGTGATTCAGTTTCAACTTCGAGTCCAGCTATTATCTGTGGAATAGATTCCGAGTCTGACTCCTGCTGCGACAGAATCGATTCCGGGCCCACTTCTCATTGCGATGGAATGGAGCACAAGTTGCTTACCGTTCCTGTTTTTGTGTTTTTCTCGCCTTTTCTTTGTTAACCTGGAAAAAATGACGGTTTAAAAGTCATCGCTTCTTTCGTGAAAACTGCGGATGGGCATGGCATAACATCTGATGTACTAGTTTTTGAGTCGTCACAACTAGGTATGTCATAGTAGTTCTTTCTCAAAACGTTCCCCGTCAGGGAATCGAACCCTGGTCTCCCGCGTGACAGGCGGGGATACTCACCACTATACTAACGAGGAATCGTGTTACATGGCTTCGAGCATTGTCCAGAATCGATCGTTGTCCCAGTTTTGTGCTTGCATGCAGAGCAATCAAAAGGTTTTCTGTCGTCGTTGCAAATGGCGTGACAACGAGGACCATATCAGACGTCAGTAAAGTTATTCCATCACGCAACTCTGTACAGGTAGACTGTCCCGCATGACACATTGTGTGCCCCGCTGTGCGATGGCATGAGTATTGAGATACGGTGCTAGAGCACCGAAAACGTGCAGCATTTATGTCACTTACTGCGGCATAACACGGCATGGTATGACAGTCCAATACCCATACCAGACCACAAAACAGCATGAACTTGGTGGCAATGGCCATGACAGTGACAATGACAATGACATCGGCGCAGGGGCGTAGGGCCCGTTGGTGGGGCACGGGGGCAGTGCCCCCCAACTTTTGGCAGCATGCATTGGCAGCATTGAACATTAACGCTTTGGCGTCGCATGGAAAGAAACGAGGTAAAAATTACGTTTTCCCCTCCCCCGCCCCATCTCCTTAGATCAGGGGCGTCGATTCCTGCAAATGCTTGGTGGGCCGAGCCGTGGGCCCGACAACCTTACCTCCCCCCAAATGTGAGACTGTCAACGGATTTAACCCACTTTACTTCGAGTGACGGAAATATATGCTGTTTTGTTACTATTTTTCGAATAAGAATGCATTTATTCCCATGTATACACGTGTTTACAGACAGAAGATAGAAATATATGCAGATACATCGCTTTGGATTTTATTAGTTATATTCTACCTGACTATTATCTATTGAGGCGGTTCGTTCCGTTATTATTATTCATTCACCTTTAAAACCGGCGGAAAATATTGCGTGCGTCGAAACCAACATTGGGTGGGCCCAAATCAACAATGGATGGGTCAGAGCCCTCTCAAAAGGATACAAATTGAGACTCCTGCCGTAGAGGTTGAGATGCTACTGCATCGACATTGCCGACATGCAGATGCATGCGTATTCACATGCCCAAAATTTCCCCTTAAAGAAAGCAAACTGGCGAAGTCAGGACGAAACGATGAATTCGATGTTGAGTTTGATGCAGATTTCTGGGACCGGCTGGGTTACTTTTCTTCCTCAGGGTACAAACTCCTTACCGTCAGATTCGTGCTTGATTCCACTTCGGAGGGAATGGGTTCCGAATCCAACCGACGATCTGGTTTTTTGATGATTTGGTTTTGGTTCTGATTTGGCGGTTTTTCCAAAGCTTAATCGATTCCGATTCCGACTTTGACTTCAGAATCGATTTTACTGAAATGCAATCCATTGGATTAAGCCATTGAAATCGATTCCAGTTCTGCTTCCGTAGGTAGTTGTGTGGTTCAGTACAGACTTTGATTCCAGGTAACAGTAATGGTAAATATTCCAATGCTGAATAGAGCCGAAACGGAATCGATTTCGGAGGCCATATTCTTCCGATGAAATTCAGCACAGTCTGCTTGCCTTTCTACTGTTCTCGCCTTTGGCGGTTAACCTAACAAAAAGTCGCTCCGAAAGTTACCACTTCTGTCGTGAAGACCGTGGACGTACATGACATCACATGTGATCTCACGAGTTTGTCATTCGTCACAACTAGGTACGTCATAGTAGTTCTTTCTCCAAACGCTCCCCGTCAGGGAATCGAACCCTGGTCTCCCGCGTGACAGGCGGGGATACTCACCACTATACTAACGAGGAGTGGAATTACATGTTTCACGCATTGTCCACAATTAATCAGTGACATCCTGCAGCTCCTTGTGCAGGACATGTCCAACAATGGTCTGATATCACGTCCATCGTCCTTGTAGCACGAGGTGCTCTGTCCGTCTGGGGGCTTTACGTTCACTACTGGTTAGACTGTCCCGCACGACATGAATGTCATTGGCGGTACCGCATTGGGAACATTAGGTCAGGGACTTAGCCAAGGGGAACCATGGGGCCATGGCCCCTTCCCCCTGAGCCAAGTGGTCCTCATTAGACATATGACGATTTCGCACAAATACAAAATGGTGATCATGTATATATATATATATATATATATATATATATATATATATATATTTCGCAAGAGCAAACATAGCTTTTCCTGTGCATTAAATATGAGGAAAATTGCACAAAATCGCAGCTTTTCCTATAAATTTCGTTATATGCCAGCGACATATGAAAAAATGGCATTTGCCCCCCGAGTAAAATCCTCGCCATGGGCCTGTAAGACGTGAAGTATTTTTGCTCTTGTCTAATGACAGGGGCTTAGGTAGAGGGCCAAAGAGACCATTCCCCCTTCCCAAAGGTTAAAAATTTAAGTTTTTGTAGTCGACAAAAATGAAAATAGATAAGAATTTAAGAAGATGGAAAATAAAGTGGCCAACAGCTTTGGCGTTTTCAGTTTTGAAGGGAGTTAGGTCTGTCCTGGCCGTCTTTTTGGCAAAATCCCTGCTATCCCCCTGCCCAGTGATGAAGAGGTGTAACTTAATGATGAGTCTGTGACAAGCCGTCACCAAAAAGTTGGACTTTCGCTAGAACCCTATTAATTTTTCGCTTGAGCTGCTAAGCGAAATGATGCGCTAAAATGAAACATTCAAAAAATGTACGTACTGTTGACCATGAAGCAGGATGCCATTGAAAAGATCATGCCAACGTAAATGCTGCGCTTAATGGCATAGGCGCTCGTTGGTATTGTTATTACTTATTATGTTATTCATCCATGTTCTGGAGACGTTCAAAACCACGGGGAACACGTGAAATTTTCGTCTCTGGGCGAAGTGAGATTTTGAGAAATCGTCGACCGATATCAAAGCGGCCAGTACATCTCAATTCATTTCCAAAAATTTGCTGACGCAACATCGCATTCCCAAAGCACAATACACAGCTTAGGTTGAGTCGATTAGATATCCTCCCTTCGCAGTTTTCAAGGTTGCTTTGTGTTTGTTTAGCCCGGTGAACATGGGTTTCGCATTTTGAAAACGCTCCCCGTCAGGGAATCGAACCCTGGTCTCCCGCGTGACAGGCGGGGATACTCACCACTATACTAACGAGGAGTGGTGTTTCATGGCTTCGAGCATTATCCAGAACCAATTGTTGTCCTAATTTGGTACTTGCATACAGAGCTATTAAAAAGCTTTCTTTCGTCGTTGCAAACGGCTTAACGAGGACCATATCAGACGTTCGTAAAGCTTTCCCATCACGCAATGCCGTGCAGGTAGACCGTCCCGCATGGCACATTGTTAGCCCCCGCTGTGCATTGGCATGAGTATTGAGATACGATGCTTGAGCACCGAAAATATGCAACCTTGATATGAATTGATGCACTTACTGCGATATAGCAGTCCAATACGCATAAGACCACAAAACAGCATGAACTTGGTGGCAATGGCCATGACAGTGACAATGACAATGACATCGACACAGGGGTGTAGGGCCCGGTGCTGGGACACGGGGCAGCTGTCCCCCGCCCCCCCCCCCCAACTTTCGGCAACATTGAACATTAACGCTATGGCGGCGCATGGGAAGAAACGAGGCAAAAATTACGTTTACCCCCCACCCCCATCTCCGCAGAGGTACCGTACTAGTGCATGAACATTGCCAGTATGCATAGGCATGCGCATTCACACGCCTGAAATTTCCCCTTAAAGAAAGCAAACTGGCGAAGTCAGGACGAAACGCTGAATTCGATGCTGAGTTTGATTCAGGTTTCTTAGATCGGCTGGGTTTACTGGTCTTCCTCGTGGTACAAACTCCTTACCGTCAGATTTGTGCTTGATTCCGCTTCGAAGAGAATCGATTCCGAATTCAAACAATGGCTTGATGATTTGATTCCGGTCCTAATTCAGCGGGTTTCTCCAAAGCTAAATCGGTTCTGATTTCGACTTCGACTCCAGAATCGGTTTCGCTGAGATCCATTCCATTGGATTAAGCCATTGGGATCGATTCCAGTTCTGCTTCCGTAGGCAATTGTGTGAGTCAGTATCGACTTTGATTCCAGCTGATATCAATGGCATAGATTCCAATTCTGAATCGAGCGGGAACGGAATCGATTTCGGGGGCCGATTGTTATTCCGATGAAATTCAGCACAGTATGCCTGTCATACCTGCCTTTTTACTCTTCTCGCTTTTGTTGGTTGACCTAACAAAAAGGCGCTCCGAAAGTTACCGCTTCTGTCGCGAAGACCGTGGACTCACGGTCTTCACGACAGTGAGACCGTGTCAGTGACAGTCATAAACAGTGACTCATGGACATGTGATCTCACGAGCTTGTCATTCGTCACAACTAGGTACGTCACAGAAGTTCTTTCTCAAGACGCTCCCCGTCAGGGAATCGAACCCTGGTCTCCCGCGTGACAGGCGGGGATACTCACCACTATACTAACGAGGAGTGGAATTACATGTTTCACGCATTGTCCACAATTAATCAGTGACATCCTGCAGTTCCTTGTGCAGGACATGTCCAACAATGGTTTGATATCACGTCCATCGTCCTTGTAGCACCAGGTGCTCTGTCCGTCTGGGGGCTTTACGTTCACTACTGGTTAGACTGTCCCGCACGACATTAATGTCATTGGCGGTACCGCATCGGGAATATTAGGTCAGGGACGTAGCCAAGGGAGAGCCATGGGGACCATGACCCCTTCCCCCTGAGCCAAGCACTCCTTACTATACATATGACGATTTCGGATAAATACGAAGTAGTGATCATGTATATTTTGCAAGAACAAACATATTTTTGCTGTGCATTAATTGTGAGGCAAATTGCATGAAATTACGCTTTTTTCCTATAAATGTCGTCATAGGCCAGTGGCGTAAGAAGAAAATTTGACATTTGACCCCCTGAGGAAAATCCTGGCTACGTGTCCGTAGCAGATAAAGTATTTATGCTCATGTCCAATGACAGGGGCTTAGGTAGGGGGCCAAGGGGGCCATGCCCCTTCCCAAAGGTCAATTTTTTTCTCGACGAAATGAAAATTGATAAGAATTTAAGAAACTCGAAAATAAAGTGATCGACAACTATGGCGTTTTCAGTTCTGAACGGGGTTAAAGTCTGTTCTGGCCGTCTTCTTGGCAAAATCCCGGCTACGCCCCCACCAAGTGATGATGACGTATAACTTCGTAATGAGTCTGTGACAAGCTGTCATCAAAAAGTTGAATTTACGCTAGAACCCTACGGATTTTCCTCCTGAGCCGCTGAGCAAAATGGCGTGCTAAAGTGAAACATTCAAAAAATGTAGATACTGTTGAACATGAGACAGGATACCGTTGAAAAGATCATGCTACCGTAAACGTTGCGCTTAATGGCATAAGCGCTCATTGTTTTTTTATTGCTTATTACGTCATTTGTCCATGCTCTGGAGACATCCAAAACTATGGGGAGCACATGGCAACATTTCCGTCTCTTGGCAAAATGGGATTTTGGAAAATCGTCGGCCGATATCAAAACGACCAGCACATCCTATAGTTTATTTCCAAAAATATAGTGACGTAATATCGCATTTCCAAAGCACAGTATCAGTATCCAGTATCCAGGTTAGGTTGAGTCGGTCAAATATCCTTCCTTCGCAGTTTTCCAGGTTGTGTTGTTTTTTATTTAGAACAATGAACTTGGGTTTCGCATTTGAAAACGCCCCCCGTCAGAGAATCGAACCCTGGTCTCCCGCGTGACAGGCCGGGATACTCACCACTATACTAACGAGGAGTCATGACACGTCTTTTCCTGAAATGCCCGAAATTAATCGTTGACGTACTGCAGGTCCGTGTGCAGGACATGTCCAAAAATGGCCCGATATCACGTTCGTCTTCCTCGTGCCAGCTGAAGGTGCTCCGGACCGCCTGGATGTTTTCCGTCCAGGGCCTGTCGCTGTTGGTTAGGCTGTCCCGCACGACATGAATGTCATTGTCGGCACTGCATCGGGAATACTGGAGCTAAAATGTTGTTGCAAGTGTGCAACGATGACGTGGGATGATTTCGATCCGGACACTTCATGGAAGCCTCTTATCCGGAATTTGAATTGACGCCGAAATCTGCGCATGATGTTTTGTAAGACTATGAGTGTATGAGCGTCTTCAAGGTTGAGAGGACTGTTGCTACTTTTCGCCAATTTCTTTTCATGGAACACCTCGGATCTAATGTTAAAGTCATTCAAAGTTAGTATGACCGCCCTCAAATTGGTAGGGCCGCCGCCTACCAGCCCCATTGGCTGCTATATGCGTCGCAAAGTTGTTCCGTGAAATAAGGCGTTAGGCAGACTAGTGCGAATGCTAGTAGACGGAGTTCCTAATACCACTTGAACACACCGAATCAAACATCTCTTACATTTCAGTTTCCAAACACTCTGCCATAGAATATCTTTCCCACAAAGTATAGCACATTCAGAACTTTGAATTAACACAACTTTGAGTCGACCTTTTGGGGTTTCCAGGAGGTTCAAACAGCTTTGCTAGTGTTCAAGCTTAGTTTTGCAAGCAGAATGGCCTTCTTTTCCGACGACGCGTCATGGTCTGCATGGAAATTACTAGGCTCAGCAGAGGCACGAACAGCTTTGGAGTCCGTACGCCATACCACGCATTGGAACGTTAAGGCGTGTTGAACATGTTATATACGGGGTGAGGGGTGTGTGAGAAGCCGCCGTTTATTCTTCACATCGTAACACAGGAACGAAACGGCACAGCGTCATCAACATTTCAGCCTTTGCTAGAAACGTTGTCTGGCATCACAATGCCGTCTTAGACGAATCCACTGCGATCGCAACTATGCTTTGTGTTTTTTGCTTGTCCTCGCTCCCCATTTCCTGGTTGTGCCGTCAATGTCCGACATTACATTTGACGATAGGCGCGGGAGCCATGGGGCCAGGGGGGCTTCAGCCCCTAACTTTTTTGAAATTTGACATTGACGCTACGGGCGCTGACAGGAAGGAACACGTAACAAAATAACATATGATCTACTCAGGGAAATGCTTATTTCATTGTTGCGTCAATTATGCAGATATGCCGCAAATAATTTGCTTCGCCGCATCGTGCAACCAACGCGTTCAGCCATGTGTTCGTACTGAAAAACTAAGTGGCGATTAATCCCAATGATTAAATGAGCCATGTCAGTAACGGATTAAGCAGATCTTGATTGAAATCCCGCAACAAACAAGATCCAAACTTGTGGGACATGACCAGAAAGAGTGGGGGAGTGTGTTGCCGTCGGTCGTGCAGCGCCCTGTCCGTGGGGCGGCGAAGCCCCGGCCGGCCGGTCCGACCGGCCTGCGCCGGCGGTCCGGCACGTCTCGCCAGACCCGGCCGGCCATCTATGTTTGCGCCGCCTTTGTTCCGCGTGGGGCCGCGACGCCCCGGCCAGCCGGCCGGCCGGCCGCCCTGCGTCGGCGGTTTCGCGCGTTTCGCCGGACCCGGGCGGCCACCTCTATTTGCTTTTACCGTTTGTTTTGTCTCCAAAATACATCTCCCCTTTATCTCGTGACCTCTTTAGCTCGCACTATATAAGCCTGTCATAAACACGTCCTCGTTCTTTTCCTGTCTGGCGCTCAAACTGTTCGGACGTCTCTTTAATACAGAAATTCGTTGTCAGTGATGGCGTGTGGCAGTGCAATGATGTGACGTGACATATAACAAAAAATAATAGTCCGCGAGGCTCGGGAGTTTCCTTTTGCCCTCTTTTTGACCTCCTGAACTGGAGGTCTCCTTGCTGGCTGAGTTGCCACCCTGGAGATTAGTTCGTTCCTATCCCAGCGCGCCTGAATTCGAGCGTTCCTTGTGCTCTTGAATTGGAGCTCCCGCCTCACCTACACCAGCTTGAATTTGCTGGTTCTTCCTTCCATGCTGCTGAATTGTAGCATTCTCGGTTAGGACCCGTATGCCATCTTGAATTGGATGGTTATCCTCTTATGCTGCTGAACTGTAGCATTCTCAGTTAGGACCGTATACCACCTTGAATTGTATGGTTTACCTTTCATGCTGTTGAACTGTAGCATTCTGCGCCTGCTTCCCCTGAATTTTCCCACCTGTTCCTCCTTACTTTTCTCCTGAGCAGAGCGTAGCCCATTTACGTGTCGCAGACCTCTAGTGTCCATAGAACATACAGTCCACGCCAGAGTCTTTAGACGGACGCTAGGCGGTCAGCGACATTTACCTCCGGGCCGGATCAGATTTAGTGCGACGGATATGGAGAACCCCGACGTTGACCCGGCGCCGGAAAACGTGGAGGTAGGCGACGTCCAGGCGGACACAGGTGCACAGTGCCCAGACCTGAAGAGCCTGAGGCTTAAAAGAGGTGAAAAGCTAGCTGCTTTTTCAAGAGCCTGCCGCCGCGCAGAAGCGCTCATTGCCGTAAGTGGAAGTCGCAGTCTTTTAGAGGGCTTGCTAGAGACAATCGATTCGGCGCTAGATGGCGTAATTGCGACCAATGAAGAGTATGAGATATATATCATATATAAGAAATGAAGAGCCCACTTGATATGACCACACAGACGACGAAGGCAGGAAAGAAGCGGAAGAATACGTCGGAAAAGCAGAGCGAGAGCGAGAAGATGTCGCTAAGAAAATCACACAGCATCTAGCCAGCCGCAAGGACGAAACACCCTCTGAGGTGGCCTCGGTGGCGTCAGCTCCAAAGAGCAGTTGTGTCGCGTCTGCACTTGACACGTGCGAAGAGGCTGCTATAAGTGCCAAGGTAAAAGCTCTGCAGGTCCAGCAGCTCAAGCGTCGTCAAGAACAAGAAGTAGAGCACCAAAGGCGCGTCCTAGAACTGCAGGCAGCTATAGATGCTCCAGAAGCTGCCGCCCTTGAGGCGCAGCTGAGAAAGGTCACAGTTGACCCTCCTCATCTCGAGAGACAGAATGATTTCCAAAATGAGCATGACGGTGCCGAAGATGCAGAGACTGCAAACCCAAGCGGCGGGAGACAACCGTCAGAAGAAGACGGCGGCAACGATAGTGTGGCAGTGGTTGCATGGGCAGAAGGACGTCCCAGTAGGAACATGGGTCGACGAGAGGAGACAGAAGTCCCAACTGCAACCAATCAGACAAGACAAACCCCACGAATGTTGCCATTGGTGTGCAAACCACACGGGCGCAAACAGAAGTGTCAAGCCTCGACACGCAAAAAGGGCCCCAAGTGTCTCCCAGCCAGTGGACTGCAAGCCTGGTTTAGGCAACAACCCAGCCTCGTGGATCGACGAGTTGAGGCGCGCAGAATCTCAAAGTGATGATTCCGCCATGCCGCCTGCATTCGCCAAAAGCATACCGCGGCTTACTCTGTCAACATTCAGCGGCAGAGCGCTGGACTGGCCGCGCTGGATAGGGCTCTTTAAAGCCCTTGTACACGATCAGCCCTCGTTGATGAACACCGAGAAGATAGCCCACCTGCAATCGTCAGTAAGTGGAGTTGCTGAACAGGTCATCTCTGGGACGCTGTATGACGTCAATCTGTATCATCAGGCCCTTGCAACACTCCAGGATCGGTTTGGTCGCGACAAGGACGTCATCCACGTCAACCTCCAGAAAATTTTCACTGCAACGCCGCCATCGGAAGGTGATACGGCATCCCGGGAGAGATTCCAAGCGACGGTGCATTGTGCGGTAACAATCCTGCAAAATTTGAATTGCAGTGGAAATCTACGAAGCAGCGAAAATTTGCGTCGGGCGGCGGGCAAATTGCCAGGCGATCTTCGGCGCGAATGGGAAAAGCTTGTGAATGAATTGGAACCCCAGGAACCGTCCCTGGTTCATTTAGATTCATGGCTGCACACCCAAGTCAGGCTCGCTCTAAACTGCCCAGGTACCAGCCTGAGCAGACCAGATGCCAGTCGGAGACAACTGAAGAAACAAAAAGGGTTCAGGATGAGCAGCGAGCCAGTGAACAGACGGGCCTTTGCAACAGCAGCAGAAGCTCCTCGAGCTCAAGAATGTCTCGAATGTAAGGCAAAACACAAACTGGAGCACTGCGAGGCATTCAAGAAAAAATCACTCGATGCCAGACTGAGCCAAAGACTGAGACAAGTCTTGCTCACCGGTTTTGTTTATCATGCCTCAGAAAAGGCCACAGAATAAAGAACTGTCGATTGGCAAAAAGATGTGGAAGGGAAGGGTGCAAATTTCGGCACCACGCGCTGCTGCACGGCATTCAACATATCGCAAGGAGAAGCTCCACAAGTCCAGTTGATGATCCAGAGGAGAGAGAACAAGCAGCAGCGTCAGGATCTGGCAGGAAAAATGAAAGAAGAGTGGTAGCCGCTGCCTCCTGTGACCACAGAAGTGCCACCACCCTCCTCCAGGCAGTGCCAGTCCGTGTGCACGGAAGTAGTAGCACACAAGACGCCTTTGCGTTGCTCGATCCAGGGGCACAAACGTCATTGTGCTGAGAAGCGCTGGCAGAGCAATTAGAGATCCCTGGCGAAAGGCGGGGACTCTGCCTTCAGACAGTCAAAGGAAGCGGCCGGAAACAGACGGCGAAAAAAACGACACTTCAAATAAGCGGCTTGTCAGCGGACGCCACACAGCGGAGGATAACCGTCGCCGAGGTATGGGCCGTTCCGCGGCTCAACATTTCCATGCCACGCATCAACAAGCAGCGGCAGAGCGAATGGCAGCATCTGGAGGGACTAGATGTGGCGGACTGCACCAATGGTCAAGTCGAATTACTCCTCGGCGCGAACGTCATCGAGGCGGTGATCCAGCGCGAGGCGCGGGCAGGGGCACCCGAGCAGCCTGTGGCCATCCGAACAGACTTTGGGTGGGCCTTGACAGGCTCGTTGTCCGACCTTGCTCCAGGAGCATCGCGGCAAGTGATGCACGTCCAGCGAAGCTTCACTGAAGAAGACGTCCTGTCTGCTTAGATTCAGGAGTGGTGGACGACAGAGGCGTTCGGCACTAAATACGAAAAGCCTGTGCCGCAGTCAAAAGAGGATGACCGCGCCATTTCCATCATGGAACGCACCGCAAAGAAAAGACCAGGGCAATACGAAACAGGCCTCTTGTGGAAGGGAGATGGTGTAAAATTTCCTGACAACAAACAGATGGCTTTGAAACGACTGCAAGCTACAGAGCGGAGTCTAAGTCGTTACCCAGAAAGGGCTGCCTCCTACAAAGCAACGATCCAGTCCTATGTGCAGCAAGGACACGCAAGAAAGCTGACACCAGACGAAGCGACGCAGGCAAGTGATCGAAGATGGTTTCTGCCCCGCCACGCAGTCACCAACCCAAACAAGCCTGGGAAAATCCGTGTCGTCTTCGACGCGGCAGCTAAATTTCAAAGTTTCTCCTTAAATTACAAGCTGTTGACGGGACCGGACCTTCTGCAAAGCCTGCCGGGAGTACTGCCGCGCTTTCGAGAAGAACCCATCGCACTGACAGCAGACATAGAGCAGATGTATCATCAAATCCGCGTCTCCGACAATGACCAGCCAGCCCTGAGTTTTTGTGGCAGGATTTGGACACGACAAAGCCTCCTGACGTCTACCAGACGCAGGCTGTCATATTTGGAGCGAAATCTTCCCCAGCACTGGCGAACTACGCACTTCAAAGGACGGCTCAGGACTGCAGCGATGGCGTTAGTCCAGAAGTGGAGGCAGCGATTGGTGCCGTCCAGTCGAACATGACGACGTTTTGCGTTCAGAAAGGACAGCTGAAGCGGCACGCAGGATGCAGAAAGAGGTGACGAAGCCGCTTGCTTCTAGAGGGTTCCGCCTGACAAAATGGTTGAACAACTCTCGAGAAGTCCTTGAGAACATACCCCAGTCAGAGCGAGCGCTCCCCAGTCCAGACGTCAGTCTGTCTTCCCTCCTCACCGAAAGAGCCCTCGGCGTTGTGTGGAGCGCCGAAAAGGACGCCCTTGGCTTCCGAGTCGCGGAAACACAAGCTCCAGCAACCAAACGGGAGGTCCTGCGCAAGACTGCCTCAGTTTTCGATCCGCTCGGCACTGGTGCTCCATTCATCCTAAAGCCAAAGATTCTGATGCAACGCTTGTGGGCGCTCAGTCTGGATTGGGACGCAGAGCTGACAGGGCTAGAGCTCTACCTTTGGCGGTGTTGGCTCAACGACCCGCCGCACTTGAAAGACATTCAGGTTCCGCGCTTCATCCGCCCGGCAACGCAAAACCCAGACCATCTGGAGTTTCACATTTTCTGTGATGTTTCAGAAGAAGCGTACGGCGCTGTCGCATACCTTCGGACCTCGGACACGAACGGCAAATCGCATTGTTCGTTTGTGATCAGTAAGACCAGGGTGGCACCCCTCAAGAAGCTCCCCATCGCCAGGCTCGAGTTGCAAGCGGCAGTGTTGGCGGCCAGGCTAGCAGACACTGTACGAAAAGAGTTCTTATTCGAGGTGCATGATGTCTTCTTTTGGACTGACAGTGCGGTGGTCCTCCAGTACGTCTGTAACGAAAGCAGACGGTTCCATACTTTCGTGGCAAACGGAGTGGCAAAGGTACAAGACCTCTCAACCAAGCAACAATGGCGCCATGTCCCTAGGAAGCTGAACCCAGCAGAAGACTGTTCAAGAGGACTCCTTGTATCGCGTCTCACAAAAGACAGCAGATGGCTGACAGGCCCCAACTTCTTGTGGCAGGACGAAGACAGATGGCCGTTTCACTCTCCGGTGCAGGAACTCGCTCTTGAAGACCCGGAAGTAAAGCCTGAACCATTCGTTGGAATGACACAAACTGTACCGTCTACGCTGCCTGACCCGAGCAGGTTCTCTTTTTGGACGAAATACAAGCGCATCGTTGGCTGGATGTTGCGCTTTCTTCGGAATTTCGCCACCAAACACGGCCACAAGAGAAAGGGAGAGCACCGCAGTGGACCACTCATGGCAACAGAGATGAAAGAAGCGCAAATAACCATCCTCAAACAAGTGCAAGCTGTTGCGTATCGAACCGAGATCGGCGCGCTGCGAGCTGGACGCCCTATGCCAAACAAGACTGACATCATGTCACTGACGCCATTTCTGGGCACCGACAACCTCCTGCGAGTTGGAGGTCGCCTACAGCACGCACCGCTGTCAGAGACAGAGAAGCACCCCATCATTCTGCCGGCTGGAGGTGAAGTGACCAGAATGATCGTGATGCAGCAGCATTGCCTTCTTATGCACGCCGGGGTCGAGCACACGCTCAACGAAATCCGGCGAAAATTCTGGATTCCGCGGGGAAGATCTGCCGTAAAGAAAAATCTCTACCGCTGCGCGCCGTGTCGAAATCGACGTGCCGCCCCCCAGCCGCCGATGATGGCTGACATTCCACCAGAACGGCTCGACGCATCTCGTCCGTTCAGCACCGTTGGAATTGATTATCTCGGCCCACTCACCGTGCGGAAGTTTCGGAAAACAGAGAAGCGGTACGTCCTCCTGGTAACATGCATGACAACCAGAGCAGTCCATCTTGAAGTTGCCGGCTCCCTGGACACGGACAGCTTTATCGTGGCACTCCGCCGGTTCATAGCAAGGAGGGGACATCCCGCAAAAATTCTCTCGGGCAACGGCACAAACTTCACCAGCGGAGAACGCGAGCCGAGAGAAGCCATATTAAAGTGGAATCAAGAACAAATCACAGACGAACTCAGCCAACGTCATGCCGAATGGCGTTTCAACATCCCGGCAGCCAGCCACATGGGAGGAGTCTGGGAGAGATTAGTTGGCTTCGTGAAGAAAGCTCGAAGGGTTGTGCTGGGCAACCAAACGGTGTCTGATGGAGTGCTTCCCACAGTTCTGTGTGAAATAGAGCATATGATTAACAGCAGGCCCCTGGCCTATGTCACCTCAGACATCACGGACTTCACAGCACTGACTCCCAATCATTTCCTGCTGGGAGTCAGCAGTCCGAGTCTGCCCCCAGGGTTTTTCAGTTCTGACGACCTGAATTCCCGAAAACGATGGAGGCAAGCCCAAACGATGGCAGCCCATTTCTGGAAAAAGGTGGTCCAACGAATACCTTCCAACGCTCATCCCACGCAGAAGATGGCGGAAAGAGACAAGGAACGTGGGCGTGGGCGATCTCGCCTTAATGGCAGATTTAAACGGGCCACGTGGTTTCTGGCCGCTGGCGCGTGTGAACAAGGTATTTCCTGGACGAGTGAGAACCAAGGCTCAAGGTTGCGGGAGGAGGTACATACAAACGGCCTGTCACGAAAATAGCTATGCTTGAAGAAGCTGCCAAGCCGGCAACGGCCTAACCGGGCACCAGGCAGTTCCAGCACAGCACTGAGAGTACACAGTGAAAGCAGCTTCAGAGCTGTTTGGTGTCAGTCACGCCAACATGCGCAGAAATTAGCAAATTGCGTAGTTGCAAGACATGGGCGTGTTGAAAGACGCAAATTACGCGCGTAACCAGATCGCTCTCAGCAGCTTCAGGAAGGGAAGACTCGCAGCTTCCGGCGTCAGCAAGTTCAACACCCAGCACGAGCTCCGGCACCCACGCCAGCCAGCCACGCTCGTTCGCGAGCCCACCAATGCTGAAGGCGGGCGGCCGGGCTGGCTCCTCCTCGGCCGGGACTTCATGCGCACTAGCCGAGTGGGGCATGGTGGGTTTTCGCGCCGAAGTCAAGCGACAGACTGCGATACGGACGTCCGAAGCAGCGCGTCCAGGCGGTTTGTGGGGTTCCAGTGACCAAGTGATTAATTAGCCGTGCCCCCTCGCGCCTGTCATCCGAAGCGCTGTTTTTCATCGGCACGGTCAAGCGAGCCATTGTAAGATGTACATATTCGCTGCTCGCCCTCCGCGTCGCAGTCGCCGTGGCTGAATGAGCCAGGACCTGGTCAGGCTGTGTGCGCATACCTGACGGCCCGCCCAACGGTGTCCATTGTGGTGTTCTCAGAATCGAACACGGGGGGCGGGATGTTGCCGTCGGTCGTGCAGCGCCCTGTCCGTGGGGCGGTGAAGCCTCGGCCGGCCGGTCCGGCCGGCCTGCGGCGGCGGTCCGGCACGTCTCGCCAGACCCGGCCGGCCATCTATGTTTGCGCCGCCTTTGTTCCGCGTGCGGCCGCGACGCCCCGGCCGGCCGGCCGGCCGCCCTGCGTCGGCGGTTTCGCGCGTTTCGCCGGACCCGGCCGGCCACTTCTATTTGCTTTTACCGTTTGTTCTGTCCCCAAAATACATCTCCCCTTTATCTCGTGACCTCTTTCGCTCGCACTACATAAGCTTGTCATAAACACGTCCTCGTTCTTTTCCTGTCTGGCGCTCAAACTGTTCGGACGTCTCTTCAGTACAGAAATTCGTTGTCAGTGATGGTGTGCGGCGGTGCAATGATGTGAAGCGACGTATAGTCCGCGAGGCTCGGAAGCTTCCTTTTACCCTCTTCTTGGCCTCCTGAATTGGAGGTCTCCTTGCTAGCTGAATTGCCACTCTAGAGATTAGTTCAGTCCTATCCCAGCATGCCTGAACTGGAACGTTCCTTGTGCTCTTGAATTGGAGCTCCTGCCTCACCTATACCAGCTTGAATTTGCCGGTTCTTCCTTTCATGCTGCTGAATTGTAGCATTCTCGGTTAGGACCCGTATGCCATCTTGAATTGGATGGTTATCCTGTTATGCTGCTGAATTGCAGCATTCTCAGTTAGGACCGTATACCATCTTGAATTGGATAGTTTTCCTTTCATGATGCTGAACTGTAGCATTCTGCGTCTGCTTTCCCTGAATTTTCCCATCTATTCCTCTTTACTTTTCTCCTGAGCCGAGCGTAGCCCATTTAAGTGTCGCGGACCTCTAGTGTCCATAGAACATACAGTCGACGCCAGTCTTTAGACGGGCGCTAGGCGGTCAGCGACATCAGTGTTTTCCCTTCCACTCTCCCTGAGTACCTTCTTCCTCGCTAAGCAGCAAACGTAATGGTCATGTTTCTGGAGAATACAGACGTTTGCTTGTTCCTCCGTCAAACGCACGGCGAACGCTGGTCGAGTGACCGTGGCTGTGACGAAACGCAGGCGGCCATAAGCTGATACGGACAGCCGCGGTAACGTAAACTGGACTGCCAGATGCGTACAGCGGCCTCTGATAGTCGAACGCAATGCTATGACGCAATGCTATGACGGAAATAGGCTCGGGTGAGTCCTGTCAGTCTCTGCCGGTCCATTGGCCATGATACGACGAGTTTCCGGTTTCCACGAATACAGTTGCAACTTATGAATAATTTTACTCCCCATTTCAGGTTTTCCAGACTCGAGTGAAATTATTTTTGGTTAACAGGAATGATACAGATATCATGTTATAATCGAATGCATGGTAATTTGTGCTGTAGCACAGTTCCACTGTGATGTAATGATAAGTATTTGCTCATTCCTATGCCAAAAAACATCTTGTTCTCTCGCTATAATCTACAGCCGTGATGTCTTCACGTCTGCTCATGTTAAACGGCGGATCCAAACCAGCAAGAACACGCTTCGCCATCACTGATTTGCTGATCACATTCCAGAACTCCTATTCAAGAAAAACTGATAGAAAACGAAAGAGGAGGACTTTGTCCTGAAGTCAGCCGACCCCATGAATGCAACTGCTGAAGCATATTCATATATTATATTCAACGCATGTGCAGGGTCCGTGAGTCCTAACAAACTGGTGCTCCCGCCGTTTTGCTTAGCTTTCCCACCCGCTCTTTCGCCCCATCTGTTTCGTGCAAATTGTCTGTTTACTGCCTCCGCCACCATGGAGCACACTGCTGGCATCAGAAGTGCTGCACCTCTTAGGAGGTTCAACGGCTTTTGCGTGGTAGATCACGCACGACGTGGGCTGGCTTTGATGAGAGACGGGCTATCTTTGATGAGAGCTCTACAAAATAAACTGCATGCCATACATGCATACGATGAGATAACCTTTCGTAAATATGTTGGATAACTGACCTTGACTGATATCCCTGCCTGCATTCTGCAGCGCAAGAAGGTCTCATGTTTTCAGTGAAGACTCCAGGCCTCGAAAGAGAGTGAGGAAGAGCAAGTTTGCATATGATGAGCAAATGCAAATGAGCATGGTATATGTGTATGGCCGTGTCTGTACCCAGGAGGAAATTTATAGCACTCATGACATTGTTCTGAAACGGTATCAGCGTCACAGGACGTTCCTTTCTTTCTCAACGAAAAGCTCTAGAACAGATGCTTGCTGGTTATTTCGCAGCTTCCATAATCAGCAAGAAAGCGGCAGAGGGCCTGAAGGCGCTGGTTCTCGACGTGAAGTACGGGTCTGGGGCGTTCATGAAGGACCAGAGCCAGGCGCGCAAAATGGCGCAGATGCTGGTGAGTACCACGGGCAGAAACATCCACAAAGGACTTGTGCTGGTCGAAACGTGATATCTGACGACGACCGCTGGGTTTTTACGGCGAACCTGCACCGTTCGACATAGATCAGCGCTCTGTCGTAAACATGTCCTGCCGCCTTGACCTTGACTCTAACCTCCAGGCATCGCCGTAAAAAACGCGGCGTGTCTGTTGCCAGGTCGACACCTCGAACGGGGTAGGCATCAGCACCGCCGCCCTGGTCACCAACATGGACTCGCCCATCGGCCAGGCGGTCGGCAACGCGCTGGAGGTGGCCGAGTCCATCCGGTGCCTGCACGGGGAGGGCTCCGCCGACCTGGTGGAGCTGGTGACCGAGCTGGGCGGGCGGCTGGCGGCGCTCAGCGGCCTGACCACGGCCGAGGAGGGCCGCCGCCGCGTGGAGGCCGCCCTCAGCGACGGCACCGCCCTGGCCAAGTTCCGGCTGATGCTGGAGAGCCAGGGCGTCAGCCGGACGGACGCCGAGGAGCTCTGCCACGGCGACCCGTGGAACGTGCTCGCCAGGGCGGACATCGTCGAGAACGTCACCGCCGCGACCGCAGGTCAGCTGACGACGCCGGGCCTGGTGAGACTGGCGCCCTGTTTTAGTGGAGCTTCGTGGAAGCTCTCCGTGGCGATGGTCGCGCGCCTGGCTTCGCCGCAATGGAAAACCAGTCATAACTCACCTGCTTCAAAAGTGTGAGTTGTGAACATTGGCACGGGACCTCAGGTGTGTTTGCGCTGATGTCGGTTGTCCACTCGAACTCTGAAGTGGCATCTCTGGCGGAGTTTCGCTCCGACGTTTTCCCCACGTGCACGCTCCGCAGGCTACGTCGTCGGGATCGACGCGATGGCGGTGGCGCGCGTGTGCTCGTCGCTGGGTGCCGGCAGGAGACGCGCCGCCGACGAGGTGGACCACCGGGTCGGCGTCACCTTCTCCGTCTGTGTGGGCGACCCTGTCGAGGTCGGCCAAGTCTGGGCTCAGGTAAGCGAGGGCGGGCGCACTACGGAAGGCCTACTAGCTGGGGAAAGCCGAGTGTGACGGAAACGCACGTGGTCACGTTGTGGGGTGCGCCGGAATCAAGTTTTCGACCTTCGCGATTTCCGGAAGGTATCGAAAAAGGGCTCAAAAAGTTTCAGAGTACATGGTAAGAATCTCATAACTGACATTACGCACATACTCGTTACTGCTTCTGCTGGATTTTTATTTTTCGTTTCGTGGTTGACCGACTGGCCTGGTGGAGCTTTAGAACAATCCGACAGCGCGACCATTACCGCCCGCGTAAGCCGGTCATGAACGTCCGAGCAGTGAGCAGCCAGCTTCGCCGAGCGAACTCTGACCCCACTGAGCCACACCACTGCTCCAGTCTGCAGCACTGGACCGCGCTCTGCCGCAGGTGCACCACTGCGGCACGCTGACGGACTCGGCCCGACGCCAGCTGCAGCAGGCACTCACCGTCGGCTGTGATCCAGTCAAACCGGCCCGGCGGGTCTCCGAGCTGGTCCAGCGACACTGAGTCCCGACGGGCCCGCGGCCGCCCCGTCCGACGCGCGGGCGGCGCCAGCATTGCAGAGCGAGGGCACGAATCTAGGTCAATCTGGGTTTTCGGGTGGAAGACTCTCCTCTCGTTTTTTCCCGTAGCATTCGGAATACGCACCTGCCTCATTGTGTGTGGGAAACCTGTGTTTTCCATCATCTTCGCATTTTCCGAATTTCAAACAGCAAACATTGCACTTTGCTACCGACGGCGAGGTCAGAAAAATGAAGCATTTATCAGCAATACGCCAGTTCCTGCGGAACTTCCATAAGTTGGTCTGACATTTTTGGATAAGACGTTTTTGTAAGTTTTACGTAAAATGCATGTTTTGGGAACGTTGAAAGCGCAGATGTTTTCTTCTTTTAATCCCTTTCTACTGCAGATAATGATTTGATTTCTGCGGATTCGATAAAAACACGGCAGCATATTTTCAAAGGCATTATCGCGGCACATTTATCAAACAGCTGATGAAAGCAGGGAAACTAAAACCAGAGCAAAACAGCAGCCATGTTTAGCCATTAGGGGCCCCTAGGTAAAGGTGTCGAAATTGCAATGTCCTTGTACATACAAAAAGCAGACGGGGGGGGGGGGCAGCGTAGAATCTTTTCTTTGGTCGGCAAATGCTCGTTACTTGCAACATTTCCAGTCCATGAATAATCATTATTTGTATTGGCGTTTTTTCCTCATTTTTACAAATGTTATTTTCATCGAGTCCAAAAATGAACGCGAGCAGTATGGTTCCCAAACACCAGAAGATTTAGGAAATGCACAATTTTTACGCTTTGACCCGTTGACTATTCATTATTTTCGGAGATGTGGCCCCTGTTGCATTTAATCCATGTTCCAATAGTCTTCTGTCTCCCCTACATCCTCATCGAAAGGGTGAGGGCCGCTAGAAGTCGACCTTATTTGGACAGACTTGTGCTTGATTTCATTTCGGGGGAATCTATTCCGAATCCGACTCTTGGAGTACTGGATCGGTTCTGATTCTGACTCAGCGCTGTTTTCCAAAATGGAATCGATTTCCATTCCGACTCAAAATGAGATTAGTCGCTTCCAGAATGGATTCCACTGAAATCCGCTGTATTGGATTAGACCATTGGAATCGCTCCCAGTTCTGATTCCGTAATCACCATGATTCAACACCGGCTCTGATTCCGGCATTCATTGGTCGAACCGATCCCAAATATACCTCTGGCCGGAACGGATTCGATTCTGGAGACGATTCTGATTCCGATGTAGTCGAGCTTCTCTCGAACGACTGTAAGCTAAATACGACTGACACAAGCTGCAATTGCAAAGATATGTCCCAGTCATTCTCCATCATGCTGAATTCTTGTCCCCTTCCTCTTGTCCTGCTTTCAGTTCGGGACTGGAGCTGACTGGAAGCATCCCCTGCACACACGATGCTTAACGACTGCTTGTCTGAAGCATCTGTCTTCCTTGACATCCTGTTTTTGGTTATAAGACACCTGTAAAACTAAGTTACGAAAATTAGTTGCTTTGTTTCACAGCGGATTCACGGGATGCTTTCCACTCATCCTGAGCTACGACACTTGAAAGAGACCGAACTGAAACGTTCTTCTGACACTTCTTTGACTGCTGTTTACACTATTTTCCCGGTTGTCTGGGAGAGGATGGCGGTTTTATCGCGGCGTTCTGCTCTGACTTCTCTGCGCCGCGATAACAGGGACGCAAGTATAAATCTGAGATCATCTGAATAAACCGATACGTCTTGCCGGGCACCGCCTTGGTCAGGGACGTAGCCAAGGGAGGGCATGGGGAGTATTCCCCGAAGCTGAGCGGTCTTCAGTAGATATGTAGGGACCTCGCAGATATATGGAATAATGATCATAAATATGTCGCAGAAGTAAACATATGTTTTCCTGTGCTTTGGTTATGAAGTAAATTTCCTAAAATTGTCGCCTTTTCCTATAAATTGCGCAATATGCCAGTGGCATATGACAAAATTTGGCATTTGCTCCCCTCCAAGGAAAATCCTGGCTACGTGCCTCGACACGGGCCGACGAAACGCAGCCGTGACATCTGAGATGCCACTGATGACGGGGCCGGACGTGCGGCGGACAGCGTTCCGCCACTCAAGTCGAGGAAGTCTATACCCTGTTGAGTCTGCACTCTGGGCATTGGCATTCGGTCTCAACCCTCCTCCAAACGAGATGTTCCCGGCTATGGATTGATTTCGCCACCCGGAAAGGAGTCATCAGGGTTAGTCAACTGGTAAGGGGGCGGAATCCAAGCAGACCATGACCTTCTAAGAGAGGCCCGGAGGTTGATGTTACCAATGTACAAATATCAGCGCATAGCTCACGCGGGTGAGGTCTTACTATCAGTACTGAAGAGCGTTCTGCCATTTGACGATATGTGATCCCCAGGGTGTCGTCGAGCTGATCCCTTTGTCGTTCGAAGTGGCGATCTTAGTGGAGAGTAATGTACCGAGATCCTTTAATCAAAGCTGTTTCTCGCAATATCGCTGTATATATCCCAAAACAAATATGCAGAAATAAAATCAGATGTACTGCATTACTGTATTGTCCTTTTTATGAAGCATTCACAGAAGTATGCGATATCGTCACGTGTGATGAACGATTCCAAGGTACGTGAAGACGTCAGCAGAAATATTTTTCTGCATGGCGTTTTAGATGACTGTCCAGCAGAACGGCTTCAGATGGGAGCAAGTCCGGCTTCAGGTGCCAATGAGACTGTGGAGACTGCGGAGGTGCTGCAGTCTCCACTCTCCATGCCTCCTGTAGAGACACTTCGGAGGCTGAATGACCTGATCTGACACAGACCACAGCACACAGGCATGGGCCGAATATGCTGGAATGACCCGGGCTACGGCAGATGCGTCAGCAGTCAAACGACACTTATTCGGAACTCAACATTTTCTAGTTGACCAACACCCAGCACGCTTAAGCCGGCAGGACTCGAGTTCGTTCAGCGCATGCGTGATGACCACGACTCACGGGCCGTGTGGCTGACGCCCGCCGGGCTGCCAGTCCTGGTGGACGGGTACCGAGGGTACCGGGTACCGGGTACCGGAGCGGTCGGCTGGTTCTGCGGCGGTACGTCCATCACCGCCCGGCACGTGCTGACGGCTGCCCACTGCCTGCGGCGGGAGCAGGCCGGCGTCGTCGGAGCCAGAATCGGTGACCACCTCTGCACCTCGCCCGAGGAGCAGCACCAGCAGCGCAATGTCCCCCGCATCGTGCGACATCCGCAGCACAACAGCTCCCGGAACGACACCGCGCTGGTGCGACTACGAACCTCGGTCCAGCTGCGGACGCCGTCAGACCCATCTGTCTGCCGCCGGCCGGCGCCCAACACGAGGGCAGATACGCTCCTGAAAAAGAACCCTGCGCTTCTCCAACGGTGCCACGCATCTTGTTCCTAAGAGATTTCTGGGTAGGAGCGTCCTGTTTTGATCTGAAACGGTTTTGACCACAACAAAATAGCATCTTTACGTATAATCCAAGCTTTCCGATAAATCGTAGATCTGAGCTGGGCACGGCGTCGATGCAAATGTTATGAAACGTCTTTACGTCCAGACTATTACGTATCCGCAACAAGCGGGTTCATCACTTCTTGTCTCAACGTCCATTAACGTGTCACAACGCTGAAAAGTACGAGGTCCAAGCTAAATGACAAAAAACGAGTACTTCTGCTCTATTACGTAGCACAGATTACATCAATAGCATACACGGTCTTACACGACATGATGTCTGACTTTCAACTGCTACCAGCGACACAACAAAAAACTCTCCTCAATAGTGAATGCACTAAAACCCCAACAACACGCTACAAACATGGTCTCAATGGGTATAAGGTTTCGAAAAATGACCGCCATAACTACGCTCGATGAGCATAGCGTTACTGACGTTATTCTCAGCGTTACCCTAGGTGTGCACCAACCATAACGAAAATACATTGGGCCCAATACAAGACGTCAATCTCCGTATACATACGCCTCTCATGCACGGCCACGACAAAAGCAGATCCGCAGAACACGTCAAAACCCCGGCACTCTGGCGTGCCGACCTCCTCCCCTGACTAGCGTCCGAGGTCGCGGTGAAGGAATGGGCCGACAGACCGGCGATAAACAAAACCGGTCTAACGGTCCGCGCGGGGCCACATCCCGACGGACGTCTGCCGCGGCCACGGTACGAACGAACCGGACCGCCCGCCCGCCAGACCCCTCTCGCAAACACCCGGAAATACACCGCAGCGGGGCGCGGCCCCTCGTGGGGGGGGCTGAACCAGACCGGACCATGGGTGCCGTCTTCCGCGCCGACAGCTGTTTATCAAACACGAGCTGCGTGCTGCGACGAAGCGGGGCGCGCGCACGTCAGACAACTCGGACACGGCTCGGAGCCGCCGGCCGGCCCCGTCCGGCCGCCCGAGACGCGCCGGCCACCGGTCAGCGGTCCAGAGCGACCGCCCCCGCCCGGCGACCCCAGCCCGCCGGCCGGCCGCCCCAGACGCGCCGGCCGCCGGTCAGCGGTCCAGAGCGACCGGCCCCCGCCCGGAGACCCCAGCCCGCCGGCCGACCGCCAGCTGACGACGCCGGCAGGCGACACGCGACACCGACGGCCCGGCGGGCGTGGCCGGCGCGCCGAACCGGTACATCGGGCGACTGGCCGGGCCGATTTCCGCTCCCCGCGGCCCCTGCAGCGCCAAGGCCAGAGGCCGGCGCCTCCTGGGCGCAGGAGTCCGCCACGCCACCCGACCGCCCCGCAACCCGCCGCCCCGCCCCAACCCGCCGCGACGCCCCAGACAGCCGCGCGAGCGCCAGCCGGCAACGGCCGAGGCGCCCCGCCCGAGTCGGTCCGGCGCTGGCCGCGGCCGCGCTAGTTGAGCATGGTGCGGCGCACGTAGATGTTGTTGCGCTGCTCCTGGACCTGGCGCTTCCAGCGGTCCTGCCGGTTGCCGACCCGGTTGAGCACGCTGCCCTGTTCGTAGAGCGGCTGCGCCATTCGGCCGCTCAGCTCGTCCTGCGGCGGAGACGGTGTCAGCGGGAGGGAGACGAACAGGCCACTGTCGGGGCCGACAGTCCACTCCGACAGGCGACGGCGGACAGGACGTAGCACGGGACACGCAGGCGGGAAACGGTTTACTAAACCAGGTGTCCGAGGGTGGCCACTGCTGCAGGCGACTGAGAACGGGCTGCCGAAAATAAGTGAAAGTGGACGTTCACAACATACACAAGACAACGGACGGCCCGGCCTGGGAAACAGCCCCTTTGTCGCATGAGAGTAGCACAGAAACATTGCAACGGTGCTCACGTTACGTTCCGCGAGTATTACTTTCAAGACATCTCATCCAGAGGCCTCACTAAACACGATGTGCAATGCGTGGCTCTACACGACCTTTGGTAGCGCTCGCCTGGACATATGGTTCCTCATTTACGTTGATGCCACGTGGAACAATGAATTCCGCCGCCCGCTGCTGCCCCTCCCTTTCCCCCTCCGAGAAGTGACCCTCTTCCAAGTATTCTGGTACAGGGAACTCCAAGAAAAACCACCAGTGATCCCAGTCTTCAAATTAGCCACTTCCTACAGTAATTCCGCATTGAGTATCTGAAAAAGCAAGAACAGCTGAGCAGACTTGTGCGGAAGTTAAGCTCATTTCTCAGTGCTTTAACATGTACGCATAAAACTTAGTTCAAACAATTAATACGCTAACTGGCCTTCAGCATCGGAGCAGAAGCTGATACAAATGTCAGCAAACAAGGATCAACTTGACGTCATTGCAGCACGTTTTGAGCGTTGAGTCCGTGAGTACGTTTTTGATCAGATGGTGAGAATTAGGTTTTCGGAGTAAAATGAGCATAATGGATTGAATGTTGTAAAAGACCAAATATTCTGGCACTACTTCACACGCCTCCGTCCGTGAAAACCCACGATACCCACAACAAACTATACCCATTATTATACCCATGTATACTCCCACAAACTTAATCGACATGTTCTGCATCTCGATTCACCTACAACAGGGTCCGTCAAGCGGCAAGCACCGCCTCGACTGTCGCTCAGTCGCTGAGTGACTGCACGATATCGTCCCAGCCCACCTCAACCCTTTTTTCCGTCACGCCGCCATCAACATAGACACAGCAGCCCACCCGGCAGGTGGGGCGTTGGCCCTGCCAACCTGACGACGGGCTTGACAATGTGGCATTTTGGCACTGGGTCTATCGTGTGGCGTGGAAAGATATGACCCAAAAATAACTCTACCCCCACCCCCACTGGAAACGCTACTACGCCGGTAGCTATCAATGCCCCCACAAACGAAGCTGACTGAACTCCACGTGACGGCCACCTCACCTCGTCATTGGTCTGCTCCTGGTAGCTGGACGTCGCGCGCCGCTTGTTCAGGATCGGGTCCAGACAGCTGAGGAACGTCATGTAGATGACCAGCACGGAGATGATGCAGATGATCAGGATGACGACCACCTGCGGGGCGGCGTGCGGCCAGAGCGGGTCAACAGACGGACAGTCAGCAATGACGTACGGCTGCTGTCCCGTAATTCTGAGCCGACATCACGGCACTAAAGGCGCAAACTTCGCAAAACTAAAAAAACGGCTGATTAAAAAAGAAAGAAAAATGAAAACAGCATTGCAAATCACGCTTTTCCTGAACAAAACACGTGATCTGTAATAAGGAACAATAAACAGTCTATGAGCAACTGACTATTAAAACATGTCAGACTGCATACCTTGATTGTGGTTGTATTTCTGCTTTCAAACTTGCATTCACAAAGTGGGCAGAATTCGCGGCTCTTCGAGAAATTGGCAGGTAATTCCGGCAGAACTACATTGTCGCAATTGCTGAAACAAGGACATTCATATCATCTTCAATGACAACTTATGGTTAAAAGCCATATCGTTACAGAAATAATCCACATTTAGGGCAATGGCGCTTACTAGCTCATACTCCAAGCCAAACTATCCTCGTGGTCGATCCACCGGTCCTCGTCAGTAATCAAGAGCTCAATCGGGCTATCTTCCGAATGAGCATCTCAAGGAACCAACACAAAATGGCGCTATGCATACAATGAATCCCCGAAAAACTTAACTTTGTGAAGATTACGGTGTTACATCATTCACTTTTCAAAGCAAAAGTTAAACAGCAGCCACCAAAGAAAATTTATGTCACATTTTGCCCCTATTCTTACCACAGATTCGGAGCGACATTAGCAATGTACAGTTTTCTGTCCGATGATGATCCATTGACGACATTCGGGTTCGGGCAAACACATTTGCACCTCACGTCTTCATAAAGGGCCTGGAAAACGGTTACGGAAAATGAAAACAGTAGGGTCTATAATGCCACCAGACTGCAAAAACAACATTATGCCTGAAGCACACCAGATCCTTACCTTTTTCACTTCATAGCAAACAAGCGGGCGTCGGCCATTATGACCCCAAGCCATTTCCAAACCTGACATGTCCGAGCAACGAAACCAAAACGAACGTACAGTATTGCCTGTTTCCTAATGCACGACAATACCCAGTCTGGCAATTTGAAGTCACACAGTGACATTACAGGAAACCTCCAAAAAGTCCCGCCCATAGATTCTGGTCTTCAGTGGATGATATGGACGAAACCTGCGGGCACTTTTCGGCACACAAGGGTTTCTGACGACGGGGACTGACACTGCTGTAACTATACGAATCGACGCTTTCAATTACTTAATGAGTCCTCAGAAGCAACACAGATAAAAAAGAAACATTCAAGACCCCAATGCATGATTCTGACCTCACATGAACTTGACGTAAGAATCCAAGTGCATAAGTTTCTGACATCATGGATGACAACCACGAATAAGACTGATAAAGGTTACGTACCTACTGTACAACACTATTTTATGGCATGATGGCAATCATCACCAAATCATGATTCGTCCATAAAGAAGCTCGAATAAGAGGTCATAGGCCAGTGACCGGTCACGGCAATGACCTCAAATTATCAAACAATGCAACAAGGTTTCCAACTTAGCTCTACAAAATTTCAGAGCTATCAGGAAAATCGGTGCATGGAAACTTGTGAAAACCCTAAGGGGACGGAAGGTACACAAACCCCTGTGTCGGCGATGGTTAGCAAATTGCATTACACAGCTCTACAAGTTACATTCTGCAACACCACAAATTGCATTATGGAATACTGATTTTATTAGCGCATGCAAATACATACCTGCGTACCACGGACGGTAAAAGAAAATATGATGAACAACACAGCTGTGAGCAATGTAGACTGTGGCATCTTAACACATCAAAATGATAAGGAACCACCTGAAAAAGTACAAACTGTGTTATACTCATACTCGACTTAACACTTGTCACGTTCATTTGCAAACGTTTAACTGTAAACGACCATCACATACCAACAAACACACCAAATCACGAAATGATCTATAAATAAATTGAATACAAAAGGACATCATTAAGTACCAAAAGGTCATGAACTAGCATGACAAGCCTTCTTTCCACAGTTACTGATTCATGTATTACGAGCGAGGCCGTAGACGGAGTGAGTCTTCAACCAGCAGAAAAAACGGATTGGGAAGCCCAGCCACCATGTTCTCTGGACGATTACTGTGCAACACATCGTAACTTTGCAACTACTGCGCAACACATCGCATAGTTTCCAAGAGCAAATAGCTGAATCCTTCACAGTTTATGCAACCGCATTCACAAGGCATTTGCTTGCAAGCGCTTTCGTCCAGATAACTATTCTAAAGTAATGTTTTGAGTTCTTAGGCCTATTTTTCCTATGTTTTTCTTTTAACTGTTTAGTAATGGCAGCCAACAACATCACTAGCTCACATGACACATTAACTTGCCATTTCCGGGACAAAAACTCCTGGAATTGACTGACAGCATCCGTTTGTACAGCAAAGTGCATACATGGACAGCAAGGTGTGCAACAATACAGGGGTACTGATATGTTGAAAAATATTGAAATGTACCGAGAGCAATTTAGTCGGCTTCGTTCGTCACTTGCGCATGAAAGGCGTGCTACTGATTTGTTTTGATACTGCTTGATTACGATGCATCACAGCCATTTACTCAATTACAAACCAAACCGCCAATAAAAAAGAAAAAATGAACTGCACTCACTATGCATATATTTTAAGGCATACCATGTATGACATAAACTAAGATGCAAATTAGACTGCAATACAACAACAACGATAAATGGATGAAGTTCAGATTACAAGTAAAACGTTGCTTGCGAGGTAACGGTTACAATCGATCTGATGAACGCAGATGTATGCTGTCTGGTAACCTGTCATCATTAACCCCCGCTGGGCCGGCCTCCTGATTCACCTTCACCAGGCTGGGGGGGGTCTGAGAACTATTAGTCCCACAGAAGAAAATAACAACACCGTTGGAAAGCCCTTGGTGAATTTACAGGGAAGCACCTGGATTTCTTTTCAGATAAGGCTAATATTTAGGTCACCAGAGGCCACCTTAGACCAAATTACCCTGAAGGCACTTTTAGCAACAAACTTTGATAAACACGGCTTCCACAAAGGGTTAACAGTAAAAAGGCCTACTTTACCCATGTGCAATGGGAAAAGGGTGCTCTTGGCCAAATCTGATCATTTTAAAGAAAACAGGAAACAAAGGCAAAAAATCATTTTTCTAAGGGTAGGAGTCACCTGCCAAGCGGCGCGTACGGTTACAATGCAAGCCTGATATCTGGTGCGACGTCGTTTTCGCCATGTCAGGGGCTTCTATTTTGGTGGCCGAAAGTAAGAAAATTTTGAAGCACAAGTGATGCAGAAGAAGGGCACATAGTCCTCATCATCTGCCACTATGCAAAGTGTATGGCATTGACTGGCTGATTGGCTGATTGATATGGCCATACAATGAAGGCAAGCATAATATTTCAAAAGGTCAAATTAGGTCAGTCTGGGTCAAATGGAACTCGGCCACTCTTGGCAAGTACATTCTGGTCATATATTAGTGCTGCCAAAGCACATATGACTGCCAGTAAACATTCCATGACAGTACACCATAAACTGCACACCACTGCAGGTTTGAAAGCTCATTACAGAATGTGACCTGGCTCTGGGTTACAGGTCAAAGGGGCACAAGTGCAGACCTAAATGACGTGACATGCACCAGGGAGTATATCTAAGCTTCAATGCTGCCAAACCAGCCACAATCTCAATAGCAAATGCAGAAAAGGCCAAAAGTTCAGCTGACCTCAAGTTGCTGACCTAGACATTTCCCAAAAATCCACTACAGGACTGTTCCATCCATCATGTTCTGTCTGTCACGTCTCGTGTCAATCGATGCATTTCACAAAATGTCAAGCTGCTTTGATTTTCTTTCATTTATTGGGGGACATGGTCTTACTTGACCTGTCCTTGGTGAATGACCTGAGATGACCTAATTAAAAATTGACAAAAGATGTAAACACAATGCATGAAAAGGCATCCCAAATTTTGCATTTCAGCATCTTTCGTTTTTTGGCTATTCTCTAAAAACCAGAAGTGTTATCATGAACCTCCCTGCCTGACAAAAAGTTAATGACTGGGCCTCTTTGCAAGCAGCAAAAAGAAACAAGTTGTAATATTTGATGTCCTTACCAATATGCCTCACTTCATCAGTTCAACATGACCAAAAGGCACATTTAATATGGCTGTTTGCCCTGTCATGCTGGTACCATCACTGATTTTCAAGGGAATGAGTAGGGAAGATGACTCAGTACTGCTAATGAACACCTTTTTGGCAAATGTCATGTAATTTTCCATCAAACAATTTGTTGACGAGCCCATGCTAAATTCCTTAAACATTATGTATGCTGACTAGAATGACCACAGAGGTCATGCTGTCCAGTGAAGTCACCAAGCCACAAAACAAATTTATGAGAAACCTTTTCAGTTCTGTTTGTGCTGGCTTACTCTGACAGCCTCATCCTACATGACATAACCATAATGAAGTACAGACCTGATGTTGCTGGAGTAGCCCAAGAGCAATGACATTCCTGCATCCCCCCATTCCTCAGCATCCCAACCAAACAAGACCTGTTTAGGAACATCAAATGAGATAACTAAGGGCTCGTTATGGATGCAAAATGACCTCAGTAGTTGGCACACCAAAAAACACCAACAAACAGCAAGAGATAACTACAAGCTCTGATTGCTTCAGACACTATGAAACTGATGTCATTCCAAAAACTGAGTTTTGGGTCAAGAAAGATAGCAAGGTTCTAGATGTACATGACACATTCCAACACTGTCTTATTTGTCCATAAACCTTTCTGACAGTGGTTAGGGTTTCATTTCAGAATGACAGGGTGGCATTTGTATTAATTGGATGGATTCATTTCCATTCGCCATTGTCCAGTCCAACAGTACAGGTATTCTAAGCCAGCTTGAAGAAGCAGTCATGGGAAGCAGTCATTTTTCAGAAACTTTTGATGTATGGACAATGTTAACAGATGGACTTTACTTCTGAGGCAAGATCAGTCACTAAGAGTGCAAGGAGTAGGGAAGCAGACTGTTGTCCTGAAGTACCAGAAAGCATTTATGCCCAGCCTGTGCTTTGGTCATCTGCCACATTCTGCTTTCTCTTAGTAAGGAATCATTACTTGGCAGTCCCTGAAATACTGTAGGACTTTAAGCACTGCAGTCTACTGAGAAGATGTGAATGGTTCACAATCTGAAAGGCTGCAGAAATATGAATAATACCATTGGATATCTCTCTGAACATGGGTGATAGGTGACTGTTGGGTTGGTGATGGTGGTGGGTGACAAAAGATGGATGACTGATCAAGCCAAAGTTATGTTTTGCCCCACATACTTAAATACTTTGTTGTGGTTTTCAAGTGTGAAACCCTTTCCAAGGTTTTCTACAAAAATTTAATGCTGCCACATGTTATTTGCATATACATGCTTCTGTGGCTATTTCCTATGCTATGACTTAACTTACTCTTTGTATGTTTTCATTCTATATTCTCTTTTCCTTCTGTACTCCAACTATCCCATAATTCATACCACAGTCTCATTGAACCATTTTTAATCATAACAATTTTTGTTGCTCCCTATTTTGATTGCCAGATGAAAAGGACAACAAAACATTTAAAATCATGATATGGAAATAATGTGGTATGAGAAATCCCTTTCCCACTTATGGTCATAGAAATAAAATTCAAGATCTAAGGTAAATACACTGCCACAGAAATATTGATGTTCTTAGGACATGTTTTTTAGACAGAAAGCAGAATTGCAGTAAACATCTATGTTCTCTGGCCAGAACTGTTACATTTTTCATTAGTTCTAAGGAAAGCAGATAAGGTGCATCTTATCATAACATTTGTGGACAATATATCCAATTTCACATTTGTACTGCAATATGCAAATCCCAAAGGTAAAAATCTCCAGCATGCTGGAATGTGTAGAATAACGTAATTATATTATGTTATGCTCAGTGATAAATCGCTTCCATGCCTCTCACATTTGCACTAATGGACATTCTATGCATTCCATATGTTATTCCTTTAAACATCCGAACAAAGCAGCCTGACAATGAAACGGCGAATATAAAAGCCGGATCAGACGTTCCTCATTCAAGCTGCACTAGCACCAATAATGGTTGAAAAGTTAATCACAACGCTCATTGATATCCAGCAGTGCATAATATTCCTCCTGGCCGATTCACATACCTCTCCCAAAGCTGCTCAGCCTATTTGAATCCAATCCGATTATGCGTCGTACGCTCCGAATCGTAAACAAACCAATCGAGAGCAGCGTCATATTTGTCACCATACAATTGCAAGACTTTGGGGCGCCCGTCAGCCGCGACGGTGGCGCCATTAGTGGTGGATAGTGAACTGAAAGCGATTATATAGACTCGTTTTCCATTACTTCTTTTGCAAAGCAATGCTTTGCGAATTGGTTGGAAAGATCACGCTGCAAATTTCTGAAGTTAATTCAGTTTTGGTTTAAGCTAGTCTCTTGAGCCAAAATTCCTCCTTTGTCCGCAAGAACCGGATAACATACGTTTAAAGATTCAAGATCTTTTAGACGTCAACATCTATGTGTTTACCGAGTATTAGAGTCATTACCAGCGCATTTCTTCTGCATATGTCCTCTCTTACCTTGTTGTTAGCTGTTACTTGGCGACGTGACTGCGGGAGGTGTCAAATAAACGATCGAATGATAGCCATTTTGCGTCAGATGTATAGGTACTAACCTGCGTATACGTATCCCAGCCAGCAGTCCCAAATGGGACCCATGTGGGCTGCATGTGGGGCAAGAGGGTTTATGTGGGCATGAGCTGCAGGTGGGCTGGTGTCTGGGTTCCATATGGGACCCAGATGGGCCGCTCATATTTTGTCATGTTCCTTTGATTAGTCTGGAATATTTGTGATTTGTGCTTCCTCGTTGCGAACTACGCGAGTTATCTTCACAGACACCAAAAGTGGAATGAATACTAATAATGGCTCCATATGGGCTACATGTGGGCCAGCTGGGCTCATGTCAACATGGGATGCAGGTGGGCTGGTATCTGGGCCCCAGATGGGACCCAGATGGGCCAGTTCTCACACAGTGGCGCACCCAGGATTTTTTGTACACGTTTGGTCAAGCCCGAAGCTCTCAATTGATTTAGTACACAAGGTCGATCTTACGTTTTCTTTTTTATGCTAAAAAGTGCAGCTTTTGTCCCACTGGGTCTGATCCTCGAGGTGCCCTCCCCTGGGCGCGCCATTGTTCGTAGATGTGGATAGATGGTGCCAGTAGCACAGTTGGTGACAAAACATTTCATTGGAAAATATTGATTTCCCGTTCTAAAAATGTAAAGTGGTAAATCTATATGATTCATATTTGTGCATGAAATGGTCACACAAAAACATGGTGTAAAAACGCCGCATTATTTAACTGCGGGTCAGGCAACGCATAATCTGTAACCCTTAGGCGGCCATTTTGAAGACCCTTCCCGGTCGCATTATTGCGCATCGCTGCGTAACAACCTTCTTCCCGTGGTTCAGTTCGACATTGGAGAGGTCGAGTCGTCGTCGCTGGTTGTGTGAGTACCTACTGTGACAAGTCGTTCTAAAATAGGCGTGGTTGAATTTGAAATATTGGTTTATTTCGCCAGGATTAGTGAAATACGTAAACTGTCATCATCGTCTGCAATGCCTATCTAGGCAGTTATTCGCATGATTTAGGCCCATCTGCTTTTGTCGTTAATATTTGGGTAACCAAAAAAACCGTTAATATTTAGATAGCCATAAGGTGCCTGAAGTTTAGTGATATCTCCATAGGTATTCCCCACATTCTGAGGAAAAATGCACACGGTCATTTATTTTTCATTCTAGCCACCCATGGAGAAAATTGCAGTTGTTACCTAATTGGAAGTGCACCAGTTTCCCTACGTACACCAAGTGTTTCACAGTTCCATGTAGTGCGCGTACAGTGAATGTTGGTGAACATTGACTGTGTGCTACTTTTGAAGTACGTGAATATGAACAGTTGGTCAGAGATTCAATGTATGCTCTATTTTGATGTCGAGGACGTCACCGTTTAGTCATATGGATTACGTTTACACCAGTTACAGTAAACTTAGATGGGCAGTACTAGTTCTGTGCTTCACTGTTCGTGTGCTTTTAAGTGTTCTTATTTGAGTGTTTGCTGAGTATTGTTTTTAATATCCCCTTCCTTGAAACTTTGACGCGGCACTTGGAAGAATCATTTTAACAATGAAATGTATTTACTACAATACCTGTGGTACAGACATACAACAGTGGTCGTATAATGTGTGTCACGAAACTGGATCACTTCTGCCTTTTCGCTGGACGCGATGGAACACGTAGAACAGGGTAAAAGTTGTGTCAGTGCATACTCTATGCCTCCAGGGGGAATAAAGCGAAATACGGAGTGCTCGGGAGTATCAGAAGCGAGGTGGAACGCGTTGTGGGAAAGTGATTCACCGGTGGTCGGGACCAGGACGGCGGCCGGAAATGACGTCAGCGGGCCGCGCTACCGGCCAACCACTCGCCGATCATCGAAGATGGCCCGATGAGCTGCTGCCGGAGCACCCAGTGAGTGGGACTCCAGACTAGACGCGACGTGACGGCCGATTAGACGAGGGCATGACTGCGTCGCAGGCATTGGAAATGCTGAAACGGCATGCAGCCAATGAACAGATGATGCTATAGCTGCGTGAAGCGTTAGACAGCCCGCTATGCAGTGTAACTTCAGTGCAACGCAGCAACAGAGACGGCTTGCGGGGCTGATGGATGGGACAGGGTGTTAACGATTCGACAGGTGCAGAAGTGGTTCGAGAGACGCGCCGACAAGGCTGTCGTGCAAAGAACGTAGAGATGGTGCGCCAACTACGGGAGGAGTTGACTTGCATCGACTGAGTGATGCGCTGTATCCGGAGACTTGTGATTTGGCGTTCATAGTGGATGGGCAGACGATGTGTGCCGCGTCTTGTGCTGGCACATGGCGGTGCAGAAATGCCACCCGGTTGTTGTTACGCGTTTTTAGCCTGGAAAGTCGTGTGTCTCGAGTGGACTGGGGCAAATAGCGTATTTCTTTAATTCTCGGCGGCGATTCCAGCGCTGCCACGGCCCATAACTGAGCAGTGTAGTCTGTCTTGCACATTTGCAACGTTCATTACCAGAAAGTTTAAGTAAATTTTAGTTCCATGCCTTTCGCAGGGCGTGTTCTTCGCGGTTTAGATAGCAGGGGAAAGATGTTTGTAGTGACATTTGGTGTGCGCAGCGTAGCTATAGTGCTGCCATCTTGTTGGCGTATATGGAACCTCTGCGGTCAGGTTTTGTAGCTAGCCAATCAGTCACGGTACGTCTCGTTGCTGACACTGCTTGGAAATAAAGGTGGAGATGTAAGGGTCAGTATCTAACAAATACGATTGATAACGCAGAACATCAGTAGACGGATCCGGTCCACATGATTACTGGAGATGAGTGGCTGCATTGTCCCGTGTCCTTCGTAACGAAATATGTATCACATGCACCCCGGAGGGGCGGCCATGATGGACCACACGCGTCACAGGTCAGGCCCAGATAAACTGACAGACCCAGAGGCAGCCCTTGTGCACCCGGTTGAGCCCACATGTAACCCGGATGAAGCCTACATGCTGCCCAGATGAAGCCCACACACACCCTAGATGAAGTCCACGCTGTCCCCACATACAGCCCACATGAAGCCCAGGTGAGCCCTGGGATTTGTGAGACAGTCAGAGGCCCTGAGAAGGTCAGGGGCCTTGAGACAGTCATGGGTCTGAGACGATCAGAGGTCCTAAGACGGCGAGGGGCCCGAAGATGTTCACGAACTCTGCGATAGTCAGAAGCCCTGAGACGGCCAAAAGCCCTTGGACAGTCAGGGGCCCTGGGACGAGGGATGCCCATGGTTCTTTGGACAGTAATGAGGCCCGATGCAGTCGGTGTCCCTGGGATGACCATGGGGCCTGTGATGACCGGGGGCTTTGGGACGGTCACGGATGGCCATGAGCCCTGGGACAGTCATGACCCCTGGGACAGTCAGAGGTCCCGGGGCAGTCAGCGACCTTAAGACCGGCAGGGGCCCGTGGACGGCCAGGAGTGCTGGGGCGTTCTGGAGCCCCAAGACCACGTGGTCACCACATGATGTTACGTCAGGATGATGTGATGGTCAGGGGCCCAAAATGGGTTTTCCGTCCTAGAGCCTGTCTCAGCTAGCATTGGCCATCCAGTGAGTCTGATCACCTCAGGGGTCCTGACTGTCCCAGCGCCTTTTGTGTCTCAGGTGTACTCAGTGGAGCCAAGGGGAGGGCGACAGGGGGCGACCGCCCATTTCTGGAGGTCGACCAGGGGCCCTGAGGCCGCCAGCGGCATCAAGATGGCCAGGGGCCCTGGGATGGTTAGAGTTTCTGAAACAAGTAGGAGCCGTGAGATAATCAAAAGCCCTGGAATGATCAAAGCAGACATTTACCTGGATCTCGATGGAACCCAGGTTATCCCGTGTCGTATTTAGCCCTCGTTGACCTGGGCAGGTCATTGCGTCACCTCGAAAAGGTCGTGTCCCTCCAGGGCAAAGCGGTGCCCAGATAACGCAACTCTTACCCTAGTCAACTTAAAATCCAACGCAAAACTAGGAAAACCTGCATTCCATCGGGATTTCGGCGCATGCCTTGATTAAAAGACCCTGGGATTTTCGGAGCCTTTGGGGACTGTCAGGGATCTTGAGACGGCCAAGGGCTCCGAAGCTGTCATGACCATGAAGCAGCCGGGGCCATGTGACGGTCGGAGGTTCTGAGACAATCGGGGCCATGAGACTTTCATTACGTACATGGCAGAAGCCCTGAGTCCGTTCCCAGGTGGCGTGATCAGTGGACTCGATGGTGCGGGAGAGATTGGTTGGTACGACCCCGTGACGTTTGGCCCCCAACTGAGCTAGAGCCGGGAAACAAAAACAGGTATGTAGCTTACCATGAGACAAAACCACTGGTATGCTTTTTTAAGGTTTTAGATTTACCGGCGACCTAACAGATCAGGTCACTGACCCGAAATTGGCGGAAACCATATTTTTTGTTGTTGTTGGGAGGGCAGCAGAACACAGTTTTACAGTGAGAGACATCGGGCCATCAGCATAGCATTCCTTAAAGCGTTCCAAATCTAGCGGTCCCCATTATTGCTATTTCGGGTCAATTACACGGGTCAGTTCAGGTCAAGCCTCTGGCGGTGACAACATCAAACTGAGTAAGTCGAAGTGGTGCAAAATGGATACCAGATTTGAAATCCGTGCCCCAAAATAACTTAGCGACGACCCGAGGTCAGAAAGGTCATCTGAGGCCAGTGACCTCGGTTGACTTTCAAAAGGCCACGAACATCAGCACTTCACATCGAAGGGGATTGAAGGGAAACCTAGGGTGCAGTCAGTCTGCACCTAGTTTGACCCCAGTTAACTAGCCTCTAGGGTGCCATTCGCCATCTTCTGTTTGAGATTTTCCGGAATTTCGGCATCGGCCTTCCACAGGTTGAGAAATGAGGTCATACGTAAGTGACCTGACGCAACCCAACTGTTTTCTTTTCTGGAAGGTCGGCAATGAATATCCAAGAAGGACATCTCAACTTTGGTCGTGCTAACGCGCACCATTTTCCCGTGGTCCCTGTAATACCCAGGGGGGCTGCATCAACCCCCCTACACTGGCGAAAGTTTAAGTTCAAGGTCATTGAGGAGGTCAAATGCCGGGGCGGCGCACGGGTCAAGCTCCAAATTTGGCACCCAAATTGAAATGTAAACTTAAGGAGCTGAGATGTACTCTTAGCGACCCTGGTAAAACATAACTTACCTGTTTACCTTCTTGTGTTGCTGTTGTCGCTATCCTGGACAGATCGCCGCACATACATCTTGACCACCACGACCGCGTCTTTGTTGCACCCGCAGCCGGTGCTTACAGTGTGAATGCCTAGCCTGCTGCGTGATGTTTGCGTGCCGGTGGGTGTATGTGTCGGAGACGGGAAGGGAAAATACAAACGGGATCACCTACTGAGAAGTCAGAGGCAACTTTAACAATTTGGGTAGACCAAAACGAACAACTGGCGTGCGTAGAAATTATATTGAATTGGTTTCATACTACCGTTGGCAGAGGTAGATCAGAAGCGACGTCCACGATCTGGATAGACCAAACGAACAGCTGGCGTACGCAGAAATTTTATGTAGGTGGCTTCATACTACCAGGCAGCGGTAGGTAACGAGGCATCCTTTCGTTTCTTCTGACAACAACCACGCTGTTCGGCAAACTCCGCGAGGCACCGCATAGTGTAACTGAGTCACACATGCACGCGTACGTCGTGTTAGCCGGGCCGGACAGGAACACTGGGTAACTTCCAGTCACCTCACCGCGCCTGCGCCCAGCTACAGCCCAGCTCAGGACCGTCCACTTCCTTACTCGCTCTGTCAACCAAACGACCCAGGTTCACCCACAGTACGTTTTCCGTTGACCTTGTTTGCGGCCTTGACCTCATGGGTCAAGTTTTGGTTGCACCACCTGGAAACAAACTATACCTTGGATATGACACCCCATGTGTAGCATTTTGTCCCATAGCCTGGCTCTGCTGCGGTACCCCATCCTCTGATATCGTCTGTGACCTTGACCTTTAACTTCGCGGGTCAAGTTCTGGTCGCGTCACCTGGAAACGGACTATACCTTGGATATGATGCCCCATTTGCGGCATTTTGTCTCGTAGCCTGGCTCTGCTGCGATACCTCATCCTTGGACTTCATCCGTTGATCTTGACCTTTGACCTCACAGGTCAATACCTGGTCGCGCCGCCTGGGAACGGACTCAACCTTAAATATGACACCCCATGTTCAGCATTTTGTCCCATAGCTTGGCTGGCTATGCAGCGGTACCACGTCCTATGACCTCGTCTGCAACCTTGATATTTGACCTCATGGGTCAAATTTTGATCGTGCCACCTTGGAACGGACTAGATTTTGGATATGACACTCCATGTGCACCATTTTGTCTCATATCCTGGCTATGCTGCGATATCCTGTCCTTTGACCTCGTTTGCAGTCTTGAACTTTGACCTGACGGGTCAAATTCTGGACGCGGCACCGGAAAACGGACTAAACATTGGATATGACATCTATCTGCGGCATTTCGTCCCATAGCTCGGCTCAGCTGCGGTACTCTCTTCTGCGGCACGCCGTCTTTCGACCTCGTCTGTGACCTTGACCCTTGACCCCACTTATGAAGTTCTGGTCGTGCCAGCTGAGGAACGGACTGAACCTTGGATATGATATCCCATTTGTGGCATTTTGTCCTTTATCCTGGCTCAGCTGCGGTATCCCGTTGTTTGACCTCTCAAGGCCAAACGGTGAGTGGCAAAGGAAAACCGACTGCAGATTTGCAAATAGCTTCCCGAGTTTGACTCCGTATGATGAATTGGAATGAATACTAGACGACGAATATGAATATAAATACGACGTTAAATCAACAGACGTCTGTCGCAGCCCGTTTTAAAAACCAGTTCTCGCCTCAAACCAAGTCAGACTGAAATGACACCAGCATTCGAAACCTTCTGTTGTTAATCCTCCGACGGCGTTCAGAAACGTGACTAGCATGCAAACGACGATACACACGCAGTAATAATCCAACTGCATGAATGACGGTGGCTTCCACCTTACCGCAAAAGAAACATGCAGGAAAAGGACAAAGGTCCGCCTCAGAGTAGCGCGCGGGAACGACGGGAAAGAAGAGAGAGGGCGCCTCAGGGAGTATCTCTGTAAGAGGACGGGCGCGGGAGCGAATCTGAAGCTAAAAGCCCACGACTTGCCGATCTGTTACTGATCTCACTAGTAACTAGTCTCACTAGTTACTGATCTCACTAGAGTCCTCCCCCGACCGAATCCTAGCTATACCACCGGCCTCAGCCGACTTCGCTAACATATTTGTCATTAACCGTGACATTGCAAGTTTTGATATGGAAAGCAGCGCTCTAAAATCCTCTCCTTCAAGATTAAACTGTCGTGCCATCCAGCCCAAATGGGACCCATAGCCTCATGGGACCAAATGGACCATCCGGCCCCATGGTACCCGCTTCCACCGGGCTGGAGGGGGAAGTTTATGTGAGAGTTGGGCTGCATGTGGGCTGCGAACTGAGCTCCATCTGAGTCCCGCATGGGACGTCAAGATGAGCTGTCATTTGCCATGTTTCCCATTTATGGTATAAGTAGGTAATACCTGAACCGTACATGGGATCCTTCCTTTTCCTTTGTTGAGTGCTGAACTGGGCGGTGTACTCTCATTGGACTTTTTTGTTATGGTTTTATTTTAGGTTTATTTTAGGTGTTCATTTTAGGTTCTCTAACCACCAAGTGTACAACCCCGGCTGGAACCCAACCCGAAGCCCATGTGTGGCCCGTTTATGCCCATATTAGTCAGATATATCTGTAAACAGTTCATACGGACTTCCCGATATGCACTCCGTTTGGTCGCCCGCGACAGGCCCTCTCATTTGGTATGTTTATGTGGTCTCCAATGGGCCCCATTTGGGAATGCGGACAGTAGGGTATATATATATTTATATATATATATATATATATATATATGTATGTATACACATATATATATTAGTGAAGGTAGGGAGCAGATTTCCCTTTAGACATGTTTCGCTAAAGATGACAGCGTATCTGTCATTAACGTGCTTCTCGGGTCATGATTCAGCACTCCGAATCAATCGTTTTCTATCACAGGAAAAACTGCCTGGAAGGGTGCCTATATTACTCGGTAACGTTTTGTTGGTCGTGTCAGGACCATCAGACAACATAAACACAATTATACAAAACAACAGTATGTAAAACGTTCGTGGTCATGTTGGGTCAAAATATCACCTCCGCATTTCTCTGTTCAAATAAGGCATTTAATTTCACAAAAATGTGTACAATGAATACACACACACACACACACACACACACATATATATATATATATATATATATATATATATATATATATATATATATATATATATATATATATATATATATATATATATAGATATACAGAATTTATCAGGGCCACAGGCCGGCTTCGGCATTGTTCCACGAATTTTGTGGTACGAGGTGTAATACTGCGGTCGCCGACCATTCGTAGCCGGTAAATCCTTAAGAACATGTATCATAAGAAAAATTGTGGGTTTCGGTTACTTTTAAAGCCGCCAGGAAGTCAGGAATAGTGTCGTGAGGGGCAGTTACGTCAGACAGCCAGCAGATGTGAGTATTGCATTCGTGCAGGCTGTACTACCACAGGCATTAGCGCGCAGACCCTTTGTAGTTGAACATCGGCCACTAGTGGCGCTACCATCGCAGATGACGAACATTTGGAAGCTGACGCCTGCCCACCAATGCGTGGCTGTCGGCGTGTCACTGGTCGCGCGACACTGCAACACTGTACCGGCGTTTTGCAGGCATTAGGTGTTCTTGATACAACAGAGTTATACTACATCGAGGTTTACTGCGAGTGATCGGTCTGCGTTAACGATAGTTGGGGAAGTCAGTGTTTGTCGTGCATTTTTATCAGCGTAACAGTTTTGGCCAGTAGGTGATTACCTGTTTTGGTATTGCCCCTTCGAAACGCTTGCCGAAGATTTAAAACACAACCGTACAAAAGATGTTTTCTGTTTTGGCTGGCAAGCAGACAAAAATGATGGGACAGTTCTTCAGGTTAGCTATATGCCTTGCACTGGTGGCATTGTCAGAGCAAGTCCGGAAAAAAGAGGTAAGGCATTACGGTTCAGATGAATGTAGATCATCTGAGATAATCTTGTGGCGAAGTCTGCAGGAAGCTGGGCAGATGGGGCAGCCATCCCAAATTGCTTGAAAATTAACATTGACCCAACCGATGTTGACTGGCAAGAATTGATTGTGAATGCAACTTTGCCCCCCCCCCCCTTCTTGTGCCCCCAGATCACAAAGTGTGGCATATGCAGACCTGAAATCTGCCTTGATCATTGAGAATGCATGCATGTTGTGTGCCAGGACCAGTGCATTGCATATATGGTGCACATTCAATTTGAACATTGCATAGTTGGGAAATTTGGTTATTCTAGTTTGGTTGTGTAATGGCACTGTCTAATGCCAGTTTTGCTTGATAGGCTGTATTTTACTGACAAAAGGAATTGCTCATGAGTAAAAGAATTTACCTAGATGACCAGAAAAAAGTCTTAATGATGCTCCAAAATTAAATTTTTAGAAACAAGGCACTGGAATTCCTCTGTCATCAAATGCCTGCAGGGTTGTAGAATGTGCTCATAAAAACAAACCAACACTTCATTTTAGAATAGATAAATATGCCATTCCCCTTGGCTTGCTGTCTTTTAGTGACCTTTCAAAAAAAAATTGTAATTTATGCTTCATCTTGAAAGACCAAGATCCAACACAGGGAAAAAAACATTTCAATGTTACAAAAGCTGATTTTTCATGACAAAAAACATCTTGAGGTCACTAAAATCAGCATCATTTTCAGTGAATGTGCAAGTGAACATGGTTTTCCATTGAAAAATTATCTGGTTGGTGATAATCTGAAAACTATTGAATGTAACAGTTGTGGCTTGTAGTGCTTTTCTTCATAGTTTGCTTTGTACTCTATGCAGTGAACTGTCTGGTGCATGTCAAGAGGATCTCATCAAAACCTGCAGCAATTTGCAGTCTGGCCAATGCCTCCCAGCTATGGAGTGCTTTTTGTGCCTCTAGTGGTAACAGATCAATAGGTTGCAGATAACAATTTGATTGAAATCTGAAGGTGGTAATGCTGGAGAACTGTACCTGTCTGGGATGGTTTTTACTCTTGAAAGTTTTACAAGTGGAAAGAAAATTTTCTGATCATTAGGTAATCACTGGCATAGGAATAGGTGACTCTCACATAGCCAGGTAAAATCATTATTGCACAGTGATGTGTCAGATTCCACTGGCCTCCTAGGTGCATCACTGTGACCCTGTCCAGCTGTCTTTAATTGGTGGTCATGTGTCATGCAAAATGAAATAGCTGTGGTAATGGTAAAGTGAATGCTAAATTCAGCAGGAATCCTCCATGGCAACTAGATTTGCTCAAGATGGGTACATTGCTGGAAACAGAGGTTTATGGTGAGGGTAGGTGTATAATTTCACAACACATGCAATTTGGAGTGATTTTGTATTTTCATTATTTATTTGTATTCATTTTATTTCATGTTTTTATCTTATGTTTCCATTTTTTACTGCCAAATTTATTCCATTTTTAGATATTTGCTCTATTTTACTTTTTTGTTACTTTATCTTTCATTTTGTTTTTACTCATTGTTTTTTTATTTGTTTATATTATACTACTCCCACAGTTTTGAATACCATTTAAACATGTAATGCAATGAAATATTGTCAGGTGAAGTATTCTGCTCAAGGTCATAAACAAATTGCCATTTGGTGGGGACTCTGCATGGCAGGGCACCCAAGATTGAAATGCTTTTTTTATGTGAACTCTAATTTCCATTGGTTCGTGATTTGTGATATGTTGTTAGGGTGCCAGTAAGCTCTATCTCATTCACCCAATGACTCTGATAGGAGATTTTCATGATTTTTATGCCATGGGTGTTTTCAACACAATCCCAGGATGTACATAAACTGAAAGTAAATGTTATGCCTCATCTTTGGTTAGGTATTTGCCATCCAGTTTTCAAACAGTGGTCTGTATATTGAACTACCCTGTGTTATTGGTTTGAAATTGCTCCAATTTATGGATTGTGAACACTATCATTGTTCCTGTATGGCTGGAGTCTGTCAGTAGTGGTGCATGCCAGATTCATTGTGGACCTGCTGCTTCATTATGACCAGCTGCTTCATCATTGTGATCCATTCCATTCTGATTGCTATGAAGTCTGCATTGAACTTTGCTTATCCATTGCCAGGGCCTGATGGATAAGGAGTCAGACAACAGATCTGGTGCATGACAGACACTGGGCTCAAGTCCCAGAATGGGTACCTGTATTTGTTCTGAGACGGAAAGGGTCAGCCAGGTACAGGGTGGCCATGTCATTATAGGCATAGCACGATACAGATATTCAAGTGCTATCTGGTTTGGCACCTGGGGCAAATTACTCCATATTTGGGAACACATGGGTGGTGGGGTCAGGGCCCAGCAACAAACTCGGCTTGGCATGGACTGTGCTCCCAGTGCCTCCCACTTCAACACATTCAGGCTAGATTTGTCTAAAAAAAAACTGCACTTTTGGTAGCTGCATGGATAATTCAGTGTTAGGGAGAGTGGTTTGTGTAATGGCAGTTTTGGCTCTCTGCTTGTGGTAATCCTGTGACCATACCTCAAACTTCTGACCTTGCACCACATTGCTCCTTTCTGACCATACAACAAAGCCGACTGAAATGACAGCGCAACACAACATAGCATTGTGCTGGCTGTGCCTTGTCCTAAAATGGAATGGAGCAGTGTTCCTTCCCTAGCACCGGTGCCGGCGGCCACCACCGGGTGTTCTGATGCCTGATGCCTGCCATGGACCGGGCCTTTTTCAGCTGTCGCTGTCGGACCGGTGGCAGCAGATGAGCGACCTGAGCTACCGTAGCCACGTCATCAGTCTGGACTCGGAGCGGTTCAAGTCGCTGGTGCGGGCCGGGCCGCGCAACTACTCCACCATCGTCATGTTCACGGCCATGGACGCCCGCCGCGGCTGCGCCATCTGCAGGTCCGTGGAATCGCAGAACTGTGCGGCCTTGTCGCTAGGATTTATTGGAAATCATGCAGTCAGAGGTCTGTTGGGTGTGCCGGTTTGTCATATGCGCGACCATGTGTTTGGCGTTTCAGGGAGGCCCATGATGAATATATGATCACCGCCACTTCACATCGCTATTCCAAGTCCTACCCGAACAATGTGTTCTTCACCATGGTGGACTTCGACAAGGGTTCAGATGTCTTCCAGTCGGTAAGTTTTGTATGTTTGGCTGGCTGCCCTGCATATATATATATATATATATATATATATATATATATATATATATATATATGTAAATATAGATATTCATATCACATATATATAGTGTGTGTGTGTGTGTGTGTGTGTGTGTGTGTGTGTGTGTGTGTATATGTATATGTATATATATATATATTTATGGATATTATATATATATAATAAGGGATTTTGGGCTATTGCTATTTTTAGCGTGCACAAATGTGCATTATATGGCTTTATTTGGAGCAGTGCCTTTTGTACAAAAGCTGATGATTTGACTTCCTTTTATTGTTCTCATAGGCATAGAGCACAACACTGTGATAGCTGTATGTGTTATTACTGCTTGCATTGAACACATTTAATTCTTAGTCTTCTTAATGATCTGAATGGTGATATGTGGCAAACACCATTTTACTAGCAGCGTAATAAAGCGAGGCCATGACATTTACGTTTTCATTTACCCGGCCCTTTGTCAAGAGACACAGTCACTGATTGTATTGATTGATCAGTTTGAAAATTGGGTCGCATCAGAAGTATTGTTGGCCGATCAGAATGCCAGATAACTACATTGAGTTATAAGAAGAGTTGTAAATGATGCATATGTATGCATGATAATAAAAACAATAAATAAATAAGCAGTAAAGAAAACGTGGGAAAATAGGCCGTCTTTGTGGCTGTGACTTCAGTGGGTGCTTATTCGATGTGAAACGATGTGCGTTGTTTTTTTTCAATAATTTGAACAGTTGCGGCTTGATGTTGATAAACTTCACATATCGCCGTTTCAGCTTCTGCGCCGATTTCTGGAAAGTGTTTTGTCCAGATGTGACGGAAACTAATGCCTCTTTCCATGGGAGCGAGTGCTTCGAAAACTGATGCTGCTGGAGTACGCCCGGGTAGAGCCTTTGAGACCTCCGATTACATCATACCATACGTCACACTAGCGGCCGGGCAGAGGAGAGGCGACCGATTGGTTGCCGCAGGCATGGGCGCACCCTGCGCACCCACTAGGGGAAAAACGTGCACCTGAGCCACTTTCGTAAGCCGTCAGTTGCTGGTTTAGAAAGACGTGTATCGGCGAAATTTTTGAACGAAATTATAAGGATTTTTGCATTTTTCGTTTTAAATTTGTATTTGTCGTCTGCTTTGATGTACATGGGTGCGTCCTTGACCGACAGAAGCGTGGCAAAATGACTCAGCCGTCAGGCGTACATCTTAATGCGCTGGTTGCGAATACGTCAGGCTACTTGCTTGAGGGAATCACGGCATGCTTTGTGGAAATTCAGACCATGTATATCATCGGATTATGCTGGCAATTGAAATGTTAGCATGCGCGGATCCGGACGAGACTTAGTAGCGCATGCCTGCGTCTCAGTTTTGTGAAGAACTTTGGGTTCTGGCCCGGGACGAAACACGGAATAAATGAGACGAACTTGCAGCGTTCTTGTTTCCGACTATCCGTATGGGGACGTCTGCTTTTCTTTCCCTGACATTCCGATTGTCTGTGATGCACACCCATTCCGTTTCTGTGTGGGTGGGTGGGCGGAGCTTAGTGCTAAATGGATGTCGTCATGCCTCTGTTCAGGGTCTTGAGTCGCCATGAATTTTTAACATTGAACGTCGATGGAAAATGCCGTGATTTGTTGTCCAGTTTTGACTGAATCTTTTCGAAACATTGGCGCGGAAGCTGGAAAGAAGCTATGTAAATTTCCTCAGTGTGAAGCTGTAAATGTTGAAATATTGGATAAAAGTACGATAATTCGGATGTGCGTTGTTGAAATTTTCGATCAGTTCGACAAAAAATCCGATATGCAGTGTGTGATGCCGTCTGTATGTGACCTGAATGGATCAAATCATGTATCATGTGAATCAGAAACGAACAAGCTGCACTTTTTTGTGATTCGCCGTGGTTTGTGCCAGGGGTATATTTTATTATTCGTATATTTAGTACTACTACATTTGTAAATGTATTGAGAATATTGATTCCGCGTTTTCGGGGTTAAACACACGAATCTCCCCAGTAGAAGCTGTAGGCCGGATGTGCTACTGGGCACCACTACGAGCGCCAAATTGGCCATTTTTTCTGCTCTCGTAAGGCATGGTAAAATGAGCCAGACCTGTCGTTTGTTGTCCGGAAACGTCGCCGGTAGCGCCGCGTTTATTCTGTCGCGCAGCTCAAGATCAACACGGCGCCCATGTTCATCCACTTCCCGGCCAAGGGCAACTACCGCAAGTCGGACATCATGGACATCCAGCGGACAGGCATTTCAGCCGAGATCATCGCCAAGTGGGTGGAGTCGATGACGGACGTGCAGGTGGGTGCAGCGCTGGCCGCGGCCCGTGCCCGGAGGGTGTACGGTGTGACCCGAGGTCGGGGTGACCGAGGGGTGAGTAGTGTGACTGTGGTGCGTGTTCCTTTATAAGGTCGTCCGTTGCTCGACGGTGTTCGTGAACGCGCCGATGTCCTGTTGGTTTCGCCGCACGAATGTTGTTCTGTGGTTTATGACGCACTGAACATTGCTATTTCGCAAAAACACAATATTAATCAATTTTCCATTTAACGCGTATGTATACTCAGGCCATTTTATGACGTCAACAGTCGTATTGTACTTTTTCACAAAAAAACGTTGCACTCCTTGCACACACCTCGCCGTTTTTCTCGCATTTGTCGACGGAATCAGCAGTCCGCCGCTCGAACGGGACGACGCTGTCGGTTTCCGCCGGTGAGACCCGTTCCGCGCCTGACTCGAGTCTCGCGCGGCGCCAGATCCGCGTGATCCGGCCGCCCAACTACGCCGGCACGGCCGGCCTGCTCCTGCTGATGGCGCTGTTCGGCTTCCTGGTGTACCTGCGCCGCAACAACCTCGAGTTCCTCTACAACAAGACCATGTGGGCCGTGATGGCGTTGGTGAGCGGCGGCGGCGGCGGCGGCCGCGGGCGGGGGGGTGGGGGGCGTTCGGAACGTGCGAGCTCCGCCTGACGCGCGGGGGTCGGTGCCCACCCGGCCGCGGGTGACGACATCCTGCCGTGAGGCCGCCGAGCTGATGCGGTACCCGTAGAGGGGCGGCCCGTCCGTGTTGTCTGAGAATTACAGCGTCTTCCTTGCTGTGACCTCGAGGGTATCGATTGGCCGGGAACCTGCGGCTCCCTGGACGTTTCAGTGGAACGGACTGGATCCGCAGTTGAATGATCTTGTTAGCTCTTGTAGCTACCACCGTTTGTGACGTTTTTATTTACTGACAATGCGCTTATGTCTACTTGCATTATACTCGTACTTTGGCGATGGGTGTGTTAGCCGCCGGAACGCCTCTAAGCCTCAGCAGCTGATGAGCAGCCAGAGTCCATCGTTCGTAACCTGTCGGTCCGGACCCGGACGAGTCCGGCCGACCTTCCCCCGGGCGCGGGCCGGTCCGGGCTGATGCGGCCGCCGCTGTCCGGCAGTTCTTCACCTTCTCGATGACGTCGGGCCAGATGTGGAACCACATCCGCGGGCCGCCGTTCATGCAGAAGGCGCGCAACGGCGGCGTCTCGTACATCGCCGGCGGCTCGCAGTCGCAGCTCGTGGTCGAGACGTACATCATCATCGTGCTGAGCGCGCTCTCCGTCAGTGGCATGGTGAGCGGCGCCGTCGGAGTGGACGGCGAAGCGGGCAGGGGGGATGGGCCGAAGCGAGGGGACGTGCGGTGGAAGACGTTGCGTTTTGGGAGAGAGGTTTGGACGGTTGGGCTGGCGGGCATTGGCTTCACGTCACTTGGCGCTGCTGTAAACCCAACGTTTTCGCACGCCTTGATGTCTGTTTCCTGTAGTCCGCTTTGTTTTACGCCGGAGGAAGTTATCGGGATATTGCGAGACATTCCCAGTCTCTGCGCTGCGTATCTGCCGTTGCGTATCCCCTCAGTGTTCCTTGTTCACTGGGGCTGGCCCCTCGATAGCTGTAAGATGTGACCCTCCCACGGCCAGATCCTGATGATCGAGGCGGCCAGCACCAAGACGGACGTCAAGAAGCGGCGCATCATGGCCATCGTCGGCCTGGCCATGCTGGCGCTCTTCTTCAGTCTGGTGCTGTCCATCTTCCGCTCCAAGACCGGTGGCTATCCTTACAGGTGACAGGGGATGACGCCGTCCGAACGCGCCCGCTCGTGTTCCGAGCGCTGGCGTTGCCTGGATATTATAGAACATGAACGTCCGTTTGTGTTGAATTAATCACATTCTCATTGTGATCAATGCCGAATGCTGCTTGTATGTCTAGTTGCCACATGATATCGAAACTCCGCGTTGGTTTATTCACTATCATTGTCTGGTTGTCAGTTTTAGCGGAGATAATGATGTCGCGGTTTGTGCCTCGTAAATGCCAAGTCAAATTGCGAATCAGAAATAGTCTCTATACGAACCCCCCTGCCGGTGTTCGGGGCATGGCTGAACAGTAGCCTTTGGGGCCAACTCCACGCTCCCGGACTACTCCCGGGTAGTTCCACACTGACGTGACTCAGACATGGCGGCCCGCCCGTGCCGTGCTGACAGCGTCGACCGCGACCTTGTCCAGGGTGACTGCCGAGCTGACGTCGCTCTGTGTTTCCAGCTTCTTGATACACTAGCCGGACAGCCCTTCTCCCCCGGCGCCGGTCGGCGGGCCGCGCGCCCTCCAGCGCCCGGAAACCGGACCGGACCGGACCAGACCGGACCAGACCGGACCGGACCGGACCGGACCGGACCGGGGCGGGCCCTCTCCGGAGGAGCTCCAACACGCCGCCGACGGCCGCGGCCGGGCCGGCGGAGGGGCCGGTTAGGAGCGAGACTGGGTCGGTGGGCCGGTTGTGTGCGGCCGTGATGTCTGTCGGTTGTTGTCCGAAACGGCTGGTCGGGTGTGGTCCGCTGCGTTCGGAACGAGTCGCTTTGTTTTGACTCATTCCATGGGTTAACTCTCCTGATGCTTGTTTGTGATCTGGGTTGAAATTTGTCGACTACGTGGGTGGGGGGTTGCAGTTTGCAGGTTTTGTTTGCGTGCAATGATTATGCGCGATTGCCTTTGTGCACACGAGTGTAATGAAGGTTTAGGGAAATGATTGCCGTTTTTCCTGGTCACAACCATACGTCGAAGGCTTTTTAGCTGTCTTGGACGGCGATTTCGTCTTGCACGTCCCGTGTGTGATAATAAAGTATTGGTTCAGGATAGAGGATTATATGACCAGTATGAAGACGTGCTCCACTGGGATTTCGGGTTGATTTTCTGACCAGGTGTCTCGACCTCGTGCTGTTGTCTGCAGACATTCATGTGGTGTGGCCTATGCACATGCGACGTTCCGTGTTTCCCGATGAAACAGGTTTGCCGGCGAGGCATCGAAGCGTGAATACACGAGTCTTGCGAGCGACGGCCAGTCACCGTCCTGGAGAAGACATAGTCTTCTTTGACACTGGCAGATCGAAATACTAAGATGTTGCTTATTATGGGCGAACGAAGCGCAGACTGTGAGAGTCATGTGTAAGCCACTGTCGGATGTCCATTTGCCCCATTTGTGACGCAATATGGGCCGGTGCCGGGTGGCTGTTGCGGCGCAGCATCGCCCAACAGCTATAGAGGACACTGGAAAACCGTCCAGAATCGCCATGAACTTCCGCAAGTGTGTAATTTCGGCAATGCATGTTAAAGGTTGGCTTCCAAGACGGCAGTTTACAACCTGGCTCTCTGTTCAAATCACTTCCTAAGGTGGACTTGGCCGTATAAATTTACTCGGCAGTTTTCACAACCAAGAATACGGCAATCCTGACAGATCGTGAGACGTTTTCTAGCACCAGACGTCCGCGTTAGAATGCAGTTGCTTAGGATGACCCGGGAAGTTGGGCGGGGCCGCACCTAAACTGGAGAACTCGTTACATTTCCACGGCGTTGGCTTCCACGCGTCGGAACACGAATCGATCAGTGCTCTCGTGTATTGACTTCATTGACGCTGCGTTTCGCGCCTCGTGACAATCTGAACCGGACCTCGCGGGCGAAAGCACGACACGGTCTGGGTCATGTGCCAATGGCCAGCGCCGAACCCTGACCTCTGATTCGGGCGCCGAGCGCTCACTTGCCGGCTGTCACGTTCACGGTTCAGACGAAGACGGGAAAGGCGAAATGATGCGCAGACCACCCACGCGTCCGGCCGTACTGGGCCGACCGCAGGGGCTGGCGATGCAGCACCGTCCGGACTGGCTCCGCTGGACGACTTCCCGTTATAGCCCTCCACCCGTGTGCTCTGTCCTTCCGTAAGCGCATGCGCGTGTCCGATAGGTCTATCCACCGACGCCGTCGATTGCCACGGCTCCTTCGCGGCGCAGCCCGTCCGGCGGGGGGCGAAACGTCGCCAGCCAGACTCGAGCCAGATGCCTTACGACCAGAGACGAACGCATTCGGCGCTACACCACGCCTCCCAGCTTCAATTTCCTGCCCAGAGCAACGAAAAAGTGCTCCAACTCCGTCACGGTACGACGAAGCCAAGTGGTTGGAGTATTTCATCCCGGGTTGAAAGTCCGTGGTTCGAATCTGGCTGACGCGAATTCCGCATTCCCGGATGGGGAGGTTACGATGCGCAGTGGCCCAGACAGCTGTACGGTTCGATAAACAACCCGATCACATCGGATGCACATGACAAACAGGACTGACATAATGCCTTCGAGGATTAGCCGTCACACCGCCAAAGAAAACTCGAGGAAAAACATGACGGGGACGGGGGGAGAGTTAAGGGCCGACGATCCTTGACATGAACCCTATGTCTGTTTGCTGCGGCGTTTCGATAAGCTCATGGTGTACAGTGTAATGTACTTACGGTGTGTTCACACCATGTGCATGCTCAATAAAAAACGACCCCATCACAGAAAACATTCCGAGTCTTTCTTGAGTAGCATCAGTGACTTTTTTTCCGATATCATGGCTGCCATATCATTCGGGGTTCCACCGCAGTCTGTGAAGGCGTTTCCACGGCAATGCCAGCCAAATAAGACGACCTTCGCCTCTTCTTGACCAGATCTCGAAGACGCTCCTCCACAAAAGCGGCGGGGAGTCGCCTTCAGAGCAGGCCCTGAGTGAGGGCGCGCCGCCAGGGGCCGCTGCCGCGCCGCCGGCCCGGCGGGCAGCGGCAGACTCGGACCGCCGCGGTGGCCGGTCCCCCTCACAGCAGGTACGGGAAGATGGCCCGCCTCTCGGCCGGGTAGTCCTCGAACTTCTTCCTGTACCAGGCGTGCGACATGAGAGCCGAGCCCGTCTGCGGAGCGGGACGGAAGCGAGTCAGCGACAAGTCTGACAGGTGGGCGCCCGAGCTTTTTGCGACGGCGACCACCGACACGAGCTCACCGCCCGGCGACTTTTTGCGCAGGACTGGAGCGACGAGTGGACGGGGGGCGGGCGGGCCAGAGTGCGTCCATTCCGACCCACCCGTTCCCGGAGGACAGACGGGCGCCGGCGCCGGCTCCGCGCGCTGCCCGCCCTCGCTAGCCGCTGTTCGGTCCCCGCCCTGCCGCCCGCGGACAGCATGTCTGCCGCTCCGCCTCCGCTGGTGGCGCTGCTGCTGCTGGTGACGGCCGTCCCGGCTCAGAAGGTGCGGTTCGGGCAGTGTCCCCACCTGGAGCCGGTCTCCGACTTCAACGTGCTCGACTTCGCCGGCCTCTGGTACGAGAACCGCAAGTTCCCCACGTGGCGAGGGTTCGGCAAGAGCTGCGTCACCGCCGAGTACCATTACCTGGGCGACGGCGTGATGTACGTGGAGAACAGCGCGCTCGCCGCGTTCGGGATCCAGCACCGACTGCGCGGCTACGGCTTCTTCACCGGGCCGACCTGGGAGGCCAGGCTGGCCGTGGGTTTCCCAGAGCCCACCGACCGGACCGAGCCGAATTACGTGGTGCTCAAGACGGACTACCAGAGCTACGCCGTCGTCCACAGCTGCCGGGACCTCGTGGGCGCGCACGTCGAGTACCTGTGGCTGCTGACGCGACAGCCGAAGGTGGACAAGAGGCTGGTGCTCAACATCGTCAAGGATCTGGCGCGCCACGGTATCGAGGCGCACGGGATGGTGCCCACTGCGCAGCACTTTTGCCAATACGGGTACCAGGCGCGCCAGTCGCCGTAACGCGCCGGAACCGCCGCCAACGAGCGCGAATTTCGGGCACACCTTTGGTGATTTGTTTCAGAGATGTGATTACGTCACGTTTTGCAGTTTATACCATTTCAGTAGGAATGCTAGGGGGAGTGTGCGCCCTTCCCTACCGATGACCCAAGGGCATTTAACGACCGCATCTCGACTGAAAAACCCTTCCACTACAACGGAAGAAGACAATCATCGACAATGTTAGACAATAAAAACTGGTCGTCCTGAATCCGGCTCTACATATCACACGACGTCTAATAAGTGGATGCCGACGCCGGAAGGTCGACAACCGCGTGATTTGTGGCAGAACACCATGAGAAAGACAGCAACGCGGTAACACACGGACAATCGCGGAAATTCCGAAGATAACAGATTTCCTCTGTGCGTTTCGTTGGGGAATGACAATGGAGTAAGGCCCGTGGAAAGCCTCTAGTGCGTTTTTTCTAGTACTACGCCGACGCCTCTCCATTCAAGTAAGCTCATACGCCCCTAACGAAACAATTTGGGACTGACTGTGAATCAATGAGCCATCATGATGAGCAATGAGCAATGAGCGAAAATAATGAGAAAAACAACTCAGCAAGTCTCTCTTGATGGATAGACTTGATGGAGATTCGCGGTTAAGTTAACATCGGCACGCCACTGAGATTTTCTGCGTCGTTGTCTCAGCGACGCCGAGACGTTCTGACCGCCTCAGGACGTTTGACTTCAGCGTCACGAACCAGCCGGCCGCGGCCGAGACGACCGAGGCCAACCCGTTTCCCTGGCCCGGGGCGGAGCAGGGAGTTCATTAGCACCGTTATCGGCGCCAAAGAACTTTACTGCGACTCGCGCTGTGTCGCTCACGCAGGCGACAGGGCTCCGTACTCTGAGGGGGCCGGCTGCGACCGAGCGACACGACCTGTCACCACAGTCCAGGAGGCGATGTCGCCGCTGCCGTTAAGGGCGGACTGAAGTTTTTACAGAAGACCTGTTGGCCAGCGTAACTCTTATTGGTGTGAGGCCCCGGCGGTCGTATTGAAAGCGAGCTCCAACGATACGGACGTCGCCTTGACTGTTATCAAGCGATTCCCAGCATAACGGGTTCTAATTAATACGGACAACATACATGAAAACCGCTTCGATTGTCTGAAGCAATCGGGTGTCTTAAAACGCGACCCGCACCGTCCGGCAGTCACAAACACCCACAAACCTGTACCAACCGGCCGACGCGTGCGGCCGTGCCTGGGAGCTCCGTCCCCTCCCGGCCGCTCACCTGGTTGGAGACCACCCAGAGCCACACGGCGATCCAGGAGGCGTGCCGCGGGCCCAGGATCACCGCCAGGCACGAGTACATCACCACCTCGGCCAGGTAGTGCGGGCACGAGACGTACTCGAACCAGTCGCCGCGCGGCACCGCGTGTTCGCGGCTCACCAGCGCGCCTGCGGGCCGCGGCGCCGCTGATTACGGGGGGGGAAGGAGTCCGCCGCCGCCGCCGCCAGGGAGCAGCACCAGCAGAGCAGAGACGGCTGAGCCGCGGTACCAAACGGCACAGCGACAGAAACCAGGTCATCATCCTACTGGATCGGCGCTTGTGGTTACTTTATCAAGTCATCACGGATAATAGTGCAATGGTGTGTTACATGACTGAGTTTTGAGCAAGGCTGGAAAAGATACTGTTTTTTGGTGCTGGAGAACACCAGAAAATACGTGCTCCAAAACATTTCATACTCCCAAAGCCTGACATTGTGCCCGCATCCAAAAGCTACATTACACATCCAAAAGCCACGTTATAAAAATGTTGAGAAATTATTACCCCTGGAAGCAAATGACTTTGTCTCCATTCAGTAAGAAGAAGGCACGATGTCATAACTAACTTACACAGTCAATGCTAATCTAAACCTAAACAATATTACTCTTTGCAAAATTTTGTACTCCAAAACAAGAATTATACTCGGACACCAAGAACAAAAACAAAATTTCCAACCCTGGTTCTGAGCGTCGCGGTTTTGCACACATCTGTCGCGTTGGGGCGGGCTGGACACGGGGTGTGCTGGCCTAGACCCGGAGACTCATCAATGAAGAGGTGACTGGCCAGCCGATACACTCGATGACGTCACAAGGACAGTTACAAGTACATACACAAATGACACTACCAAAGTCCGGGTCCAACTACATCCTGCAAGAGCAATACATGTCGCGCGCCTTCCGGTTAAAATATTGTAAACGTCAGATGTAAGGCTCCCAAATCGGACCAAGCAATGCGTGATATCACACGAACAGTTCACAGCCGGAGAGCCCGTGGATACATCTTACTTTACAGCATGGGCAAAAAACATTTCTCTCTAAGTCAATTAAAAACAAACATGTCAATACAAACGTCATCTCATCCACCTCAGACTTCTCATTCACTACGTCGGGGAGATTTCCGGAACTACTTTGCGGCCAAACGGCGGTCTGGCGTCTCACCTGACTCGTCCTTCCTCAGGTTGGCGAAGATGCAGTTGGCCCTGTACTGGTGCAGCCAGGCCAGCATGAATACGGCGCCGCAGCCCCGGTCCAGCCAGCTCAGCTTGGTGGCGTCGAACAGGCGACGAGACCGGTCTGACGGCCGACAGTGAGCGCAGTGAGACACGCTCTGACCACGCACGCGACAGTGGAAAATGCGACGAGGAAACTTCAGTAAGGCCACTAGTCAACACTGATGAGCTACCGCTCGTCGCTTATTTCGTCAGGCGATGTTTCTGCGTCCGCTGCACTCCCTGGTTTGGAATGATACCGATTTCGAGTAAGCCTGCCGACTTTTTTCCTGTTTTATAGATTTAGTCCAAAAGACTTGATCGGCCATGCTAAGGATGGTATGCCACTAAAACAAGCACAACATCCCTTTTACACTCCTGCATCTGACAGATCACTTGAAATGAATAGCTTTCCTCCATTAGATAGTGTATTACAGTTCCTTTTTGAGGACAGAGCAATCGGGTCTGAATCTGACACCTCAAGCACAAAACATACACATATGCTTATTTTCCAACCTGCATGTGGCACTCGCCGCATGAGAACTCACTATCTGGCACGAAGCCCGGTGTCTCGGCTAGCACGGCAGCCACGCCCAGCACGTAGTGCAGGATGCCCGCCAGGTAATGGGCAACGTGCATCCTCGTGTTGGACGGGACATGGACGAACAGGTGCTCGTACAGCCTGACCATGACATCCAGCGTGAGCATCGCCACTGATGGCCCTGTCAACTCGTGGTTCGCGTTAGCACAAGGTAGCACGGGAGGGACCGGCAGCTGCCTAAAGCCATCATGAAGCTCAAGGAGTTTTTTTTAAACACAGCGTACCACTGTATGAACGCGATGTGGACTGCGTGCGCGCACTAAGCAAAAGACAAATAAACTTACAAAGAAGAATGGAGGCCCCAAACCCAGACAAATAAGCGCCATTTCGACGGTACCTGCGATAGATCTGTGCCGTCAACAGGCACATCGCCAGCACCGCCGATTCCGGGGAGCAGGACGGAGAATAGACGGCCGTCAGCCACGACAGGGTCCGCAGCAGCCATGGCGGGGCCTGAGTCCCAATGATGTTCACCCGAATAACTTGCGACAATGCTAGTGTCACTGCAAAGGTTCCTATGATGTAGAAATGTAGGAACCATCTGAAAATGTAAGAGTGTTGCTAGCCCCATGCCAACAGGCACAGAAGTGCGACCTACAACTTTGCTGTACTTACCTTGAATCCTTGAATGGCAGACCATGCACGTGTCAAGTTATCTATTCAAACAATGTTTGAGGACAGCCCTGTGGAAAGTACCATGTGAGCCATTCCATCAACATCAGTTCCTGATTTCCCTAACTGCATTGGTATCATTTACACATCCTGAGTCTACCTTTGGAATCAGTAGCACGAATATATGCCAAAATGTAATTAACAGTGAAAAGGCCACATGCCCTTCAACAAGTGTGCAGCTTGCCCCCATCCTTCGCCATGCAATGCTGAGCTCCCATCTGTTCAAGACACCCCTGGCGCTTACCCACTTGCAGCATGGCCTTGCCAGCAGCGGGCCACATTCACCATGGTGCCATGTCCGGCCATCTCAGAGGTGGGCACTGCACACAGTGCCAGCAGTGGGAATAAAGTGAGCAGGTTTAATCTGTTTTTACTCACTCTTGGCAGGCACCTAGGTCTCTACATACTGCATACAAGAGCCATGCAAGACCACATCTTGGCAGGGGGAGAGATGGAAGAACTGGCATTTCACCAGCAGCACAATGACACAATGGGACAGACCCCCACAGTAGCTTGCCCAGTGCTGGGTCATGTCACCTGACTGCACCAGCAACTGAAAACATTTGTGTGGGTACTTCACTAGTAATTAAGACTGCACTGCAATGGTGACCAGGCAGTAGGAATTCTCCCACTAAACAATGCCATTTTTATAGCATCCTATTGTATGTTCCAGCCACCTCAATCAGCCAACCAACAGGCATGCAGAACATAACCAGTTGCCACTTCTGCCATGGCTGACCACTATCAGTCAGCTGAGCCACCAGAACTCAACAATTAATTTGACACTACAAATCAAATGAGGGTGATCTTGAGTGGATGAACTCTGAGCTGAAGCAGAAGGGTTAAGGGCAAGACATTTGTGGTAGCATGAATGTTGCATAAACCTTACACATTTCCTGTAGCCACCAGCCACCTCCAATGGAACCATTTTTCTGCATCCTATAGAGTACAGCAACCCAAAAGTAATAACATAAACAATAATCATAAACACCAGCAATCTGAGCCCATACATTTGGCAATGCACAGTCCACACCAGCACCTTGGGTACCCAATGATTATGTTGTCCCCATAAGCTCCTGCTTCATCCAGGGACATAGCAAAGGGGGGGCCACAGGGGCCAAGCAGTCTACACTAGATATATAGCAATTTCATGTGGATACAGAATAGTGATCATATACATATATTGCAAAAGCAAACATTATGTACATTTTTGTGGGTTAAATACAAGGTAAATTATCTAAAATTGCTTCTTTTTTTCCTATAAACTTCATCATATACCAGTGGTACATGACAAAATTTGACATTTGCCCCCCCCCCCCCTCCAAGTAAAATCCTGGCTATGTGCCTGACTCCATCTGCACTACAACTGTTTGCATCTCCACAAAACACTACATATTTTTTAGGCCTGTGTACATGACAAAATAATGTCTAAATTGCCATATTCTGCAGAATGACCAACTGACTGCCAAGTCCATTCATAAAGGTTAACCAAGATGAAACATAATCTTAAGACTTACCTCTTTGGAACAGTCAGACGAATGGGTTGACCTGAAGATGCTTTGCCAAAACGAAACAAATCGGATAAAAAATTTGTGCAGTCAAAGAAATTAACTGACGCATTCAGTATGTTGGTTACTACTGATAGCACAACAAAAAACCAGAAAACCACATTAATGTTCACCCCTAGCAACTCCATTTATAATACTATCACAGAATATCTTCTAGTTCACGGACAATATAAGAGCACCCTCTGATGAAGACCTTTTCTCGCGTAACACACACACTCTCATGAACATAACGGCGTAACTAACAGCAGTACCAGTACCAAGGCCCTCTATGCGAGGTATGGTCACCAAGCTATTTGTTTACACTCTGCGAAAGCCGCTGTGTGACGTCACTGGGAGAGCTCCGTCGGCGCCCGCCATGGGCATTGAATAAGCCCAGATCTCGGCCGCCGAACGCTTGTGCTTCATTTTCACCCCGATTTTAACGGACGCAATATTATGTGGCATGACATGTTTTCATGAGAGCAAAGTAATAATCCACAGGACAGGTGCATGTATTATGCCTTTCTCATGTCCGTGACTCAGTTGTTTAAACGTCTGTTGCCGCTGCCCACCCTGGCTAGGTGGGCTCGAATCATCTCGGCCCTCACTTTTTCTTCTGGAGGCCACTTAACCCTCCAAACGATCCACAGAAGATGCTGACTACCGCGTGACGATACCCGCGTGTGTCAATCCCGCATCCCACACACTCACATCGATCATACCCGATGTCAGCCATACCCGCACGTTAAACTTTCGCCTCCGAATTATGCAGTTAGGCTGGAATTGCACGATCCGTTACATGACAGTCCGTACAAGCACAGCTCAGCACGGGCTCTGGCTTTAAAGCACCCTAGCGAACTTTAAAGCACCCTATTCGGATCATTTTTTAACAATGATAAAAAATAGACGGGAAACGCGGTGACTTATTTCAACATTTCTCAGTACAGCTATGTCTCAGAGTGGCGCAGCAGGCCTGGACACTTCTCCAAGCACCACGGCAGACCGGGGCACCTCTCAAAGCTGAGCTCTCTCGAGACTGTATTCGGTTCCTCTCGACAAGCGCACGTCAGGTGGGACGGTACAACCACCGCCCAAGACTAGATATGGTCAACCGGTCGGCCGCAAAGGCCCGCCGGGTCAGCGGGCCGAAGGCGCAGGCGTCCGAGCCCAGCGCAGTCCTGGCTACACAACACCTGTCCCTAAGACGTGGAGAAGACTAACGCACACTTCCGACCATACACACCACCGCAAATAGAACAAAGCAACAGCCAATAACAATGCAGCCATCCCCACGACACCGACCATCACTGCCTGGCCTGGCTACTACTTTGCTGTCGCATCTTTCACAGGTTACGATACACTGGCTTGGACCAGTTAACCGGGACCTTCTGCGGCCGCTGGCGTTCTCGCAGCCCGAGTCCAGTCCGCAGCCGGCCTCGCGGCAGCACTGCTGGAGCTCTAGCGTCCAGGTTGTCGCTGCCACACGCAACGCTGTTGACGCGAACGCCGCCGCAGTCGCCATATCCAACGTCGTCAGGGCCCTTAGTGCCGCCATCGCCGCCGGAGAGGCCGCCAGAGTCGAGACAGCTGCCGTCGCCGTTGTCTCAATCTGTATAACTCAGTTGTATTCAGACATACTGGATCCAAATCTAGGACGCAGCAAAATGAACACATCATCTATCATCCAACATCAGTGAAGCAGGTGGGTGACGCCATAGCGGTTTGCGGCCCTGAAGCGCTCGCCCACGTCCTTCGTCATCGTGCGCGGCACTTCCGTGTCCAGAGACGCCAGTGCTGTTCTGATTCGACGTTTGAGTGCCATCTCAGAAGATGCCACCCATCCTCCTTTGTGCACTTCTTGTTTTATGATTGCCTAAATAAAGAGAAATAATAATAAAATAGAAATGAAATAAAACTGGGTGCCACTGAGGTACATTCGGAAAGCTGTTCTCTTGTCTGATGACCGGCACGCCGGCATCCTCAAGAAACGAGATCGTCTCACAGTCATAGTGTGCAGCACCCAGGTCTGGCCAAAAAAGACAGACACAATCCGGGTGTTTCTCTTGCAGCAGTGGCAGCAACCCATCCCGCAAACAGTGCTGTCGACAGATATCGCCTCCCACGTTGGCCCGACTGGGAAGGATTTGGAAGCCCCCCTTGGCGAGATGGCGATCTAGACCATCATTTTCTTTGTGTGCTGGTATGTATCTCACATCTTCCGGGATGTCAGCAACTGGATCAGCATAGAAATCTCTTTCCTGACATGCTGTGACCGGAAAAGGTGAAATACCTTTCATCATCCATGACTACCTCCATACTCTTGCATGCTCGTAGTGATGTTCGTGCCAGGTGACGTACAAATGTTTTCTGCTTGGTTTTTTTACATTGGTGTCTTCCTCCGTCTTCAATACTCAGTCCCTTGCTCCTTTAGAATTTTTGTCTCGTAACTCTTGCTCACTCCAAAACGGCGGGCCAAGAGGCGGAATGACACCCAGCTTTATTGACCGTCGCCTTCAGAAGTGCATTCCTGTGTCTGGCGTCCGCTTTGCGTCACAGTCTTCTGGCTTCGCCCCTGCCGCCATGCTCAGTAGTGCCGCTTCTCTCGAGCTTCCATGGCATATCATATATGGTTGATCTGCCTATCTCCATAGCTTTAAAATGCTTGACAACATCACATTTCGGCACATTTGGCTTGAGCTCCGTAAATCTGCGCACCATTTTTCTGGCACCCTTTTTGCAAAGTGACATAGTGTAGATTAAAAAAATAAGATAGTGTTACGGTTTTTTTAGCATGTATATTATGTCGTGGACCTCCTCAGCAAAATTTCGATTTCGAGGGACTTGCGGTTTTCGGGATATTAACGACTGAATTTTGTCCAGATAATTAGTGAACCCATGTTATTCGATTTAAGAAATATTTTATCTTTTCGGCTCTTTACGGCCACCATGCCAGAAAGTTCACGAACAGCTGACCTGCGTTCATAAGCTTACCAACATCACTTACAAGGTTACCATGTGCTTCCTTACTGCAGTTGTTAGCAAGATTGCGTTTCCGTCCATATCTATTGAAAAGTCCACTTTATTTCCAAATGATGTGTTGACGTTCAAAGATAACTTGGTAAGTGACCAAGTTAGTTTCTGAAGGTTTTCGGACAGAAGTCCGTCGGACTAAAGTTCGTAGCGCAATAGTTCGTCGGGTAGTAGTTCGTAAGGCCAAAGTTCGTCGGACAAAAAATCGCCTAGGGCAAAAGGTCGTCTCGCAAATGTTCATATGGACAAAGTTCGTCCAGGGCAAAAGTTCGTCTCGCAGAAATTCGTTTAGGATAACAGTTCGTCTGGTACAGAAGTTCGTCCAGGGCAAAAGGTTAGGTTAGGTTAGGTTAGTTTCGGTTGGTTAGGTTACTATTTTAGATTCGTTCCTTTTCCGATGTGAGCCTTTACCGACACGAACCTTACGTTTACGTACCTTTGGTTACGAACTTTTTTGCTCACGAACGATTTCTCTTACGAACCTTTTTCCTGCCAACCTTTTCCATGCGAACCTTCTGCAGTACGAACCTTTTCAAATAGCGAGACAAACTTGTCCTAGACAAACTTTTGCCCTTGACAAATTCTTGTTCTAGTCAGATTTCTGCATGACGGACATTTGTCCCAAACAAATTTTGCCCCTTACGAGCTTTTACCTTATACGAACTTTTGTCCACGACGAACTTCTGAAAGAAGAACTTTTGTCCCACATGAACCTTTGCCCTAGACGAACTTTTGGCCCCGACGAACTTCTGTAAGATGAACTTTTGTCGTAGACAAACTTTGGCCCTAGACAAACTTTTACACGACGAACTTCGACACGGCGAACTTTTACCCGGCGAACTTTAGACAGACGAACTTTTGCCCAACGAACTTCTGCGATATTAATTTTTGCCCTAAAATCGTTTCTGAACGCAGCTCTGAAGTCTACTATGATTAGTTGACTTTAGAGTTGTGTTAACGCAACTATTATTAGTTGATTCTGACGTTTCTGGTTGATCTCTGATCTTAATGACGAAAGTCAAGAACAGCACCTGACGCTCTGTATCTCTGGTTTTCAAAAAGTATTCTTGTGGTTTATGGATGTAAACATGTCCAAGAATCCCGCGACACCTAAGCAAATGTACGTAAGTGCAAGCGTGCGTATGGTAAATGTACGTTAGTGCAAATGTACGCAAGCAGAAATGCACATATGACAAACGCGCTGAAGCTCAAATGTACGTAAGGGTAAATGTATGTATGCGCAAATGTACATACACAACAACACGAACTGCGCAAATGTACCGTCCCGACCAAGAGACGATGTGATGACCCTCGTCCTAACACAATGGTCCTGACACCATAGAGTCAGTGGTGTTCCATATTCAGCCTTTAGGTCATGCCGATATGCAGTGCAAACCGCACTTACCATGTTGCGTGAAGGTACTGATGATGATTCAGCCAAGCAAAACTAAACGTCGCATCGCAGAACATGGTTGTCGTTATGATGCCTTTGGACGTGACCTGATATTACCTGCTTTTCTAGTTCTAGTCCGCGCCAGGGCATCTGGTGGAAGAAAAGGTACTGAAAGTTTCAAGACATTTTGGCAACAGATTACGACTGCGAGAGACCGCATGGATGCAGTCGATTTTTATTCAGCCTGCAGGAAAAACAAATTTAGGAGCCCGCCTCGGCCAACGCTTTTACTACTCGCTTCGCAACCAATAGTCCTGTGTTTGTGTCTGGCCGGCAGCGGCCTGTCTGCACGCCCATATCGCACCCACCCCTCCGGTGGCCAGGCAGGCAGGCCGGCCGTCCGCCGCCGCCGGCGGATCTTCGCCGGACCAGCCTAACAGATTTGGCACGCCACGAAGGATAAAACTGCGGACGAATTGTAAAATCGTCAATGCCGAAAGGTATGCTAGAACAGCAGGACATAGACGAAGACAGTTGACTATAGCGTTATGTTCTCGAAAGACATGGAAAACACGAGATATGGGCAATTTTTGTCCCTCGCCCACCATGGAATGCGCCATGAACTGTTTCGTACATGATTTATAATGGTAGGAACAACTCAAGACCAAATCGCCATACTTGTCTTGAATGGGCAAATCATGGCCGTCCGTATATGGGTATTTCTAGGTCAGTGAATCAGACATGATCTGGACTCGAGTGAATACCTTTGACTTTCCCATTGCGGACGACAGTCCATAAAGGTAGCAGTCACAGCAGCAATGCCTTTCGGATCCATGAAGTGAACAAAACAGGTAATGGCCAGAAACAAACCACGTTCAAGACCTTCGCAGGCACAAGGCAAGAGATCGAGAGGATCTCTAGCGGAAGTCAAGTTTGTGAATTGCCGAGAGTCTCAGGACAGGGGGCAGAGACGAGATTCTTCTCTGAAGCGGAAAATGGCATCACGCCTACCTCTCGAAACGTACATGGTCAAGCCAAGCGGTTCGCTATCTTTCATTATTTCAGTCCTGTGGTTCAACAGGGGGTTACAGTCTGGGAGACACATTACAAGACAAATCACTTGGTGGTGGCGTCAGGCAGCCTGGTGGGTCTGGTGCCTGCTAAGTTGTATGCCACGTCATATTCTGTGGGGCTGTTTTGCGTGTCTGGTTGTTTTGTGGACTTCGCACTCGCGATTTGAACTTGCCTAGTCGTGCTGACTGCGTTAAGGATGCTGCGCACGGGAATGATTCCGCAGCTGCTTTTCTGACCGATCTCACAGTTTGATGTTAGCTGGCACATCCTGTAAAGGCCATTGTTTTGTGCCTTTCATCGGTTAGTTTCCGGTTTCCGAATATTCCAGTACCTCTGTCGGGTGTAGGCGGTGCCCGCAGGACCGTGGCCGGCCCCGGATACGCCGCTCGTGGTGACTCGCCGTGCTGAGCCGCCGGACCGCGTGTCACGTGTCACGTGCCACGCGTCACGCTTGTCACGTTTCAGCGCCGTTCATAGGACTCACGCCAGCGCGAGTGCGTAGCCGGCCAGGCGTCACCCCACGGGAGCGCGCCGGACCAGCTCCGTGTGGGTATACTTACGTCCCCGACTGAGTACCGCTCGTATGTCGTACCGTGTTCCGTTCGTCCCCTGGCCGGCGCGCGCATATGTTGCCGGCCGGAGTCCGCAGAGGGGTCGCTGATCAGTTCCGCTCGCGCCCGCGCGGGACGTAGCGATTAGCGTGAGGTCGAAATGCCTTCTTGTGCTCCCCGCTTAGGAGACCAGGGGCAGCGCGGGGGTCGCGCACTTTTCACTTGAGTTCGCCCGTCGAAATCGTGGTGTCCTGGAGCGTGGAGTGAACATTTAGAACAATCAGGAACCAGCTCGTACTGACTGCCTACAAAAGCACCCAATTTTCTTAAGGTTGCGCACAGGATGAACATTGAATAACTGAACTAGAGCTGTCAGTGTCAAAGTTGTGGTGGTATGGCCGCTCCAACCCAGATTTTGAGTTGTTGGACAGTTGCAACTAACCTCAAGCAACTTCAGACGATCACCAATTTCAGTGCAAAGGTGGTGACTGGCAAGGCTCTGTGGGGACCGGGCTGGCGCACCGCCAGACAGCTGGCTGCGTACCACTGCCTCATTCTCATGCACAGCATCCGTAAGTGCGGAGAGCCATCGTCTCTCACCTCGTTCTTCCATCGGAAGTCGAACATCCACTCTGCACACACGACAGGACGGACAGATACACCTTCCTCGCATCCGCACGGAGGCTGGCAGGCGGCAGCTTGCGTCCCGAGCCCCCAATATGTATAACGGACTGCCTACCGAGGTGACCAGGTGGAAACTTAATTCCTTTAAAAGGAACTTAAAGATGCTTTTAAAGGATGACAGTTTGAAGTAGAATGTTGGTTCTGACCGTCGTTTGTTTTCGTACTTGTCTCGTTTTTTGTTCTATATTACTGTTCTTTTTTTAGTACTCGTCCGATGTAGAAGTGCTGGGAGATGACTGGCCATTACTATTACATTTTTTGTGTCCGATACTCAGTGCATGATTTAGACCCCTGATCAAAATGTAACGATTTTATTCTGTATGACACAGGGCAGAGAACAGCCGCATTGTATGTGGAATGTCCCAAGAAATAAACTGAAAATGAAATTGAAATTGCGACATGAACGTGCAGCATAAGTCCTCGAAAAGTGATCCACCGTCTCATCCACTATGACTGCACTCCTCTTCCTCACACCCATCCTTTCCGGCATAGGTGTCACTCTGACCTGTGTCCTTTATCCCATGCATAGCTTTGAAATGATCAAAACTGGTCGAAAGTGCTCTATTCGCAACCAAACCAAACCAAACCTCAAAAAGATGAGCACGCAGTGCTCCGTGGTTTCTGATCCTGGACAAACGGGTCGCGGACACAACGACGGGAATATACAGTTTAGCCACTTGTTAAAGATACAAATCAGCACTAACTATACCCTCAAGTCCAGAGCTGACATGGCCACGTCGCCCATGTGGTCTTCTCAGACTACAAAAATTCGTAGTAGCGTAGCCGGGAGGGTCAGAGGGGCCAACTGGCACCCCGTTGTGGCCGCAGATTTTCAGAAATTGCATGTTACCACGGATTATTTGCCAAAAAGACAAAAATCTTGCAAACCTGAGGAATAAAAAGGTATGGACGTGTATGTTCAAAATCTGTGTCGTATTTTATATTCAATATCCCCATGTTTACAATGAATGGTAACAATACCATTAACCCTATTCCACGGTTTGTTCTATTTTTTTTCCTCGCCAATTTCAGGCTTTTTGAAGCAGCTTCACGAAACTTGATGACTTCTTGGTAACCCATTCCTATCTTTACGTGTCATGCCAGTTTTTTTATGATTTTATTTTGCTTAGAGCGGGAGCTAAGCCAAATGTTTGGGATGCACCTCAGGCCATTTTTGACACTGCTGAAGGTCAAAGAAAAATGACTGCCAAAACTAGAGCTTTTAATCCACCCTCTACTGGGGGAAGACAGTTGACCGCCCCCCCTGGTGTTTTTGTGGGATTGCGAGAGAACAAACAAACGCATCGCCACGAAACCTTTGTGTACCTTTTGTTTGGTCATTTTTAAACCTTGTGTCAAAGTTTTGACCTCAGGTCAGGTCAGGCGACTGACCCAGACCAAGTCAAATGGACCTATGTCCAAAAAAGTTTAGCGCCCTCAAACTTTTTCGGAAAACAAGATATCACAATAATACTTTCAGGGATTAGTGATCTTGATACATGTAACAAATCTGCGATCTCAGATTTTTTTGATTTTCCGGGTCATTGACCCAAGGTCAAACCCATTTTTAAGACATGTCGTCGTTTTTCGGAAATTATCGGAACATTTCATAACATTTTTAGTGTGGAGTGAAACAGATATCTAGTTACCATCATTGGGCAAAATATCAATGACTTCCATCCATTGACCTGAGGTCAGGTCACGAATAACTGTTGTGAGCCAAAATGTACCACCGTCAAAATCAGCAATGAATTACTCAGAATGTGTAGGAAACGGCAGAACTGGCTTCTACAGATGTAAGTAATACCAGGGACTTCAAAAAGTTTTAAAAAGTTGCATGTTTTGGAAATAAACAGGCTGTCGTGAATAAAGCTCCGCCAATTGTATAGAATGGCAACTAATGAATTTTTTCCAAAATTTTAGCATGAAAACCATCACAAGAGCCACTAACATCAATAAAATTACATGGATGGGCTTTTTTCGTGAAAATAAAGGAACGCTAAAATTAGTTCCCGCTACTTTCTTACTGCGTACGGCTGCGGCGCACGGCCGACAGCCGGCGCGAAAAATTGCCGTGTCTTTAACTCAACGTTTCGGCGTGTATATTGAACAAATCCGAGAAATTAGATGTGTATCAGCATTTGTGGACCTTTGTTTGTGCGCTGGTGCCCTTACCTATGCGTTATTAGTCACAGCCCTTGAGATTCAGGCCGTTTCTCGGTCTCATGCAGTCGGCTATGAGAAAACATAGATAGGACGTAAATTGCTTACATATGATCTAAAACTAACAAATGAGACCAGTTTCGAGCCCTACTCGTCACAAGCTTTGCAACGGTATGCTTATTTTATCGTGCGACCAACCGTTCGTGAGTTAGAGGGGGCGGTCAACCGCCCCTTCCCCCAGTCGGGCGTGATCGTCGCCGACCGACGGTCGTGTGCGTGTTAAGATAGAACTCAGACTTTTATTAGTGTGTAGCTAAATGGCTAGACAAATATACGAAAAAATATTATTTTTGATCTGGGGTATCTTCACAAGGTGAGGCCAAGATCAAAATTCAAAATTTGGATTTATGTAAATATTTTTTACTTTAATTTTCGAAATGCAAAATCCATAATACAGTTTCATAAAATGATGCAAACATGATTTGACTAAGAAAGGTGCCGTCTACTTCTGTACCAAGATTCAGATCGATATCAGGTCGGGTCACGAAGCCATAACCCAAAACGTCCCTGCGCTTTCCTCATATGACGACGGCTATGAACAGGATTTTGGAAGATATAGTGATTTAAAATCAATGGAAACATTTTCAAGCGCTATGAAAAAATTCAAGGTAATTACATGTGACTCTTAGGTCATTTCAGGTCATTAAAGGCCAGAGGCCGTAAAATGGCCTGATAGACATGTGGCCATAATATGCCGCCCCTAATTCGTGTCCCTGGTGCCGCCTATGCCAACATTAAACAAACAATGTAATACGATTTGTTCTCCTTAAATGTCATGACTAGAAAAAGTTAAAAAAAGAAGCTTTTGTTTTAAGCTTTTGCGTACATGAAGTTTGATAAACCATTCCCCTCATTTTCGAAACCCTTTGAAAGCCTTTGGATTTTCTCAGAACTGCCAACGTATGGGACAATGGGGAAGTCCTATCGATAACCTCTTGATTCATGTCAATTTCATCAAATTTGGTCCATAAACAATGCAGTTATAGCCGGTGAAAAAACATTCCCATTATGACTTACCCTGGATCCACCCCTTTCCAGATTTTGAGTCTTTCGTTGTGTAAAAAGTGGCTTACGTCTTGGGAACTCGATCGTCTTTTGTTGCAATGAAATCGGATGTGTAGTCGTCGAGATCTAACGGGGCAACGTATCCGCCCCCCGCCCTCCCCCTGTCGGGGATGGACTATACCTTTTGGTCCTCCGGGAACAGGGTTGATCCTTTTTATGTCCGCCTTGCACCCTTCCCGCCCATAAACATCCTGTCTACACCACTACTTGCGCGGCCACCGTGTATTACATGGTAACTTGACGTTTGTAGCCTGCGTGGTTAGGACCGGTCGAGATGATGCCGGGAGACGTACCTGACTGTTCTATTTCGCTTGATTGGACTTGGTTGGCTTAAGCCCAGCAGATGCCCGCGCCTGGCCGACGTCGTTTCGGCAGCAAAACCCATCTGGACGTCCGTGCAAAACGATGTCATACTCTCATTTTGTCACTCCGAGTTTTCAGACCCGCAGCCACATTGTATTTCGGAAATTTATTTCCCGTACCAGAAGCTATAATTTGGCTTGGTTGATTCTCCAAAAACACGTGCTAGTGGTGGAACATTCCTTTAAAACAAACACATCACATCGCTACAACCGCACAGCCTACCGAACTAAACAGCAAGACAAACCATCATAAGTTCCATGGGTGTCAAAGCTCGATTCACGCTTCAGGTTCAGGTAGCAACTAATCTTGTGAGAGATAAAGATGTGTACGCCGGATTATTGTGAGCAGTTAACGTGCTAACTAGGCCTCATAAGCTGAGACAGTTTTTAAAAATGGCAACTGCCGTTGGGCAAAGCCGATGCGGATCCACAGTGCCACTCTTTGGATTTAATAGCAAAGCGAGAACAAAAGCACTTACTGAAAACCTTCCTCACGCACCGATTGCCAGACACACGATGTACTTTCATTGGGAAAAAAGAAACGACCGACGCAACATCCACGATTAACATGGCCTCGTAGATGGATTTTTGTTCTCATGCAAGGCCTACGTTTTGCCGAAGATGCCAGTTTTAAACAAAAAGCACCAATTTTTGCGTAAATGGGACCAAATTTTCGGAAGAAGGTCGGGGAAAATGGCTCCTTTCAAAAAATGCCCTTTTTGAGCCGAACATCCATTTCTGACAAAGGCCCTTTGGTGGTTTGCGGTATTTTGAAAAAAAAACACGGTTCTTTTGAAAACCCAGCGATCACTCGAAGATGAGACTGTTCGAAAGCTCAGGAGTACTACTGAAGGCTCAGCGACCCTTTTAAAACACCAGGCACTCTTTTCAAAAATGAAGACGAGCTTTTAAAGACACGCAGCCCTTCATTACTCAGCGGGGTTTTAGTTGGCGCAAGCGTTCATTTTGGTAGATGAGCTGCGTTTTTGACAAGTCAGGACCCCACTTCAACATTCCGACATTTTAACAGAAGTAGAGAACCTCTGATGCTCAAAAGGCCTCCTAATAATGCTGGCCTTTTAATGCAGTAAAGTTCTTTTGGCACCTCAGGGAGCAGATTCTACAGTTCAGACGCAGTTCTGATGAATGCCAATGGTTCAAAGGCCCGTGGATTGTTTGTAGTCGTTTGTTATCGCATCTTCAAAAGACGCCTTTCAAAGATGGTGTGGTCTGTGGGCTGTTTTTTTTTCTTTTTTTCAGGGCGCTAAGCGCTGTTCAGGGCGTGAGGAGCGCTTGGACAGCATTGGCTTCCTAACTGGATGGACATTGTTTATGTTTACGCAACTTTTGTTTTGCAATAAGTTTTTTTACCTAGTCTTTTACTTACCTTCCAGTGCACCCATTTATTTCTGCGTTTGAAAGCCTTCATTTTGGAGTAGGTCTTGAGGCTTAACTGTTGCCGTTTCTGTGCTTCACTATGGGCAACCAAAACGAATCTACATTCCTTACACCATGGAAATACTAGGGGCAGAACGTATTCCGGCATGGGGAGAGTAAACCGGCTATTTTTCGAGCCCTTTCTTTCCATGCAACGCCAAGGGGTTAATGTTATATTTCGCCAGTTTAGGGAGGGGGCACAGTGTCCCCTCCACCCCTTTTCCGCCGCCTACGTACAGAAAGAATGAATATCAGAGGTAAGTGAACTAAAACCGCCAGCTTTCTTCCTTTTACGCCTTGACAGCTGGCCGGCCCAGTCTCAGAGCAGCCCTTGTGGACAATCACACCTTCATCTGAACCAGGATGACAAAGTAGGTGAGGACGAAGCTCAACAAGGACATCATGGTCTGCTTATCCACGCTGAAAAGCCCCCAGCCGTAGAACTCCGGAGGACGTCGCGTTCGCTCAATCAGGAGCTGCAGCGAAAAGCGTAACTGGGGCGCCATTTTGGACGGCCAGGGCACCGCTGTCAGGGTGTCGTGCAGCTCTCCACCGGCCTCCCGCAGGTGGCTTCCCATGCAGCAGATGGCCGCCAGGCGCACGAAGGTGCATACCATGAAGACGCTGAAGGTGATGGCCTCTCGGATCCTGTCCGGGCCACCGCGGTACCCGGCGATGTTGACGTAGCAGCCCAGGAGCAGGCCGCCGATGACGCTCGAGTGCAGACTCAGCGTGGGCAGCGAACAAAACTGGGCCGCGTCCGAGGCGAATCGACACACGGCGCGGTACCTCTCCTCCAGCAGCGGTAGCAGCTGCGCTGGACCGTTTAGGTCCTCGTGCTCCGACGGCTGCGTCTGGCCGGAGGTGCGGCCGACCAGTGCGAGGTCCAAGTTTCGCCCAGGTGATTCCTCCGCCTCCTCCACCCAGACGGCCACCTGGTTGGTCTTGAGCGTCTTGGCCGGAGCAGAAGACGCGTCGCCGTTGCGTTCGCTGTTGCCCATGTATTGAAGGGTGAGGCGGGTGAGGCGGCGGATGTACAGGCTGACAGCGCCCAGTAGACTGGCCAGGACCATGTCGAAAGTAGCCAGCATCGTCATGACGCAGAACGTGACGAGGGTCTGGAGGGCCAGCACCACCTTGAAACCGGTCGGGCCTCTCAGCTCCTCCGGCACAAACATGGGGAACACGGTGTTCGGATAGACAAAGTTTCCCCCTACGAAGAAGCTCACAATCCAAAACGAGCATGAGAAGGCAGAGATGCCGAGTACGATGGCAGACTGTTGCTTCGCATACGAGCAGTCAGTCGGGGTGCAGCAGAGAGCGGTGGACTCCTCCAGCTGAGACATCTGCTGCAGCAGAGAATGAAGCCGTCGCCGCTTCCGGATTAAATAGACCAGCACCAGCAGGCAGTGGTACATCGTCATGCCGATGGTCAGGTTGCCCATGAGCTGGATGGCGCCGTTGGCCGTTAGAATAGACGCCGTGTTGCCGACGACTGCAGCCAGGCTCAGGGTGAGAGGGAACAGTCGGACGGCCCGCCACACGGCCGGCGACCGACTCTGCTGCACGTGCAGACCACTGAGAGCGAACACAGAGGAGAACAGCAGCGCGAGGCGCAACAGCCGGGTGTGGTCAGACATGCTGCGGCTGGGAGAGTGCGAAGAAGGAGTACGGAGTGCATGCACAGCGGCTCACCGACGAAACAGCTTCTTTCACTGGGCTCAGTTGCTTACTCTTCAGCCGGCTGAAGGTCACTGCACTAAAGACAGTGCGACTTAAGCTGCTTCTCCGAACGGCTGGTGTCAGCAGTGCTGCAGCGAGGCTACGAGCCTTTCCAAAGCCTGGAGCCGTGATCGGTACCTTGGGCCGTGCCCTGCACTGTAGCGTCTTTGTGCAATGTCGTTGCCACCCGCTGCACCGACTATTCAAACGAGGTCAGAGACGCTTTGCGCATCGTCACCAGACGACACCGGCGCGCGGTTATAGATGAAACGTAAACAGCGTCGTAGCTCTTCTTCGGAAGGGCTGCATGCAGGAGACACCACGGGGCAAATATTTGCACGGCTAAAAGCGTTGAGCCTCGCGCCGTTGCTGACCGTGGCGCGCTTGGGATCCGCAGACCGTGTCCGCGCTTAGGGTAGTCAATACCTGCAGGCCAAAAAAGAGGGGCTCGCCGCGGCGTGGGATGCACCAGACGTGCCAAGTCTCAGAGCGGGCGGAGGCGTTGGCTCAGGCACTGCGGCTCACCATAGAGGAACGTGCAGTGTTCCACCGGCCGGGTCATGCCGCTTCAGATCACTGCAGACGCCGGCAGGGTAAACAGCAGCTTCTCTGATCGTCTCGTGTCGACGACGACGCTACGCTGTGATGATAACGCGTGCGTTGTCTCTCGGAACCTGCAGTCTTCAGGCGACACTTTCGACAGAGCCAACGGACTGAGTGCCGCTCACGCCGCCTGCCTCGTCGCCTCCTGCCAGCGTGGTGACCTTAAATTGCTCAGTGACAGGCCTGTGCAGCAAATGCCGATGGGCATGTCCATGGCTAAGCAATTCATCGCTGTCGTTGGCACTCAGCAAAGCAGTAGCAGGCACACTACATGGATATGGCAAATAGCCTTGATGCATTTCCCCAGGGACGTCGATTTCTGTAAATGATTGGGGGATGGGGCTAGCCGAGGGCCTGACAACTTAACCTCCCCGATGTGAGTTTCCCAACGGATTTAGCCCACTTTATTCTGACTGGCGGCAATTATCAGCTTTTCTACGTTTTCGCCTTTATTATATAAATATATATATGCATGTATAACATTAGGGCGAACATATTGTGTATACACATATATACACACACATATATATATATATATATATATATATATATGCATATATGCCAGATCAATGCTACCATATCAATGCTGTCAGACAGACAAGGAGGCAAATCTGGGGCGTGATTCTGATGATACCGCAAGACGTCAGCCAAACAGGAGAAAAAACTTCACGCAGGAGAGATAACCTCGTTTCGCAGACATGCCCCTGGTTCACGCGTGAAGATACTGGGTCGTGTCGACAGGACGAACCATATAACGAGATTGTTGTTTTCTCTTAACGGTTACCGTGGGCGAAACCAATATGTGTAAGGCAATCTGAAGGCAAAAAGAATGGGGGAGAAGGAGGGAACGCCACTGGATGGGGGCGAGAAAAATATACAAATCGACATTAATGCATTTCACTGCTGACCGATGCCATTGCGCTTGAGTTCTGAGGAATGCAATCGTCATGTTTGCATGGTATCAAAAGGAAGACGCTTAGTTTAAACATAACGGCCTGCACGTTCATGACTGTTTGTTCATGGCAGCAGGCGCACTTTGGCCTATCACTATGGTCACGCGCTATGTGCCCTATCAGACTCCAATAACGTTTAGCCAGAACGAGGCCTGCTGGTCAATAAAGTAACGTTTATTGGAAACCCTTAGAGGCTCGAGGCCCTTCAACTGCGCGAGCAATGCAGACGAAATACAGTCGTAAAGATGACGCTGCACGTCCTCCACTCAGGCTTGCAGCCAAATTAATTGTAGTAATATGTCTTTGTTTCATACGTATTTGTCGAAATAAGTCATGTCTTGTAAAGATTACGGCAAAACTGGCTCGGTAAAACAAGTTCGCCGTAACGCTATGAAAATCAGAATTTAACAATTTCCGGGTTCCGCTGGCTACGCTACCTTTGCATTGGGAGGGAGGCCTACGTTGCTTTGGAAAGAAGGACACTCATCAACAAACTTGCAATACCGAAGTGGACTTAATCGTTGCCTTGCGAAACATAGCAGTTCTTACATTACTGCGACTAAACTGGGGAAGCAATCATTACAACCTTTTGCATGAGAAACAGGCGTTTCACTGCCCATCTTTTGGCGCCAAAATGAAATGGGTTCATCGTTGCAGATAAAGCATAACTGTTTTTGCATCGCCGGGCGTAAACTGGAAAAGCAATCGCTATGTGCTCTAAGTGAGCCGACAACTGTTCTCTGTGCCCGGAAATGTTGTCAGGCGTTGCGGTGCCCGGCACGCAACTGGTGCCCGTCCGTGCTGTGTTTGCCGTGGTCGGATGGTGTAAAAGCAAGGTTAAATAACCCAAATTTTATTTCAAACATGGTTTGATATTTTAAGCTGATCCGTTGAGATGACAGTAACGATGTGTTCCAAATGCCATGCAATTGCCGTCAGCGGATCGGAGGTTAAAGGGGGTTCTAGGACTCCCACCAATGCGAAGATGGTCCCGGTGTCAACCAACGCCAGAGTGGCTGGAAGCAACGGTGTCTAGGCGGAGTCCACTAGCTGCACACGACACTGAATATGCGCTCCTTCAGCTCCTTTAGTTCGATGCTCTTACCAAATATCCTCAATGAATGTTGACAAACAGACGGCCACTCAGGTCCAGCTCGGTAGCAGCCTGGTCAACCCCAACCTGGTCCTGGCGCTGGCTCCCAATAGCTATGAAACACGTTACAGGCGGTGGTGGACACATTGAAAGCCCGTCGTGTACGGCATAAGATACAATGTGCACACAAGGCAATGCCGAAATATATGTTGTCTCAGATGCAGGAGCGTGTATTGGGGGATGTCATCAGGCCATAGTGTCCTTGGACGCCGAAAGCGCTGCTGTCGTTAATACCGTTTGGTGGCTAATAGGGCGCCGGACCTGAAATTATGCTCTGGAGGCATCGAAGATATTTACGAAGGTATACCTGGAAGGGATACAAAGTTCACGAGGCCTAAAAATATTCTGAGGACGAGAATGAGACTCGACTCGACTTAATGGGTCTTCCAGGAGGTCGACCAAGGGTCTTCGAGGAGGGCCTCCACCCCACCCCCTCTCCGAAAACTCTAAGAACGTCCCTGAGGTCTGGAAACATCCCGATGGCTAAAAGGATTCTCTGAAGAATAAAAGGGTGTCCAAAACCCTGGAGAGGCGCCCTCAATGGCCCAGGGTGCCCCATTGTTTCCAAAGAACATGCCTCAAAATGAAAGGACGCCTCAAACCCTGGAGGGGAGGCCCGAGGGCTCAGTGAGTGTCGTTGGCGTAACAACACATAAAATGCATAACAGCAAGTGTAATCACTGATAGACATTACCAAAAGTACATAAATACATCCATACAGTAGTAAATAGCACATGCGTACTAATGTCCCCGGTCTAGCAGGAGGCTCTAAAAAATGAAAGTGCGCCCCAAACCCTGGAGGAGCGTCTCCGAGAACTCAAAGGGTACCCGTCCGTTCTGAAAATATTTTCCGAAGTCCAGAAGAACTCCCTGAAGAGTAAAGTGAGCGCCAAATCAGAAAGATACCTCTGAGGACTCAAAAAACGTTCCTTTTGTTCTGAAGATATGTTTTAAGGACAAGAAGGACGCCTTTTAGTCTGGACGTCCCGAAACCTGGAAGGGCGCCCCAATGGCTCAAAGGGCGCATCTGACGTATGAAAACGTGTCCCAAAGGCTAGAAGCCAGCCCTAAAGAGCAGGCAGGTTCCCAAACCCCCTGGAGGACTGCCCCGATGGTTCCAGCGGGACCCCTAAGGTTCGAAAATGGCGGGACATCCATATACATAGCGACCAGCCCACTGTGCGTCAGTCGGAATATGAAGAAAAAACAGGCAAATATCAAGCAAGACACCCGTGCTTTATTCCTCCTCACACCGTCGGCTCGGAATGGGTAATTGCGATAGGCAAACGGGCCCAGGGTTTCACGACGCCAAATTGCACGGGACCTATCACTCCCCTCAGCGGAGCAGCGCAAGCCACAATTCTGCGTCACGCGCGAAGCGTTTGCTTCACACGGACTTCTGGCGGATAAACTATCCACTAGTGTTGTGTCGCCTAGCGCCCGCAACTCCGCTGGATATGCGGCACACGTGGCCGCGCCGCTCAGCCGCTGCTGACTCATGGTGGTGCGGAGCCACTTTTTCACGCGGCACATAAACGAAAACCCGCGCTCAGCAGACCACGACATTGCCGTTTCCGTCAGGTTTTCAACCAGTAGGACGGGCTCCAATAGCATATTTAGCCGAGAGATGGCACCTTGGCACCTGCTCCTTGTCACAGTTAGCTTGAGAAGTGCCAAGCTGTTTCGAGACCTCATCGAACTTTTGAGACAGAAACATCCTGAAAGGCAGTGAACTGTAGTGTTCTAAGACGACATTGGTCCATAACCTGTATGTTTCTGCTGTGTAATTAATCTTTAATCTAGTGCCTCATAATTTTGAAAAGGTGACAATGTGGATGGTTCTATATTCCTCATCCAGTGCTGGAAGAAACCCACTGTTATAACTTGGTGTGGTATGCCACACCAACTTTTGAGGTTTGTGTCGCTGGAGCTACGACCACCCCACCTCATTTTCCACCCATGCATGTCTACTTTCATCATAGATCTGCCCGGAGTAGCGGGAGGACCTCTATGGAGATGAAGAAGGGGCTACACAAACGTGATTTTACCCGTTTTTTCATGCACCGTCATACAAGTCCTGCAGCAATCTTCACTAGGGTGCAGTAGGCATGCATAATTTATCACTGAATGAATGCATTTACATATAGGGTTCATGACAATGCAATGGGACTAATGATGAAGGCTGCTCAAATTTGGGGGTAGCCTCTCCCTCTGCCTCCCCCCCCCCCACCCCCGGTTCCATCACTTCTATTTGCCCTTCTATTTCTATGTGACGCCTCTTGAAATAATTGTTGCTTTTAGCATGTAATTGAAACAGGAGACCAAAAGAACTAAAACGTACCACCAAAGAGCATTGAGTCCACAGTTCTGCATTTGGGAAGTTGATGATGGCAAATCTGCCAATTGGTTTTGTTTCTTTTTTCTTGCGCTTCCGCTCTTTTGGTCATTCGATGTTTATGTGTATCGGCGGAATATAACAATTTGCCTGCCTTTTTTTCTTCGGTGGACTAGTGATGTATTTTTTCTTTTACAATTATTTAGTGGAAGGCAATAGTTTTAAAACAAAACTAGGTGTGGAAACACAGAATAAATCGGAGATATGTTATTTGTGCCCTACTGCTTTCATTATAAGGCTCCTTTTCAATAAAGATTGCACTTTATTGTAACGGTATATTTCCACTACTATTGGTATCAGAGTTGTGTACGCTCCCAAGAATCGTCTCTGTTTTCCGGGACAGGGGTTGTTTTTGGCAATTAATTTATTTCATTTGAATAAAGAAATGAATGAATATTGATACTGGGGATCACGTTTGCAGTGACTAGTCAATTTTGGCTGTGTGTGTAGCTCAAAAGTTGTGCGCCAAGATCGTCTCCAAAACGAATGGGTGCGTACTGCGTAACTATTGCTGGCAGGAAAGAATGTAGAATGCAGTTCGTATGTCGTCCTCGACTATGGACAGCTTGAATGGTTTATGTTTTGTCCTATTTTGAATCTTGGCTTTGAATGTGTGCATGTGATAAGTTTATAGCGTTATCATATTTGCGACTTGCATATGTATGTAACATGTACTACCTATAAATCTTAGGTGCAGCCTTTTTTTTGAGGTGATTGTAAGTAATCGTATTGGGGGTATTCCTTAAGTTAGTGAATGGATATGTCTGTTGGATAGAATATATTCTCTGGCCAAAACTCCTAACATTGTTGAGAAAAAAGCCAAGTTGTATTGCTAATTGGGGTGCAGCAGGCATGTGCAATGCATTACTGTGTAGATACATTTGTGTGTTTTTGGTAATGTCTGCCAATGATTACACTTACTGTTATGCCATACATGTGCTTTTACTGCCCCATGAACATTTGAATAACTTACTCTACTATGAATCTGGGCATTTAGATACTGTTCCTCCTTTTTTACTACTTGCGCTTGTGCCAGTCAGGAAGCTGCGGGCATAGATGTTGAGATGTTTGGGGTAGCCTGAATCCCTGAATGGGGCAGCAAGGTGCCAGACTTGGGGCAGAAGTCAACCTGGCTGTGACAGCTCTTGATAACTCAATCAACCACAAAACATGATTTCTTGCCAAATTTAGGTCATTTTATTTTGTGGTCTAACCTGATTTGGATGAAACTGTATTAGGGTAGTGTTAGCTGCCCCATGCCATGATTTTTTGTCCTAATATTTCCCAAATTTCATCTTTTGGCCCCAGCCCTTTCCCCAATGACATCTTGTCCAAGGTTTGCCACATTTTGTGGACTGTTCTTTGTGCTGATGGTATAGCTTAGGAGATGCAGTTTGGTGGTTCTGCTTTATTTGAAGCATAGTGTCTGTTTGCATACACTGGAACACAATATCTGGTGATGTGCATTTTTGACTAGATGTAGTAAATTGTTTGCATATGATTAAGACATTGGGTTTAATATTCCATAATGCATTGTCCTATCACAATCACCACTATTTTAGACATTGCTTTGCCAGATTATCTTAGCTGCAGAAGACCTGTCTCATTGTAGAAGGAGGCATGTACATGTTCTGTATCAGATTAAAGACTTGTAAAAATCATAACCAGGAATTAAAACAATATTTTCTGCCCAGACTTTTAAGACTATGCAAGTACTTTCAAAATATCTGAATATGAAGTTCCTTCTGTATGCTAGCAACATTGGATGAAGTTGTCAGATAAGTGTTGGCAAGTTGGCTTTTGGCTTCAGACTCAGAAAATAAGAGAAATGCAATGTAAAAGTAATGCAGTTACCGAGGATTGCATTATTGAATAAGTTAAATTATCTTAAGATTAGTTTTAAAACTGGTTCTGCGTTATCATAAGTCAAAGCATGTATGTCTCTGAACATGCAGGATGCCTTAAATGTGTCTGATTTTATAAGCTGTAAACAAGCTTTGTTTGAAAAGATCTAAACGCATAAAGCTGGTCAAACGTAAAGCATATATAGAGGCAAAGGGCAGTGCCAAACCAGTGAAATTGGTCATTTCAGTGATGTTTCCCTTTGCCTGACACTGACAAACATTCCTCTGATCCTCTCCCTGATGTGTCTTTGGCAAGGTTGGTAATGGTGTTGTTTTTTGGTGTTGAAGGACATCAGGAAATGTGTGCTCTAAAAACATTTTACACTCCAAAATATTTATTGTACACCTCCATTAAGGGACATTATAACTGTGTTGACAGATCTCTAAGTCTGCAAGCAGATGATTGTCTCCATCCAATAAGAAGTGGGTATGATGTCATAACTGACTGACACCAAGAATGCCAACATAATCCATTACTGCCCTTTGCAGAGTTTTGCACTCCAAAACAAAATTTATATGTTGACATCAAGCCAAGAGCCAAATTTCCCACCCTGGTCAGTGGTGGTCAGTTGCGTGATCTGTCTGGCTGATGGTTTCTGTAAGACATTATGCATAAGACAGACTGCAAGACATTAGGCATAAGCCTGCCCCAGTCAAAGAGTAAGGTACAGTGTGAGTGCTTGTGATCAGTTCTGTGTCCTCCCCAGTGTTTGGCACTGTCTTCAGGCATGGTAGTACCTGAAGCAGTGGTTATCAGTTCTTTAATACCAGCATTGTCTGGCAGTGTCTGCAGGCCTGTGACACCTGCCCCAGTCAGGCAGTGGTACTGGGCCGGTGATGGTGATCAGCAGGGTGGAGCGGCGCCATGCGGGCGGCGGCAGCGGCAAAACGCTGTCGCCGCAGGAGCTCTCCGACTGCGACGACATCGCCACGGCGCTGACCATCGACCCTTACCTGGGCTTCACCACACACAAGATGTGCATTAGGTGAGGCCAGGTGTCATCCCCAACAGACTGCAGAAGACCTCCCAACAACTGGGGTCTCTGAGGACCGTCGATGCCGTCACTTGGGTTTCGCGCTTTTATGTGGTTGGAGGAATATACAATGAGTTCTTACTTTCCTGGCTCATTTGCTTTCTGATGGATTTGTGGCATATGGGAGCATGATGTTCTCCATATATGTTGTGCTATGGGAGTGCGGTAGGCTAGATGTCTTTGTATTGCAGCTCATGATGTGTGATGCCGTGCTACCTCCGATCGTTCGGCGCGTCGCGACGCTGATTTGGCCCCCGTATGTATGTGGTGCGTCCAGTGGCGCTGATGCTAGCAGCTGGCGCCGATCATTCGTCCAGGAATAGGAGCAGTGTGCAGGATGCCAAATTACAGTGCAGTGAAGCATTTGCCACCTCTAAATATTGGCCATCTGTTTGGACCGCCCCTGACCTGGCCGCCCCGCCGCAGGTACCGTCCACCGCGCTGCAATAAAGACGTGCTGCGCAACATCATCTTCTCGTTCATCAAGGACCAGAACTACGAGGAAACGTACCGGCGGCTGGACCGCTCGGAGGCCATGCACCAGCTGCTGGCGTTCTACAAGCACCGGGTCAACCGGGACGACCTGCGGGACCATGTTAGTGAGGGACGAGCGGCTGGCGGAGTCGCACGGTGTTTCTGGGGCGGGTCCGTGCTCAGCGTGGGGATTTAGGGGGAGGCGTCTGTTTGTTGTCCGTGGGGAAGTGAAAGCTCCGATGCAGAATCGTGGTGATGAACGTTGGTGTAAAACCGGTTTACTAAAGTAATTGCTTCTGTGAATAGGATGGGAGCTGGTCACATCTGTTTGACACGGTGTATGTTGTTACGACATGACAATTAAAGAAACACAAAATTGGCCTGCCTTGCTCTAATTCGACTCTCTGCACCTCTGCCTATATTAAACATTTAAAATAGTCGAAGAATAATAAGGTCTTTTCAGTGAGGGTTGTTTCATCTTGTGCATCGTGGAGCACTTCATGGCATTTGACTGTTTCTCACCTAGTCTGCAGCACCGCGTCTCGCGGCTCCGAAGGGTCCGGCGGATATCGTGCGATTTGCTAAAACCACTAACCAGTCCGATGAGTCATCGGATATGCATCGCCGCCGTCACGACTCATGCACCGGGCGGGCCTGTCGAGGTGACTCATTGCACGGTGTTACGGTGGCGCCTGTGTCGGACAGATCATGCGGTTCCTGGGCGTGCTGGACGTGGAGTCGGGCATCTCGATCATGGGCTGCAGCCGTTACTCGCTGGAGGACAACGCTGGCGCCCGTGTCTGCTCCACCAAGGCCTGGTGAGTCACGCGCCGGTCTGGGCAGTGACGTGCGGACCGATGCTGTGCGGGCCTCAATAGTGGCGAAACACGACGGAAGCGGATGTTGCGTGGCAAAATGGAGCATTTTCGCTGTTGGGTGCTTTAAGTTGTTCATGCGAGCATTGGCGTGACTTAACGTGAGCGTTTTAGTTCAAACATTGACTAATCCAATTTGGGAATTTTGCTGACTTTTGAGGATGTTTGAGTAATATCGTTGCTGTGGTCATAGTGTCGGACGAATATTGGCTTATACCAGCGGAAAGCCATGTATGCTTAGCTGATGTCTGAGGATCGTCCATGGGAGGCCTTGGCCCATATCCTGCTGGATAAAATTTTACAATGTTGCAACGTGCATATCACCCTGTTTAGACATCATTGCGGAGGATTCGCGTTCATTTTGGGGCCGGAATCCTAGGGTGGGTGGTTTCTGATTGAAGATTGGAATGAATTTGAGTAGATTCGAATGTTTGCATCGAAGTTTCGAGATTTTTAACCATGCGTAGTTGCCACTTTGAAATCGATTTCATTGGTTTCTGATTGACTGTGTGTCGCCTGCATTGGTTTCTGATTGACTGTAACGCGTCTTCCAATAGTGCATTTCTAGCTCGGCCTAAAAAAATGGAGGGGAGTGTTGGTAGCAATCTGTGTGGGCATCGGCACCGACATGCACCTGTTACAGTTAGTTTATTTGAAAAAATTGGATAAAGGACGTACGTCAGTGCACTTATTTGCATTTTTAAATGATGGTTTTCAGAATCCGATTGTGGTTTTTAGGATGCAAATCCAGATTTTCATGTCTCGAATCCTGCGGATCCGAATCCTGAGCTCTGATCTGCATGTATTACCCAGCTGGTTGCTTACTTCAGTGTGTATGCTTTTGTAGGCTGCACGAACACAGCATGCTTGTGGTGACCAACTGATAGGCATATTAGGGTTACGACTATGTAACCCCTGCTTTCCGTGCTTTCCCCAGGGGTAAGAATGAGGAGATCCAGTTCCTGGTGGGCTGTATCGCCGAACTATCGGAGGAGGAGGAGAACCACTTCCTTCACCCGGGCAAAAACGACTTTTCAGTGATGTACAGCACCAGGAAGAAGTGCGGCCAGCTGTGGTTGGGCCCCGCAGCCTACATTAACCACGACTGCAACGCAAACTGCACGGTAACTACCGTTGGCTATTGTTCTTGATGGAACGATTTCTGGAATTCGCTGGGATAATTCATGTTTTGGGGAAGACTTTTCGCGAAAAAGTGTGAAAGTTCGTCATTGGGTGGGGAATATCCCACCTTATTCGATTTTTAAAACATTCATTGGGTTCAGATTAGTCGTTGGTCGCGTTTTCAACAATTATTTAGGTAACTGCTCGGAACAAGAGATTTAGTAATGCACTGCATCCTAGCATTATCCAATGGTAGTGACAAAATGCAAACAGTCTGTTGTCGTTCGTTGGCGTCGCCCGATGATGTCGCACAGCAGCTATCACTGGGCGGGGCTTGGTGTGCCGATGACCTGCTCGGTGGGCGCGTCTGCAGTGGTGGCGTCTGCAGTGTGCAGCCTGCTCGGCGCTCCGCTCCGTGTCGGGCCGGCAGTGAGCAGCTGACGGAGCGCTGACTGCGCCCCCTTCCGTCGGCAGTTTGTCGCCACCGGCCGGAACACTGCCACCGTGCGCACCCTGCGGGAGATCGAGCCCGGAGACGAGGTCACCTGCAACTACGGCGGCGACTTCTTCGGCGACAACAACTGCTACTGCGAGTGTGAGACGTGCGAGAGGTGAGACGGATCCTGTGGACGCTGATGCTCGGTATCGCGGCGCGTGTCTAATGTCTCGCTCTTTGGCAGATGGGGGAGTAAGCGGAAGTTTTGTCGCCGTTTCATCGGCTTGGTTTAATGTCTTTTATCTCATTCTTTTGCGGACATGCGAATGCAGGGAAACTGGTATTGTATTGTATTGAGGTAGAACGCATGTGGTTGTTAAGTCCCTAGTCAAAAACTGCTACGTTTACACAGTTAAAACGCTCACTCAGTCATTCATCACGTCTTTAGCGATGGGAGAACAAAGCGAAGGTTGGTTACGTGGCACTAGACCTGAGATATCTGGTATCTTGCAGGTGACAAATTCTACATTGCCTGCGAAATTTCCAGAGCCTGCAAAATTCCGTGCCCCGGCGCGCGATAATTCGTAGTTTTGTGCTGTCATGACCAGCCATGCTGTGTTTGTGATGGTGGGCCGTGTGCGGAGCTGGCGTGGTCTTATGGTCAGTTGGCTTTGATTTTGGGCGTCCGCAGCCGAATCCGGCCGGTGTGACTCTGCATCTTCGGCGACAGCCCGGGAAATGACCTTCGCAATCGCAAGCGTCAGAAAGAACCCAGTAACCATCACCGACCATATACACGATTGAGTCGAACATCTGAAACCTGTCGTTGTTTTCACGGTTTTGTCGTGTGCTGCAGGCGGCAAACGGGCGCATTCGCCAAGAAAGACTCAGACAAGCCGCCGGAGGGGTATCAGCTGCGCTACTCGAGTCGGCGACAGGCGGCGCCGCCGGCTGGCGCCAACAGCCTGGAGCAGACGGTCGAGTCTCTCCGGCAGCGTGGCATGACCCGATACGACGCCCAGATCATCGCCGAACAGCGGCTGCGGCTGGAGCCGACGCCGGCGCCGCCGCCTCTGCCGGTGTCCCGCGCCCGCACGCGCACCCAGCGCCGCCTGTCGGCCGTGCCCGAGGTACTGCAGCCGGCCCAGCGGCGCGGCTCGCTGCCGCCCGGCGAGCCGCCGCTGCCGCCCCCGCCCCCGCCCCTGCCCCCACCTCCGCCTCCGCCTCCGCCTCCACCGCCGGCGCGCCGGGGACGGCCCCCGTCGACTTCCTCCACGGCCGTGCCCGCCGCTGCTGACGCCGCCGCCGTGGCCGCCGCTGCCGCGCTGCCGTCGCCGTGCCACGTGAAGGTGACGCTGCGAATGAAGCGCAGCCCGGCCGGCGACGACGTGAGCGAGTCGGCCAGCAGCCACTTCAGCGACGACAGCGCCACCAGCGGCGAGGTGCAGTACGAGGTGCTGCGCGTGGAGGGCGTCGGCGAGCTGCCCGTGGCCGCCTGGCACAAGAAGAAGAAGAAGCACAGCCGGGAGCGGCGTCGCCGGCGCGCCCAGCTCGAGGCGGTCGTGTCGGGACTGAGCGGCGAGCAGCGGCCGCCCGCCGCGAAGCGGCTGCGGCTCAAATTCGGCGGCGTGTCGCGCACCATCGACCTGACCGGCTGACGGCGCGCGCCGCCGCACCCGCCCCGCCTCGTCTTTCACCGGCCGCGCGCGCGCGCCGCCGCCCATTCCATAGGCCGAGTACAACGTTGTTATACCTCCGCCGGCGGCCGGTCTCTGCCGCCGGATCTGGCGACCGATCAGGGCCCACCGACCGTCGTCGGGTATATTTTATCATAAATTTATTATTACCTGGTCCCGGCACTGCCATGGCTCACGTTGTGCATGAAGCAATCGACTCTCTTCACGGTCGTTCTCTTTTGTAGATGTTCCTCAGTTTTGTGTCGCATTTACCTTGTGTGGAGTGAGACAGTAGGACTTCTTGTGATCTCATTGTTTTGAGTGCGCTAGCGACCTTTTTTACAGCCGATGAATGAGCCTTTCTTTGGGCAGTGCAGTGTGTAGCTCCAACGGAGATTCGTCCTTGAATGACCTCGAGGTTGTAATAAACGTGCGCGTTTAATCATGTTCTTAGTCGTCTGGCATGTTGCAGAGAGTGGGGATCTGGAAGTCGTAATTGTCAAGTTCACATACCACTCTGAAGTGTTTCAAGGTTGTGAGTAGCACTGGTTCATGTGAATTGACTGATTGTTCGGTTGCAGAATTCTCTCAAACTGTATTCTGGTGGTGAAGTCATCGCAGTGAGGAAGAGGAAACCTAGTCCAGGGAAAGGAAATTGGTCGGTGCGGGGCTCATCGCCGTCTGCCCTGTCACACTTGTTTGGCCCATATGCGTACTCTACTGCTCTGATAACTGATGGGCTCCTCTTGCATGTTTTCAGTCTGTTTGTAACATAATGCTCGTGACGCCTCATGGAAACAGTCGCTTGAAACGCCCTAAGTCCCCACACATTTATTTTATGTCTCTGATGTCTATGAAAGCCCCAGGAAGGATGTGAGTCGTCGATCCTGTTGGTGTATTGTACTGTGGAGTTCAGCGTTTGTCTTGGCTGAACGCCCACTGATTCCGCAGCGGGACGTCGATCATGAGAAGGCTGAATGCGACCAGGGAGACGGCCGGTATGTAACTTGCGTCGCCGTGTTTGAATATGTGTGCGGTTGTGGTTCGATAAGCAGCCACCGAGACAGCTCTACTCCCGCACCAAAGCCAGTAAAACTGTACCTATGGACTGATTCAAAGGTTAGACAGTATCATCGTCGTAGGAGTGGTTTCAAAGTTGGTAAGGCCAGCGCTATTTTGGGGCAATTTCTTTCTATGCAGCGGCATCGGGCTCATGCTAAAATTATCCGAAATTAGTAGGGTCGTCATAAAGCTGTGCAAAGTGCGCCTTAGGCGCCTTCTTACCTCACCAGTGACTCGGTGATCAGTCGGGCCACGAATAAGGATATGGCCTTGCAACTATTGCTCCGCCTGTCACAGGGTAGTTGCAACCCGTTTTAGATATGGATACCCGTTCACCATAGAGCAGTCCCAGCATCCCGCATGAAGGAGGAAAAGATCTTTTTTCACTCCTACAGTTATTTACTAGCCACCTCTTTACGTTGCTTATCACATAAATCGTGTAGCGTAAATGACGATTAAAGTAATGCACAAACACATTAAGTGCAAAATGTCGAAACAAATTCTCAACACGCCGGCACATGCGAAGTGTCACACGCACTGATACAATGGTATCGTAATCGGCCGAATCCTTTTTAGCCCTTTCCCGGAGAAGCCACGGCACGGAGTGCCTCGATTTTTGGGCTGGCGCATATCTTCTTTTTCGTTTCCACGTATGCCTTGGTGACTGGGAATCCACAAAAAATTAACGGTCATGCCCTTCTCTGTAACATCGCAACGCAAGTCGAATATAACGACAGTGAGGGGGTCCGGCTTGCGTAATGACTGTAGGGCCTGAACAGCGGAGAGCGAGTCATAGCAGATAATCGATTGCTGGATGCCTTGCGCCTGAATAAGTTTCTGGCTTTGATGAACTGCGCGAAGTTCTGCAGTGAAAACGGAAAATTTGTCCGGTAATCTGTGTCGTCCCGTGATTTGTCTGTACACAAAAGCGCACCCTACTGTGTCGTGTTCTTTGGAGCCGTCGGTAAAAATGAAGTGGTAGTCCGAATGAATTTCAACAAACTGCAAGAACATCTCCTGTACTTTATCATAATCCAGGGTGTTCTTATTTTGTGAGGTGAGCATTTGGAAACTGATCTGCGAGCTGGTCCAGGGAGGGTGGCTACTGAGAATTTTGATCACGTTGGTCGGCACCAAGAAACCTATGTCTCTGCAGACCTTGTGAAAATGTAGTGGCAAAGGAAAACCACAGTCGATAAATTCTTTGTTCGTCCATGTATCTGAGGTATTCCATGAAGTGTTTCAGATGGTAGCAAGGATGTTCGCGGTCGCTTAGAATCCGTAGGAAATACCGTCTGGTCATCTCCCACCGCCTCAACGACAGTGGTGGCACGTTAGCCTCAACTCTGATACTCTCAGCCGGTGAGGTTCGCAGAGTACCCAGTGCTATTCTCAGACAAGCGTTTTGTATGGTCTTTAAAGACTGAAAGGGCCTTGACGAATGGCCAAAGACTTGTGCACCGTATTCCAGAATAGGTCTGATCAGTACGAAGTACATACGAAGAATAGTTTTTCTATCTGCCCCGAGGCCCGAACCAGCTATGCATTTAAGGAAGGGAATTCTTTTCATCGCTCTGGCCTTACGATATTGTATGTGAGTAGTGAAATTTAACTTGGTATTCAGGTGTACTCTTAGGAATTTGACGTTTTCCACAAATTCCATAAGCTGCCCATTGAGGAGAAGATCCATCGGAGGTTTGCACTGCTCGGTTCTGATATATTTTTGAAAATGATTGCTTTCGATTTCGGTGCAGAGAATGAGAAACCCCATTTTTTGGCCCAGTCTTCAGTTCGGGAAAGAGCCGATTTTGGAGTCTGGAAAATCAACCGCAGGTTTTCTTCCGGCTGCCCACAGAGCATAGCCGTTTGCGTACAGTGCGTGAGACACGCCAGCCGGACAATCATCGAAGAGATCATTAATCATGAAAAGAAAAAGAAGAGGAGGAATGACCCCGCCCTGGACCACCCCATTGTCCAGGGGGAAGGAGTCCGAGAGGGTGCTGCTTTTAACTTGTAGTATTCGGCCGCTGAGATAAGAATTTATGAAATGCATGAAATGTCCACGGAAACCTATGTGACGTTTGGTAAGAAGACCTGCCCGGGACATATATTATAGGCGTACTTAACATCGAGGGAAATTGCTACGGTAAACTTTCTTGCGAAGAAGCCGCCGCTGATGTCAGATTCAAGGCGCAGTACATGGTCAACTGTGGTTCGCCCATGGCGAAACGCACATTGATATTTAGACAGAATTTGGAATTTTTCGGCGTGCCATAACATCCTGGAGGTTACCATTCTTTCCATGATTTTACATAAACAAGAAGTAAATTGAATTGGCCGGTAGGACTCGGGTGCGTCTGTAGGTTTTCTGGGTTTTAATTAAAAGAAGAACCACAAAAGCGTGCTTCCAAGTCGTGGGGATTCTGTTCTGTGTCCACATACATAGTTGAAGAAATCAAGGAGTCTGCTTCTTTGGGTATCGTCAAGTGTGGAAGGTGTACCTCAGGTATCCACGGACCCCCTTGTCACACGCTGGCCAGGCGCGTTACAAGGCGAAGGGTCTTAATCAACAGACGCCACCTCCGGGTGTAGCAACATTTACTCTTTAACCGTTTGCCACACGGTAGTTACTAGCAGCCGGGGTAGGGAATGAATGCTCGTTCACCGTAGGACAGCCTCCCCGCACGAGGGAGAAAAGATAACTGATCTCCTGGATCCCATATATTCACAAATTACAAGTTACAATTAAAGTAGTGCACAATCAACCTACACATTCAAGGCCATACGTTCGACACTAATACACTCACAATCACGGTACCTACACTTACGCAAGGGAAATCCCAACCCCAAAATCCCGAGACCCTCTTTGGCCCGACACCCACATGACCTACCCCAAAGAAGCCACGGTGCGGAGTGCCTCGATGGCCGAGATTCTACCGCGGACACCGCCTGACGGCCGCATTGCCGGGACACCGCCGTTGCCGCCCCCTGGTGGACACACTGGCCGAGATTTTCACCCTCTAGCGGCGGTAGCGGCGGCGTTCCAGCGCTCCCGGCCGTACGAAACCGCTCACTGAACCGTGGCCGGATCAACTTTACACAAGCTGCTTGAGGAGTTCATAGCGAATGAGATCCGGACCAACCGATGTTGAGCTTGATGAATTTATGGATGAGTTCAGCTCGTGCAAAGAGAGAGGATTGCTGTATGGCTCTGCGTTGTTTGAATCGAGAGCAAAGGCCGGCATGCTGTGTGTCATAAGACTGTCTTCCATACGAAAGCCTGGGTCATAGTTTGTGGAGGACGACAGTTGGGGAGTAAAATTGACCCAGGTGATTGGCTACTTCTTTTGGGTTATCTACCTGGATTCCTTGGATTTTTAGAACCGGAAGAGGCCGCTGGAAGCTTCTTTTGTGTATGAAACTTCGAACAGTATCCCATAAAACGTGCAAGGGTGTGGAAGTGGTGAATTGACTCAGGAGTTGTAGCCAACTGGACCGCTTAGCTTCTCGAATAGTTCGTCTAGCTTTGGCTTTTCCCTTTTTGTAGTCAAGGAAACTGGTGGGATTGTCTCTGTTTCGACGGAATCGATTTAATGCTGTATTTCCCTTTTGGCTTGGTCGTTGGGATATGGCTCGCGCAACGGAAATAATCGATTCCGTTACTTTTATGGAGGCAGAGTCAACATCTGTGAATTCTGTGATGATTTGACCCTGGACTCGGAAGGAGTCCCAGTCATCTTTTTTAATGCTCCACCTTGCTGGAGCATTGTATTGGGAATGTATTGTTTGGGATGCACCGTCAACGTATTTAATTGTTATCGGAAAGTGGTCACTAACAAGAGGGTCGTTTTCAGTTTCCCATGAAAGGAAAGGAGCTAATCCGCTAGAACATAGTCAAATATCAGTGTGTGAGACCAGTCCAGAAAATTCATCCAGCCGTGTCGGGGAGCCGTTGTTCAAGACATGTAAAGCGTTGATTCTAAAGAGTTGATCAAACACTAGTTTTCCTCTGTCGCATCGGCCAGAACCACATAAAAAATGTTTGCTGTTGGCGTCCGAACACAATATGAATGGCGGTGGGAGTTGATCAGTGAGGTTTTGTAGGTCTTGAAGACAAATAGGTACGCCTGGGTGAGATACAGAGAACATACACTGATATGGCGGTTTGAAATGAGAGCCGTACAGGCGACCGCTTGTAGGTCTGTTTGAACCGATAGCTGTCCGTGAGGTATTTTTTAGAAATGTATATGACAACTCCACCATGGCGTCTGCGAACATCATCACATTTTATGAACATAGGGTATCGGGGTAGACGAAAGTCGTATGGGTCGTCTGTGAGGAAATGTGTTTCCTGTAAACATATAATATTATAAGAGCAAAACATCAGAACAGGTTTGATTTCGGCCCATTTGCTACTTCAACCACGACAATTCCACTGAAGAACAGAGGTCATTAATACTGTCGGTGTAGAACCTAAGGCAGAAACCCTGTCTCTGGGAAAGTAGTGGCATTGGATGTGATTTAACTAAAGATGCTCTGAATCCCTGAAAAGGCCTGTGACCCCTGCTGCGTCCTACCATGACTGAATGAGCGGCCCTGGGGTCGACTGGGGTCGGGTTGGGGCAATGGAGGTTGATTGTCCGTACGCGGAGTCCGCGGAGGACAATAGAGCCTCAGCACCAGGGTGGTGTGCGGGTGGATGTGACCGGAGCGTAGGCTGCGGCGATCTCCTGGGGACAAACTGTCCAGGAGTTGCGGGGGCAGTTGTCGATGTCCCTCTCGCAGGTTGTTTTGCACCAGCCTCTTCTCGTGTTTCAGTCGCTGTGTGCTTCTGACTGGACTGAGAGCCGACAGAACTAGATTCGTGACATAGAGGCTTTAAGAGCTGAAGTGGAGGAAACTGTAGGATGTCATCAGTCTGAGCAGACGAAGAGGTGGTGCATTTTGATGTGACTTGAGCATACGTCTTTTGTGTTTGGTTTTTCTCTGATTGTACCTGACGCCGTGCTTCGGGATATGAAATGTTCGTTTTTGCCTTAAGCGCACAAATGCGCTTTTCTGCCAGCCAGACGGGACAGTTCTTCGAGTTTGTGGCGTGTTCGGAAGAGTCGCAAGAGATGCACCTAGCGGGCATGGAGCACAGGGAGCCCTCGTGCTCAGTGTCACCACAGCGAGCGCAACGAGCAGTTTGTCTGCAGTTACGGGAGCCATGACCAGACCTCTGGCAATTGAAACAACTCAGAGGGCTGGGGATGAATGGGCGCACTTCGAAGCAGGGGTAGCCTGCGTGGAGCTTCGAAGGGAGACTGGGAATTTCGAACGTGAGGACAAGAAGACTGGTGTCATGACGCTGTCCATCCCTGAAGGTGGTCAGTCGACGGACGTGGCTGACCAGCTCGTCCCTCAGTTCTTGCTGAATCTCCGCTTCAGACATGCAGCGGAATTCAGGTGCGAACACAGTTCCCTTGCACGAATTTCGAGTGGGGTGAAGAGTGACCGTTACTGCCTTGGTACAGAAAGTAGTGTGTTTGAGGAACATTTTTGTTTGGTGGCGGTTGTTTGTTTTGATGATGAGAGAGCCATCGCGAGGTGCTTGGATGTGAAGCCGAATGTTTGGACCACAGATTGCTCCTGTCTGTTTTGGAGGTGCCCAGACGTTGGTTTTCTGAAAGTTTGTATTCGAGTCAGTAGGTTTCACTATTACGTATGACCCAAGCGGGTCCAGGTAGGGCTCTCGAACCGGGCGTGGTGTCCCGTGCATCTGATCGCGTGTTGCCCCGACGGTATCCTCTGCCACAACGCACATGTCGTTTGCCCCGGTTGCTTGTGCGGGTCGGGATAAGCCCTTCGACCCTTCCAGCCGGGCCGGTCCTGGCACGCTGCCAGGGCCGTGGGGCCCTGGCGCAGTCAGTGGCAGGTCAAGGTCACGAGAACGTGAGGAGTCAGTGTGTTTGAAAATGGTGCGGTCCTGAGCAGTGGCCGAGTTCGTGCTAGGTCAGTATCCGATATCGTGTCAGACCAAGTGTGTTCGTGTGTAGAGGTCTGCTCTGGGTTCGAGCCGTGGTCATCTTTCTGTGTGTGAATCGTCCTGTCCGGTACACCTCTGCAAACACCAATGTCGATGTCTGCAGAGGGGCTGACATCAGAGTCCGAGTTCGAGCCTTTAAAGTCAGTGTCGTTTTTCTTCCGTTTCCCTCGCTTGCCCATGACAGAACAGTCAGGGAACAGCTCGGAAAAGGAAACTTGAAGTGGAGAGTAGGCCTACCCTAAAAGTTTGTGGATCGCAGAAATAAACGTGGAAGTGTAGAAAAAAAACTACCAGGAAGCGCAAAGTCGAAGTGTGGACAAGAGGATATGTGTTCGTGTCGACCCTATCGACCTCGGGAGCGGAGCGCGATGTGTCCGACCCCTGCGAGGACTGCCGCACGACCACATAACACTCATGCGCACGCTGCCCCGGTCCCTTCTGCCGCATGACGCCAACCAATATATTCCGCACTGTGGCCATGTATTCTATAGCTGGCAGGGCCGCTGCGTGCCCTATATAGGGCAGGCAACGATATAAAAGTGTGTTTGTGGCATCCCATATCGAACGCTACAAACATATCTGCAATCCACAGAGGGGACAGACAAACATGAGCACGAGATGTGAAAAAACCACTTATGAAAGATCATCCAGCTGTTTTAGGAGACGCTTGTCTTCGCACGTCTGCCGAAAGACGCTCCGTGCGGAATAGACCGACAACAATTGTGGAGGATGACGGGATATGTTACGAATGTGTGACGTGCTCGGCATATCATAGACGAGTAAGCAAAAAACGTAGTAGTGGGGCGATGGAAAATTAACATTTTTTTCCAAGCGGCAACTTCAGTAATAGATCCTAACGCACACCGGAACACGTATTGTTGCGCCACACTGACCTGCGGGAGGAAAAAGGCCTCTCCCTTCATCTATACCGCTTGGGGCGCTCAGGCTGTTGTATGCATTTGTGTGTCAATCTCTGATATCCTCTCCCCAACTTTTCCGAGGTTTACTCGCTGATACATTACTTCGAATAACAACTGTCATGGTAATACCATTCTCTCCTTGAAAAATTACTTTCATTATGTAGGACATAACCACCAGCACAAATGCCTCGTATCATTTGAATTTTGGAGCATATGACTTAAACGTAGACCGCTAATGCAAATACAAATACAAAAACAAATGCATTTGTTACAGATGAAAACATTTCGTACAACAACGTCATTTATCTTCAGTTCGACGGTTGGGCTCTCAGTTCCAACAGCGACATTTATGCCGCTCCCTGTGCAAAGCTCAAATCAAGGCGCAAACGACGCATTCGTGACGGAGGAATGGTGGCGTCGGGTCGCTCCCTCGCGCAATGGAGGGAGGGCGGCGGGTCGTGTTCATGGGCGGGTGGCAATGCTGAATTCGAATTCTTGATCTCATTTCCATTCCTTTTTTGATAGATAGCTTCAGAATGGAGGCGGGTGTCGTGAATGCTGTTGGAACCCCCATTCAGCAAGGCTATTTCCACTTGAATTCAGTTCGGCATAAGGTGTCATTAGGACAAAATTACATTTCATGGGAACCAGAGGGGACTCCAGATCGTGAGTATCCTGGAAACAGGTTTGATTTGTCTTTTTGTCATTTGAGACAAAAGCCATTTTGCGCTATAGTCATGCCAAATGTACTTCAGCAAAGCTTATGCTGACGTTCAGTCATTGTAGGCATGATTCATGAGCTGAGTGGGCATATGGTTAGTGACCAATAGCATAAGACTGTACTTCATTGCATTGTGATCCTGACTGAGTTTGATATGTGTCAATTGGCACTGCATGCACAGGATTTTGTTGAAGTCTGCCACAGTTTGAGGTGTGAGCTAGTGGCAACAAATTGAATGTTGTATGTGGCACTATGCATTCCATCTGTTGATGCTAAACCTGAAAAATTGCACTCTATTTATCCTCTAGAGGTAGGAAATAAGAAGAACATTGCTGCATGGTTAGTACTTCTATACTTTCAATTCTGGCATTAGTGGTGTTAATGTAACAAATTTTAGTGTACACCTACCATCCACCTACCTATACATCTACATGCACCTACATTTACCTCTCATTAGTCTTAAAAACATTGACAAAATGATCTTAGGACATAATTTTATAGCCCAGTCATGAAAACCATATGTTTGTGGCACCAATACACAGGCTGCCTTTTCAGTTTTTGCTGTGAAGTGGTGTCTTTCATGAATTGTGTGGTACAAGCTCATAATATTCATATATTAATGCATGCTGAATTTAAGCAAATACATTGGTCATCAGCTATCACCATAGGCATTATTTTTGTAGCTTGGGTTCTAGTCAATTTATCATAGCCAGTTTTTGTTGCAGTCCTAATAAAGCTGCAGTTCCCATTAGATTCATATTCCTTTGATTCATATACTTTGTTTAGTGGTGCAAAAATCTTATGTCAGGAGACTTATAAATCCTGCCATCATCAGCAGTTGTCGTGCCATGTGTTATGACTTACATGTTATGGCTGTGTCCATATATCATCATCTCTGTAAGAAGTAGTGATATATTGTATATACACAGCATAGATATAATGTGAGAAAGAATATGATGTAATTATGTTGCTTATGTAAGCTGAATCATTTGCCTGCCACCAATCAGCCATGACCTGGTCTGTTACAGCATGGCACATTGTGCTGGTGACAGAGGCAGTGGGCACCAACTGCCCCTGCATGACTGCCCTGTAGAGTCATCACCTGTGACCTGGTCTGTTGCAGTACGGCACATCGTGGCCTTGACAGAAGTGGTGGGCGTTAGCCGACCCTGCCCGAGCCGGTCGGCCTCAGCCGTCTCCGTGTACCAGGTGCCGGTGCGCGAGGACGGCACGTACGCGGCGGCCGGACGCACGTGCGGCCGCTCGTTCGCCGTGCACTACGCCGAGCGCGCCGGTCGCCGCTGGAAGCTGCGCGTCCGGCACTTCCACCAGCGCAGCGCCGACGTGCTGGTGCAGTGGGTGGACCAGCTGCAGACGCTGCTGAAAGGTCAGCGGCCCCGTGCCCGACTGCGCGCGGCCTGCCAATGGAGACCGTTGGGGGGCGCTCAGGATCCGCCAAGGCCCGAAGGCAGTGTTCCGACTCGGTCGACGTTTCACAGCCAGACTGTTGGTCTGGAAAATGTGTCTGATGTCGTTTTCAAGTCCCTTTTTCCTGAAAATATCTAAAAGGCTCGAAAAACTCATTAATTAATATTAGATTTTGTTATGTTCTGGCAATTTGGCACGTTTTTCGTTTTTCGTCATAATGTATCCCGTATGAATCACTTTAAACGACCAGCGCTACAGCTTCACGATTTCAGCCGAAAACCATGCGAAACATTCAGCTTTCCCTTTTAAGGTTATATTTTATTTTGTCGGATTTACGAGAGGTTCGTCATGTCATCAGCTTCAAGATTTTCTTTTTTAGTTCACATTGTGTCATGAAGTGATGGGTACTAAAGCTGACAATAGTTGACTTGTTAACTATAGTGTTGAAGATTCATGACAATGAAATGACCCTGTGATCTGATACTAAAGCTGACAACAGTTGACTTGTGAACTATAGTGTGGAAGATTCATGACAGTGAAATGACCCTGTGGTGTGATACTAAAGCTGACAACAGTTGACTTGTTAACTATAGTGTTGAAGATTCATGACAGTGAAATGACCCTTTGGTCATAATGTATGACTAGATTGATAGGTATCCGGTCCCAGTCAAGTTGATAAACGCATTTCTCCTTCTCGCGAAGACGGACGTGATAAGAAGCCGTGTGTGGACCAGCAGTGGAAAGTAGTCTCCACGTTTGGGCGCCAGCCAGCTTTTGACCGTAAAAACCGCCGTCATCGATGATTTTTTCTGCTCAAATCGTGATGGCGTGGGAAACGTACCATGTCATGTGAAGCACTGCTCAGTTATAGTGCTGTTCAACATTACTGTCGTCGCAGTATAATCTTTCTCATGCGGAAATTGTCGCATGTTCTCTTGTATTCTGGGGTCCATCTGACGTAACAAGGTATTTGATATCGATCTCCACGCGGCATAGTGCGTGCTCAAGTGGTACTCGGACGAAGCATTCCTTTGAAATGCTTGCTAACCATACAGAGGTGCCTGTTAACGCTATCTTCAGTTCTAACATCTGCCCCCTAACCGTGCCTCTGCGTTAATCGCGGCCAGCGGACCAATTGCAGTTAGCAGCATGCGTGTTCCCTACTGACCGGTCCGGTACCGTCAGGTCTGGGGAGACCCCAAAGCCTCATGGTGTTCATTAACCCTGCCTGCGGCCGTCGACGAGCGCCCGCTATTTACAAGAAGAAAGTGAAGCCCATTTTCGCGCTTGCGGGCGTAAAGGTAAAGCTACACCGTTCTGTGAACGTGTTCGTAAGACTAGGCATGTGTTTGCTCGAGTCGGCCGTTGTTGCTTGTGTTGCTTACGTTTTGCGCTTCAGCATGCTTCCTTTCTCGGAACGTGGTTTGTGCGGTGGCGCTTGCATGAATGTTTGACAGCGTGGGTGGAGCTTCGCCGTGCCTGTCGTGAACTCGTCCGTCGTCGTTCCCCCGGCTCGTTAAGCACTGTGTGGGCGCGGAGCATGCCATGGCCCGGCGTTGTCCCGATGCCGGTTCCGGCCGTGTTGCGCGCCTCCGGGCGCGGCAGCGCTGGCGCGGGTTTTGCCGTTGCGGGGCGCCGGAGTGGCGCGGCCTTCCGGGCTGCCGCGGGTCCATTGCAGGTTCGTGTAATCGCCGAATCGTCGCTAGAGCGTTACGTCATGAAATACTCATTGACCATTCAGGCGGTTGTGCGGTCGGTCGTGTGTGTACCGCTGTTGTCATGGTGCGTCCGGGGGGGAGGGGGGCGTCATTGGTGCGTCGCCTGGACCGGCCTTGCCGCCCGGAGTCCGGACCGCGTCAGCGACACGGCTCCCGGTCTTCCCGCGTCCCGCTGCCGGGAGCGGACCGCCCGGCCAGCGGACCGCGGAGGGAGCCGTGGGCGCCGTCGGCCGGGCTGTCTGCCGCGGTCTCCTGTGCGCGCTCGTCGTCGCTCGCGCCGTAGCTCTGCCGCGTCCGACGAGTCCCGGTCGGTCTCGAACAGGTCCCGGTCGGTCGGGGCTCCCGGGGCTGGCGTGTCTGCTGCGTCGGCCACGCCCTCCTTACTGCGCTCGCACGCGCCTTATGTCGCCATGGCCGTGGGGCGGTTATCGAAATTCAATGTGGCGCCGGCTGGCAGGTCCCGCTGCGGTCTATACCTGGCAGCAAAGCCTGTCCTTGTTACGTGGTGCGGCTGGCGGGCGGGGCGGGGTGGAGAGAAGTTGCCACGCGCCGGGAAGTGATGTGCGCTGGCTGCCGGTTTAATGGGGATGAGGCGGGCGCGCAGACCTTGAAATGCAGGTTTTTGTTTGCTGGTGTCGTGTCGCTGTGTACCGTAATTCACCGCTGTCTTTCTCTTCGATCGGGAGCTTGGGTGCTAGCTGTACGTAACAAGTTTGCGTAGCTGTGAAGGACTCTGAATGGTCAGAAAAATGACGTAGGCATGATGATGCTGTGTCACCGTTAAAACAGCGCACTTGAGAGCGTCCGAGACGTAGATAAGACGTCATTCCTGTGCCATCCTTTCGAATGCACGCTGACATTGGCGACATTGGCAGGAAAGTGTGCTTTGTCATATTTGTGTGGTGCACTTGACTTTTGGCTCCGGGTGCCCTCTGTTCCCATGTAAGGAAGACGCCATTCCGCCTCCCATGTGACGAGGACGAGGCGAATTGCAACGTTGAGTCTTTCCGGGAATACAGCAACTTGCCTTTAGTTCATAGTGGGTGAAATATGCGGTAACTTCCAGGAAATAGACGATGATTTCTGTGAAGGGCAGACACGTAGCTAGCACCTCCGTAATGGTGTTGGGCCAGATGTCAAATTTTGGTCATATGCAACTGGCTTATGACGAAATTTATAGGAAAAAGCAGCAATTTTGTGTAGTTCTTTTCATAGTTAGCGCACAAGAAAATATGTAATGTTTGCTTTTGCAACTATATATGATCACTGTTCCGTATTCGTGCAAAATCGCTGTATATCTAGTGTAGACCGCTTGGCTCGGGGGGCATGGCTACCCTCCTTGTGAAGGGCTTACGACATCAGTTACAAAAGAGTTCTAGGCAGATCTTTGGTGGTAGGGATTCATATAACTTCGTTGATGAAGGGCCAATGTTTGCTACAAAGTTTGGTCCCGGGTTACGCCGCTGACGCCCAGAGACATAATGCCCCACAGCGCGTCCTTCCCCAGTCCGGGTATGCCGCAGTAACATGGGAGAGTCGTGCGGCCGGCCGGTAACCGACCGGTCCGCCGGAACGGGGTGTCCCCGAGGCCGGCGGGGCCCTGACGCTCCGGCCGCCGCCAGACGGAGGTGATCTGCACCACGCACGCCAGCCACGCGTCCACCATGCTGCAGCAGTGCTCGCTGAGCGGCTGCGACGGCGTCGTGATGGTCGGCGGCGACGGCACCCTGATGGAGGTGCTGAACGGCCTGCTGGCGCGCCGGCCGCCCGATCAGCCGCCCAGCTCGCCCGTCCCGATCGGCGTCATTCCGGGTCAGTGGTGCCGCGGCCGGCCGCCGGTGTCGGCGCCAGTGTCGGGTGTGGTGGGTTGTGTCGGCGCCAGTGTCGGGCGGACTCGGTCCGGTCGTCGGTGTAGGAATCGGACACTGGCGGTCCCGTCTGTGTTCTCTCCGCCGTGATGTGGTCGACCGTGATGGGCGCTGGCTGGTGTTGCCGCATCTGGGTCGTCGCCAGCCTGTGGTTTCGTCGGTGGTGGTAGCGCCGTTCATTGTTGAACTCGCGGGATGTCCGCATGCCCCAATCATCCGCATGCCT